>CM066032.1:1474402410-1475602410 GCA_033557465.1 Ichthyophis bannanicus
CCACACCCAATGAGAGCACGTGGATAATGTAACATTCCTGGACAATGCGGGCGGACATATTCAAAACAATAAGCGCAAACACACACACTAGTAGTTGCGTTGGTCAGGGGCACAGCTGAAAAACATGGGCTGTATGTGCACAAGTGCAAACCTGTGCACATCAGGCCAAGTTCACATGCACATATACCTTGGTGATGTCTGATCTAACTATGATGGTGTAGACAGAAAATGCAGTATCCGTAAAAACACGACAACCAAAAAACACATCTAACTCTGCTGTACATCTGACTGAAAAGGTGTCCCTCGCGAACATACTGTACACAAACACATGGGGAGATGGGTCACCACCCCAAAATATGGGTAAGGGAGGCTGTCAGGGGAGAGTTGGTACAACACCAACGCTGCCTCTTATGACACATGACAGGCGACATGTTGCTCCCATGAACCCATGTACGCACAATGTAGCTGTAGATCCACCTACCCTGGACCACAGCATCTTGGACGATGGGCCCTCATGTGCCAATGCTACAGTGGAACAGCATCCTCATGAAGCTGGTCCTGGGGAGAGGGAAACAAACCATCACCAAATATATGTCATGTCCCATCTGTGAAACCCACAGTACACAGCAATGTCAACAGCTGGCAGACCCCCACAACCTGACCCAACGACTGACTGTTCACCCTCACACTGTACTGATATACCACATGGGAGAGGCAGCATGTAGACGTATTATACCAATGAAATGTCCCCCTATTACTCATTTGCCCCCACCACCCTCGGTTGTTCCTCACACCTGTCTAAGGATGTGTCTGCAAACACCATGTGTGAAACACATCCCAAAGTCACACTATTAGTCTGTGTTGGCCAGGTTGACAACATTACCCCCTCTCCGTGTCTATGACTCCCTAATGTTGTTTGTTAGTCCATTGTACATACCTGTGACACCTGGTAATATGCTGTACCACCCCCTGTATCCACTGTGCAAAGGAATATTATGCAGTGTACATCCTGTACATCAATGATTACTTAGATATGTGCGCTGATCATGTGCCTAAATACATGGCAATGTCATCACCATGTGTACCAGACAACACCCCCATGTCTGTCTTTCATCAGACCATGATGGCGTCATGTCAGCCCACTGGGTATCAGGGAGAATGTTAATCCATGGAGAGGCTATATGTGCACCTGCACCACATATCACCCAAATAGGTCTGTGTGTGTATGTCAACATAACATCCCTTGCCAGTGTAGACAAGGCATATGTGGCTGTGTACTGTGCTAACCTGACCGACATACAGCATGTACCAGAGCCATGACGTAGATGTTGAGATAGTATCACCCACATATGCCACTCTTTATTTGCTAAACCGCTAAACTAGCAAAAAAATACACACATGCAGCTCTACAGTGGGGTCCTGTAATCCACCCGTTCATGATGTGACCCGCTGCACATCCGTATGTGTGTACAGTGAAAATACTGCAATGTATGACACCTCACTATATAAGATGAAACCAATGATATGGACCCCGGGCTGCACACTGACTATGTCCACATGCCTCACCCTAGCCATGTATGTGCTACGTTAATCAACATACCGTATGGTACCGTTTGGTGTGGCAGCAACACCTGTCACATGTAATCTATCCCATCATGGGTATGCAGTCATGCGCATGTGTACTGTGCTATGTTAGACATGTTGCATGACACATTATAAACATACAGACATAGCCAGCCCATAATAGCATAACACACACACAAGCACACCCTGATTGTAGTACATAAACAAGGTGGCCGCATGAGAGCTCTCCACAAATGTTGCCATCTACACCCCATTTAACCCCGGAACATATGCCTGACACCGTGCCACACACACACACTATAATGGAAACAGTGTGTTTGCACAGCAGTTGCTATCACACACAGACACTAACTGGTACTGTGACCCCCAAAAGCTCATAAAGGTGTCGCAACACACAAACCCCAAAAACACCAACAGCCCCTGTTGTGCCCTGTCCACATTGTCCATTGCACACCCCGGGCCCTATGTTACTGTTGGATGTTCAGCATAAGGACAATGCAGTGATGGATCTGAATGCTATATGTTCAGACACATGACCCGTTATAAACCTCACATGCACACAACAGCACATATATGTGGGAGGATGTGCAATACATACCACTGAATATCTCAGCAATCAACCTCTGCCTGACCGCTGTGCCTGCCTGTGTGTCACCACTGGCACGTACAGGGGGGCACGGTGGATCCTCCGCAAGATCCTCATTAATCTCTGCAGTAATATTATGCCTGAGAGCAATGTTGTGCAGGATGCAACAGGCTACGATTATCTCTGCAACAGTCATTGCCTTATATTGTAAGGCCCCACCTGTCCGATCCAGACACCTGAAGCGACTTTTCAAAACGCCAAAGGTGCGCTCTATGACAGAGCGGCTGGAGGCGTGGGCCTCATTGTACCTCCGCTCTGCACGTGTCCGTGGTTGACGCACAGGGGTTAGCAGCCAGGGGCGACATCCATACCCTGCATCACCTGCAAAAAGAGAATGATGCATGTGAATGCATGAGCGCATGCCACCACAAATTTGCACAGGTATGGACCTTAGAGACAAGTGCATTACACATCCTGACAGAATCATATGACAACACAAATATACATTTGACAGAATATGACCTATGGTGATAGAAATGTCAGAAAGGGCCCCTGTAGTCTGGACAGACATGGCAAATAACAGCAATGTCACATTTTTGCAAACAAAGATCCGCTATGTGTGGCATATGCGTCTCGGTATGCAGTCAATGTCCGCATCTCTGAAACCACCAATGGCAGCCTAAACCACCAGCACACAAAAAACATGTTAAACGTATATGTTAGCAAGCTATACACCACAATAATGTTGTATGAGGCAATGTAAACGCACACCCAGAACATGTCTGACCTGGGATTTCGACAACATCAACCCAATATCACCTCACAACACTGTGTCCACTAAGGTCAACATACCTACAGACAGCAGTCTGATGCCATATGCTGTCGACCGCTGACCACCAACCATGTCAGTGGACACCCGGTCCACTGTCACCATCATGTTAATATCCCTGTTAAGCTGTGTTCCACAGATCTGCACACTGTAGCCCACATGAGCCCTGAACTATCACAACTACAGAGACTGTCAAGGTTCCTCTGTATGGGGTACCAACACCTCTCTGCCTGCTCACAAGTTGGCCCCTGCCCTTGCTGTCACCTCTCTCAAAGGCAGAGACACATCAGATTAATGACATACACTGATGCCAAAGTAGTGGCCATCTGCAGTGGCCCAAAGTCATTCACAACACACGTGTGTATGCACACATGTTATGGGCCATGCCTAAACCAGAACCCTACCTAGGGAAAGGTGTACCCAACGTTGCCAAGGTTATGAACATCCATCATATGTGTCGAAACCCCAAACAACTACCAACCCATGTCATCCACCAAACAATGTTCAAGAACCCCAGTAATGTGTAGGGGTGTGGCCCTCACACACACACATGATAAGCGATAGGTGTATGGATTGTGACTCACAGAAATGTGACATGACATAACACAGTTACCTCAAATGCCACTAATGCACAGGTGGGTGTGATGGACAACAATCCCACCCACCCACCTGTGGCCCGGTGAAATACACACACACGTTGAAATGCACACCCATGTACATGCATCTGAACATGTGCATATGTCCCCCTACACCATCAGCATGTCACCCCCAGGTATTGTTTCCAACCAGATGTGACATGGCTCATCATGTCACATGCAACTCAATGTCTACACCCCGCCCACAATGTCTGCTGAACGTGAGCTCAGCTGCCTAACACACAGAGCGTATATAGTGCAATATATAATAGATGTTAAGTGACAAAATGATATAACCTACAGACTACATCATATGTGTGGACATACTCACCCAGCAGGATGCAGTCCCCATACAGTCCCTCCTCAAACTGTCGAAATAGTGCTGAGCGATGCAGGATATAGGAGTCATGGGTGGACCCTGGAAACCATGGGACCACATTCAGAATATGCAGATCAGCATCACATACAACCTGAACATTCAGGGAATGGTAGTGTTTGCGGTTGCGGAACACCACCTCCCTGTCTCTAGGTGGGACCAGGGCAACATGTGTGCAATCAATAGCTCCCATCACGTGTGGTATCCCAGCTACAGCCTCAAAGGCTTGGTTCAGGGTCCCCCAATGTTGCCTAGTGTGGGGAAGGGCTATGTAATTCCCCACCCGGCTGACCATGGCACGCAGTACCTGGTGGAGACATCGGGAGAAGGAGGGTCGGCTCATGCCACCCACTGCGCCCACTGAGTGTTGGAAACAGCCAGAGGCAAAGAAATGTAAAGCAGCAAGGAGCTTAACTAAACCCGGTATGGCATGGGACCGATTAGTCAGGGGCTCGAGGTCAGGTCGTAGATCCTCATAGAGCTCCCTAATAGCCCTTGTGCTCAGCCTGTACAGGGAGATGACCTGGTCCTCACGCATGTCCTGGAGCTGGGCCCTGGGCCTGTAGAGGCGAGGCTGCCGAGCCTGCACCTCGGCACGTCTCCTGCGCTGTGCACGTACATCAGCTGCCTGGCCCTCCTCCACAGCTGCAGGTCTGATTTGCTGCGGGACTACACCCATGCCCTGTGCCTCAGCCCCATGGACACCATCCCCCCTGTCCGGCAACCGCAGCATCTGCTCACCTTCCAGGGCACATGCAGAAACATATATCCCAGCCATCACCTCACCCCGCAGGCCTACACAAACACACTACAACACACACACAAACCTCCCACAACAGTGACCAACTCACAAACACCGACTGACAAACTGAACAAACGGATGCGATACACAACACAATACACACAATACAATACAATACACACAGTACAACCCAATAGACAATGAACTACACAGATAACCTAGCCTGATCAATATGTCACCCTCTCCAAACGTACACCTCTCCTACAATACAACCCTCAATGTGTACTATCTCTGCCTGAGGATATATAGATGTATTTCCGGTGTTGTGATGTGCGCCTGTGACGTTGTGCGTCATTGCGCGCCGTGGGGGAGCGCCGTGCGCATGTGCATCCCATAGAGCAATCCCTGCCGTCCGTGTGCGCCGCGCTGGGGCGTGTATGCGTGATGACGGCATGTGCGTCTGAATGCGCCGCATCCAAACGCCCATGCACATCTCTGACGCAGATCCGCGGCGTGCACAGACGAAAGCGCATGCGCACATCTGTGGCGCGGAAAACAAAGCCGAACAGCAACAGCGCATGCGCAAACGAAAAACAGAGCGTAAACGTCCATGTTGGCCGCGCTGGGGCGTGTATGCGTGATGACGGCATGTGCGTCTGAATGCGCCGCACCCATACACGCCCATGCACAGCTCTGACGCAGATCCGCGGCGCGCACAGACGACAGCGCACGCGCACATCAGCGGCGCACCAAAAAAAAAACAGAAACGCATGCGCAACGGCAAAAAGCAATGATAACATGGTATAAAACACACTGTACCACAGGTAAACGACGAGGGTGTTGTAAGATACAGTGAGGGAGTGTGGAGAAACAGAGGCGTGTGTGATACTGAAGAGGTAGAAGGTGTTGTAGGGGGAGAGGAGGCTGTGTGTCTGTAGAGTGCCATATCGTATTTGGTGTATCACTGTTTCCGTGTCTGTTCTATGTGTATTGTTGTGTTCTGTGCAGGGTAGGGTGGATTGGGTGGGGTGGGGTGGTCTGCAGTGTGTAGGGTGGTGTGTGGTGTCCTGTGCTGGGTGGGGAGTGGTGAGGGGAGAGGGTGATGGAGAGAGAGGGGGAGAGGGGGAGAGAGGGGGTGAATGTTGATGAGGCTGGTGGGGATGCAGAACACCAGTGCACTGCAGAGGTGGGTGGGGCGGTGACACCGGTGCCTGAGGCTGTTGCAGGCCCATCGGGGAATACAGGTGTGGAGGTGCAAAGACACACTGGCAAAAGAAAGCGCCCACCTGTGCCAGCTACGCAGCGGAGGAGGGCGCTGAGATTCAGTGACCAGGAGAACCACAGCCTCCTGAGCATGGTCCTGGAGAACTACGATGTCCTCTTCGGCCGCCTCAGTAGCCAAACACCCGTGGGGAACCGCAATGCTGTGTGGGAGGATGTGAGGCTAGCAGTGGCTGGGGCGGGTGGCCCACCAAGAGACACGGACAGTCTGAAAAAAAAGATTTTCTGACATAAAAAGAGGTGTACGGCAGGTGATGGTGGCTGAACACCAGCATGCCCTGGGGACAGGTGGCGGGGGCCCCCTCATCTCCCCACTATCGGCCCTCGAGCGTGAGCTTGCAGAAAGACTTGGAGATATCTACACATGTGGCCTGCCTGAGCTCCTGGACACTGCACACCCGCTAGCAGGTACGTCTGACAAATCTTTATGTAACAATGTCCAGGCAACAGCCTATGCGTAGCACCGTATGTAACTGCCAATATGAAACAGGTCTATCAGCTAAGCATGTGCATTTCCAAACCCTTTGTACGCTATGGCTACTAGGTAGTCCCCACAGTGTACGCCTGTAATCACAAATATGTGTCAGGGTTGGCCAGGCCATGTAATGGCCAAACCAACATGGCTCACTGTAACAACACCCAGGGGACACTGAACCTGTGAGGTGACAGTAACAGAGCTCACAGCTGCAAACTGGATACCTCTGCTGCACACAGTGTGTGGATAGGCAGACCAGCAAACATTGTCCCCAGGACAACCACACAACATGCACTGTGAGGCACAGCTCACCCCTCCCATCCCCCAAGCCTCACCTCTGCTGTCACATGTATGGAATTCAGTCTGCGGGCCAATACATGACCAAAGCACATACAGGATAGAACCCAGAGAAAATGCCCACAGACCTAACATCTCAACCAACAGCAACCCTATGATGTCACCAGCTCAGTCTGGAACCTATGTATGCAATGACGCAATCACGGCATCACAGAGGTCCATCAGTCACACTCTGTCAGACAGGTTGCATGTCAAGGGGGTCTGTCCCTCCTGCAATAACCGTGACAGGGCACTGCTGATAGCTCTGCACAGGCACCCTCCCCGGCCCCACGGGCCAGGACATCCCCCCCCAAGAGTCCACAGCACACTCATAACTGAGTGTGTAGGTCCACACAATGCATCCAGAGCTTGCACTCCTTCCATGATACCGCCATGACATCCCTGTGAGCCAGTACCTGGTGTGATAACTGCTGTGACAGTCCCCTCTGACACGACAGTCCCATCTGTGCTGCTGTAGCCTCTGTCATGGCTGCTGAAAGCCCAGCTGCGATGTCAGTGCCTGTTCTGTTGAGCATGTCTGTATGGACACTGTACATACCTTCCCGTCCTGCAGTCCAATCTGCCACTGTGCACCCTGTCCCTCCTGTGATGGCCCCCCTCCCACTCATTGTGTGTCACCACAAACTACCGTACAACATGATGGCTGACACCCATGTTTGTGATGGATGTTGCCCAATATCCTGGCTCCACGTGTGTCCCCTATGCAATGTGTCTGAGCACCCAGCCTGGGTGAGGTCTGAGCACAGGCCGCACATGCATGTGGCACACATCTCCCTGATGTGACCGGTATGAATGTTATTTGCCACGATTAGTGGGGTCCAATCACAGGGAGATATCAAATAGATATACAGAGAATACCCTCCAGAAATACATGGCGGACTCACTGGATGAAGGTCTAGACCACCTCTACCTCTGATCAATACAGACCGGGTGTGGAAGATATGCTGGTCTCACACGCACACATGCAAAGCTAGGGACGATGCAAAGACAGGATGCCCTAACGCATCACTGACCTGTAGCATGTACCTCTCCATTGACAGGGTAAGATATGTTCTCTCTGTCCAATGTTCCTGTCATCCCAGTCTGTCCACGGAACATCACGCTAATCATTAACAAACGTCGTATAACATGTGCCTGATCAGCACAGACAATGCTCACCTGAATGCTGCTACTGTGGAGTTCCATGGTAGCAGCAGGCAGATGATCAGTGTCCAACATGACAAAGGAGATGTTATACAAAGGTGGTCAATGATAACAGACCTGTGCAGGTGCAGCAGGAAAAGTAGCGGTCCAAGGCCGGAAAAAACATATCCTAACCTGTGAAATGAGCAGCAAATGATACAGGTCGTTGATGCGAGAAGGTAATCTGCCTATGCTGCTGCAGAAGCGTTGCATGTGTGAGTCAGAGATCAGCGGTTCTGCCACAACACATGTGTGTTGATAAGAGGTGTAAGTAGTCTACACCATCCTCAGGTGACCATCCCAATGTCCCCCGGAGTGTACACCTTGTATATCTATGTAGTTAGTTTCATATCTATATCCCCTCATACACCGCACTATTCAGCATCAGCGTGTCTAACAGGCAAACCTAATCCCAGTACACTCAACATGCATGAGATCACAGATGACAAGGGACGGAACGTGGATACCAAGGCAAACAATGTACAGAAATCCCACAGATGTACCATAAATGATCAGGGACATGTTACCACTATAAGGTGACAGGTATATATTCCAACGTCATATATACTCATCACAGGCAGGTTACTGAGATATCATGCAATCAGGTATGTGGGTGGGCTCGCTGAGGTCGACAGGTGTTGATGACTCTATAGGGAAGAGTTTGGAGGGATAGAAAGTGACGGCCTACCTGAATTGTGATTAGCTGCTGATAGGCCAGATGCCAGGGGGTGCTGCATTGCAGCACCTAGGGGCACAAAGGTGAAAGGTCCTGTGGGCTGCAGAGGAGGCAGGGCTTGTGATGGCCGTCTGTAGCTCTAGGGAGGTGATGTTCGTGGATGCTCTCGCTCTGTCTGGTGTACTGCAGTGAGTAGGGGAGGAAAAGAATGCAGTGTAGAGCCTATTAGGTTTGTTCAACGTGTGAGGTAGGGTAATAAAGATAATGCTGGTCTGAATGGCTAGCCAATGTAAGTGAATCAGCTCAGGGGAACATGGTTATCCAAGGCGTCTCCCTGAGGTAACCTTGCTGTAGCAGTCATTGGCAGCTGTAACGGGTATAAGGTGGATTAGTGAGGAAGCTGACAAATGATGGTCCCGTAAATGACGTGTGTGATCATCAGTGCATGGTATATTGTCATCAAATTGTCTGGTTCCAACATGCAGCGTAGGTGTCCCAAAAAGTGGATTAGGTAGTATGCAGGTTTGCCTGTGTTTCCCAGGTGGGATATCATATGGACGCGTAGCTACAGAATGAAATACTGGTAAAGTGAGGACGGGTCGGATTGCAGTTCATATACCCTAGTCCTGAGATGATGTGGTGGGATGATGTTGGGATTGCGCGTGATCAAGAGGACCTCCGTTGTTGTAAGTCACATATGGAGGTTTCAAGAGGACGGACACCCTAACAATGCATTGGGGCAGGGTATGAGAGGGGGGAGAGACATATGTGCATTGGAGATGGGTGTGTAAAGAACAACGTCATCGCCATAAGGCATGTAGACAACACTACAAGGATGTATGATCCCACAGATGGTTTGCAGGTAGATGTTCAATAGGGGGATAGAATGTGATGAACATTGGTTAGCACCCTGATGTAGGTGGAAGGGTTCAGATGTACTGTCCACTGAGCCGACATGCTGCCACCTTCGCTATAGATTGGACCTGCACCATTTAAGCACTGTTCCAGTGATGCCCTTCACAATTATTCCCGCCACAAGGAGGTTGTGTGTCACTGAATCACACGCTGCAGGGACGTCCAGAGTTGGGAGGTGGCAACCCAGTTGGATATCATCTATGCCATACATCATCTAACTGAAGAGTATGGTGAGGAGGGTGTCAACTCCATGGAGTTCCCTGAGGCCATGTTGGCAGGGGTCCAGTGGTGCAGCACAGTCAATATGTCCCTGTAGCTGTCGTACGTCCACGTCTCCTATCATCTCAGCAAGTATAGGTGTGCCAGAGATGGGTCTGTAGGAACCCAACTTTAGAGGGTACAGATTGCAGTCTGTCAACAGGGGTATAGCTGAGGTATGCCAAAGGCCTGCAGGTAATGATCCAGTTGTAAAGGAAAGGGACATGATGTTGTCGATCACTGGGCCGACGTGCCTGTGAAGCCCCTTGACCCAGGAGGCATAGCATGGATCGGACTGGGATGTGGAGATGAATAGGGCTGCAATGGTGCCCTCATGTCCTTTGTCGGAAGGGAAACAGAATGGTGAGATGGTGCCAGGGACATCCTGCACAGGTGTAGTGATTGTCACTGAGGGACTGTTGATAAGGCACAACCGAGATTGTAGGTGAGTTGCAAAGTCCTGAGGGTGTATCTCCGCTTGGGGCCCTGAGGATGGCCCCCTAGACAGGGTCCAAACTAGGTACAAATGTTCACGTGGACCATTGTGAGATCTCCACATGGTATCATAGTGTTACCATGTCATTGACACTGAGATTGCCGTGCGGCTAGCAGATGGGTGGCTATTGACTGTTCCCAGGGCAACATATGCATGTTAGCGATGCCAGTGTTTCCCGTGGTTCCGTAATGGGATGAGGGTATCTCCACGGACTGCTGTGTACCAGGGAGCATCCGCTCCATCCCGTGACTGCGTAACTGTTGAAGGTCGCACAGCGATAGGACTAGGACTGATGTGCCAATCTAGCAGACTGATGTCCGGGCAAGGTAATGTTGTGACGCATAGGATGACAAGTTCAGCACACATCCATGTATATTGCTGTCATTGCCCACCAACACACACCGCTACCAAGTAGCTCACAGGACATACCTGTGATCAGCATTGCAGACCACGCAGCCTCGTGCAACCCCACACCCCGTATGTGTCTCACACGCCACACCCTGTAGCCATCCCCAATAGGGCATGTGTGTATGCTGTCCTAACACAAACCCTGATGTGGGGCCAGGTCGCAGGACACAGTTAGCACATGTTCCTCATCCCATCCGTACCCCCACCTGTCCCATATCTGGTAACGGCAATCAGACACACCCCCACCCCCACAACAGTCTATGA
The DNA here is from genome assembly GCA_033557465.1 of Ichthyophis bannanicus. Lineage (NCBI taxonomy): Eukaryota > Metazoa > Chordata > Amphibia > Gymnophiona > Ichthyophiidae > Ichthyophis > Ichthyophis bannanicus. Next base: position 1,474,413,475 of record CM066032.1, read on the forward strand.
CGTACCCTGTATTAATGTGTGGACATGCAGCAAGGCATGTATAGGTAACATATGAGCTGCCAGGCACTGCATGTGTGTGGCCAAACGCATGACGGTGCTATAAGGGTCTACTGCACAGCATCCCAGCCCACAGCCCTGAATGTCACGCACCGCGCCAAACACTATCCGTCATGGTCGCATGCCCAATATAATGGCCCTGCACACTCTGAAAGGGGGTGGCAGAGGCGGGTGCGACCACAGGGTAACCAAGGGCAAACGGTGACATGAGAGGCACATAGGGAGGGAGACATGGGACGGGGGCAGGAAGGGGTCTGCGTCCATGAGCACCTTACTGCCAATCAGAACACACAGACAGGGATACTGCACCCACATGTACCCCAGGTGAGGGGACATGGCACTACCGTATGGGTTGTTGAAGGAAGCAGGTGAGTGTGTAAGCAGTATGCATGCCAACATCACCGCATGTATGTGTTGACCACAGCACAAGCGGATATACAGTTGTTGCGTAGATACATATCAGAGCCCTCCTCTATTGCTCACATCACAGGTGACTACAGCAGCATGGGTGCGCATGAGGCTGAGCAGGGGGAGGATGTAGATGAGCCGGACGAGGATGTGGCTGAGACCCGGGAGGACAGAGAGGCCCAGCAATCAGGCGCAAGCACAGATGCAACTGGCCCACAGCCCTCGCCCCCCAGGACCAGCGGATCATCACCTGGGATGGCCGGAAACATGCAGCAGCCTGTTGACAGCCAGGCTATGGGTCCCCCACCACAACAGCTGCAGGCCCCTTCCAGCCACATGATGGACGTTCCGATGTCTGAGTTGCGCAGCCATGGCGCAGGTGGAGCACACAATGCTGAAGGTGGGTGGCATGAGGTGGTCACATACACAAGGTTTATGTAACTGTTCCCTGTGTGATGTGATTGTGTTGTTTGTCACATTGTACATCAACAGCTGCTACTGGTGAGGGTTATGTACGTGGCATATTGGCGGAATAGACACAGGGGTATGGCTTTGGGTGGCGGGTGGTCAGGTAACAAACAGCACACCATTTGAGGGCCAATGAACACAGTCATATGCCGACATAACTGCAGTGTTGTGTGAACCTGGTGAGGAGCAAGCGTGTCCTAGGTCAGGAGCGAGCCCCTGACAGGGTGAGTGACCCTGGACAAGCAAACTGTCAGTCCTGTATGGCATGTGACAGCAGGTACCTGCGATGACACACCACCGCTCCCAGAATGCACCAGGGTCCCCAGAGACAGAAAAGGAGCTGGTGTGTGGTACCGTGTGTCCATGCAAGAGGGCTATGAGGTGTTCCCCAACTACACACCACAAAGGTCAGGGCCTGAGTCAGCACAGCTGTGCAGTGCTAGGGTGGAGCACACAACAAGGCATAGGCCACATGGAGTGCCATCTACAGTGGACTATCATGTCAGGGAGCATGATCATGATCCCCAGCGACATCATCGGATGCAAAGGACACAGTGTACAGACAGAGATGGCATGTGACCCTTCGAGGGATGAAGCGCCGATGCGCTGTGAGGTGGCGCCGACGCAGGAGAGGTACGTGTACTGGGACACAATCAGAAGGCAGTCCCACATCAGTGGAGTGGTGAGGGTCAGGGAAATGGTGCTGTAGAGCTAGGCGTCTCCAGACGGTACCTCTGCCAGCGGAGTCTGCACGTCATAGGGACCCAGGGACACGTGCCAGATGGTATGTGAAGAGAGTGCCAGTGTCCCTGGAACTGTGTTGGGCGGCTGAACATGGTAACTGGTGAACATAATGGCCAGAATATCTGGCGAGGAACCCTCACAGCGATGGGAGCACAGGTGGAAACACTGACCTATGCCCTGGCTACACCCCTGGAGGACAGCTGGGAAATACGTATGCAGCATGACCGTCTACATTGGGGAATCCCTCTGTGTCAGGCCCTCATGTGGAAACATAACTGTTGACGGGGGGGAGGAGCCCCATGGTACAAGCTGGGGATACATGGATTACCGCATGTCCACATCCGTTATGTCATAATATGTTGGAACGTACACCTACCATCGCACAGACATACAAACCTGTTATCAAATCCACCCAGTGAGGCCCCTGGGTATGACTGATAGCCACGCAGTGGGAGGCAAGCCAGGTGGATGATCAGCTGGGTAACTGCTATCAATTGAGCCGTACCTACATGAATGTGTGCCCTGATGCAATGACCCTGGAGTCCATGTGTGGGAGATGGGAGGTCAACCTGCAGAGAACAGGTGATCCATACGGCGTTGGCTATGGGTATGGTTATGTTCTGGGTCACGGATATGGTTATGGTTATGGGTATGGTTTGTAAAAAGGGATCGAGGGGTTATCCGGGAACACACAGACCGTTGAGCCTGATGTCAGTACCGTGACAAATGGTAGATACCATCATAATGAATATATGTACTCAGCAGGTAGATAGTCACAACCTGATGGGGGACAGCCAACGTGGCTTTAGACCAGGAGGATCCTGTCCCACTAATCAGTTATGTTATATTGAGGGTGTGAAGAGGCAGGTGGACAAAGGTGAGTCGGTTGATGCTGTGTATCTGGACTGGCAGGGACCCTCTGACATGGTCCCGCATGAGAGACCGTTTGCAAAGCTAGAGATTCCTGGGATGGGAGGCAGTGTACTATTGTGTATCGTGAACAGGTTGGAAGATATGAAGCAGAGAGTAGTGCTAAATGGCCAGGTTCCCCAATGGGGAAAGGTGAATAGTGGTGTACCACAGGGATCTGTGCTGGGTCTGCTGCTTCTTCAGATATTCCTAAATGACCTGGAAGGTGGTGTGTGACAGGTGAAGTTATCAGATTTGCACATGACACACAACAATGTCAGGTTGTTGAAACCCACAGGGATTGCGGATACATGCAAGAGGACCCTGATAAACTGGGGGACTGTGCATCAGAATGGCAGATGAGGGATAATGTGGTGAGGTGCAGGGTTATGCACCTAGGGAGGCCCAACCCAAACTATGGTGTCATGATGCTGGGTTCAACATTTGGCACCACCACCCAGGGAGATGTTGTAGGCGTCATTGCAGATACCATGTTCATACCCTTGGCCCATAGTGCAGCGGCGGCCAAATTATCATAAAGGGCGATAGGTATGATCTGGACAGAAATGTCAGTTATAACAACATATGTTAACATGCCTCTATAGCGTTCCATGGTGATGACACACCCTGTATATTGTGTGCAATACTGGTCACCGTAAATTGAAATGGGATCTAGCAAATACAGAGGTGGGTCAGATAAGGGCCACCAAAATGGCAAAGGGGATGGGAGTCCACTCCTATGAGGTGAGGCTAAAAAGGTTGGTGCTCTATAACCTGGGAGAGAGACCGCTGAGGGGAGATGTGATAGAGGTCTATATATCCATGGACGGTGTGGAATGGGTAGACATAGATGACCTGATCACCTTATCAGAATATATAGAGGCTGGGGGACATGCACTGGAGCGACAGGGTAAACTATTTACAACTGATAACAGGATGTCGTCTTACACAAAACGTGTACTCAAACGCTGGGATATTCTGACTGAGGATGTAGTAAAGGCTGTTAGTGTAGCTGTGTTTAGAACATGTTTGGACAGGTACCTGTGGTAAGGTCCATAAACCATCATTAGGAAGGTACCCTGGATATCACTGCTTGATCAAAGACAAGCATTGTGGGACCTCTGTCCCTTGGGGAAACTGCTAGGTACATATGACCTAGATTGGCCACTGTTGGAAACAGCATACTGTGCTTGATGGACCCTGGTGTGACCCAGTATGGCATATCTCATGTTCCTATGTTCCTATGTTTGTTTTTCGATGATTGGTATGGATAACCTTGCCACAGCCTGCACATAAAAAACCATGCTGTGTACAGACAGGTCTGCACACATCTCTGGGGATTCCATGACATGTCCAACTGTTGACACCCCTGCCCCGTGTCACCGCACATCTAACACTGACAGCAGGTATCCTGTTGTGTGTGCTACCAAGGATATCTGTGTTGGTGGAAGTCACCCCACATAGCAATATCCTGTTGCCGTCACACCTGAGGAGGCATAACTGATCAGTGTGAGCAGCCGTGTCTGTCATAGATGGGCTACATCCCCCACATTCCCCTGCGCAACATATTAGTATATACCCCTGACAGGCCTGGGATGAATCACACCCAGGCATCTGTCTGACAGCGGCCACATGTTAACAGACAGGGGATGCATACATGCATTGACCTAGCAATAGTCTTCCGCATCGCACACATGCAGCTGACACACACGCATATGAATGGCATTTGCCACATTGTCCAGGGGGAACTGGGACAGACCCACCATGCCCTATGAAGCCCTGCACCTGTTGGGGCCCACGGCCCCTTGTCACACCATGCTAGAGATGTCGTTGCCCGCCAGAATATGATAGCCCTACAGCAGACAAGGCCTGTCCAGACACCCAGATACCTGGCACCCACCAGATGTCCAGGTCAGGGACAATGTAGAGTTGGCCCGGGTGAGGGACATGTCCCACCGGGCCTCCTGAATGCGCACATATACGATGTCGTGCATGACATATCAATGTGTGCAATAACATGTCCCCCTCGTGGGGACATGACAATATGCCCCCACATTGCACAGCTGGGTCGGTCACCTACATGGACACACTGGTCATGTGATGTCCTCTGTTGTGTATAGCGTTGGACCATACCCCGCATGTGCACACCCATCTGCAGGCCACGGCACTCCCCCCCCATGCAGTGTTGTGACGCACCACACCCCATGGGGCAGCACCTGCTATGTGCATAACCAGCATTACATTGCCTGTATGTGTGTGGGGCAGACAGCCCCTGCGGATCCATCTCTTGTCCAATCCTATCGGAACATGCCCACCGCTTGTCTTGCCCAGGTAGTACGCACTGGTACCATGTCCCTCCCCACAAACAACATGTCCCTGCCATCACACAACATGGCCCGTACCCTCTCCTAACATCATTGCCAGACGGATGATGCAGCTGTGCACATACGCCAGTGAGGGTCTGTTGTACCAATGCACACATCGCCCCCCTGTGACCAGAGCCCCCTCCAACATGGACCTGTCAAAGGTCTGTGTTCCTGCTGCACTGTGGCCCCACCCTGTCCCCCTGACCCCCACCCTTTCAGGGGCACCTGTGATGGTGTGCATTTGTTGTCCCTGTCCCTGTATCAGCCATCAGCTCCCATGTCCTTGAAACATGTGTTCAGTCCCCTGGATGCACAACCGTAGCAGACCATGCAGTACATGTGTGATTCAGCACAGCCACATGGGTCACGTGCATCAGAACATCTCTGAGTGTGGACCGTGTGCTGTGTGTGGGGTCTCCCCACACTAGTGGGGCACACGCTGCCACATCGCCACACACCTTTGTCTACAGGAGTAAGCCACACCACAGTAGTAGCCCTGGTGATGATGTGCAACCTGTCACTGTGTTGATGTAGTTCCCAGACCACGGACTATCTCTCATACAACGCTCTGTCTCACACACAGGCCTGCGTGAGGCGTTGATGGACATCAGAGCATCCATTGATGTCGTATGCAACAAGCTGGACCAGTCGACGGCACAGATACAGGGCCTCACAGAGGTGGTGAGGGCTATACCTTTCGAACGCATGTGTGTAGCCCTGGAGGGGATGCTGGCGGCAAGACAGCAGGGGGTACATGCACCGGCACCAGCAGCAGCACCGGCACCAGCAGCAGCACCGGCACCAGCACCAGCACCGGCACCGGCTCCTCGGCCACAAGCGCCTCCATCTTCACAGGGGGAGGGTGTTGCACCGCAGAGGGTGGGGGGGATGGGTCAGGCCAGGCGTGGTCGGCCGCGCCGTCGAAAGTAACCTTAGCCAAATAAAACTGTAGCAAACAGTGTGTGCCAGGTCTGTAGCATATTTGTGCACCTGTGGTCCCGTATGTATTGTGCACATGCATGGTTGGTCCATGACCATTTACCCTTTACCCTTAGCACGTTGCCAATGTGTGGCTTGGCTTGCCAGTTACACCTGCAGCACTGGCACAACAAGATGGCTGTGACCCTCACAGGGTGTGTCAGCTGCCCAGGGCCAGGAGCTGGGTGCTGCTCACACACACCCATGGTCAGGGAGGGTGCATATTCCCAGACCTCACGCGTACTGATGTGTTCCATAGTAATGTTGTCCCCTACCTACACTCGCCACTGTGTGCAGATGCCTGACAATCGCCGCTGCTTGCAAAGCACATTGCACGCCATGGCACACCCCTCGGGCATGTGGGTGGTATAGGCAGACAGGGGTGTCATGTGTCAGGTGGTCCAGGCAGTCAGCAACACATGGGGCTACATAGCACACATCCATGTGTCAGTGTAATTTGGGTGGACCCCCACCAGGCGGCATCCCATGGCCCCACCCAGTACCCACAGCCCCACACATATATGGCCCCTCTGACTGCATGTGCGCGCACGACACGTATGACACCCATGTCCGCCCCACCTGGCCCTGCAGGTCGCAATACATATCCCGTGCTTGCATACATGTTGAATGTAGGAATGACACGTGACCATTGGGTTACGAAAGTATGAAAACATTTATTTCGTTCAACATTAACAATGGGCAACATGCCCAACCACACATCACACAATCAGGGGGGTGAACACAGCCCAGCACAGGGCACATGGGGGCATCACAGGTGCCATCGCTGGTACCTGTGATGCTCTTCGGCAGGTGGTAACCGGGATGCCAAATCCACCACATCAGTTGCCACCTGCCGAACAGCCACAGTCAGAGACTGCACCGCATGTAACACGACATGGGTGTCACGTCGTGCATCAGCCAGGGCCACTAACACCTCGTCCATGCACCTGCCAGCACACAGACACACAGTGGCTGCAGTCTGTGTGCTGGCATGTGCATGTGGTGTGACAGTGGCCCTGGGTGGTGCACGCTCATGCTGCCACCCATGCCGTGCAGATGCCTGCAGTGTCTGCCTGCTGCCCCCTCGGCCCTGTGCTGGGCTGTGTTCGCCACCACCCCCCTCCCGCCCCTCCCCCCTCCCTGTGCACCCTCCCCCCACCCTCCCTGGCCTGTCCGTGCCCCTCCCTCCCCCCTCCCTGCCTCCACCCAGACCCCCTGTTCCCCCCTCCCCTGCACCCACTATTAGCACATCATCGTCCTCCTCCTCCTCATCCCCCTGGTCATGGGTGGGTGGGGTGACTTCCTCCTCCTCCCCCTCCTCCTCCCCCACATCTGTCACAGGCGTTGGCTCGGCCTCCATGGCCAACTCCTCCTCTTCCTCCGTCGGCCCCTCCTGTTCCTCCACGTCTGTCTCCTCCTGCCTCGCGCGCCGGCTGGTGGGTCTGCGAAGGCAATAGGTGGAGGTGTGTGGTGCCCCATCGCTGGTATCACTGTCTGTGAAGGATGACAGACATCAGGGCACATCCATGTGTGTCACATACAACATTTACAGATACAGGTGAGACACAGGCTGGTGGTCCCATGGCCGACCTGACCTGCAACCTAGCCCTGGCAATACTGACCATCATGGTGCTCTTGTTGCTCCCTCCTGCACCTCTCCAGGAACTCGGGGTGGTAGTGTCGCAGCTCCCGTGCTTTTTTCCTCAGGTCCTCCACCTGTGGATATATAAACGTTGTCTGTGGTCAGCACCTAACACCTGTCACTGGTGCAGACAACCAGATTACATTGCCCTGTGTGTGACGCATGTACCTGCAGCACCACCCCTGCTGTTTGTGGCATATACAGCTGCGTGACACAACCCCGGAAGGCCTTGCCTTGGACATGTGGGGGTAGGTTTGCACAGCTGTGTCACAGCAGTATCAGACGAGCCTAGCTGGCACACACATGCAGTGTCACATAGGGCAGCTCTCAGCAGCATCACATGTTGACTGCATGCTGACCCACCCATATCACCACAGCCACACATGACATTGGTGGAATGGTGTTTGGCACAATGATGGACAGAGGGAGAGGAGCGACGGGGGCAACCGGTGGGGCGTGACAGACACACAGTGGATGAGGGGGGGAAATATCACCTAGGGGAGATGATCTACCTTGCCAGACACATCCCAGCTGTGCATTGACAGCAGCTGTCCATGGTGGGTGTGTCTGTGGTCCCATGCTTCACGTGGGACATAGTCACCATTGGTGGCGCCCCCTGGGCACCATTGGCAGGGTATGCACCCCATAATGTGTGTGCCCTGTGTGGCAGCTCACCCACACATTAGGGATCTGTGACATTCCCTATGGGGGTTGGCTCAGGGATGTGTATGTTTGTGATTGGTGTTTCACAGCATCCCTATCACACAGAGCATCCCTATGTGGGCCCCCAGCTGAGCAGTACTGGCCCTTGTTGGTCATCTGCAGTCTCCATGTCGCTGCTCGTGTGTTGACATGCACACAGACAGACTAGGATGGGGCCCATGATGCGTCCATGTGACCCACCTGCTGGTGCATTTCAGGGTCTAGGTGGTGATTTACTTGCAGGTCCCATGTTCCAATGTGCACAATGCAGGGATGTCACAGCTGCAGCTGGTGTGTTGTTGTCCGTCTGCGAACCTGTCATGCTCGTGTGACCACAATGAGATGTGCGAGGGGCTGTGCCAGCTCCCAGGGTATCTCTGCAACCACATACATCGTAGCATGGACCTGGTGTGTGGGAGGGGAAGCAGGCCTACCCCCTGCAGTGGCTTTTTCCAGATGTCCATCACGTCCAGGTGTGGTTATACACATGTGCCCTGCCACACAGCTCGGCAGCTTTCACAGCCATGCACCATGTGCATACTGTGTGTGCTGTGTCTGGACCCAGGGTGTGAGCTGTGTGTTGAGCCGCCCCACCCCTACCAATATAGCGGATACTCTGTGGACTGACGGACTGAGGGGTGGCTGTGCACATGGTTGCCGTCATCCATGTGCTCGGGTGGGGGGGTTAGTGTGGCCTGTGGGGGAATGGTAATACATGTTTAAGGTCGTGACATATGTCCACCTATCGCAGGGATAGACCTGGCCAGTCCTGTGGGGTCCCAGATGTGTCTGTTCCCTCCGGTTGACTCAGTTGTGCACAGATAGGGGCTGTGGAACACACCGTCCATTTCTTGGGGTGCTACCACGTGTACCCCTCCTGACCTCTCTCACACATATCCCCTGGGGTCTGATGGGGTCTGCTTCTGGGAAATGTTCCGATGTTATGTTGTGGGTGGAGGGGGTGTTCGGGGGTGTCTCCTGGGCTGCCTCATGTGATGGGCATGTTCCAGGCTTCCTATGGTCTGTCCCACAACACATGCATGGGTGGACATGGGCCTCATGGGATAGTCGACAGATGTTTCCGTGGATGGCCAAGGGGGGGGGGGAGAACTCACCAGGTACCCTGGGGTCCTGTGGGTGGTGTCGCTGGTGGACCATATACGGCTGGGTGTCTCCCACATGTGATGTTTTGTGTGTCGCTGCCAGTTATATCATCTTAAGCTGGGGGTGTGCCATGTTGGGCATCTGACTGCTAGCATCCATTCGTGCTGCACAGAGGGGGTTTGTGGGTGGTCCTTCAGTTGCGCACGCATCGTTTCTGGGACCACCTGGCCAGGACTGGCCTGTCAGCATCCACGCTCGGGATGTTTGCATGGGGATTGTGCTTGACAGTTGGAGACACATACAGGGGGTGGATCACACCTTATCCTATGACAGGTGGTCCATTGCTGCTGCAGCAATGCAGCCACAGGTCCGTGCCACAATGGCAATGGCAGGGACCCTAACTATGCCCCGTCACCATTCCAATGCGACACTGTAAGCATGATTTTCGTTTGCCCCAGGCATGCCTGACATGGGCTACCTGGACCTCACACTTGTCATGTGTGAGGTGCGCATCTAGGTGTCAGCGATGTTGGCAGACCCACATCCATGCCATCCACAGGGAACAGGGTTCTGGACAGTATCCTGGGTGACAGCAGGGATGCATGGCACAAACTGCGAGCTAGGCATCATTGTTCATGGGCACCTACCAAGCTGTTTCACGGCATGTCCTCTGTGTCATGATGTCCTCAGCATACCTGAGTACCCCACACTGGTACGAATAGGGTGCCTTTTCTCTGGGGACGCAGGTGACGTCAACGCAGCATAGCTGTTATATAGCTGTACGGCATGTGGGGGGTTGTTGGGGGGTGTATCCCATCCTGTTCATGGGGATACCCTGCACGTTTGGGTTTCCTGTAGGTGTGGCATCCTCCCATGAGGTCTGTGTATGGTGGGGTTGTCTGCCTCATGTGTCCGGTGTTGTACGTCAGTTGTGACTGCACTTGATTGGACCCTGCCCACAGGACATGGCAGCCCCTGGTGGGACATGTCATCGCCCAACAACAGTTTTGTGTTGGGACATGCAGGCACCCCCTTGCAATTGACAGTACTATCCTCTGAGTGGTCACATTCACTGGTCAACACAGCGGGTTTGACGTGTATTGTCCCTGGGGGATGGGGCAGACTGCAGTACTAGGACAGAGGCGCATACTACCAGGTGTGACCCTGCACCAATGGGTACCACATGCCAAACACATGCACTGATGGTCCATATGCCCATGCTGTGGCCATCATCTTTGTGGCCTGTAGTCACACAATGTGTGTGGTATGGGGTGGTTACAGATACCCTGGTGGGGCAGGGCTAGCTGCACTAGCATGTTTTGTGGCCAGCACCCTGTGCGCTGGTGACACTTGCTCTGCGTGTGTCTATTTAACTGTCACAGCCCATGCCACTCAGCACGGCACATGGGGTTTAGACACATCTGCTGACCCCATACCTTGCTGTGGGCACAGAGTCGCTTTTCATGGCCAGTGATACCACCAGGGATGTTTGTGCAGTGTGCGCTCCTCAGTCCCACCACCAGGGAAACCCCATGTGCTAGGGTTCGGGACCCCTTTAGAACCAGCACACTGTATGTTGTGTCAGATGTGATACACAGGGAACATGGGGCTGCACAGGGGACATTGCTCCCCACCCAGCCATGTTTGTGTGGTGGTGGCCACTGTGCCTGGCTGCCTGCTTCAGCCTACCACCCCTGTGTGCCAACCCACTGTCCAATCATCGTGACATCGCACATGAGGGCCCTCGGCAGTCAGCACACTGGGCATGGCTGACAGTGACTGGGGAGGGATCAGCACCCCCCACGTCAGTCCCCTGACACAGGGCGTGGCTTCCATGCTGGTGTTGTGGCTTTGGACTGGGCACAGATATTGTGAGGACATGGGTGTGTCATTGCCAAGGACCCCCTTGTCTTGTGCTTCGGTGAGGTCCACACAACCACTGGTGAGGGTGGTTCACATACACCAGTATCAACGGTTCTGGCGGCATCAGCAGGCACAGACACAGGGATGGCTATAACGTCGGGTGTAGTGCACATACAGGGACACAGAGATGGGGAGTTGGACTAACCTAATGATCTGGGGTGCAGCATTTTGGGCTAACATCAGGGAAGGTGACAGGTGCTGTGTGATCCCCCCCTGTGCTTACCAGATGTCTGGTGGGGAGCTGTGGCATGCTGGCCTCAACAGGCCATCAGGTACCATCATGTGTCAGCTCATTCCTGCTTGTTCCAGATGTGTAGCTGTACCCAGTACAACCTACATGCCTAGCTGTGTGTGTGGCCATGTGTGCAGTCACACCTATGTGCATTGTGCAGGTCTCCCAGAGCGCACATATCTGTTTCCCTTTGGCACCCTTGAGAGACATGGCATTGCCATGTCCATGTGTTCTGGCCACTGATGGTGTCCATGCTCAGCCCTGTCACCCTGTGGGTGTTACGTCAAACACATTTGGGGTCACACTATGTACACATGCCATGCACTCCACGACCAATGGCAACAGAGTGTACCAGCACACATGGGTGTTTGAAGACACATGAGACATTGGGTGGGTTCCCCTATGCACCTTGGCAGGGGACACGTCCATGACACATGCCTTTGTACATAGCCAGAGATGTCACTTGCCATACCACTACAGGATCAGTGTATCCTGTATGTCATGGGGATGTTGATAGCTACGTCAGTCCAACCTTGGCAAATGTTGGACACAGCATACTGGTCATGGTGGACAGGCATCTGTCCCAAACAGGCGTATCGGGTGTTGTTATGTTCCTCTGACCTGTGTCGTGTATGTTTCTGGGAGGTGTCACTGCACACACTATGGGCTATTCGCACCTCTGGTCATGTGTGCCTCTTAGGCTATCTGGGCCAACCTGACTGTGTGCTTGCAACCTTTCAAGGGCATCTGTGAGATACCTATGCACACAGGGGCGGTATGCCTGTGGGCTGTGGGTAGGAGCGACCTGAATCAACATACATAGCTGTGGACAGGTTGCCATTGCAGAGGTTGTGACCTGGTTCTTGGAGATACTGTGTGTGGGTATTTGCTCACGCGCATCCAGATCTGCATCCTACATATCATCTCCATACATCTACAGTGTTTGTCCTGGGCTATGTGGCCCCTAGACTGCGGATGCCGTGCAGCCAGACCACTATACCTTATTGCACACATTTGCCTGACATACCCTCCGTCACGATCAGCTCCCCCGCCACCAGGGTCTTGTGTGTGCCAGGGCACATCATCATCAGGATACAGCATTGCAACATATTGACACCCTGCCCACACAACGCATGTATCATGTGTGCCTGAGATACGGGTGATTGGCTCATCTGCTGTGTCACACTGCACCATATCACCTGGGTGACAGGGGCACACCCAGATGTGCTCGACGGACACATGCAGATTGGGGGATGTGATAGGCAATAGTAGCACCTACAAACATAACCCCAGGGGTTCTGAGGCCACACATTGATGGTCTCCCTGCACCCCACGCGTTTGGGTGGATGTGTAGCAAACTCACTGGTGCAACCACACATATCTCCTGGGTGAGAGTGAGCCCACTTTGGATGGCCTCTCTGGCCCCTTGGAGGTAGGGGGATGCTTCCAACTACATTAGTACACACAACCATATCTCCAGGGTGACACAGAGCCCACTTTGGATGGCCTCTCTGCACTCCTGGAGGTAGGGGGATGCTTCCAACTACATTAGTACACACAGCCATATCTCCAGGGTGACACAGAGCCCACTTTGGATGGCCTCTCTGGCCCCCTGGAGGTAGGGGGATGCTTCCAACTACATTAGTACACACAGCCATATCTCCAGGGTGACACAGAGCCCACTTTGGATGGCCTCTCTGGCCCCCTGGAGGTAGGGGGATGCTTCCAACTACATTAGTACACACAACCATATCTCCAGGGTGACACAGAGCCCACTTTGGATGGCCTCTCTGGCCGCCGGGAGGTAGGGGGATGCTTCCAACTACATTAGTACACACAGCCATATCTCCAGGGTGACACAGAGCCCACTTTGGATGGCCTCTCTGCACCCCTGGAGGTAGGGGGATGCTTCCAACTACATTAGTACACACAGCCATATCTCCAGGGTGACACAGAGCCCACTTTGGATGGCCTCTCTGCACCCCTGGAGGTAGGGGGATGCTTCCAACTACATTAGTACACACAGCCATATCTCCAGGGTGACACAGAGCCCACTTTGGATGGCCTCTCTGGCCCCCTGGAGGTAGGGGGATGCTTCCAACTACATTAGTACACACAGCCATATCTCCAGGGTGACACAGAGCCCACTTTGGATGGCCTCTCTGGCCCCCTGGAGGTAGGGGGATGCTTACAGCTACATTAGTACACACAGCCATATCTCCAGGGTGACACAGAGCCCACTTTGGATGGCCTCACTGGCCCCCTGGAGGTAGGGGGATGCTTCCAACTACATTAGTACACACAGCCATATCTCCAGGGTGACACAGAGCCCACTTTGGATGGCCTCTCTGGCCCCCTGGAGGTAGGGGGATGCTTCCAACTACATTAGTACACACAGCCATATCTCCAGGGTGACACAGAGCCCACTTTGGATGGCCTCTCTGGCCCCCTGGAGGTAGGGGGATGCTTCCAACTACATTAGTACACACAGCCATATCTCCAGGGTGACACAGAGCCCACTTTGGATGGCCTCTCTGCACCCCTGGAGGTAGGGGGATGCTTACAGCTACATTAGTACACACAGCCATATCTCCAGGGTGACACAGAGCCCACTTTGAATGTTCTCACTGGCCCCCTGGAGGTAGGGGGATGCTTCCAACTACATTAGTACACACAGCCATATCTCCAGGGTGACACAGAGCCCACTTTGGATGGCCTCTCTGCACTCCTGGAGGTAGGGGGATGCTTCCAACTACATTAGTACACACAGCCATATCTCCAGGGTGACACAGAGCCCACTTTGGATGGCCTCTCTGCACTCCTGGAGGTAGGGGGATGCTTACAGCTACATTAGTACACACAGCCATATCTCCAGGGTGACACAGAGCCCACTTTGAATGTTCTCACTGGCCCCCTGGAGGTAGGGGGATGCTTCCAACTACATTAGTACACACAGCCATATCTCCAGGGTGACACAGAGCCCACTTTGGATGGCCTCTCTGCACCCCTGGAGGTAGGGGGATGCTTCCAACTACATTAGTACACACAGCCATATCTCCAGGGTGACACAGAGCCCACTTTGGATGGCCTCTCTGACCCCCTGGAGGTAGGGGGATGCTTCCAACTACATTAGTACACACAGCCATATCTCCAGGGTGACACAGAGCCCACTTTGGATGGCCTCTCTGCACTCCTGGAGGTAGGGGGATGCTTACAGCTACATTAGTACACACAGCCATATCTCCAGGGTGACACAGAGCCCACTTTGAATGTTCTCACTGGCCCCCTGGAGGTAGGGGGATGCTTCCAACTACATTAGTACACACAGCCATATCTCCAGGGTGACACAGAGCCCACTTTGGATGGCCTCTCTGCACTCCTGGAGGTAGGGGGATGCTTACAACTACATTAGTACACACAGCCATATCTCCAGGGTGACACAGAGCCCACTTTGTATGGCCTCACTGGCCCCCTGGAGGTAGGGGGATGCTTCCAACTACATTAGTACACACAGCCATATCTCCAGGGTGACACAGAGCCCACTTTGGATGGCCTCTCTGGCCCCCTGGAGGTAGGGAGATGCTTCCAACTACATCAGGACACACAGCCATATCCCCAGGGGGTGTGAGGGACCGCTTTGAGGGCCCTGTAGACTCCTGGAGATGGTGATGGTGATCCCCAGAACGTTCTGACACACACACATATCCACAGAGTGACTGAGTGCACACTTTGAGGGGCTCTCTGGACCCCTGAGGATAGGGTGGATGTATTCAACAACATTGGCAGACAACCCCAGATCACCTGTATGTCTCAGGCCCCATGTGCTTAACATTGCACCACCCCTGATGGTTAACCCTATGTGTTACCCTGCTGATGCAGATACCGCCATCAACACAGGATGTTTGCATACGCTCCTTATGCAGATGCATGGCCTAGTTTTGTTACAGTGTGCTATACAGTATCAAAACCAGCATCTTTCATGACGCCAGGGGGCCATCATGCCCTCTGTGGCCCAAACCGTCAACACCTGGCTACATGGCCACACAATCAGATGTGATACCACATGTATATGGCATGTGTTTCACCTGCTACACTAAACTTATACAGACTACTTACACACAACAGCATGGACAGCTGACATCAACCCTGTATGTGTGTATGTTTATTTTGACCTAGGTCCATTCACTTACCTCCCGTGGATGGTCTGCCTGCCTGTTAAAACGCCTGGTCACCCTCTCCCAGGCCCTCAGGACCCTCCCCATGTTCTTTTTCCTGGAGGGCCCTGGGAACAGCTTGTGCTGCTTTTGGGCTATCAGGGAGCCCAGGTGGCACAGCTCTCTGTGGCTAAAAGCCGGCTTCCTGGTTCGGGACGCCATGTTTGTTTCTGGGCGTGGTGACGCGCGGACGCTCCCGGCGCAACTTCCGGAATTGCGCGTGATGTATCGCGCACGTGCGTTTCGCATGGCTGCGCGTCAGATCTCTGCTCGCCCGTGCGCTCCGCATGGCTGTGCGTCTGCAAATTGCAAATACTACCTACACGCACCATTCATATTGATTTGTAATGGTTGTGCTCAAAATATGTTTACTGTTCTGTGCCTAATCACATAGCTACTGGGGTGTCTCTAATGTCACTTTAACAAACAATTATTATTATGGTTTACCCTTGTTCACACAGTGTGGTATTGAACCTCTGGACACATAGCAACTGATTGCTGATGCATTGTCAGATGAGGTGTGCTATGTGTGTCACATAGCAGGTAGTGCTCAGACACTACTAGTTATGGGTGCAGACAGACCATCAGCATCAGGTGTCACTCAACCTGGTGATAGGGGGTTGTGTGTGCCAGTGAAATATGTTGTGTGGTGTATCTCCATGTCTGGACAGACATTTTGTGGTGGTTGCCATCGGGGTTGGGGGGAGATTCATATATGAGCATTGCACACGCAAAGTAGGTTGCGTGTTGGACATTACAGGACTATGTGGGTCCGCATGTCACCACACTGCACATTATCCTTTGGTATGTGTGACGGCATACAGTCCTGGTTTTTGAAAAATAGCACAATGGTTGGTACATGGACTGCTTAACCAGCTGTCATGGGTTACATCTTCCAGTTGAGCTCAGGAGTGCCTGTCTCAGGCATCACACATTCTCATACTTGAGTGCAACAGTAGCCATGATTGTTTTCATGTACATCTGTGCTGCACCAGACATATATCTTCATACATTGCAACACTGTTACCTGCCCCAGACCGGTTTCCACATTACAGAGGTGCTGCTATTGGCAAGACCCTCACACTGCTACATACATCATGTGCAGTACACCATTCTCACCAATGGAACAGCGCACCCCTGGTGACCATTGCACACTGTCTGCATGCCTGCCTCTTTCACCAGACAGGCATCTGTTCTTAGCAATCGAGCTGTGGCCCACACCTAACCTTGATACCTGTGGAGCCAGAGGTTGCATGTTTCCATCCACAGTGTGGTTATTGGTGAGTGCAGCCAGTGACAGGTCCCTGACTGTGAAATAGTGCTGGAATCTCTGTGATCCTCACAGTGCTGTCTGCATCATGTGCTCCTTACACAACCGTATAGGGTGGACTTGGGTTAATGCACTGTGATGGTTTCCGAATTGCCAGTACTACAGGACATTACACACATTCCAGGCCTGACAGTCCCCATGAACCTTCAAAATGTTTGCTATATGTTACAATGTCATCTTCAATGTATGTTACTTTTCTGCAATGTAGGCGCTGTTCCATGTAAAACCATGTTCATTATATGTTAAGTGTAAACTGCCTTTGATCTTTGGAAAAAGCGGTATAGAGGAAATGCATAATTATATAGATTCAGACCTGCACTGCTGCTGACTGGCGGCGTATAGGGGCCAAGGACAATATATAAATCACTTTGCTTATACACACACACTTTGGATTTGAACCAACAACCTTTCACTTCAGAGGCATTGCAGTCACCAGGGGACTACAGCTCTGTGGCTGTGATGAGAGGTCTGTCTGGCTAGAATATAACCTCTGCAGACTTTGTGCTGCAGTTACCAGGGTGTGGTCGATCCAGTCGCACCCATGATGCACTGCACATGCAAGGCAGCAGTCTAGTGATGGTCCAGTGATAGGGTGTGCAACCCCACAGCACCTCGGCCTCGTGTTGGACATTGACCTTCTGTGTTGCTTGTGCAGAGTGGGTACTGACCATCCCAGTGTGTGTGTCTGTTGCTCACCCTGAGGGTGAGGTGAGACACACAGCACCTATCCTGGCTGAGATGGCCTATACATCATATCAATTTGTTTGCCAATGTCTGATAGTTTGGCACATCTGACCATTTCTGTCTCCAAGACCCATCTGGGCCTTGTGGGCTACAATGTTCACCGAAGGGGGCATATCCTGTGTGGGTGCCCTGCCCTTCATGATATATTTGCAGGGGGGGTGGGGGAGAGGAGGTTACAGGACCTATAGGCCGGGTATGTCTGACCACCAAACCTTCCCTGTGCAACACAGTTTCCCCAAACAAAACATATCCACATTCTACATCCCAGCTATGGTGCTTGTAGCTGCCAACATCAGCAGACTGGGTCCAGCTGTGGTACAGAAAACCTACAGGGTGCGGCCAACAGACAGTATGGCCTGAGAGCCTAAGCTCACCAAAACCATCTGACATTGTGTGCCCAGCTACTGACCCTGCACGGTGTTCCAGCCAGACACATGCAAACTGCAGACAGGCCACTGGGCAGTCCATGGTGCATGCTACCAGGGAGACTGTGTGCACCCATAACTGGGATGTCAGCACACCCACCGCACAGTTACCTCAGTGATTGGGCCTCACATATACACAGAACCCATATATATCACATGAGAGAACTATTATATGGCACTATGTCGGGACCTAGCCATGCCATGGTCACTGATCATTCAGGGTGAGAGTGACCTCCACACAAGGCATGCTATGGACACCATGTCTGTGGGGGTGATGGCAAGGCACAGCATGGTCCTAGGCATGCACATTTGCCCTGTGTAGCTGCATCCTGCTCCAGCCACCCTGTTTGTTCTGTACCCACAGTACTTTGCTCCTCATTATGCACATTGGCAGGCCAATAATGGCAACGGTGCTATTAGTGTGGTCTGTGGGAGGTGTTGACAGCCACCACACACTGGATAGACAGACACACACTCCCCACACCTAGGACAACATTGAGCAGATGTGGTGTTATTTGGGAGCCATGGCCAAGATAACAGTGATGGGCACAGTGCGGGCATGGCAACGTTGGGATGTACTTTTGGAGTAATTTCCCAGGGTGCTACTCTCTGGAGGAGATCTGACCTGACACACATTGCACATACATCAGAGACGTTGGTTTGTGACAGCTCGCTGTTCTGCTTGTGCGTAGCATGAGCATTTTTATCGGTCAGTGATCATATATTGCTTTGGATATATATGTGACATCTCCAAATGTGTAGTGTGGGATTGTTGATGTATGCACATGCTAGTTTTCTGACCGCCACACAAGGCCCTACATCCTGCCACTTCATCGGTCTTCCAATAATGGTGCCTGCAGGTGCAAATGTTTCTGCCCCTGTTGCCCACTGCTCTAGGGAGGTTTTCACAACTACAGTCAATGTGAATCAAACACTTGTTGGGCTTTCATGCTATCTGTGATTAATATGCCTGTGATACAGCTGCATACCATGGTGGTGTTCAACTCACCTGCATCACACACATCTTTCGTGCAAACATCAGACAACCTGTTTGATGTGTGAGCCTCCATGGTTGCATATGGGGGACTCTGCTGTGGGTGAGGCATATGTTTATGTGGTGTGTGGTATTTATAGCAAACTATGGTATCGTGACCAACACTTATGTCCTCAGCACGGGAGTTCCATTCTTTACTTTAAGGTTTCGCGAATGGGTAAAACATTGGGACTGGGATGGCAGGTGCCCCCGCCGGGAATTGAACCTGGGGCCTTCTGTGCTTGGAGGCACTTGCTACATGTACTGCACCACCGTCTTAGCACAGCAACAGTACATTCCCAGGGGAGTCCATGGCTGTTTGTCACACAGGGCCTGTCTGTTGGATTGTACTGCAGCCACATGAGGGTGGCTAGGCCAGCATCTGCTGTGGGGCAGCAGCCTCTGCCCCCTCTGCCAGCAGATGGCATCCGCCACCATGCTGACATGGGCCTATATTGGGTACAGCATCACAGCTGACTGATATGTGGCCCTCCAGTGATGCATTGTGTCGACTCTGCTGTAGGTGTTGTACATATTTGAGGGGTAAGTGATCCTTATGGTAAAATAGAGGTCCTCTGAACATGCTGTTGTTATCTGCAAGACATGTTTTGATTTCCTCTCACGTTTTACTGGTGGGTAAAATATGTGCACAGTGTTGCTGCTGGCCCCAGCTGGGAGTTGAACTGGTAATCTTTGGCTCCCCAACACACTGGCTGTGTCCCCTGCACCACACTGCAGTCACAGAGTGAATGTGGACCCTGGAGATGGCATGTCTGTTTGTCATAGCGGGCCTTTCTGTTGTGGTCCGGTGCACCCACATGGCATTGGCTCAGCCTCCATCTTCTCTGGCCACCTGCCACTGGCCCCCTCAGATACCAGTAAAGTTCTGCCAACATGCTACAGGCCCTTCTGCTACTGGTGCTGGGGGCGCACAGTTTTAAACCATACAGTGTGCATGTAGGCAACTACCTATGCTGCACATTCCCCCCAACTCACACATGCTGTTGTGCAACATGTGCATGCCATAGGGGACCTGTCCATTGCTGTGGGGAACCCTGCTCTATCCTACATCAATGTGTGATCATTCAACATTTATGCCGCAGGGGCTGGTGACCCTTCCAACATTCATATATTTTGGCCCTGCCTTTCTTGGGAGTGTCTGATGATGTTTCACATTGCTGTGACCATTACCCAGGTTGGTCCTCTTTTGTGCTACAATCGAGAGGTTTAACAGCTCTGGCCAACACACCAGTCCTGGGAACACTACAGGCATGGATATGTTAGGCATAGACTGTTGGGGGTCACTCCCCAGGGCGGTACGCACTATCAGACACAAGACCTGCTGCACACAACACACACATCTGAATGATTGTTATGGTGGTGCTCAATGGGACACATGTACTGAGCATTTGAATCAATATGAACATATTTTCACATGGGACCTTGGATAGCTGTGTACCATGTACCCAGGTGTGGGGTGGCATTGCTAAGGTACACATCTGCTACTTTTGGGGATTACAGGCAGGGCCCACTGTCCTGCCTCTCCAGGATGCATTGTCCAATGGGGCCTGTGGGTGTGGGTGTGTCATGGCCTGTTGGTTGATGCCTTTCATATGGGTTACACACATCAGGTCATGGTGTGTCAGACACTGTTCTGGTTTTAGGATGTCCCTCATGGATATGCATGTGCTACATCTGCATAACATGGGGGTGGTGCATAGATATGCAGCACAATCATTAGTATTAGCCGCAGCATGGATGCTGAATGGTGTGTGGTCCTCCAGGTCTGCATTTCGGATACTCTGATCTGAGTGATGCCACGGTTAATGGTGTATGTGCTTTGGATGGGAAATGATAGCCGTATAGACAATGCCTATCTCCTCTGCATTACAGGTTTGTGCTTACCAGCACAGTTTAGTTGTTGGAAAAAAATGTGGGTGGAATTGGCCATAGCCCCAGCTGAGCTTTGAACCTGTGACCTTATGTTCTTGCATACACTGTCTGTGTGCACTGCACCACCATGTAGCCACAGATTGGCTGGGTTCCCTGGGAGGTCCATGTCTGTACATCCATCAGGGCCTGTCTGTTGCAGTGGACGGTGCCAGACTGCACATGGCTAGGCCACTGTCTTCTGTGGCTCACAGCCACTGCCCCCTCCACCCTCTGTACTGTTCCACCAACATGCTGGCATGTCCTCATCTTAGCAAACGCATATGGCCTGATTAGTTTGAGCCACTCCAGGACTGCATTTGGGGAACTCGGCTGTGGGTGATGCCCATTGTTCAGGTGCATGTGCACTGGAGGGTAAAATATGGGTGTTTGCAACATGATTATGTTCTCTGCAATAATGGGGTGTCTTTACTATCTCTGTTTGGTGATGGTTAAAATATTGGGACTGGGCTGGCATACGCCCCAGCTGGGATTTGAACCTGTGACCCTCCCATTTTGGAGGTGCTGGCTCTGTCTGCTGCACCACACTGTGGCCACAGAGGCAGTGCAGTACCTGGTGATAGGACACCTGTCAGGATGGGGACGCACACCTTGCTCTTCAGTCTTTTACTGTGGCCTCATTCACCTTGTCTGGTGACAAACATGCAGCTAAACCCCAGAAATAGACACATACACCGGGGCTTTACTTTTAAAAAAGCTGGGCAACAGTGATATTGGTGGGCAACCATTTAGAAGACACCCAGGAAAGCCACAGGGATGGGAATTATTTTTGGGGGAGTCTCAGCTCCATGGCCCTTCCAATATTCATTTCTTTTTTTCTGGGACTGTCCTGGGTGTGATTTTTATATTTGCCCATTACTGTAACTGTTCACAAGCTGCATTACTATTTTTAATATTGATTTTCTGGTCATTGTCTATTTTTACTTTCACCTTTCTGCTGTGCACATGTATCACACTGCTTACGTTTTGCAGGTTTCCCCGGTTTTGCTGTACATTGCTAACGGAAATGGTTTCTCTTGCCTTTATATGACCTCTAGCGCGACTGTTTCACTCGCGCTATTTTTTCATGGGAAATTCGGCCCCGTTCATGTGCGGGGAGCCTCTCCCCTCCCCTTACCCGCCCATTGACCCCGTCTCTCCGCCCCTCGGGGGCCTTCCTCCGCCCTCCGTTCGCCGTTACACGCCTCTTTCGGACATTTGCGGGCCCGTATTTGTGCGGGGCCCGTTAGTGTGTCGCGCACATTCACGGGGGTTCCTCGCACCTGTGCGGGGCGTTTAGGAGCGTTTGTCACCGTTTAAGTGGCGCGTTGCTGTGCGCTAATTTGCGGCGCGCAAATTTCCGGACTTTAGTAAACATACCCCTTAGTCATGATGTGGACATCTGAAGACATGCATGTCTAAATTATGAAGGTCTCTGTAGCCATTTTACGAATGGCTTTTAAAGTAGGCAAGGGGTATAGCAAAGATATGTCTGGAATGGTGCAATGGATTACACATCTCTGTTCAATCTAAGAAACGTCACAGACGTTGCAGGCACATTCACTTTTAGACCTGTTTCAAGTACGAATAAGCAACAGGAAGGTGTTTGTTTTGACCTTAAAACATTGAGAGAGCATGCTGACTAGCCTAAGATTGCAAGTACCCACACAAGGGTTTGAATCCTAGCTACCCCCCCTGCTTCCAACCTACTACTCTAACCATTATGCTATTAAACATCCCTGTTCTGAAGTGCTCTTCTGGTGTCACCTATGTAGACGTCTCCATAAACATCCATATCGAGTACATCCATGTTTGTAAAATCGTGCCTGGTGTTTTTTTCAGATGTTCTGGCTTTGATGTCCAAGCTTGCATTTGGATGTCCTTTGTAAAATGTGCCTTTATGTATCTTAAAAAATACAGATTAAATAGATGACTTCTCCATCTCCAAATCTAAATGCTCTGTTTTAAAATTACCCTTAAAAGTCCATCTGCACCATGTCCAACCCTCAATATGCTCCCTTGAAATCTGTACATGCTGCAGATGTACACGTGTAAGTAGCCACTTTCCTATAATCGCTACTTATACATGTACAGTATGTTCATATACATATGCAAAGTGGCTTTTTTCACATCTCTTTACCTCCTAACCCTTCTAAAATGACCTCCTTAGATCTTTTCATCTTGGTAAATTTCCCTACTTTTTGGTGTAGTCAGTTACATCCTTCCTTAGCTGATGAGCCCCCTTTATAAACGAACCCCCCCCCCCCCATATAAAAAATATGAATGTCTGTCTCCTTTTAAGTATAAAAGGGAAATGGGAGAACTGACAACAAGCACAAAATTATAGTCACCTAATATAACATTATTTACCCATACCAACAGGTTGAAAGGTCTGTTGGTTAAGGAATGAGGAGAAATTAAATGTTTAATCTTTTATCCATGTATCTCAGTGAGGTTGAATGGTTAATGAGTAGAAGAATGATCTAAGTTTGAGCAGAGTGACGTGGGGGGAAAAGAGAGTGAGGAAGCAAACATAAGAAACAACAGGTTAAAAGATACACAAGAAAAAGGGAGGGGCAAATGAGAAAATATAGCAGTTCAGTAAAATTAAAAAGCACGCCTTATGTTTGCAGTACCATGGTGAAAATATATACACTTAGGCTCTTCCATATAGAAATCTGGCAATAAACATGGTGCAAGGCTTACATCAGAGGAGGTACTTTCATGCAGTGCAGAAAGAAATAATACTTTCAATTTAGTAGTCTGCATTTTATGGAAGTTTCATTAAGATATTCTTAAGATATCATCCCTGCCTAGAAGAAAACGACATCGCCAGTGGCTAATAACGATCCACTGCCAATGAGGGTTAAAAGATTAGCTTTCTAAATCTAGTACTGAAGACTACAGACCATGACCTGAAGCTGTATGTTGTGTGAACTACTTTGTATCACCCTTAGAAAGAGACACACTTGTCTTGCTATATGCATTTAAATGGATAGTTTAACATATCAGTACTGCAATAGCCTGAGATTTAAAAGAGCTGATAAATACCAGTGTGATCAAGCTCGACTCACTTAGGACTTGGATATTTTACAGATTGTCTGAAGAGCTGATTAAAAGAACTGATTAGTGCATGTGTAGCTTTTTATAAAATAGTTTGTTAAACATTTGAGATTGCAGAAAGAAACCTTTTTCTCTAACCTCTTAAATTCTTTTATTTTAAATCCTTTCACAATCAGAAATCTAGGATACTATATTGAGGACTGGCGCTGTGCATTTGATAGAAAGATTTATGAGGGGATATTCAAAGTGATTAACGTGGTTAGCAAACCCACGGGCTGCATTAATAGAGCTGAATATCCGCAGGGGTCGCCACTGCATGCCTTGATACACTGGGGCATTCCGGAGGTGGCACCCAGCGATAAGTGGGCAGCAGCAGTACTGAGCCATTGTCCGATCATCGCAAAGTGGAGGGTTAGGCATCTGAAAGGGTGGCTTAACTTTCATAAGAACATAAGATATGCCATACTGGGTCAGACCAAGGTCTATCAAGCCCAGTATCCTGTTTCCAACAGTGGTCAATCTAGGTCCAAGCAGTTTCCCCAAAAGACACAGGTTCCACAATGCTTGTATTGGGTCAAGCATTGATACCTTGGGTCCCTTCTTAATAATGGTTTATGGACCTTTCCTACAGGAACTTGTCCAAACCTTTTTTAAACCCAGCTACACTAACAGCCTTTACTACAACCTCTGGTAACAAATTCCAGAGCACATTGAGTGAAAACATATTTTATTTTATTAGTCTTAAATAGTTTACTCTGTAGTTTCATTGCATGTCCCCTAGTTTCATTGCATGTCGCCACAGAAGCTATCGGGCATCGGATGAACATAAGAACATAAGAACATAAGATATGCCATACTGGGTCAGACCAAGGTCCATCAAGCCCAGTATTCTGTTTCCAACAGTGGCCAATCTAGGTCATATGTACCTAGCAGTTTCCCCAAGAGACACAAGTTCCACAATGCTTGTACTGGGTCAAGCACTGATATCTTTGGTCACTTCTTAATAATGGTTAATGGACCTTTCCTCTAGGAACTTGTCCAAACCTTTTTTAAACCCAGCTACACTAAAAGCCTTTACTACATCCTCTGGTAACAAATTCCAGAGTTTGATTACACGTTGAGTGAAAAAATATTTTCTTTTATTAGTCTTAAATAGTTTACCCTGTAGCTTCATTGCATGTCCCCTAGTCTTTCTATATTCTGATAACGTAAACAATCGATCTACGTTTACCCGTTCCACTCCGTTCATTAATTTATAGACTTCTATCATATCTCCCCTCAGCCGTCTCTTTTCCAGGTTAAAGAGCCCTAACCTTTTTAGCCTTTCCTCATAGGAGTATCCTTCCATCCCCTTTACCATTTTGGTGGATCTTCTCTGAACCTTTTCTAAAATCGCTATATCCTTTTTAAGATACGGCGACCAGAATTGCACACAATATTCAAGGTGCGGTCTCACCATGGAACGATATAGAGGCATTATAATATCTTTTGTTTTATTTTCCATTCCTTTCCTTATCATACCTAGCATTCTATTTGCTCTCTTGGCTGCTGCTGCACACTGGGCCGAGGGTTTTAACATGGTATCCACAATGACGCCTAAATCTTTTTCCTGGGTGGTGGTTCCTAATGTGGAACCTTGCATCGTGTAACCATAGTTTGGGTTGTTCTTTCCTAGGTGCATAACCTTGCACTTGTCCACATTAAATTTCATCTGCCATTTTGATGCCCAGTCTTCCAATTTATCAAGATCCTCTTGCAATTTTTCACAATCCTCTTGGGTTTTAACAACTTTAAATAGTTTTGTGTCATCTGCAAATTTGATAACCTCACTCGTTATTCCACTTTCCAGGTCATTTATGAATATGTCAAAAAGCAGCGGACCCAGCACAGATCCCTGGGGTACACCACTATTCACCTTTCTCCATTGGGAAAATTGGCCATTTAGCCCTACCCTCTGCTTTCTATCTTTTAACCAGTTCCTGATCCACAATAGTACACTGCCTCCTATCCCATGACTCTTTAGTTTTGCCAAAAGTCTCTGATGAGGGACCTTGTCAAAGGCTTTCTGAAAGTCCAGATACACTATATCAACCGACTCACCTTTGTCCACCTGTTTATTCACTCCTTCAAAAAAACATAACAGATTAGTAAGACAAGATCTTCCTTGTCTAAAGCCATGTTGGCTGTCTCCCGTTAGGTCATGACTATCTACATGCTGAGTAATTTTATTCTTTATGATGGTTTCTACCATTTTTCCCGGCACTGACGTCAGGCTCACCGGTCTGTAGTTTCCCGGATCACCCCTGGAACCCTTTTTAAAAATTGGTGCTACATTGGCGATCCTCCAATCTTCAGGTATTAGAGATGATTTTAATGATAGTTCACAGATTACTAATAGCAGGTCTGCAATCTCATATTTCAGTTCTTTCAACACCCTTGGATGTATAACATCCGGCCCAGGTGATTTGCTACTCTTCAGTTTATCTAATAGTTGTAAGACATCTTCCAGATGTATAGATATTTCCTTCAATTCTTCCGCACCTTTAAATACCACTTCAGTCATGGGTAACATCCCTACATCTTCCTCAGTTAAGACTGAAGCAAAGAATTCATTCAGTCTCTCCACTATCGCCTTGTCGCCTCTTAGTGCTCCTTTAACTCCTTTATCATCTAATGGACCAACTGACTCTCTCACAGGTTTTTTGCTACGAATGTACTTGAAAAGGTCTTTATTTCGTGTTTTTGCTTCCGCAGCAAGCTTCTTCTCAAATTCTCTCTTTGCCTGCGTTATCAATGCCTTGCATTTGACTTGCCAGTGCTTGTGCTATTTCCAGGTTTCGTCATTTGGCTCTTTTTTCCATTTCCTGAAAGATGCTTTTTTGGCAACAACAGCCTCTCTGACCTCACCTTTAAACCATGCTGGCAGTTTTTTGGACGTCCTTCCACTTTTCTTAAAGCATGGAATACAGCTGGTCTGGGCTTCCAAGATAGTATTTTTCAACAACATCCAAGCTTGATGTACGTCTTTAACCTTTGCAACTGCTCCTTTTAGTTTTTTCTTAACTGTTTTCCTCATTTTATCATAGTCTCCCTTTCGAAAGTTAAAGGGTAGTACTGTGGATTTCCTTACTATCCCTCCTCCACTAATTAAATCAAAGGCGATCATGCTATGATCACTATTGCCAAGTGGCCACAACACCCTTATCTCTTGCACTAGATCTGGTGTTCCACTAAGGACTAGGTCTAATATGGCTTCCCCTCTGGTCGGCTCATGAACCAGCTGCTCCAAGAAGCAGTCATTTATTTCATCTAGGAACTTTATCTCCCTAGCATGTCCTGCTGTGACACTGACCCAGTCGATGCCGGGGTAATTGAAATCACCCATTATTATTACTGCACTGTAACCTTTGCTAGCTTCCTTGATTTCTTTGAGCATTTCATCATCCATTTGTTCATTCTGGCCAGGCGGACGATAGTACACCCCCACTGCCATCGCCTTCCCCTTTTTACATTGAATTTCAATCCATAGAGATTCTACAGCAAATTTTGTTTCTTGCAAAACTTTAATCCTTTCTGACTCAATGCCCTCTCTAACATAGAGCGCAACCCCTCCACCAATTTGATCAGCTCTATCATTACGATATAGTTTGTACCCAGGTATCACAGTGTCCCACTGGTTGTCCTCCTTCCACCATGTCTCTGATATTCCAATCATATCTAACCTCTCGTTTAGTGCTATATATTCTAACTCTCTCATCTTGTTTTTTAGACTTCTATCATTTGCATACAAGCATTTTAGAGACTGTATTTTATTCATATCAATTTGGCTATTGGTAGACTTGGGTAATTTGGGATCTTTAAGCTCTGTCTGCTCCATACTCGAGGGCATTTGGGCTACTTTACTCTTTTTTGGAACCTCTCTGCTTTTTGTAGTATCCTTCAAGGATACATTCTTCCGAACCATGCGCTCTTGGGCAACTGTCGGCTTTCCCCTATTATCTAGTTTAAAATCTGCTCTATCTCCTTTTTAAAGGTTAATGCCAGCAGCCTGGGTCCATCCCGGTTAAGGTGAAGCCCATCCTTTCGGAAGAGCCCCTCCTTTCCCCAGAATGTTCCCCAGTTCCTAACAAATCCAAACCCCTCATCTCTGCACCATTGTCTCATCCACGCATTGAGATTCCGGAGCTCTGCCTGCCTTTTTGGTCCTGCGCGTGGAACGGGAAGCATTTTGGAGAATGCTACCCTGGAAGTTCTGGATTTCAACTTCCTACCTAAAAGCCTAAATTTAGTTTCCAGAACCTCCCTATCACATTTTCCTATGTCATTGGTACCGACATGTACCAAGACGGCAGACTCCTCCCCAGCACTATCTAAGACCTTATCTAGGTGGCGCGTGAGGTCCGCTACCTTCGCACCAGGCAGGCATGTTACCAGGCGATCCTCACGTCCACCAGCCACCCAGCTATCTACATGCCTAATGATCGAATCACCAACTATAACTGCTGTCCTAACCCTTCCCTCATGGGCACTTGGCCCTGGAGAAACCTCCTCGGTGCGAGAGGGGTTTGCATCACCTGGAGGACAGGTCCTAGTTACAGGATCACTTCCTGCCACACCAGGGTGATGCTCTCCTGTCACGTGACCTCTCTCCTCCATGGCAACAGGGATGCTGCCAGACTGGAGGTGGGACTTCAGGACTATATCCCTGTAGGTCTCGTCTATGTACCTCTCTGTCTGTCTTATGCTTTCCAAGTCTGCTACTTTAGCCTCTAGAGAACGGACTTGTTCCCTGAGAGCAAAGAGCTCCTTGCACCTAGTGCACACGTAAGACCTCTCACCAGCTGGGAGAAAATCATACATGTGACACTCAATGCAAAAGACTGGAAAGCCACATCCCGCTGCTGGACTGCTGTCTGCATCTTAGTTTTAAGTTTGTGTTTAGATCTTTAAGTTCTTTATGTACTAAAGGGTGCTATGGATATTTATACCACTAAAACTGTACCTAATAAGTTTAATATACCTTGTTCACCTGAAGCTTTATTAATCTCAGGTCCTTAGTGTATGACTGATTTGGGTAATGAGCTTCACCTGAGAGCACCTCCTGTCTTTTAAGTTGTGCAAGTACCTATAAAGCTGTGATTATCCCAGGGGAGGGTGGGTGTGCTGAGGGAGGGAGGGATATAACACTTATTAAAAGAGGGCTGCTACCCAGTACCCTGTCCTGTGCTGCTGAGGTAAGCTATATTCTGATTTGATTTAAATTATAGCTCTTTGCTGCTGCTAGGCTCTAACCTATTATGAAATTTAAACTACAAGCTCTCTGCTGGATTCTAAATTTAACCAGAAAGCTCTCTTCTGTGTTTTAATTTGAAACTAAAAGTACTTAGCTGATGCTAGGCCCTGAGTGACTATGAAATTTAAACTACAAGCTCTCTGCTTGATTCTAAAGTGAACCAGAAAGCTCTCTTCTGTGTTTTAATTTGAAACTAAAAGTACTTTGCTGATGCTAGGCCCTAACCTATTATGAAATTTAAACTACAAGCTCTCTGCTGGAGTCTAAATTTAACCAGAAAGCTCTCTTCTGTGTTTTAATTTGAAACTAAAAGTACTTTGCTGATGCTAGGCCCTGAGTGACTATGAAATTTAAACTACAAGCTCTCTGCTGGATTCTAAAGTTAACCAGAAAGCTCTCTTCTGTGTTTTAAATTGAAACTAAAAGTACTTTGCTGATGCTAGGCCCTGAGTGACTATGAAATTTAAACTACAGCTGTCTACTGGGTATGAAAGGTAACCAGAAAGTTCTCTTCTGTGTTTTAAATTGAATCTTAAACTGTTGCTACTAGGCCCTGACTGATTTAACAAAAAATAGTGGGTTCACAGATTAATTAACTTTAAAATAAAAAATTCCTTTTAGAAAAATTCCCAGAAGTATATACTCACAATTTCAGATTTCTCTCCAGAAGTAACAGCCCCCCTTTCTAGTCCTTCAAGACTCATTACCCATTTAGCCTCTTTGGTATATCCAGGTCTCAGCTGCAGTGGTGATAGCTAGCTATGTTAGAATGACTAGCTGCTGTTGCTAATAATCCTCCTATACTTCTTAAAAGTAATTTTATAAATTGTTTTTAGAGCATTTGATGTGCATAAATGGACTTATAAAGTTAGGCTATGCCTAAATGTATATGCAGTGCAAGCTAGGGTATACTTGTACAAAAGGCATGCATGGGGCAGAGTTTGGGTGGAACAAGGGTAAAGTTGCAATTTAAGAATTTTATAAAATTTGTGTTCATGTTTGTAATTTATGTGCTGACATTTGTGCTTGCTCTCAAGCAAGTGCAATGTCTGCACCTTGAATACAGGCACTATTGATTCTGGAATTGTGCTAGTATTTTATTTTTTAAAAAACCCTTTGGTTCCTACAGGCACCTTCTCCAACTCCAAACCCAGGTGCTCTTTGAAAAAAATTATCCTCTAAGGGGGTATTTTTTTAACAGGATGCCTAGTTAAGTGAGAAGGAAGGAACCAGTCTAAACACTCTTATAAAGATACAGTGGAACCTATGTGCCTTTTAAAAATACTAGCACAAATCCTGCAGGCATAAATGTACGTCTCCAACCATGCTCTGCCCAAACTCCTCCCTTCAGCATGCTTATTCTACAAGTACGCTCCTAACTGCATTGCATGTAATTTTAGGTGTGACTTAATATTCTAAGATGCCTTTTTACCCTCGTAAATCAGTTGTCGCAGCCACGTCCACTCTGGGGAACGCTAGGCACCAAAGATGTGTGCTGTCACAAATAGCAGCTCTTTCCCTTCAGGCTGAGCCCTCTGGTACTCAGAGGTTGTCAGGACTAGAAACACAGTGTTGCAAACAGGAAGGTGTGGACTCTGGACGTCAGGCAGAGGAGGATGCAGGAGAAGTATCAGACATTGAACCGATTCAAAACAGCAGACAGAAACAGGGTCCAAAAACAGGCAGTAGTGACGGCAGGTAGAATAGGTTCATGAACAAAGGCAAGCAAAGGTCAGATACCAAGAAATCATCAGAGACCAGAGCACGCCAAGCTCCCATGAGCGACTGATCTGAAGACAGGTAGATGACTGGGAGTTCAAGAATATATATAAGTACAGGGAGCTAATCAGTGAGTGCCTTCTACAGGGCCCAATTATGCCAAAGGATTACCAGAAGGGACCAATTAGGTAATGCCACGAGATGGATGGGGTATAAATAAATAAAATGAATACATAAATCTGGGATAGGCTGCAGTATAAAAAGCAGGGAGAAGTCTGAGCTCATATCTTATGTAGGGTCCAGCTTTCTTGGAGGTAAATGCGTTATATCATGTTTTATGTGCAAAAAAGGTTCATAAAACTATCTCCTTATTAACCTGATAAATGAAATTTAAGTAAGATAATATCAGAATGAATATATCAGGAGGTTAAATTACAGTAGAAAAGGAATTTTTATTCAGAAGTTTTGGATGGCATTGAATTATTGAAGTAAAGCTCTATAGGGTAGTTGCAAGCATGTATCCAATTTCTCAGAGGAGCCTCATTAAAATAAATGGAGCCAGAAATATACTTGTGACTGTGCACTGTACATGTGACTACATTCCAGATAGTTCACTGATCATGAGGGACTGGCAAGATATTTCATCCCCACTTCTTTTGATGTTTACTAATCCGCCTTACTAAACACTCATTAAAATAGTCACATTATTTCATCTTTAAAAACAAGAAGATTTGGGGCCAGTCCTGAATTTATGACACTCCTATCCTGATACATTTTGAGACCTGAAACACTGACTTCAGTGGATAGAATCAGGGATTACAAATACTACAGTGAACCAAGGATTTAAGTTCAAAACCAAGACTGACCAAAAATTATGCCTTCTGGAACTGAGTAATTTGGCAGCTTTTAGAGAAAACAGTAGCCAGAATAGTAAAGAATATGTTATTTTTAAACTCCATGGACTGCTTGCCGACCCAAGAGTACTTCATAGCCAAGGGGCTACAAGCCATTTTTCAGAGAAAGGAAAAGGCCCTGTTGTAGCATTCCTCTGTCGCTGTGTGCAGGCCCATGATGGTGATCAGTAGCCAATGCCTTATTAGATAACCTCTATCACCTGCATAGGTAGGGGGAGAGAAAACATATTAGGGTATTGTACCAGGGTGTTTCATTTGCTGGATGGGCAATACAGCCTTGGGCTTTTGGGCCAAGTGCTGCAGCTCCCAGGGAACATTGCAACCTCGAAGCATGTGGATGTGTAGGTGATGGAGAAAGCTGGTGTAGGTCTTACCTGTTGTTGTTGTTGTTAAGTGCCGTCGAGTCGGAGTCGACTCATGGCGACCCTCTGGATAGCTATCCTAAATTGTGTTCGGTCTTCAGTCAGGCGGCTCATTGTTGACAGACTGGTACCCGTAGCTGCTGTTATTGTATCGATCCATCTCATTGCTGGCCTTCCTCTTTGGCGTTGACCTTCTATCTTGCCAAGCATAATGTCTTTCTCTAATGATCTCTCTCTTCGCATGATGTGTCCAAAGTATGAAAGTCGAAGTCTTGTCATCTGAGCTTCTAAAGAAAGCTTAGGTTTGATCTCTTCTAGTACCGACTGGTTTGTTCTTACCTAGCAGCCATCAATCGGTGATATCTGTGCTCTGAAACCTCTCATAGATACCAGAGTGAATGGAGTCATGGCAGGAACCTAGAAACCCAAGGAAGACATCTGTTATCTCCCACTATGCAGTGCAGACCACTTTCATGTTGAGTGAGTGGAATGCCTTCTGGTTGAAGTAAATGACCTTCCTCTTTCATGGGGGACCTGGGGGAAACATGTGCAATTGATGAGCCCCAGAACCAATTGGAAGCAGCCACCTCATGAATTGCACTAGGGTTTGCTGCCTCTGCCACACAGTCTGTGGAAAAGCTAGATACTATGTAGTGTGGGTTCATAAGGATAGCACTATACTCCTCCCTGTTTCCTCAGCTTGCAACCTTGGGGTCATCTTTGACTCTACTCTCTCTTTCTCTGCACATGTGCAACAGATAGCTAAAACCTGTCGCTTCTTTCTCTGTAACATTGACAACATTCTTCCCTTCCTTTCTACATACACTACTAAAACACTTATCCACTCTTTAGTCACCTCCTGTCTGGACTATTGCAACCTCCTCCATGCTGGTTGCCTTAATCATTTTGCTTCCCTTCAATCTGTTCAAAACTCAGCTGTGTAGCTAATCTTCGATATGTTCATATACCCCCTCTTCTCAAGTCATTTCATTGGGTCCCTATCTTTTTCCATCCACAGCTCAAACTTCTCATATTGACATTTAAGTGCACTCATTCTGCTGCTCCTATCTCTCCTCTCCTTACACCCTTCCTTGGGAACTCCGCTCTTCTGGCAGATCCCTTCTATCTGTGCCCTTATCTTCTACTGCCAACTCCAGACTTTGATCCTTTCACCTTGCTGTTCCTTATGCTTGGAACAAACTACCTGAGTCTGTGCATCAGGCTTCATCTCTGGCCCTTTTCAAATCCAGACTGAAAACTCACCTCTTTGAGGCCATCTTTGGATCGTCTTAGTCTCCTATGGGTCTCCGTACCATTTCCCTAGATATATCCTTGTCTGCAGCTGTTGTGTTGTCTGTCTTGATAAGATTGTAAGCTCTGGTAGAAACATAGAAACATAGAAAAATGATGACAGAAAAAGAGCACATGGCCTATCTAGTCTGTCCTTCCATATCAACAACTACAACAGTCCTCTTTTTTCCTTTAGAGATCCTCTGTGTTTGTCCAATGCTTTTTTGAATTCAGATACTGTCCTCATCTCTACCACCTCCACTGGGAGACTATACCACGGATCCACCACACTTTCCATAAAGAAATTCCGCATATCACTCCTGCATCTATCCCCTTTCACCTTCATCCCATTTCCCCTCATAGCAGAACTTGCTTTCAATTGAAAGAGGCTCTCTCCCTGTGCATTTATGCTATGGAGGTATTTAAACATCTCAGTCATATCACCTCTATCCCGCCTTTCCTCTAAGGTGTCCATATTAAGATCCTTAAGTCTGTCCTCATATGCTTTATAATGAAGACCACTAACCATTTTTGTAGCCTCCCTCTGTACTGACTCCATCCTGTTTATATCCTTTGAAGGTGCAGTCTGCAGAATTGCACACAATACTCCAAATGAGGTCGCACCAAAGATTTATAAAGAGGAACTATCACTTCCTTTTTTCTGCTAGCCATTCCTCTCCGTATGCACCCAAGCATCCTTCTAGTTTTTGCTGTTGCCTTTTCTACCTGTTTAGCTACTTTAAGATCATCAGACACAACCACGCCTAGGTCCCGCTCTTCTTTAGTGGACAAAAGTACTTAACCCCCTATACTATATTGCTCTCTTGGATTGCTGCAGCCCAAATGCATGACCTTGCAT
The DNA here is from genome assembly GCA_033557465.1 of Ichthyophis bannanicus. NCBI lineage: Eukaryota > Metazoa > Chordata > Amphibia > Gymnophiona > Ichthyophiidae > Ichthyophis > Ichthyophis bannanicus. Next base: position 1,474,448,183 of record CM066032.1, read on the forward strand.
TTTTTAACATTAAATCCCAGCTGCCAAATTCTAGACCATTCTTCAAGCTGAGCTAGATCCCTCCTCATGTTATTTACACCTTCCTGGGTGTCTACTCTATTGCAGATTTTGGTATCATCCGCAAAGAGGCAAACCTTACCCGACAGCCCTTTTGCTATATCACTAACAAAGATGTTAAAAAGAATCGGACTAAGGATAGATGCCTGGGGCACACCACTGGTAACTTCCTTCTCCTCAGAGTGAGCTCCATTTACCTGTACTCTTTGTCGTCTCCCACTCAAACCAATTTCTAACCCAAGCAGTAACTTTAGGGTCCATTCCTAGGGTGCTCAGTTTGTTTATAAATCACCTGTGAGGAACGGTGTCAAAGTCTTTACTGAATTCTAAATACACCACATCTACTGTAGGGCTCTCCCTCGGTCCAACTCCCTGGTCAGCCAGTCAAATAAATCAATCAGATTTGTCTGACAAGACCTTTCTCTGATGAATCTATGCTGCCTCGGATCCTGTAATTCGCTGGACTCCAGAAACCTCGCTATTTTCTCTTTCAGCAGCGTTTCCAATAATTTACCACCGAAGTTAAACTAACCAGCCTGTAGTTTTCAACCACCTCTTTACTTCCGCTTTTGTGTAAAGGAACCACATGAGTCTCTCTCCAGTCCTTTGGCACCACTCCCGACTCCAACGAGGCATTGAAAAGGTCAGTCAGTGGAGCTGCTAGAACGTCCCCAAGTTCCCTCAGCATTCTACGGTGTATCCAATCCGGTCCCATCGTTTTGTTTACTTTAAGTTTAGCTAGTTCCTCACGAACATAGTCTTATGAAAATTGTTCAAGATGCCCCTCGCTTGTTCCTGTTTGTGGGTGTTTTCTGAGGTCCGCTCCTGGTTCTTCATCTGTGAACACAAAACAGACATATTTGTTAAGCAATTCCGCTTTATCCTCGTCAGCTTCTATATATTCCCCCCCTTCATCCTTGAGTCTGACAATACCACTTTTGACCTTCCTCTTCTCACTAACATATCTGAAAAATGTCTTATTCCCCCATTTTATTGCATTAGCTATTTCTTCCTCTTTTTGAATCTTTGCTTTCCTGACTACTTTGCTAGCTTCTCTAAGTTTTTCCAAATATAGATTTTATTTATTTATTTAGACAGATTTGTATCCCACCTTATCCTTCAATCAAAGTGGTCGCAATACAAGTGGAAGGTTACAAATAACATAGGGTAGATAAGACATTAACAGATAAAACTAAGATGAATTAATGTAAAAAATTGGCCTAGTGGTAAAAACTATTAATTATATATCAAATTATAAGTTTCAGCAAATAGCAGGGTCTTCAAGGCGTTACGAAAATCTTTGATGTCAGTCATAATTCTGAGGTCCATCGGGAGAGAGTTCCAAAGTTTGGAAGCCAATAAAGAAGGAGCTCTTTTTGAAGTTGCTTGTTTAGTCCTACAGTATTCAGCAGGGGTACTAATTATGTTGTCATTATTGGTGCTGCTTCTTCTTGGTCTATTGATAATGTCTCTAGTTATAATATTTTGTAAAGCATCTGCTGACAGGTGATTTTAAATCCTAAAGATAATTAAAAGTGTCTTGAATTTTGACCTGACACTTACTGGAAGCCAGTGCAACTGTTGTAAGGCAGGGGAGATATGATCTGTTTTTGCTGTACCAGTAATAATACGTGCAGCAGTATTCTGAATCATCTGGAAAGGGTGTAGAGTTAGCTGAGGGAGGCCTTGATAAAGCAGGTTTCCATAGTCTAGGAGGGGGGTGATGAGAGCCTGACAAATGGTATGGAAATGGTCTTGATGGAGTAATGGCTTTAGTTTTCTCACAATCTTTAGATGATGATAGGCCTTGTTAGCGATTTTAGCATTGTGAGATTTAAGGTTCAATGCCTTATCCAAAATTATGCCAAGGTATTTGATTTCATTTTTAACTATGATGGGCCTACCTAATAAATCAATAGTATTTGGAGGAATGAAATGAGGGTTCCTAGTAACAAACATTACCTCAGTTTTGTCATAATTAAGTGTAAAGTTATTATTTGAAAGCCAGGTATTCATGTCTTGGAGACATCTAGAAATTGCTGAAAAGTCTTCCTCTTTCTGTGATCTCTTGTATTTCATGAAGGCCTCCCTCTTTTTCTTCACCTTTTCAGCTACTTCTTTTGTAAGCCATAGCAGTCACCTTTTCCTTTTACCTTTATTTACCATTTTAGCAAAAATGTTGGTTGCCTTTAAAATATCCCCTTTCAGTTTTGCCCACTGATGAGTAGGGACCATCTTTTACATGTGTCTGTTCAGTGCTGCATATGCCTTATATTGCTATACAGATGATTAGTAGTAGTAGTTATAGTAATAAGGTCCTCAGGAACTATAAGATGCACAACGAGATGGCTAACTGGCTAAGACCCGCAATGGTAGTCAACACAGATTGGAAACTGCCAGTGGCTAGGAAGGCCAGGGCTATGGTGATGTATCCTTGCTAATTTCCTGCATTTCAGATTCATGCTAATCTCATTCCAGTAAGCCATAGCACTCACCAAGCAAAAGTACTACATCCACCTGACTATTTCTTTTGCCTCTGATTCTCATCGCCTCTTTGCTACACTGAACTCTCTATTCAAGGTACCTTAGGTTTGCCAACTTTTTGAAAGAGAAAGACTCGCCACCTGTGGCTAGCCATGCTCCGCCCATGTCAACCCCCTGCCCCATCCCCATCCATCCCTGCCCCACCCCTTGCCCCAACTACAAAAATAATTGCAGAGAAGGCAATGGTGCAGATTCAGCAGCTGCAGGCTATATCAAAGGGGGGTGGGGTGGTGAATACAAGAGGTTGAACTTTTCAGCATCTACTCAGTCACAGACCTCTTCTCACACATATGCTCCTCCCCCTCCAACACTCATACGCTCTCCCAAATATTCTGCATCCACCAAACTCCACCCTAGCCCCTTCCCCAACAATCTGTGCAGAGCAGAGCTAGAACCTTCCCCATAAATCTTACTACACAAGAAACAATCCCTCTCAGTACCAAGCATATTGTGAATTAATCAGGGCCAGACCAGCAACGGATTTAAAATGTTAGCAACCTAAGCAAATTGTAGCCCATATGTACCCCTGGCTGTTAGAATTTATTGTTGAGCTTTGAATGCCCTACTCTCTGCCGATCCCCAGAAACAATTGCCTAGGTTTCCTGATGGTTGGGCCAGCCCTGGAATTAATACAAAAGTTATTCGGGAGCAAGAGTAAATCTGCCATGCCAGTATTAACTTCCAAAATTCATACAAGGACCCAGCTAGAAAAAGGCAGCACCATCAATATTACAGTGGGCCCTAAAACATCAATAAACCTATTAGGAAAGCTCAAAAAGCCAGATTACTACCAGGGGAGGCCCAAAAGGGGTGCAGAGCCATGTGCAGAGAGTCATTGCAGGGCCTCATTTGCATAAGGAACCTCATTTGCATAACTATTTGCATACTGTTAACCTGAGCTAACTTTTAGTAAACATGCCTCTTAATGAGTGTCTGGATAAGGAAAGACTACCCGATTTTTACATTACTAAACTCCAGTGCCAACAGCCAGGCACATTAGGACATACTATAAACACTGACCATTTAGAACCTATACAAACCCGCCATATCATAACAGCACTACCAGGACTCACAAAGCATCAAACCCTACCTATCAAAAGGCAACATTGCAAATATTAAACCAATACATCTCAGAGAATACCAATATATCTCCTACTGGGGAAAGAGAACAAGTGGCACTGTCAAAAAGAAACTACATGAATAGAATACCTCAACTCGGTTACACATGCAGAACATAGACCATCACCAAACAAAAAACAAGGGATTACAATTTAGAAATAGGAAGACAATAATTAAATTGGGAACTCCAAAAACCAAACTTGGAATGTACAACAGCACAGGAGAAATAAAACTATAAATTAATTTCCTCTTGTACTAAATGAAAACACTAAGATACATTTCCCAGAGATGACATAGTGCAGTTAATAAATTCAAAATAAAAAGTATTTTTCTACCTTTTGTTTGGGCATTTCATTTTTCAGTTGCAATTGCTCCAGTCACTTTCTTCTGGTTTCTACATGTGTTCTGTGAGCTGTCCATTTGTCCTTTCTTCTAGATTTTTTCATTCTCTCTCTATATCTGCTTTAACATACTAATCTTTCCTCTTTTGCACTTTCCTCCATTCCTTTATCATACACTCAAATTTCATCCTTCCATCCTCAGCTCCAGCCCTCCACCTCCCGTATCGCTCAGCAGCTACCCCGATTGGGGTAGAGCGCCTGAGCGGGACATCCTCCCGCTCAGAAGCTCCTGCCCAATTGGGGCAGTGGGAGCAACAAAAGGCAGCAGCAGAAAACATTTAAAAGTGGCGTCCCTACAATGAGGGAGCCGCTCCAGCCCTCCACCTCCCGCATTGCTCAGCAGCTCCCCCGATCGGGGTAGAGCGCCTGAGCGGGACATCCTCCTGCTCAGAAGCTCCTGATCAATCGGGGCAGTGGGAGCAACAAAAGGCAGCAGCAGAAAACATTTAAAAGTGGCGTCCCTACAGGGCGCGCCCGTGCCTTGCAGGCCCGCGCCTGAGGGCCTCGCCAGAGGGCCCTTTGGCGTGGCCTTAAGCGTGGACCAGAGGCGCACACAAGCAGTACCAAAATAAAGAAGGCCAGACCCCCCAACAGAAACCTCCGTAACTCCAGAAGGCAACAAAAAGCAACAAAAAGCCCCCCAAAAACACAGAAATCACCTCAGCGAACAACACATCAAGAAACCAAGGACGCCTACAAACCACATCAAGGTACGACTACGAACCATGCCACCATTCCTAGCTCCCATATACCTCCTGTCACCCCTCCTGACCATCTACCCCCCCCTGCAGTCATACTCACCAACCTACCCAGACCAAACACCACAACCATCCAACCCACCAACATCTACAACCCCCCCTCACATGGAACAACACCCAAACGGCACACACAACAACCTACATCCCCAACCCCCTGAACAGCACCCCCCTATCCATTTCACTAGTTAATGCTCGATCGGTCAGAAACAAATACCACATGCTACACGACCTGATCGAAGCCCAAAAGATTGACATCCTATGCATAACAGAAACTTGGCTAACAGACACAGACACTGTGATCATGAACCAACTGACACCGACAGGATACAGCCTTCAACATTGCTCCAGAACACACGCCAGAGGAGGAGGCGTAGCTATCATAGCAAAAACCAACCTTCACCTCAGGCACCACGCATCAGAAACAACCAATGAAGCGGACATACTCACCCTCATCAATAAGCACCTCTCACTCTGCCTAGTCTACCGAGCACCCACCCAAAGCACCAATCTAACAAGAATACTCCAACACATATCTGAGAGCACTATCTCCACAAAAGAGCAAATAATCCTAGGAGACTTTAATCTCCCATCTCTCTAAGACAAGGAAGCAGAAACCTTCATCAATGCTATGGAAGCAATGAACCTATCACAGATCATACATGAGCCAACACACGAAAAAGGAAATACACTGGACCTCATACTCCTAAACTCCCAAACCGCTATCTCATACAAGAACCCAGAGATCACACACGTACCATGGTCTGACCACTACCTCATCAGCATATCCCACACCTACCACCACATGAACAGCAAGAAGAACATACAACACACAAGAAGATTTAAAACGTTCATCAAAGAAGATTTCCTGGCACAAACCCTACCTGAACTCCAAACATGTTCCAGCAATATTGATGACCTGGTCCTCAACTGGAATACCACAATCCCTGCTGCGGCCAGCACAATAAGCAAGACTAAAACCAGACACACCTCTGCAAAAGCCCGATGGTTCACACCCAGCCTCCGGAAACTAAAGACCAAACTCAGAAGAGCAGAAAGAAAATGGAGAAAAACCAAAAAAGAGGACGACAAAAAGATTTACACATACGAATTAGACGCATACCACACAGAAACAAAGCAAAAAAGGCCTTCCATACAAAGATCATAAACACATCAATAAACAAACCACGAGAACTCTTCAATATTGTCAAACAACTGACAAAAGCGCCCAACCACTCCGACCAGCTACCAAACATCCCACCTGAACTACTAGCACGACATTACAAGCAGCTTCAACAACCACAGAATCCACATCTGAACGCAAAGACAACAACAACAAACCATCACATCACCACAGACAGAAACTGGAACACATTCGAAACAGTCACAAAAGAGGAAGTATCATCCATCATCTCTTGACTAAATACCACCACCTCCCCACTAGATCCCTGTCCTACAGAATGGATAAAGAAAAAAAAAGATGACCTGAGCACACCATTAACCCGCATTGTTAACGAATCCCTCAGCCAAGGACGCATGCCAGATCTCCTTAAAACCTCAGTCATCCGACCAACCCTAAAAAATCACAACCTGGATCCCCTCGAACCCACCTATAGCAAGCCTCCCGTTTACCGCCAAACTCATTGAGAAGGTAGTCCAGAGACAGCTCCAGGAGCATTTAGATGCTAACAACATATTGGACCCACAGCAACATGGCTTTCATCCACTCCACGGAGTCGAGACTCTCATGACGTCGCTAATGAACATCCTTGTCATGGGAACTCAAGCCAAGCACTCTGGATATGCCATGATCTTCCTAGACATATCAGCTGCCTTCGACACCATCTCCCACAACATCCTCATACACAGACTACAAGTAATCGGCATCAAGGATAACGTACTCCAATGGTTCCGTTCCTACCTGACCAATAGACAACAATTGATCCACACAAACATATCAACCTCCGCCCCTTTCCAACAACACCAAGGAGTACCCCAAGGATCCACATTATCTGTCATGCTCTTCAACATCTACCTGCAACCACTCTGCTCAATCATACGCACATACAACATTAACTACCATATCTATGCAGACAACATCATGCTCTATGCTCCAATCACAACATCCAACCCGACCAATAAACAATTATCAGAATGCTTCACCGAGGTATCCAGCTGGCTACAAAAGAACAACCTATCCATCAACATAAAGAAAACCGAAGCCCTCATAGTAACAAAAGACCCAGACTTCACACCACCTATACACCTCGACATTGGAAACACAAAAATACAAATACAACCACAAATAAGATACCTAGGAATCATCATAGACCAAGCACTCACACTCAATCAACAGATCAAAAAAACCACCCCTACAATCTACCACAAGGCTAAAACAGTACAACGCCTCAGACCTCTCCTTGAACCTCAGGACTTCAGAACAGTGATGCAAGCCTTGACACTCCCCCACCTGGACTACTGCAATATAATATACCATGGACTTCCAGCCACCCATACTAACCCACTTCGAACTGCATTAAACAAAACAGAGAACCCCCCCCCCCTTCCAGCAACACCAAGGAGTACCACAAGGATCCACACTATCAGCCATGCTCTTCAACGTCTATCTGCAACCACTCTGCTCAATCATACAGGCACACAACATTCACTACCACATCTATGCAGACGACATAATGCTCTATGCACCAAGTACAACCTCCAACCCATCAAACAAACACTTATCAGAATGCTTCACAGCAGTATCCAGCTGGCTACAAGAAAACAACTTATCCATCAACATAAAGAAAACAGAGGCCCTTATAGTAACAAAAGACCCGGATTTCACGCCACCCTCACACCTCAGCATCGGGACCACTCAAATACAAATTCAACCGCAGATAAGATACCTGGGAATCATCATAGACCAAGCACTCACACTTGAACAACAAATCAAAAAAACTACCGCTACAATATTTCATAAGGCTAAAACAGCGCAACGCCTCAAACCTCTCCTCGAACCACAAGACTTCAGAACAGTGATGCAGGCCCTAACACTCCCCCACCTGGACTACTGCAATATAATCTACCATGGACTCCCGGCCACCCATACCAACCCACTCCGGACTGCCTTAAACACCACAGCAAGGATTATCCAATCAGCAAAAAAACAGGACCACATCACTCCAGTTCTGAGGGAGCTACACATACTCCCTCTGGAAGCATGAATCAAGTACCAGTCCGCTTTACTCACCCACAAAGCTCTCAACCAAACCCAAACCTCCCAACTCCGCATGCTCCTGACCCGACCAGCCCACAACAAAGCAACCAGACAAACCACCAACTACTCCCTCACCATCCCCCACAAAAGGACAAAATGCAATCAACGAACCTGCAACAGAGCCTTCGAACTGTACGCACCATCCATCTGGAACTCTCTACCGAACCACATCAGAAACAACAAGGACCCCCTATCATTCAGAAAACAACTAAAACCCATAATATTCCAGGAATACCTCGGACCAGAAACAAACACCCACCAATGAGACTGTAGCTCAATGTCTATGTCTACGTCCCAAATATTTGTCAAAATCATGAATGTTGGCCCGCCTGGTGACGGCACATACCCTAGAATTGATTATTGTCGTCCCCCCCCCCTCGTTCAATGTTCCACCGCTTTGACCCGGTGAAAAGCGGGATATAAATACAGCTAAATAAAAATAAACATGACAGTAAGAATTATCAACAATGCAAAAAAAACAAGACCACATCACCCCAATCCTGAGGGAGCTACACATACTCCCTCTAGAAGCAAGAATCAAAAACAAATCCGCCCTACCCACCCACAAAGCTCTCTACCAAACTCAAACCTCCCAGCTCCGCACCCTACTGCCTCAACCAGCCCACAACAGAACAACCAGACAAACCACCAACAATTCCCTCATCATCCCACACAAAAGAACGAAATACAACCAACGGACCTGCAACAGAGCCTTCGAACTATATGCACCATCCCTCTGGAACTCTCTACCAAAACACATCAGAAGCAACACAGACTCCTTATCTTTCAGGAAGCAACTTAAAACTGCACTATTCCAAGAATTCCTCAGACCAGAAACAAGCACCCAACACTGACTCCCTCCCAACCACCATATTTCATTCCCCTGAACATATGTCCTATGTAACCATAACACAATGTCTATGTCTATGTCCCAATTAATTGTTAAAAATCACTATTGTTGGCCACCTGGTGACGGCCCCAAACCCTTGTAACTGATTATTGTATGTTCTACCGCTTTGACCCGGTGAAAAGCGGGATATAAATACAGCTAAATAAATAAAATAAATAAATAAATACTTACTCTCCCAATGCCCGGCCAATCATAGATTTTTCTTCCCTCCCACACAAAATATCTTTTCCCTTCACCATCCTCATTCCCCAGCCCCATCTCCTTCTAGTCCTCCCCCAACATCAGCTCCAATCTCCAGTATCCAGTCGGATACTGTTAGTTTTATGTAAACCGCGCTGATCGCAAATAGTGCGGTATATAAGAAATGTAAATAAATAAAATAAATAAATAAATAAATAAATAAATCTAGTTCCAGCCTGCCCAGCACCCGCTCCCTTCTAGTCCCATTCTCCCATACCACCACATCAGCCCATTTCCAGTCCTAGCCCTCCACCCATCTGCTCATTTTCAGTATGGCCCCCCCCATCAGCCATTTCCAGTGCTATTACAGTCCCCTATAGGCCCATTTCCAGTTCAAGCTCCCCCATCAGCCCATTTCCAATCCTAGCCCCCCCAATCAGCCATTTCCAGTCCTATTACAGCCTCCATCAGCCTATTTCCAGTCCTAATCCAGCCTCCATCAGCCCATTTCCAGTCCAAGTTCACTCCATCAACCATTTTCAGTCCTAGCCCCTCCATCAGCCATTTCCAGTCCTATTCCAGCCCCCCATCAGTCCATTTGCAGTCCAAGCTCCACCCCATCATCCCATTTCCAATCCTAGCCCACCAGCAGCCATTTCCAGTCTTATTCCAGTTCCTTATCAGCCCATTTCCAATCCTAGCCCACCATCAGCCCATTTCCAGTCCTATTTGTTTTATTTATTTATTATATTTTTCTATACCGCCCCTTCCAGAGATCAGGGATGGTTTACAGAGAACTCAAAAACACTGTACAAAGAACAGGAACACATTTTTATAGGATAACTTGACTTGAGAACAAGTTTAAGAACAATAATTTAAGAACCTAACTATGTACAGGTTAACTATATACAGCAGTTCTTCGGGTTTGGGTGGACAGAATTTGGTTCTGTGTGGCCTTGGACTTGGGCAGATCTTGTCCTGGTTGTGTTAGGTGTCAGTCCTAGCACTTCCCATCAGCCCATTTCCAGTCCAAGCTCCCCCCATCAGCCCATTTCCAATCCTAAATAATTTCCAATCCTAGCCCCCCATCAACCCATTTCCATTCCTATTCCAGCCCCCCCCCCATCAGTTCATTTCCAGTCCTAGCCCCCCATCAGCCATTTCCAGTCCTATTCCAGCCCCCCATCAGCCCATTTCCAGTCCAGGTTCCTCCCATCAACCCATTTCCAGTCCTAGCTCCCCCCATCAGCCATTTCCAGTCCTATTCTAGCCCCCTATCGGCCCATTTCCAGTCCAAGCCCCCCCCCCATCAGCCCATTTCCAATCCTAGCCCACATCAGCTATTTCCTGTCCTATCCTAGACCCCGCCCCTTGAAGAGCTCCGCAGCTGTCTACGCTGCTTCAGAGGGAGTCAGGGAGGCCCATGCGAGGCCCTGGCTTACCTCTGCATAGCCGCCAGCGTGAAGAGCATCGTTTTCCCTCATGCTGGCAGCTGTGTTCTAGTGAAGCACGCTGAATGCTGGGAAAGGTTAAAGGGCATTTCCTGGCACTCGCATGCTTCACAGTAACACAGCTGCCAGTGTGATAGAAAACATAGAAACATAGAAACATGATGACAGAAAAAGACCACATGGCCTATCTAGTCTGTCCTTCCATATCAACAACTACAACAGTCCACTTTTTACCTTTAGAGATCCTCTGTGTTGGTCTCATGCTTTTTTGAATTCAGTTACCGTCCTCATCTCTACCACCTCCACTGGGAGACTATTCCATGGATCCACTACTTTTCCGTAAAGAAATATTTCTGCATATCACTCCTGAATCTATCTCCCTTCACCCTCATCCCATGTCCCTTCGTAGCAGAACTTGCTTTCAATTGAAAGAGGCTCTCTCCCTGAACATTTATGCCACGGAGGTATTTAAACATCTCAATCATATCACCTGTATCCCACCTTTCCTCTAAGGTGTACATATTAAGATCCTTCAGTCTGTCCTCATATGCTTTATAATGAAGATCACTAATCATTTTAGTAGCCACCCTCTGCACCGACTCCATCCTGTTCACATCCTTTTGAAGGTGCGGTCTCCAGAATTGCACACTATACTCCAAATGAGGTCGCACCAAAGACTTATACAGAGGCATTATCACCGCCTTTTTTCTGCTAGCCACGGCTGTTCAGAGGTGAGCCAGGACTTCAGGTGGGACTCCCCAGCTCCATCTGCACAGCCGCCAGCGTGAAGAGCACCATGTGAGAATGAAGTTCACGCATGGCCCCGTGAAGTGCGGAACCCTGTGCGAACAACATTCATGCACAATGGACAGGCCGGCCCTGATTATTACACATTGCTAAACAGAAATTCCATGTTAACAGAATACCCAGTCTTGGTCAGACACACAATACAGATAGGCCTTCACCAATAAGTGACCACAAAGTGAAAATCAAAATATGTCGACAAAAATTAAACCTCAGAAAACCAGAAGCTGCATACAGTGCAATACCAGAGTAACAGAAAGAAATGTATTTCTCCCTGTATGGTATAAAAGATAGCAGATGTCAGGACTGGCATTAGAAGGGAGGCAACCAGAGCAATTGCCCTAGGCCTCCAGGCCAGAGAGGGCCTCAGACTTGTCTGAAACTGAAAAAGGCACAGCTTGCTAGTGCGCTTTAGAGTCCTGTCTCAGATTTTTGCCTTGGGCAAGGCCCTAGCTATGTCCCATACCAATTCTGACTCCTGGCAGATGCACTTTCTAAAAACCACATTTTCCAGTTACAAAATAGAAAAAAAATATATATCTTTGTTGACTGGCCATTTTATACTGTACTAGTGTTGATCAGTCACTGGTTTCTGCTCTTCTCTGTCTTCTGTTAACTCGTTTTCCAGGGTCTCCAGCCCATCTGCTACTTCTCTCCTCTCCTGTCTTTTTCATTTCCTTACATCTCTTAGATTTATCTTTTACTATCAGTTTTCTTCCATCTAATTTTCTATCAACTCAGATTATACCCTTCTTTCTGTAATAAACACCTTTACCTGTTGCCAACCTGGCCAATGAGACTCAGAGAGGAATGTTGTGGAGCAGTATAAGAGCTCTTTATTATTCGTTCCTGCAGCAATGGGTGTCCAAGTAGAGACACACCCCTTTACATATTTCAGTGACATTTATACCTTTGTCAAATCTACAGGCCCCTATCCCTAGTATCTTATTGGCTAACTAATACAGTGTTATTGACCTATGTATTGCGCTCAGACAGCACACGTGGGTTTCTGCTCATCCCCTTTATTTATTATTTTACTTTATTTAATATAATTCCTTATTCTTACATGACAGACCATATGCAAGAATGCAGTTTTCCTTGTTCGTCTGACCCCTTTATGGTAGTACATACTGATGTCAGTCCTTATCTTCAGGTGGTCAATGGTTTATTTACATTTGTGCTTGCTCCATAAGACCTTTGCATTGCAAAAGGTCAACAGAGCAAGGATGTCTCTTTTATTCAACATAGCTTTATAACTTAATACCAACTCTGACCTATACAAAATTAGTTTTTCTATCATTCATATATTTATCTTGTCTCTTACAATATGGCAATAAATAGACACACTTCAAATACATAATCCTCTATATTTTATATGGAGTCAACTCCCTGACGTTTTAACAATTTTTGGCTCTCATGATCCACACAGTATGCCTTTTAACTTTAGATTTCTGTTCTCTCTGTCAGTCCTTATCAGAAAGGACCACAAAGATCAGGAAGAGGGGGGATGGGAGAGAGGAGTATGTACTTAGTGTCTCTTAGGCTCTGCTATCTCTAGATGCAGAACAATGGAGAGAGAGATAATAATCTGCATGAGATGGCAGGCATTTATCCCAGACATTTTTGTTTTGCAAAGTATTTCTAGAAACCTCTATATAACTACATTCTTTGACTTAATTTTCTGATCATTCTGTAAAAATAACACTTTACATTCTTCTATCAACTTTATATAAAAACAACAATTTAAACCTTTCTATCACTTCTTAGCATCCAGTCCTCAATCCTCTCTCTTGTTACTGCATCTGTCGCTTTTCATCCCTTAACAAAGCCCTCTCCTTCCCTCCTCCTATTCCCCAGTCTTTAACTAACCCTCCCCTTTCTCTCTTCCTCTCCCCACATCCAGCATATTTCCCCTTCTCTCTTCCCCTATCCAATGTCTCTTCTCTCCACTCTCATCTATCCAGCACCTCATCCCCTTTTTCTCACTCCATGTTCACCATTTCCTTCTCTCCCTATTCCTCTCTCCATGCCCAATATATCCCTCTCTTTCCCTTCCCCTGTGCCCAGCATCTCTCCTCGCTTTTCCTCCTCATGTCCAGCATCTTGCCTATGTCTCATGTAATGTTCAATCCTTGAGTTCTCTGTAAACTGCTTTGATTCACGAAAAGTGGTAAATAAGCACAAATAAATAAATGTCTCCATCTTCATATGCTTAGTATCCGCCCTTTCTCCCCTGTCTCCGCCCCATGCCCAGCATCTGATCTCCATCCCCTTATGCCCTCCACCTCATGTCCAGAAACTCCTCTATACCCCCATCCTATTTCAGTCATCTGTCATCTAACTCCTCCATCCTATGGCCACCTCTGCCCTCTGCATCTCCACCTGCGACCACCATCTGCCTTTTGTCCTTATCAGCCCATGTCCAGCATCTGTTCTCCATGCCCCCCCCCTGTGTCCAGCATCTTCCCTTTTTCCCCTATCTCTGCCCCATGCCCAGCATCTTCTCCATCCTCTATGCCCCCTACCCCATGTCCAGCATCTGTTGTCTACCCCCATTCCATGCCCACGATCTCTCCTTCACCTCCTCCATTTGTCCCCCCTATCCCATGGCCAGCATCTGACCCCCATCTTCATTCCATATCCAACATCTTCCCCCATGTTTCCCTCATGTCAAGCATCTGCCCTCCACATCCATACTCTCCTCTCACCACAATTGCCAGCATACCATATCCCCTATCTCCTATCTGTTCTCCATCACCCCACCCTGTTGCCACCATCTGCCCCCTCATCTCATGGCCAGCATCTCCCTCCACCCTCATCCCAGGACCAGAACCTGTCCTCCATGCAGTCACCCCCTTTGAAATTCAGCATCTCCTCTCCCTATTTCCCAGGCCCCCAGCTTACCATCACTACCTCAACCTCTCTCCTCTGTGGCAGAGGCAGCAAATACACAAAAGAAAGCACAGGATCTTCTTGACTTCAGCATACTTATAAGGCCCCTCTTGTCCCACCCCCTTCTGATGCATCAGAAAGGGGTGGGACCAGCAGAGCTTTCTAAATCCACCAGTCGCAAAGACCCAATGCTTTTGCTTTTGTGGTTTGTAGAGGTTTTTTTGTGAGCTTGCCTGCTGCTTCTTCTCACGGTATCTGAGTGGTGGCCGCGGTGGCCGCAGTGGGTGGGGAGGCAATGCTGCCATTGCTGCCGCAGTCCCAATAGAAGCAACAGAGGCAGTGGCTGCAGCAGCAGCAGCTGGAATTAAAAAAAATCTTTGGGTTTTTTTTAAAGAGAAAGGAGAAACCAGCCAACGAAGGGTCAGCAGAAAACCGGCCCTTCATTGGCCGGTTTTACTATCCTGCTGGTCGCCAGCCTTCAGCTAGCAAAACCAGCCGGGATGGCCTAAAACTGGTTGGTTGGCAATCCTAAGGTACTTCTATAACCGACCTCTCCTTCCCTTTCTGCCAGACTCTGGCTGACTATTTCATTGATAAGGTCCACAAGATTAGTCTTGAATTCTTGACAGGGTCACCTCCTTCCCCCTTCCCCTTCCACTTTCCCAAATCCTTTCCTCAAACTCTGTCACCTTTTTTTTCTTTTCTAAAATCACTGAGGAGCAAACTGCTCACCTTCTCACCTCCTCCAAACTCACTACATGTTCCTCTGATCCTATCTCATAGAAACATAGAAATATGACGACAGAAAGAGACCACATGGCCTATCTAGTCTGTCCTTCCATATCAACAACTACAATAAGCCCCCTTTTTTCCTTTAGAGATCCTCTGTGTTTGTCCCATGTTTTTTGAATTCAGTTACTGTCCTCATCTCTACCACCTCCACTGGGAGACTATTCCACGGATCCACCACTCTTTCCGTAAAGAAATATTACTGAAAATCACTTCTGAATCTATCCCCCTTCACCCTCATCCCATGTCCCCTCATATCAGAACTTGCTTTCAATTGAAAGAGGCTCTCCCCCTGAACATTTATGCCACAGAGGTATTTAAACATCGCAATCATAATACCTCTATCCCGCCTGTCCTCTAAGGTGTACATATTAAGATCCTTAAGTCTGTCCTCATATGCTTTATAATGAAGACCACTAACCATTTTAGTAGCCACCCTCTGCACCGACTCCATCCTGTTCACATCCTTTTGAAGGTACGGTCTCCAGAATTGCACACTATACTCCAAATGAGGTCGCACAAAAGACTTATAAAGAGGCACTATCACCTCCTTTTTCTCTGCTTGCCATTCCTCTCCGTATGCACCCAAACATCCTTCTAGCTTTTGCCATTGCCTTTTCTACCTGTTTAGCTACTTAAAGATCATCAGACACAACCATGCTTAGGTCCCGCTCTTCTTTAGTGGACAAAAGAACTTCAACCCCTATACTATATTGCTCCCTTGGATTGCAGCAGCCCAAATGCATGACCTTACATTTCTTAACATTAAATCCCAGCTGCCAGATTCTAGACCATTCTTCAAGCTTAGCTAGATCCCTCCTCATGTTATCTACACCTTCCTGGGTGTCTACTCTACTGCAGATTTTGGTATCATCCGCAAAAAGGCAAACCTTACCCAACAGTCCTTCCACTATATCACTAACAAAGATGTAAAAAAAAAAATCGGACCAAGGATAGATCCCTGGGGCACAGCACTGGTAACATCCTTCTACTCAGAGTGAGCCCCATTTACCTGTACTCTATCTCACCACCCACCTAACCAATTTCTAACCCAAGCAGTAACTTTAGGGTCCATCCCTAGGGTGCTCAGTTTGTTTATAAGTTGCCTGTGAGGAACAGTGTCAAAGGCTTTACTGAAATCTAAATATACCACATCTAGGGCTCTCCCTCGGTCCAACTACCTGGTCGCCCAGTCAAAGAAATCAATCAGATTTGTCTGACAAGACCTGCCTCTGGTGAATCCATGCTGCCTTGGATCCTGTAATCCGCTGGATTCCAGACACCTCACTATTTTCTCTTTCAGCAGCGTTACCAATAATTTACTCACCACCGAAGTTAAACTAACCGGCCTGTAGTTTTCAACCACATCCTTACTTCCGCTTTTGTGTAAAGGCACCGCATGAGCCTCTCTCCAGTCCTTTTGCACCACTCCCAACTCCAACAAGGCATTGAAAAGGTCAGTCAGTGGAGCTGCTAGAATGTCCCCGAGTTCCCTCAGTATTCTATGGTGTATCCCATCCGGTCCCATCACTTTGTCTACTTTAAGTTGAGCTAGTTTCTCATGAACACAGTCTTCTGAAAATTGTTCAAGATGTCCCTCACTTCTGCTGCTGTTTGTGGGTGTTTTCTGAGGTCCTGCTCCTGGTTCTTCATCTGTGAACACTGAACAGAAATATTTATTAAGCAATTCCGCTTTATCCTCATCAGCTTCTACATATTCCTCCCCTGCACCCTTGAGTCTAACAATACCACTTTTGCCCTTCCTCTTCTCACTAACATATCTGAAAAATGTCTCATCCCCCAATTTTATTGCATTGGCTATTTCCACCTCTTTTTTGAATCTTTGCTTTCCTGACAACTTTGCTAGCTTCTTTAAGTTTTTCCAAATACAGATGCCTGTCTTCCTTTCTCTGTGATCTCTTGTATTTCATGAAGGCCTCCCTCTTTTTCTTCACTTTTTCAGCTACCTCTTTCGAAAGCCATTGCGGTCTCCTTTTCATTTTACCTTTATTTACCATTTTAACAAAAAGGTTGGTTGCTCTTAAAATAGCTCCTTTCAGTTTTGCCCTCTGTTTTTCTACATCCCCCAGCTGTTCCCATCCCGCTAACGACTCCCTGAGGTATTGGCCCATCTTGGAAAATTTAGTCTTCCTAAAGTCTAAGACACTCACCTTTGAATGGATTCTAACAGCCCTAGTCCTAATACTGAACCACACCATCTGGTGATCACTGGATGCAAAATGATCTCCTACTATAATATCAGAAACACTTTCACCATTGGTAAGCACCAAGTCCAGTATGGCCCCTTCACGTGTGGGGTCTGTTACCAATTGCTTGAATAGTTCTCCCTATAGAGAATCCAGGATCTCTTTACTTCTAGATGATACTGCAGCAGGAATATGCCAATCAACATCTGGGATATTGAAATCCCCTATCAGTAGCACTTCCCCTTTCCTAGCAATGCTGCATATGTCTTCAATTAACTCTCTATCCACCTCTTCCTCTTGTGAGTGAGGCCTGTATATCACGCCAATTCAAATAGATATCTCTTTCCCTCTTTCTAGTGTAACCCAATGGTTAAAATTGGCGCTTGCGCTAAAGTGGGTGACTGGTTTGAATTGTTGTTAATTATACTTGATAGTTTGGAGTCCTGAGTGAATATTAATGTACTGGTTATTTAAATTGGACAAAGTTTTAGCTAATTTTATGGAGGAAAATGTATAACGCCTAAAGGAATGTATAAATTTAAAATTGGAAATAATATGATATTTAAGTTAGATAAGCTGAATGGAATCATAGGTTTTGGATTATTTTGGAAAGATTTTAATGTGTAAACCTTCCAAATTAAGGTCTTGCCATTCACTTTAATGGGAAATTACAGTTGAAAAGAAAACTGATTTTTCTTTGCAAAATTTAGGACATGCTTTAATACCTAATGTACATATTTCTAAATCATGCTTGTGATTGGTTAGTGGCTCTGGAATGTAAATAGATGTTGTCAGAAGAGTCACCGTAACATTGATAACAGGAAAAATATAATCTGCATATTCCTAAAGCCTGCTTGTGATTGGTTAGCGGCTCTGGAATGAAAATTGCTGATGTCAGAAGAGTCATCGTAATCTTGACAACAGAAAAGTTATAGTTGGAAAAGAAAGAAGAGCTTGAACAGTAACAGAAAGCAGAAGTGTGTTGTGCTATGCCTGGAAAGATGTATTATTTATGCCAGTAAAAAGGTACCAGTAGATGAAAAATTGTTTTTGAGAGTGGAATTGCTGTTGTAACTATATGAAAATCAGGCAAAGTAAATGACAGTCCTGATTTTGTGTGGCACTGGACAATACTTATTGAGAAGTATTGCCAGGTAGTAAAGCAAGTGACACTGGTTGAAGATTCCATGAGAGCTCTCTGAAGGAGGGAGGCTGAGAGGAAGTGGCAGTGTCTGTGAGGAGTGCTTTGCTGTTAAGTAGCTTATAGTATGTGGTGCCTGAAATTCTAAAGTGATAGGATATCTGCACAGTAAGTGACTGATGTCATTGCGGAAGAGAAATATGCCTGGAGTCATATAAGGAAATAGATGAATGAAGGCATTGTCTTGGAAAAGTAAATTCATAAATGAAGCTCTGTTAGTAGTTAGGGAAAAACTGTAAAGATTAGGCATTATTTTTTAGAGACTTTAATTATATTTAGATTTAATTAGACAGGAATCTATACTGAATAATTTCACAGTGATTGTTCGCTAGTTGGTAAGCTAGATAGGGTTTTCTATTTTTGATTTGTTTAAAGCTTAGGTAGTAGGTTGGAGATTGAGAAGACTACCGTCAGCTGAGCAGCAGTGGTGTTTCCATCAACAGGAGCTCCCATAAAAGGAATTCCAAAGTCATCAAACTTAACATGAAAATTCTACAGCTACAAGATACCAAACAACTTCTGCAACTACGGAGAGTTAAGTGCTCGTAAAGACTGTATTTTGTGAGAAAAAGGACAAGTGGTTAGAACACTGGCTTGGTAACCAAGCAACCAGGGTTCAATTCCCACTAGCACTCCTTGTGGCCTTGGGCAAGTCACTTAACTCTCCATTGCCTCGGAAGAAAGGCCTGGCAATCTACTTCCGGTGACACTGCCAAGAAAACCCATGAGCTTCTGGGTCGCCAGGAGTCAGGACTGACTCGAAGGCACACCTTGCGTTTTGCATCTGATATTTTGTTCAGAAATGTTAACCTTTGATAGACGAATCTCACACTTGATTTTCTTTTTTTGCATTTAATAGTGAAATGTTCTATAGTAAAATGAACAATAATTAGTAAAAAGCAAGATTTTGAATACAAAGTAAATTAAATCTTTTAAGTCCAACCATCTATAATAACAAATAAAATTGTTATACTTACCACTTGGAGCTTGAGTTCTAAAAATCCTTTTAGTTTAATACCTTCATTTTGCTTTGAGCAGTGAACGAGGTTAGTTTATTTTTGTGCCTTGTTGTCTGTGTTTGCGCCACTTCTTGGCTACGACTACTACCATCATATCTAGGGGTGGAGGTGAACTCAGACACACCGAGGTTACAGAAATTTTGGCAGTCGGCAGGATTTTCTGAACAGGATAAATAAGTAAGAACAGGGTAAATTAGTAGCTGAATTTGGTACTAGGTATTAAAGACTCTAAATTTTTGGTTAAAGACATTTATTATACAGTGATTAATCAATATTGAAAATTTCAGCAGACACTGAGGAGCAGTGAAATAAAAAAAAATTGGATTGTATTGTGTTTGAAGTTTTATTCTTAGTGGGAAAGAGTGGGGACAATTTTGTTTGGTAAGCATACTTATCTCCTGAGGTGAAAAGAAGAAGTGAACAATGGAAGCGGAAGCCGGAAATGGTGGAATGAGGCATCAGATAATTGCGAATACAGTGGTGATCCCACAAAATAAGATGATCCCAGAATTTTCGGGGTTTCAGAAGGAGATGTTAGATCTGAATGTAGAAGATTGGATTGAGAAAGTTAGAATTAGAAAGAGAATTCTAAAGATCTCACCAGAGGACCAAGTGGATGTGATTTGTGACCATTTAAAAGGCTTGGCGGCGGACACAGTTAAATATTCCTTACCAAGAGAATGTACGGTGGATGAAATTTTTGATATGCTACGCCAAGTGTATGGAGATAAGGTGGCATTGGGATTGAGGATTCAAGAATTCTACAATGCAAAACAAGAAGATAAGGAGACTATACGAGTGTACGGATATAAATTACAGCAGAAAATGGACATTATATTAAAGAGAGATAGAAGAAGAATGGGAACACCAGAAGAGACATTAAAAGAGCAATTCATTTTGGGATTAAGGGATGCTGCACTCCGGAGAGAAATAACAAAGA
The DNA here is from genome assembly GCA_033557465.1 of Ichthyophis bannanicus. Lineage (NCBI taxonomy): Eukaryota > Metazoa > Chordata > Amphibia > Gymnophiona > Ichthyophiidae > Ichthyophis > Ichthyophis bannanicus. The sequence goes on from CM066032.1 coordinate 1,474,468,729, forward strand.
GGTATGAGGATAATTGGAATATGGGATTTGCGGATTTGTTACAAGCTGCCATGAGGTGGGCCGGAGAGGAGAGAGTCCCGACAATGATAGAACCTAAGAAAATACAACTGGAGATACAACTGCAGCCATGATTGGGCAGTTAACAAGATTATTTACACAGTGGACAGAAAGACAAGAACACGAATGGGAAATGCAGAGACGGGAAAGGTGGAATAGGGATGTGAGAAGCGAATATAATGGCAACGGAAATATCGGTTATAGAGAGAATAGAGGTGAATTCCTGGCTAGAGGAGCTTTTAGTAGTTCATCAACAGGACAAAAAATATGTTTCAAATGTCATGAATCAGGACACATTGCCTGTTATTGTAGGAATTAAAAATTTCCTCGTACAGCTCCATCAGACAGTGGAAATAGTAGTTCCAGTAATGTTAATACGCAAAGTGCTAATAATGAATCTCTTCGGAGAAGTCATTTAGGTGAACCTGCAGAAAGAGAAACTGAAAGGAAGGCTACCGTGAGAAGACAAATGACCGAACGTAAGGGAGATGAGCAGGAAGACAAACTATTTGGAGAAAAGGCTGTGGGATCTAGTCCATTGGTAAAAGTAAAAATCAATGGAATTGAAGTAACCTGTATGCTGGATATGGGATCAAGCATATCGACAATATTGACTAGTTTTTATTACAAAAGGTTTCCAAGCCCAAATCAATTGCAAGATGCCTCCCAACTAAAATTGATGGCAGTGAATGGGACAGAGCTACCAGTATTAGGATGTATAGATGCGACTGTGCAGTGTCTTGGACAAGTAATATCACAACGATGCATTTTTGAGGTGCAAGACAACTTTAAAGAAGGAAGAATGGAAGAAAGTGCTGCCCAAGGAATAGTGGGTATGAATGTTTTGACACACCTAGAGGGGTTATTCCGTGACTTATCCTGTTTCACTCTCGAGCCAGTGACAATTTTAAGAGTAATAACGGAGATATGTGCACAGAAGAAACAAATAGAGCCTAATGTGGGTTTTGTCAAAGTCTTGGGAAGGGTAGGACAGCTGGTATCCGCACGTTCTGAAAAAATTATCCTAGGGAAATGTAATAGTGTTAGGAAATGGGATGGCCCATTGGTAGTAACAGCTACTCCAATTGCAAGTATCCCGAACAAACTGATGGTGGCTAAAGTTTTGGTGCAGCAAACAGCAGGGAGAGTGCCTCTTCGGGTGATCAACGTAGGAGAGCAAGACATAACCTTACCTCCTAGGATGAGAATAGTGGAGATAATTAAGCCGGTTGAGATCATGGAGCTGAAACAGTTAAAGAATTCAGAATCGACTAGTGAAAGCAATTGGGAAAAGTGCTTGTCAAAACTTAAAATTGATTGGAATTCATTGAATGAACAGCAAGCAGAGCAATTAAGACAATTATTGTGGAAACATAGACACGTCTTCTCGACAAGTGATAGTGATATTGGGCTCACAAATATAGTAGAACATAAAATAAAAACGGGAAATACACTACCCATCAAGCAGCCTTATCGTAGGGTATCTCCACATTTATTTGAAGAATTTAAAGAACAGATCAATGGGCTAGTGCAACAAGGGATCCTTCGCAAAAGTTATAGCCCGTGGGCCAGTCCAGCGGTAGTCATTAAAAAGAAGGATGGAAGTCTTTGTTTCTGCTATGATTTTTGTAAACTTAATGCTGTTACTATTAAAGATGCCTACCCGCTGCCAAGGATTGATGAAGCATTGGATGTATTAGGAACTTCGACTTGGTTTACGTCATTAGATTTAACCTCTGGTTACTTCCAATTGGGAATGGCCTCGGAAGATATTGAAAAAACTGCCGTCACTACTCCATTTGGACTTTTCAAGTGGACAAGGATGCCCTTTGGACTTTGTAATGTGCCCGCTAGCTTCCAAAGATTAATGGAGACTGTACTGGCTGAATACATATTTGACATCTTACTCTTTTATTTAGATGATATCCTTATATATGCACCAACGTTTGAGAAACATTTGGAAGTTTAGGAAAAGTATTTCAGCATTTAGAAGAATGTGGGCTTAAATTAAAACCAAACAAATGTAAATTACTGAGTAAAGAAGTAAAATTTTGGGGTTATATAGTGTCTAACAAAGGAGTATCAGCTGACTTGGAAAAGATACAAACCATACAGCACTGGAAGGTTCTCAAAACCAAAACAGAAGTATGCAGTTTTTTGGGCTTCATAAGTTTCTATCGCCGATTCGTCCCTAATTTTGCACAGATTGCAAAACCTCTACATTGTCTCATGGGAAAAGCTGAAAAAGAGAACAAGAAAAATGAAGTTGTCTGGTCCGATGAATGTCAAGTGGCTTTTGAAATGCTAAAAGAAAAACTGGTATCTTCTCCTATATTGGCATTCCCAGTCTTCGACAAACCTTTCATTCTAACCACAGATGCTAGTTCTAGAGGGCTAGGAGCTATACTGAGTCAATACCAAGCAGGGGAGGAAGGAGTCATAGCTTATGCCAGCTGAGGCCTCAGAAAAACAGAATGGAATACAAGCAATTATTCTGCCTTTAAACTAGAGTTACTGGCACTAAAGTGGGCCGCAACAGATAAATTCCGGGAATACCTGATCTACAAGAAGTTTATATTACGCACCGATCTCAATCCATTGAAGTATTTGGAGACCGCAAAGATTCAGGCCATTGAGCAAAGGTGGTTAGCCCAGTTAGCGGAGTTGGATTTCACGGTTGAATATAAGCCAGGGAGACTAAACCAGAATGTAGATATCCTGTCCCGTCTGCCTGAAGAGCTAAAACCTGAAGTTGAAAATACTGAAGAAAAATATTTTTTACTGTTAAAAACAGTAAAATCGGGAAAAGAAAGCCAGCCAAACAAAGTAATACAGATAAAGCAGTTATCTGTGTTAAAAAGATCTATGCTTATAGAAAAACTTCAATAAGAGATCTTTCAGAGACAACAAAAGGACTCTGTAATAAGAGAAGTGTTAGGTTGGGTAGAAGACAATCCCTCTGAAGAAGTGTGGCGACAGGCTCCAGTAACTGTGAAAACTCTGTGGAAACAAAGAGATAGATTGGTAGTAAGAAACAATATATTATATCGGAAGTATGAAGATTGCCATCATGGAGATATTATATGGCAAGTGGTAGTACCAGATGCTTTAAAAAGTGAAATATTGTCTAATTTCCATAACAAAGCTGGTCACTTTGGGCTAGAAACCACTTTCAAAAACATCCGCAAACAACATTTCTGGGTAAACATGAAGAAAGATATTAAAAATTGGATAGGGAATTGTTCTAGATGCTGCTTTGCTAAATTACCATGTCCACAAGAGAGAGAAAAATTAGGTTGTTTCCACGTAACTAAACCCCTAGAAGTATTGGCTGTTGATTTTACAGTGTTGGAAAAGGATAATAGAGGATATGAATCCGTTTTAATCCTAACTGATATGTTCACAAGGTTCACTATTGCAGTGCCCACCTGAAACCAAACTGCAAAGACAACTGCTAAAATGCTAATTACAATGTGATTTTCAGTGTATGGTATCCCTGAACGATTACATACAGACCAGGGTAGAAATTTTGAATCTAAAATTATCAAAGAGCTATGCAAATGATATAATATAACCAAGACAAGAACCACTCCATTACACCCGCAAGGAAATGGGAGATGTGAACATTTTAACAAAACAATGCATTCCATCTTACGAACCTTTCCCAAAGATAAAAAGAGAAAGTGGTCAGAATATATTAAAGAAGTAAATCAAATATATGATGTGGGCTTCTGTTTGCCCCACCCTCACCAGCAACCTGCAGGGCTCTTGGAGTCACAGAAATCCGCATTCAAAGCAATGAGAAGAGAATCTAAGAGGCAGCAATAAAATACCACACACTTCTATATAGATACACCAAAGCTTTGCGGAGAGAAACAAATAGAAACAAGTTCTCTTTGTTTACTCTAACTATTAGCTATGGTTTACTTTATTTATAAGGCTCTTTTGGAGGATACAGCATAATTTCACTTTATTATTCTACGTCAGGTATTACGTATTCATCACATCATAGGTCAATTTCTAATCAGCATAGGTCGGTATGAGGAGACATACATGTATTCCAAGACATAACTGTTTACTGACGACTGCTTGATATCTAATAACCCTGAGACTGAAAGGCTAGAGGACAACCTGCCCCTTTTTTAATTTACTTGACTTGTACCTCTTCACCTACTTAGTATGCAAATATATGAAGTTTATTTCTAAGCAAAGTTCTGAACAAAATTAACTCTTTCTCAGGTTTTCTTAGACAGTCTGGTTGTGTACACTACCCTGTACAGACAAGCTTACTTTCAGTCCCTCCTCTGATTCTGTAAAGAATCATTCTCAAAGTAAGGAAACTCAGACATTGCCATTGAAGTGGAATTAAAACTAGTTTCTGGGTCAATCTGTAACATCATTGTAGGGGTCAGTGATTCCACTGATTTCTTACAGAAAGCTGATAGTACACAGAGAATTAATGCTCCTAAAATGAGAATCCCCAAAATGCCAAGCAATGATGCTAATAAGCCTTGCAAAGGCCTGGATAATGAATTCCAAAATGAAGAAACAGAATCAAATAGAGCTGAAAAATAACTTACATAACTATCACTTGAAACAAAAGTATGGTTTCTAACTTTATGCAATAGGCCTTTTACTATTTTTCCATTATTATCAAGCATACTACAACAAAAACCAACTATTACTCCACACACACCATTTTCCTTTGCTAGGAGATAGTCTAAAGCCATTCGGTTCTTGGCAGCATAGGCTGACACTTTGTTTACTGCACCTTGCAAGACACTAATTGCCTCAGTAAGGTCTAGGGCTGTAAGTTCAACAACTGCCTGTAGTCGCATAATCTGGGTGCCATATTCTCTAGTGGGTGCTATAGCTCCAAGGGTTGAAAGCCACACAGTACCTGTGAATGCATCTATTTGAGATTTAGTTAAAGGTTTTGTAGTGTCTACCAGTTGTTGAGCAGCCTCTATGGCCTTATCCTGTGAAGAAACATCCCTTTTTCTTCTAACAGAATTGTTCAGAGTTGATAATAAAGTAATGTTCTGGTAAGGTACAAATCACCATGGGGTATCTAATTGGGCTATATAACAAGTACCTGACCAACCTCTGGGAAGCTCTGTATACACAAACGTACCACACACAAAATAATCTCCTTCTAAAGCCACTAAGCCATCTTCCCAGACTGTCAAATTCTGAGGACAAGATATATTCTGGATACAATTATTCAAAGCCCACTGAGTCATGGCCATTTCATTAAGCCCTCCAGACAAATTACGTTTCCAGGGATGATAATACCCTAGTAAAGGGAAACTCCAGTTAGGTATGCCTAGGTCTGAACTAGAGGCATTCAAAGGGTAGCCAGAACTATTATATTGTAGTAATGCATAATCATGCACCTGGTTCCCTTGAACTGACATTAATTGTACCACTGAAATATAAGAGTTTCCTACAAGGGATTTCTTATACCAGATAGAAGAATTATGCAGCATTACTATTCTACAAACATTCCCTACCTTTCTCCCCTTACCCTGAGCCATAAAACATATTGGAGGATGTTGCAGAGGCATAGGACTAACTATTCTAGGTTCTGGGCCTGTATGATACCATTGTACAGAAGTTAGATTAAAGGCTATGTCACGAAACTCCTCAAAGGTCTTAGGCCTAACCCTAGGTAGAAATCCGTGCTGAGTAGCTGTCACAGATGGAAGACACACTGCACAATCTGATAAATTGAAATGTTTTGTCACTGAGTGTACCTGTGACTCGAAAATATTTGAATATTCATAATAACATTCCCAAGGTTCTAACTGCAGCACCGCTTTACTACTACTAATGTTCCCCAGCATAACTAAGATTAGATATAAAAACATTCTTAGCAAAACTTTTAAATATCTTTATCTAAAACTATAATTACTTCAAAATATACTAAATCAAAACTGAAAATATACCTACTCTTCTTAATACTTCTTATATAATGAAGATATATACTATAGCTATAATTAGCCTCTAAAGCTCAATAAATTTATGAAGTAGAGGTTAAGTACCTAAAGGTCATTACATATATATCAGGAAAAACACTAATCTAAAATGACCTCAGCCCTCTAAGCAATACTATAAATGCCAAACAAGAGCATTTTGCATGAATGGTCCATTCAGAATCTACTTAATACAATAATCTTGTTCTGTGATGTCACCATTCTTTTCACTGAAAGTACTTTAAATCATAAAAAGTTTTTTTCTGCAATATCACTGTTGTCCGAGAAGTCTGCGTTGTATTTCTTGAATCATGGATGCGGGGAATCTTCCGAATCTTGTGAGGGAGCCTTCTTACACTGCGTAAGATGTATCCAACGAGAATGTCCTTCCACTTTACAGGCTGAATATCCCACCAGAAGTACACGAAATGGACCTAGGAATTTCGGAGCCAGAAGCGTCTTTGGATGCAAATTCTTAATCAGGACCCAATCCCCTGCTTTCATGTCCAGATGGGATGATTCTGGAGGAGCATCTTGTTGAGGATTCACCTTCAATAAAGGGGAAACAGACAGGGCTGAGTGCAATCGTGCACAATAAGTCAAGATATCGCTGCGCAACAACTGGGGGTCTGGGATAACTGCCAAGGCATGTGGAGAAGTAGCTGGACGTCCAGTAGCTATTTCATATGGTGTCAGACCTCCTCGAGTGCGCTGGGGGGAGTTACGCACCGCCATAAGGGCAAAAGGAAGGGCTTCTGTCCAATCTGTAGCCCAGTCCTGTGTCATAGTGCGCAAGAAATCTTTGAGAGTCCTATTCATCCGCTCCACTTGGCCAGAGCTTTGCGGGTGATAGGGCGTGTGGAACTGTCTTTTTACACCAAACCAATTTTCAATATCCTCCCAGACACGTGCAATGAAGGCCGTACCCTGATCAGAAGAAAGAACAAAAGGTACACCCCAGACAGGAATAAACTGAGTGAGCAACAACTTTATAGCAACCCCAGCTGTCATACTGGTAGTGAGATAAGCCTCCACCCAACCAGAGAAAAGACAAGTGATCACCAACAAATACCGCCTCCCTCCTCTGGCACAGGGCAAATCAGAAAAATCAAGCTGCAAAATCAGAAACGGGCCAGAGGGCTTGGGAAGAGCAGCAGCAATCTTCAGAAGGGGCCCCACCCTGCCAGCCTGCAAGCAATCCAAGCAAGCAGCATACACGGCCTGTGCCACAGAAACAAACTTCGGGTGATACCACAATACTGCAAAGGCATGAGTCATGGCTGCAGCGGATAAGTGAAGTTTATGATGCAGGAACAGAGCAAGTGGAAACAAAAGAGAGTCAGGGCAAATGAGTAGGTGCTCCTTCTTCCAGTAGCCCTGAGTATCACAGGATACACCCCAGGAAGTCCATAGAGTTTTGGTTTCAAGGGAAGTGTCTTTATACTGCTGTAAAAGAGAGGACAGGGAGAACAAAGTCATGTTAGAAGGCTTTAAATACAGCAGCGTTGGTGACACTAATGCCTGAAGAGCAGCCTTCCGTGCTTCTTGGTCTGCAAAACGATTGCCCTTAGAAACGAAATCACCAGCAGAGGAATGTCCTTTACATTTCAAAACTGCAATCTGTGCTGGCAAAAGAACGGCTTGTAACAAACGGTGAATGTGTTCAGCATGTTTAATTGGTTTATTAGCAGAAGTTAAAAATCCTCGTTGCAACCAAATATTACCAAACTCCCATAGCACACTCATTGCATAGGAGCTATCTGAATATATATTTGCTAGAAGATATCTAGAGAGTTCAAGAGCACGTGTCAATGCAAAAACATCTGCTAACTGGGCACTAGAAAATGGCATGGAAGCTGATTCAACCACGTCATCAATCGTGGTTACTGCATAGCCCACACGAAGCTTTCCCATTTCATCTCTGAAGGCTGAACCATCCACAAATAAGGTTACATCTGGGGCTGGCAGGGTCACAGGTGAGAGATCAGGTCTAGCATGGGAAGAAGTTAAAATACTTTGAAAACAATCATGGGACCCATCCTCCTCCATCAGATCTGCCAAAGGAGCCAGGAGCGTAGATGGATTGCATATGGATGTAGTATATATTTTTACATGAGACTGAGAAATTATCAATTCAAGAGTCAATAAACTTGTGGAAGATAAAGGTTGTGTTTTAGTTAAATGGAGCAACCTAGAAATGGAATGTGCCACATATACCTCAAGAGGGTGCTGTAGCACTAAAAAATCTGTAATTTCAATTGCAAATGCCACTGAAATCAAACTGCTTTGAAAAATATCCTATCGGCTTGCGACCAGTTGGAAATGCTTGCAAAAGCACACATGTAGCAGATATGGCTGAACTAGCCACATACAATTTAAATGTTAAAGAATAGTCTGGAAAAGACAAGCATGGTGCAGAACTTAGTGCAGTCTTTAAATTTACAAAAGCTTCCCACTGTGATAACTTAGGTACAATGAGACCCTGTGGACCCTCTTTCCCAATCAACGCATAAAGCGGAGCTGTAAGGTCTGAAAAATTAGCTATCCACTGTTTACAGAAAATCAATAATCCCAGAAATCTACGTAACAATGCTGGTGTCACTGGAAAAGATAATAACAAGATAGGTTTCAATCTGGCAGAAGTAATTTCACGACCAGCTGGAGTTAGAACAACACCCAGAAAAGTAACATTTTGAGATACAAATTGCAATTTAGACAAATTGACTTTCAATCCTAATTTGGCAATATGAGCTAACAAAGATAATGAGTCTGCTAAACAGATCTCATAACTTGGTGAATATAAAAGCAAATCATCCAAATATTGAATTAAAGAGGATTGGTCAAGCCTCACATCTAATAACGCAGTTCTTAGGTCCTGCGAGAAGTATGCAGGACTGTCCATATAGCCCTGGCATAGTCTAGTCCATGTGTACTGCTGATTGTCAAAATGAAAAGCAAATAAAAATTGGTTTTCTTTGCTAATTTGCACTGAAAAGCAGAACTCAAACCTACAACAGAAAACCACCTAGAATTTGGAGGCGCCTGTGTCCAGATATCATGCGGATTCGGTACCAAGGGAAAGATTGGCAAAATTACCTTATTGACAGCTCGCAGATCTTGCACAAATCGATAAGTCTCTCTGTCAGCTTTCAGTACAGGAAGAATTGGAGTATTACATGGCAATGTAGTAGGATAGATGACACCTTGCATCTGTAAATCTTCAATTACCGGTCGAATTCCATCTATAGCAGCTGCTGATAGTGGATACTGTTTGAGTCTAGGAAGTTGTACACCAGGTTTTACGGTAATCTTCACAGGAGGAATTGAGAGACATCCGACATTTGATCCAGGGACTGCCCACAGAGTAGATGGAAGTTTTTCGAGATCAGGGTGAATAGCTGTGACATCTGCAGGGGGCTGTACCTCAGAAAGAGAATACAACTGGAAATGTAACTTTCCACTCATACAGGATAAAGTTGCATGATGTGAAGCCAGGAAATCGCGACCCAAAAGATTCACTGGTAATGTGTCTCCTACCAGAAAGTTAGTAGGATATACAGTCTCTCCAATCTGCAAAGGCAAAGCTTCAAGTTTACGGTGAGGAATTATCTTACCTTCAATCCCTTCACAATGCACTGTTGGAGCATGTGTTAGAAGAGTTTTATAAACTGCAGGCAGATCCTGTATACGCAGTGCAGATGTCGTAGCTCCCAAATCAATGATGAATTTCACAGTAGAGCCTCCCAGTTTAGCTTCTAACTCACCCTGAGAAGTTACATTCAGATTCAATAATAGTCATGCATCCCAAGAATCACAGTCTTCTGGGTTAGAAAAACATTGATATACAGGAGTGAACTCAGCAGGTGGGGGAGGAAGGCACGCAGCTCTCTGGCTATCTAAATTCCAATTCTGTGGACAGTCTCACTGTAAATGGTCACACTCACCACATGTATAACAAGCTCGCATTCCTCTGGCTTGTCCACGCCCTCGCTGAGAAGTGCCTTGCTGATAATTGCCATAGTTTCCTCTGAACCTGCCTCTCCCCCGCCCCCTTCCCAGGGCTGGATGCATAGAAGCAATTTGTAAATTAAGCAGTTTAGTCTTCTTTAAATCTAATCTGGCTTGTTGTTCCTGCAATTTTTTGAGATATTTCAATTCACTGTACCGTGCACCCTCCAAAATTGCATTAGCTGATCTAGCAGGCCAATCTATTATTGAAGTTTCCAAAATTTCTTTTATTCTTGGAATCAAACCATGTACAAAAATATTAGTAAATCCTGAAGGTGTATCCTCTGTCTCGCCAGAATAATCTTTAATAATCATATACACCTAGTGTGGAAAGCTGTAACTTTCTCACCCCTTTCCTGTGTTAAAGAAGTAAGCTTTGACCAATCTCTCACAGACTTACATGCTACTTTAAGAGATTCTAACAATTTCTCTCTCCTCAGAACACAACTATCTCTTTGTGTCTGTTCTTGAAGATCTGTTACAGGGTCTGTCTGTGGCCATACCCAATTATCATCTCTAATTGGATGAGTTACCTTATGAAAATCAGCTGGATTAATAAAAACAGCTCTAAGCAGATTATCTAGATCTGCCCAAGTAGGATTATAACTATTAATTATTTGAGACCATAAGGACACAAATCTACCTGAATTTTCCCTGTAATCAGGAAAGGTTTTAGCCAAATCAAATACTTCTTTAGGACTCCAATTTGCAGGTACAGTCATTGCACCTGTAGGTCTTGTTGGATATACATGAAAAGGATATGCAGGTACTGTATCTTCTTCTACAGATTTTGCATTTACAGAACATGAATCATTATGTTGGCTTAAAACAGTCTGAAGAAAACTTATATCACCATATAATTGATCACATTTCTCTTTATAGGTAAAAAAAATGCTTATCCAGATCTTTTTCAATAGCATCAATAAGTTTACTAGAAATTCCCAATTCCTTTGTAGCAGAAATATTATTCCTTACTATTCTTTTTAAGGATTCTATCATATGTACAAAACTTTCTATTTCATGGCTAAGAAGTGCATCCACTTCTCTAAGCTGAGAAATATTACAATTACTGTAATCTGCAATCTTTGCATCTCCCAATATCTTTTGTTTATTCCTTATCTCCTCTCTTAGTTCAGCTACACAAGTGATCCTCCCCCTTCCAGAAGCTACATGACTCTCAGAAGAAACAGGGGGAGACGTGGGGGATGCACTTGGGACTATTCCAGCTCCAATTACCAATGCAGCCACATCTGCATCATATTCTGGAGAAAGAATGGCTGGGAATTTCCCTGTCTGTTCATTATCATTCCCTTTCTCCTGTGGTTCACTCGCTTTACCTGCATTGTTTAACACAAACAAACCATTTTTCATATCATGTGCCATTCATTGCCACCAATTAAACACTAGCCCTTCACAGGCATCACATAATTTATGTTTAGCCTGCAAAGCACATTTCAGATAACAACGTTTATCTATAGAAAAAGTTCCCTCCAAAGGAAACTGTAAAAGCACATTATCATTATTTTATTTATTTATTTTATTTATTTATATTCTCTTATATTCTCTTATATTCTCTTATCTCTATATTAGTCACTGCATGCCAGTGTACAATATAATCAGTAGCCAGATCCCCATACTTCTCACACATACAATAAGAAGGACTACCTTTCTCAACAGCTAAAACCTTAGCTTTGTCATGCCATTCACGCAACTGAGATAAATCTCGTTTACCTAACAGATTACCCATTGCTGTCACCATATAATACTCACAAACACCTTCCGCCCCTGCCAGGAATGGAGAAATATGTAGACCGGCACGGCACCAACTGTGGGCTTCTGTTTGCCCCTCCCCCACCCTCACCAGCAACCTGCCAGGGCTCTTGGAGTCACAGAAATCCACATTCAAAGCAATGAGAAGAGAATCTAAGAGACAGCAATAAAATACCACACACGTCTATATAGATACACCAAAGCTTTGCGGAGAGAAACAAATAGAAACAAGTTCTCTTTGTTTACTCTAACTATTAGCTATGGTTTACTTTATTTATAAGGCTCTTTTGGAGGATATAGCATAATTTCACTTTATTATTCTACGTCAGGTATTATGTATTCATCACATCATAGGTCAATTTCTAATCAGCATAGGTCGGTATGAGGAGACATACATGTATTCCAGGACATAACTGTTTACTGATGACTGCTTGATATCTAATAACCCTGAGACTGAAAGGCTAGAGGACAACCTGCCCCTTTTCTTATTTACAGGACTTGTACCTCTTCACCTACTTAGTAAGCAAATATATGAAGTTTATTTCTAAGCAAAGTTCTGAACTAAATTAACTCTTTCTCAGGTTTTCTTAGACAGTCTGGTTGTGTACACCACCCTGTACAGACAAGCTTACTTTCATATGATAGCTCCATACATTCATCAACCGGTTTCACACCTGTGTATCTGTTTTTAGGGGTGGAGACACTACTCCCCTTCTGTCCGTTAATAACAGAGGAGTTGACATACAGTTATGAGGTAAATAGTCCCGAACACTGGATCCAAATACAAAGAGAGAAATTAAATGTTGCCCGAGAAATTGACCGAGAGAATTCAATAAAAAAATTCTGGAAGATCAAATGGAATTTTGACCGGAAAGCCCAAACGGTGGAATTGATACCAGGAGATAAGGTGTTGCTACGAATACAAAATTTTCCAGGGAGGCATAAAATACAAGACCTTTGGGAAAAAAAAATTATGAGGTGATTGAAAGATTTGGCACTAATCAAAATGTTTATAAAATTCAAAATGAGGCTAGTAATACTAAAATAGTACATAGGAACTTGCTTAAGAGATATTTAGTAGAAATTGAACATTCAGAGTCTAGTATTAAGATACAACCACAGAAAACTATTGTAAACCTTGATTCAGATTTGGCTGAGGTGAAGGAAAATCCAAGAACATCCAATGCTGAAAAGTGGTATTGGATAAGGACCTATGTCAATTTAGATAATGTAACACCCGTGCAACAAGACGTGAGTGTTCCTGAAGAGAATCTGGATGTGATATGTAGGTCCACTAGAGAAAATAAAGGAATGTGTTCAGCATTTCTAAGAGAAAATTATAAGCTGAATTAACTTTTGGATAGTAGAAGAGAAAACAAATGTGATATCAATATAATACTGAAGTTAGGTCCTTCGTACCTTGGTAGCCAAGGGAGCTAAGATGACAATTCTGACTGGCAAATTTGAAGCAATCTTGTTAGATGATAAGTAAGATTGTGAATCAGAATTGTACGTGTTCTGAATCTGGGGAATATTGTTATATTTGTGAATTAATTATATTGTAATGTGGTTGTTGAAAATACTGTTAACATGGCATAAAATAAATAAGTAATACAAGGTTGTATTAGGAAGAAAATCTAAGTAAAGGTTCAGTAGGGAAACCCCATGAAATTAGTATAGGGAAGACAAAATTGAATTTGGCTGTAGTAAACACTGGATGGATGAGAAAAATGAAAATATGGGATGACAATGTTGGGGACAACATTGATTTTAAACTCGGGCAACTGTAACCCAAGGGTTAAAATTGGCGCTTGCGCTAAAGTGGGTGACTGGTTTGAATTGTTGTTAATTATACTTGATAGTTTGGAGTCCTGAGTGAATATTAATGTACTGGTTATTTAAATTGGACAAAGTTTTAGGTAATTTTATGGAGGAAAATGTATAATGCCTAAAGGAATGTATAAATTTAAAATTGGAAATAATAGGATATTTAAGTTAGATAACCTGAATAGAATCATAGGTTTTGGATTATTTTGGAAAGATTTTAATGTGTAAACATTCCAAATTAAGGTCTTGCCATTCACTTTAATGGGAAATTACAGTTGAAAAGAAAAATTATTTTTCTTTGCAAAATTTAAAACATGCTTTAATGCCTAATCTACATAGTCCTAAAGCATGCTTGTGATTGGTTAGCGGCTCTGGAATGTAAATAGATGTTGTCAGAAGAGTCACCGTAACCTTGATAACAGGAAAAATATAATCTGCATATTCCTAAAGCCTGCTTGTGATTGGTTAGAGGCTCTGGAATACAAATTGCTGATGTCAGAAGAGTCATCGTAATCTTGACAACAGAAAAGTTATAGTTGGAAAAGAAAGAAGAGCTTGAACAGTAACAGAAAGCAGAAGTCTGTTGTTCTATGCCTGGAAAGATGTACTGTTTATGCCAGTAAAATGGTACCAATAGATGAAAAATTGTTTTTGAGAGTGGAATTGTTTTTGGAACTATATGAAAATCAGGCAAAGTAAATGACAGCCCTGATTTTGTGTGGCACTGGACAATACTTATTGAGAGGTATTGCCAGGTAGTAAAGCAAGTGACACTGGTTGAAGATTCCATGAGAGCTCTCTGAAGGAGGGAGGCTGAGAGGAAGTGGCAGTGTCTATGAGGAGTGCTTTGCTATTAAGTAGCTTATAGTATGTGGTGCCTGAAATTCTAAAGTGATAGGATATCTGCACAGTAAGTGACTAATGTCATTGCGGAAGAGAAATATGCCTGGAGTCATATAAGGAAATAGATGAATGAAGGCATTGTCTTGGAAAAGTGAATTCATAAATAAAGCTCTGTTAGTAGTTAGGGAAAAACAGTAAATATTAGGCATTATTATTTAGGGACTTTAATTATAATTTGATTTAATTAGACAGGAATCTATACTGAATAATTTCACAGTGATTGTTCGCTAGTTGGTAAGCTAGATAGGGTTTTCTATTTTTGATTTGTTTAAAGCTTAGGTAGTAGGTTGGAGATTGAGAAGACTACCGTCAGCTGAGCAGCAGTGGTGTTTCCATCAACAGGAGCTCCCATAAAAGGAATTCCAAAGTCATCAAACTTAACAAGAAAATTCTACAGCTACAAGATACCAAACAACTGCTGCAACTACGGAGAGTTAAGTGTTCGTAAAGACTGTGTTTTGTGAGAAAAAGGACAATTGATACATACCTGAGAATAGAAATTGATAGAAGTGCTGTTCTGAAGTTTTCTGTAGAGATAAAAGTTATACAAACATTCAGGTTTTAAGAAACCAAACAAAGTAAATTGTTGTATAGAAATTAGTAAGAAACAAAGAAAATAAATACTACTACTTATCTGATATGTTGTTCAGAAATGTTAACCTTTGATAGACGAATCTCACACTTGATTTTTGTTTTTTGCATTTAATAGTGAAATGTTCTATAGTAAAATGAACAATAATTACTAAAAAGCAAGGTTTTGAATACAAAGTAAATTAAATCTGTTATTAAGTCTAACCATCTATAATAACAAATACAATTGTTATACTTACCACTTGGAGCTTGAGTTCTAAAAATCCTTTTAGTTTAATTCCTTCATTTTGCTTTGAGCAGTGAACGAGGTTAGTTTATTTTTGTGCCTTGTTGTCTGGGTTTGCGCCACTTCTTGGCCACAACTATTACCATCATATCTAGGGGTGGAGGTGAACTCAGACACAGCGAGGTTACACTAGTTTAACACACAATGCCTCCTCTCTCCCTTTTAAGCTCTGTAATTCCAAAGCTTTAATAGTATTTTTTACATATAGTGCCACTCCTCCCCTTTTTCCTACTCTGTCCTTTCTGAATAAAGTATAGCCAAGTATAGTTACATCCCAGTCATGGTTTTCTGTGAACCATGTTTCTGTAACTGCCACTAAATCCAAGTCGGCCACACCCACCAAAGCTTCAAAATCAGGGATCTTATTCCCCATGCTAAGGACATTTATACACACTGCTTTCGATATGTTACCCCTGTTACCCATTTCCATAAAGGTATTTAATGCATCATTTACCTGGGGGCTTTCACTTACCTGAGGCTTTTTTCACCCATCCCCAACGAATCTAGTTTAAAGCCCTCTTCAGTAGATTAGCCAGTCTACTACTGAAGACGCATTGACCTTTCTTGGAGAGATGGATGCCATCTCTGCTCTGCAACCCTTGGAATAACATCCCATGGTCTAGGAAACCAAAACGCTCTCGATGACACCATCCACGCAGCAATGCATTCATCTCCAGGATGCGAGCCTCTCTGCCTTGGCCTTTACCCTCAACAGGGATGATTGAAGAGAACACCACCTGTGCACCTAGCTGCTTCACCCTCTGTCCCAGAGCCATGAAGTCACTTTTGATATGCTCAGAGGGATACCTGGCAGTATCATTTGTTCCGACATGGATTAGCAACATCGGGTAATAGTCAGTGGGCTTGATGAGTCTCGGCAAACTCTCCATAACATCTTGGATTTTGGCATACCTCTCTGGACATCAAGTCTGGTCGGCAGATGGATGTCTCAGTACTCCTCAGAAGAGAGTCACCAACCACCACTACCCTTTGCTTCCTTTTTGTTACTGATTCTGCAACTTTGGGATACTTGAGCTCTGATTCTTCCCTTTCCAGGGATACTTTCACCCCCTCCTCTTCCAGGGCTGCAGAATGGATCTCCAATTCAAGGGCTGGAGAAGTTGGATGGGTGATTCTGCAGGCCCTGGTGACTTGTGTCCAACCTTCATCATTCTGTTGGCACCCATCTTCTCTTCTGCTAGAGAGCTTGGATGTTTCAAGAAGCATCTCATCAATGTACTTCTCACTGTCTTGAATGCTCCTCAGCCTCCCCACCTCCTCTCTGAGTTCCTCCACTTGTTTCCTCAGAGCTTCAGCATGCAGGCACCCTTCACATGGAACCGGTCTTTCAACTGGCATTGGGACCTCTGTCTGGACAGAGGCAGAAGCTGTAACGGGGGCAACAGCTTTGGCAATACAATTTTTCGCAACCACTGTTCTGTTCGTGGAGCTTAGTTATCGTTGTTTGACCTGTAGAGCCCCTGTATGGAATGCCTGCTAATCTCTATCTCTTTCATCATTATCTCTTTTGTCATATCATCAACCTATCCCTTTCATTTCAACTGTTCCTGCAGCCTTCAAACATGTTGTAGGTATACCTCTCATCAAAAAACCTTCCCTAGACTCCACCTGTTCTTCTAATTATCAGCCCATCTCCTTCCTCCTCTTTGCTTCTAAACTCCTCGCATTGTCTGGTCTTTCAGTCATCTCAAGCCCTTCTGGATCCACTTCAATCTGAATTTCATCCTCTACATTCTACTGAAATGGCTCTTGTTAAAGTCTCTAGTAACTTGTTCCTCGTCAGGTCTTTTACTCTATTTGCTATTTTCCTCTGTTGCTGTAATCACCATTTCTGACTGCTTCCCTATCTTCTTTATTTTGCAGGTTCAAAACTCATTCCTCTATTGTTCCCACCCCCTTCCCCTCCCCCTCAGAAGTGACGTGCCAGCTTCAAAGGTAAACTGGACCAGTACTTAAAGC
Source organism: Ichthyophis bannanicus (assembly GCA_033557465.1). Taxonomy (NCBI): domain Eukaryota; kingdom Metazoa; phylum Chordata; class Amphibia; order Gymnophiona; family Ichthyophiidae; genus Ichthyophis; species Ichthyophis bannanicus. The sequence continues at coordinate 1,474,486,126 of CM066032.1, forward strand.
ATTGTACTGCAATGTTTTGCACCGTGGCGATGCATGCTGCAGGCATGCACCTAAGGAGCAGAACATGCTCCTTGGACAAATTCCTTGGGGTGACTCCAACAACTCATCTATTTTCCATACTGTTTGCTAACCATCCTTTTTCACCTGGCTCTTCCCCTCTGCTAAGCTCTCCCCGTTCTTCCTCCCATCATTTTTTACACTCACCTGTCTCCTACTTGCCATGTCAGCTATACCAGTACATTGGGGTTGGTTTCCCCCCAATCCATCTCACTTTCTTTCTGGTCACTCATTGCATGTTACAAGCAACCTTCTTCCCTGTTCTCCCCCACCTCTGCCCCCTCCTGCTTTAGGTGCCCCTGTTCAGCTTCTACTCCATTTTTCCCTAGTCAATTGCAGATCCCTTAGGTCCAAGACTATCTTGGTACAGGACCTCATCAGTCAGCACCATCTTGATGCTCTTTTTATTATCAAAACCCGACTTAGGGAGGGTTAGGACCCTTTCCTCTTCACCTTTCCCCCCTCTAGGCTATCCTGCTTTTTTGACCCCATGAATGAGCCGCAGCAGGGGAGGCGTAGCTGCCCTCTTCCGCTCCTCCCTGACTATGTCCAAAGTCACTTCTCCTATACTTCACTATCCAGAATCATTTCTTCTTCTATTGGATTCCACCCCTCCCCTTCATTTCCTCCTCATCTATTCACCTCCATCCTTCCATCCTCATCTCTGGAGTTCTTTACGCCTTACTCTCTCTGAGGCTATGCTGCTGAATTCCCTTCTCATCATTCTAGGGGACTTTAATGTTCTTTTTGATCACCCCTCAAAACCCTGGGATAGGGTCTTTCTTACTCACCTTCAGGATTTCTCTATCTTTCAACATATCCACTGCCCCACTAAGGCTGCAGGTCACACCCTCGACCTGCTCCTTACACACTCTGACTCATCCCCCCCTCCTTCCTTACTCTACCATCTCTTTTCCTTGGACAGACCATCTGTGCATTCTCTTTTCCCTATGACTATGCCTGCCTGCTCCCTCCTCTACTCCTAGCCAGGTTCCCTCGACTGCTCTGGTTTGTTTCTCTCATCATATCACTCCCCTCCTCTCAAGCATTTCCCATCTGCTGAGACGTTCCTCCCCGCTGACTCTGCCTCTCTCCCACCTGATGCTCAGGTTCATAAATGGAATTCAATAAATGGAATTCAGTTTGTTCAATGTAAACCGCACTGATGCAGAATAGCGCGGTATATAAGAGAATGTAAATAAATAAAATAAATAAATAAATCCTATCCAAAGCTCTTGACCAGCTTGTTCCAGTTTGCCTTGCATGACATTCTTTCCAACTCAGACATCATCTGTGGTACCATCCCGGTCTTCGCCTTCATCGATCTCACTTTCATCACACTGAGTGGCGCTGGAGAAAGCAGCATTCCTTTCAGTCCCTTCAGTATTTCCGCCATTGTCATCACCACTACTGCTCCTTGGTCCATGAGACTAAGAAGTCTTATTATGCTGAGCTCATCTCCTCTTCCTCCACTTCATCTCAGCAATTATATTCCATACTGAGATCCCTTGCAATGTCCAACCCTTCCCGCCCCACATCCCCCCACATCTAGATCCCATTCAATTTGCTTGTTTTTTCCAGGACAAGATTTCATCATTCTGCTCCAGTTTTTCTGACAGTCCCTGCCCTTCCCTTTGAGTTCCCCTTCCTCCCTCGGTCCATCCTCCCCATCTGTCACTCACACCTGGCCCCCTTTTCATGCCATCTCCTTGGAAGAATTACTCACAGCCCTTTCCTTCTCCCATAAGACAATGTGCTGTTCTGATCCCATCCCATCTCACTGGCTGACTGAATTCTCTTTGGCCCTTCTTCCCCCAATTCTCACTATCTTCAGCACCAGTCTTTCTTCTGACCCTTTCCTTTCCCTCTGGAAGTAAGCTCTGATCCACCATATTCTTAAGAAGCTCTTCCTGGATCCCTCTGTTCCCACGCACTATAGGCACATTTTGAATTTCCCCTTCCTATCCTAGATTCTAGAAAAATTGATGTTTGCTCAACTATTTGCACATCTTGATGCTATACATGTCCTCCACCCATGTAAATCTGGTTCTCACCCTGGTCACAGCACCAAGACTATTCTTCTTTCTTTCCTTAAAGAACTGCACACCTTCCACAATCATGGTGCTTTCTCTTTGGTGGTTTTCCCAGATGTCTGTTCAGCTTTCAACCTCATCAATCACTTTACTCTCTTTTCTCATCCACACAACTATGGTATCCACAGGTCTGTCCTCCACTGGTTTCATTCATTTCTCTCCTCCAGGTCCTTCTCTGTTCTCTCTGGTGACTCCTCATCTCCCTTACTTCCGTTCCCTCTGGTGTCCCCAAAGGCTTGGTGCTACTGTAGCTCTGCTGCTCTTCAACATTTTCCTTGTCCCCCTGACACTCATAATCCAACAGCACAGCATATCAGCATATTACAATGCCGATGACATTATTCTCTTGCACCATACCAACTCTTCCGTCCCAGATCTATCACCTCTCAACTCCTGCCTCACATGGATTGCCTGCTGGATGTCTGACAATTTCCTACATCTTGACCCTGCTAAGACTGCCATCATATGGTTCACAGTCATGAGCCCCTGCCCTTCACTGTCCCCTCCACTGTTCCTCCTAGACTCCACTGTTCCTCCTAGACTCCACTGTTCCATTGGTTCAGTCTCTCCATTACTTAGGTGTCACTCTTGATTCCTCCTTGTCATTTCACGATCATCTCTCCTCTCTCATCCATCGTTTGTTCTATTCTCTCCGACAAATCTGTGCCATCCTCCCATTTCTGCCCTCTTTGTCCTTAATCACTCTTTGCCTTTCTCTCATGAGGACTGATTTCCGAAACGCATTTACATGGTTTACAGCCCTGCACATCTCTGGCCTATGGGGAATGCATCATAGACATGCAGGCCACATATGGAGGAGTATCCTTTTTTTTTTTTTAATTTGATTTTACACATATACAAGAAATATATAGAAACTCATACGTAATGTGACAAGAAACAATCATACAAACAAAGAAATATATCTAAGCACCCATACATAATTGTATATACTGCGGCTACATCACATAATCAGATAAATGAAGGACACTCCAAAAGCACATAACGGCTACATTCCAAAATCCATTTTTCTTAGTCCACACAGTACAATATACACAGCAAAGGAAAAGCATTACAATTGTCCCTCCTTCCCCCGCAAAAATCCCTCCAAATGATATATCTCAAGAAAAACTTACTACTGCCTTGATAAGAGACTAAACATATACATGGAAACCTAAGTGCAAAGGAGGCTCCAAGAGCTAAGACATGAGGTCAAAGCTCTAAAAAAGCTTTCCTCTGAACCTGAGTACATCTAGTAACATCAGGAAAAACCTAAATAGTCTGCCCACAACACTTAACTGTCCTATTAGATAGAAATGAATGAAAATGCCATTGTTTTTCTTCTTGAGATATAAAAGAGACCACTAAGGTGTTGGAATCTCATCTGTAGAAGACTCAAGAAATAATGACAAATACAAACTCTCAGCTGGCATCACAACATCTAAATCATCCCGAGAACCATCTTCCACCTTCACTGAAGACACCACAGGCTTAGCAATATAAAACATTTTAGAAAAACAAATTTTTTTCAGCCTCTGGATATTGCAAATTTGCTTTTAAATACTTGAGAAAAAGCACTTCTGGTGAAAGAAGGTGAGTATATGGAAAATTAAGAAAATGCAAATTCTTAGATCAAAATGTGTTTTCCACAGATTCAAATTTACATTGCAGAGATGACCCATCTTGGACAGAAGCAGTGAGTGAAGCCTGTGTAGCACTCACAAGAGACTCCATTTGCTGAAAATGTTTATCGACATACAATAACTTGGTATCATGCTCAGCATGCTTCACCGCTACCTCTTCGGAAGATTCAGACATACACTAGCGGAAAAAATTGTGGATACACCTGTAAAATTTGAGCTCTCCGCGATAATATCTATCTTACTTACATTAATTAAGTATTATATATATTAGATACTCTATGCAGATTGTTGCCATAAGATTTGGGAACATATTACAAATGAATAGCATTAACCTTTATCAGAAAAAACTTTGATTTGGAGTCAGACAAGGTAATTGATGTCTTTTTCTAAGAAAAATGATATTTTTCATGAAACTGTCGATCCACTTTAAGCAGGTTTTATGCAGAATCTCATGTATAAGCTGATGCTTCAGATAATGTGTGCTATACTGCCAAGTGTATACAAGCTGTATCGAAGTCATATTTGTGCTTTTGTTATTTTTACAAATTTATTTTATTTATTAGCAAAAATATTTTAAAAAAAGACACATTTTTAATAAAAAGTTTCCAATTTGGAATATGTTGTTGTATTTTGTAGATTAATGATAGCAGCAACAAAGAAGGTTGACTGGTCTCCTAAAAAGAGAGCAACAGCCATTTCTTTGAGAAATGAGGGGTACAGCTTTCATGAAATCACTCAGAAGATGGGCCATGAAGTGACAGCATCTGGTGTACAAAAGTTGTGTGCTCGCTTCAAAGTCACTGAAAGTGTTGCAACTCAGAAGGGAAGAGGAAGGAAAAAGTCTACAACTCCAAAAACTGACAGAATGATTGTTAGGCTGGCTTTAAAAAATTGTAAATCATCTGCCAAAGACACCAATCAGGAACTTATGGATCTTGGTGTGTCTGTTATTGATCGAACTGTCCAAAATAGGCTACTCAATGCCGGTCTGAGGGCAAGAATTCCAAGAAATAAACCTTTTCTGAATATTTCTTCATCGACAGTTTCATGAAAAATATCATTTTCCTGAGAAAAAGACATCAATTACCTTGTCTGACTCCAAATCAAAGTTTTTTCTGATAAAGGTTGATGATATTCATTTGCAATATGTTCCCAAATCTTATGGCAACAATCTGCATAGAGTATCTAATATATAGAATACTTAATTAACTTAAGTAAGACAGATATTATCATGGAGAGCTCAAATTTTACAGGTGTATCCACAATTTTTTCCACTAGTGCACAAGCAAAATGGCACTGAAGAGAAGGTTCTGTATGGGAGACAATCTCCCAAACATCTTTAAGATAGCACCCTGAGTGGAGAGAGGAGAAAGCGTACTTACAGAAGAAACAACATCCTTTGTGACTGGTGACGGAGCCTCTGAGGTAGATAAAAGAACTTTAATGTCACAATCCATTGGTTAAGTCACTTTAACAGCCTTATCAGTTGTAAACGAAATGGATCTCTTATTGCATTTCCCCATGACAAGCACAAACTCCTTCTCAACTCCTCAAGTGCTCTGAAGAGTCTCCAAAGGGGCAGCGCCTGCCCCTTTGGACATGCCCCTTCAGAGCCCATGCCCACGGCATGCGCCCACAGCCGCATCCCGCAGGAGGGCTAGATATTTATAGCCTGGAGCAATGCCCGACGCCGACGTGCACACACGCAGGTCCCAATGAGTCCAATCCAATCAGGCAAGTCCAGTAGTGTTGCAGGTAATAGTGTCCTCTGTGGAGGAGAAGTCTAATGCTTAGAGCACTGGCTTGGGAACCAGGGCTTGACTCCCACTAGCATTCCTTGTGGCCTTGGGCATGTCACTAAACTCTCCATTGCCTCAGAAAAATTCAAGTTATCAATGCCCCTGTTTAATGTACATTACCGAGTTTAAGTCACAATGTAAACTGCTTTGACTGAAATGATAAAGCAGTAGAAAAAAAACTGTTAAATAAATAAATAAGCCATGCCCAGAAACAACCCTCGCAGAAATCAATGTGTTAGGTGTAGAAATGTGCGTCTCATGGCCTTTCTAGAATGGCATTTTACATGTGCGCGCGACTTCCACATATATCTGCCAGTGCTTCGCGTTTAAAATGTGAATAAGGCTTTTAAAATAACCCCCATTGTATTTACTGAATGCCAGGAATCTGTTAAATAAAGAGTTTTACAAAAGCAACTTGTCTGATCTTTTAAACTTTACACTGTGATCACGTCTATTAATTAAAATGCTGCTGACTCTCATTTTTTAATTATCTTCATACAGTTTGGTAATAGAATTTGATGGTGTGATGCTTGTATGATATTGTTTAGTATTATCAGTGCCATGCATCTTTGGAGATGTTTTAGGAAGCCTTTATGTTCAACTTCATTATTAATGTTATCTAAAAAGCCAAGATCTTTACAAAAGCTGTCTACATAATTTGCTGTTATTAGGCTAAAATGCTTTCTGATCAATGCTCTAAAAGTGTTTTTGCTCACATTGTTCTAACATGTAATGCTATTTATGCACAACTCTGGTTAGTTTGTATGGTCCTCTTTTCTTTTTCTTCCTTGTGCTTGTCTTCTTAAATAGTTAAAGGTAGGTTTTCTAATCTCTTGCATTTTTTCTTTATAGTTCTTTACCCTCAGGAAAGTAATTTTTAGGATTGACTGCATTTCAATGAAATTAGCCATTTATGGTACAATGAGCGGTTTAATTTCATTGCAAGATATAGTGAAGAGAATATGCCAGTAGTGGTATAATGATAAAAATATATTTATCTGCTGAATCGTTTAGTCTCATTCAGAATGGAATGCTGTTTTTCAGAGATTATGATGAAAAATTGCTATAATGTGAAAACTGGCTAGTTATAAATGGTTTCCAGTTGATCATCTCATTAACATAATACAGCAAAACCTTATAGTAACATGTAGGAAATAGAGCGCTGAGCACACAATCTTTAAAGGCACCTAATTTACCTTTCAGTATGCAGTTTTGTGAGACTTCATGGTGTTTTGCTTGATTTGTATTCCAGTTAATCTCTAATGGTTATTTTAAAATGAACAATTCCTTGTAAATGCATTACTATCAAAGACTGTGATTCCACATGCATTTTCCATATTATTACGCACTGTATGGAATAGACTTCATCAAACAGTACTGTCAAACAAAGGGCACTGCGTTTCAGTGGAGCTGAATACAGTTGTGTAACCTGACAGCAAGAAGTTGCACTCTGGCTTTGTGTTTCATTTGGTTTTCTGAACATATTACATGTGACATCTACAACTGTGACATTTCAATGTCTTATAGTTATTTTCTGATGCAAATACCAGTGTAAATTCTTCAGAGATTGTACCTATATTGCAAGAACGGACATTATGCCTGCTTGAGAGCAGGTGTAAAAGTCCACGTGTAGATTATTGAAGTATGCATATTAATTAAGGTATTTTAATCTACCTGTGTACTTCACAACTCTACCTGTTATATAACCAGATTATGCATCTGACAACAGCTACATTATAAAGTGCATATGAACATGCCATCGTGCATACTTTTACTCGATATCTGCAAATGTGGATTTGGGCCAACAATCGGGGCCCGATCATACCATTACCCTCCTAGAGTTGTTGATGCCTAGACTGAGAAGATGGTGCTTTATTTCCTCAGATGTGATACTCCCTTAAGATAAATATGATGCTGAGGCAACATATCTCAGGTGTTCTAACACAGGAGTATCCCAAAGGGACATATTCTGCCCCTTTGTATGTCCCTTCATACACCAATTTGTAGATCATATGGAAAGATAATTTAAGTGCTATGGATAGAGTTTTTTTTTTAAATTGCTTCTATTTTATTTGTTTATCCCAACCATTCTACCTATTGTACAGGCTTCACGAACACTAGGTTATATGCCAATAGCCCTCAAACAAGCATCCATTAGACCCTTACTTAAAAATTTAGCAACTGACCCAACACCACCGTCCTCCTACAGACCCATCTCCAGCATTCCCTCTCTTGCTGAAATAATCAAAAAAGCAGTGCAATTCCAAACACAGGACTATGTGGATTCCTACACCCCCATCGACAAACATCAACATAGTCTCAAATTCTTCCACAGTATGGAAACCCTACTGACTTCCCTCTTAAATACAATAATCAAGGGTATAGAAAAAAAACCACACAAAGCTGCATTCTCATTTTCATGAATATTTCTGCAGCCTTTGATTCTATCATCCATGAACAACTCATTTCATGCCTCCATGCAATTGGCCTCAGAGAAACAACACTACAGTGGTTCCAACAAGTCAGAATTGGAGCAGAAACCTCCAACCCATTCAGACTACTTCAGGGCTTACTACACGACCCTGCACTATCCTCCTTGCTTTTCAACATTTTCATCCATCCACTATGTAAAATAATCCAGAACCATACTATCCTCTATCATTTGAAGGCCCATGGCATCTTAATCTACACACCATCAACACTAACAACCCTGACTACTCCACAATAGACCAATGCCTTGAAGCTGTCATACAATGGCTCAACCTTCATAATATGCACATCAACCCCAATAAATCAGAAGTTCTTCACATAACCAAGAACCTCAGTTTCTCGCCACTATCCACAATCAATTTGGCCAACTTAATTCTGCAAGTAAAAGCACAAGTAAGGTGTCTCAGCATAATACTCAATCAAAATATGAACTTCCATGCTCACATCAAACAAGTTACCAAAGTGGCATACTTCTGAATAAAAACAGTGCAAAATCTCCATCCACTATTGGAACAGAATGACTTCAGAAACATTTATCAAACCCTCATCATTCCGATATTTGACTATGCAAACATAATTTATCAGGAGCTCCCAAAGGCCTCCCTATTCCCCCTATAATTCACACAAAACACAGCAGCCAGAATAATCACAGGCACCAGTCAATGATCACACATTACCCCAGTTCTAAGGCAGCTACACTGGCTGCCCATCTATATGAGAATCAAATACAAAGTCTCCCTAACCATCTTTAAGACCCTCCACAGCCTTTCAGCAGATATCCTTCAGCCTCTTATCCACAAACCCTTCAACAACTGATCAAGGAGCAAAGTCAGCCTCTGCCTCTTATCAGTTTCAGCATCATTCTCTTGTTCCATCCTCTCCCCCACCAGCAGAGCTTTCTCCTTCTATGCCCTTACTATCTGGAGCTTCCTCACCCCAGAAATACAATCACTTACAGACATTGGGGAGTTTTTCTATGCAAATTAAAAGCTTACCTCTTCCTGGAACATTTTGGTTCTGAAACTTAGCTCCTGAGCAATCCCTCCCTCCCTCCAGAGTTCTCACTATGTTCCCTGCTCCCTTCATTGTTACCCCCAGACTTGTACCATCTATCACAACTTGCTTTAACTATTGCCTGCCTTGTAAAATGTTAAACATTAAGGGGGCTATTCGTGCCTTCACCCAGCTGTGACTAACTTCCCTGCTGTTTGTGCAGGGAAGTTAGACAGGGGCGGGTAAAGGATGGCTGGGAGGGGGGGGGAGTCTGGGCCGTTGCCAGCCCTGGACATACAGGACCGATTCTAATGTCAGCCCTGTAATCCAGGGCTGGGGACATGTGCAGGGAAGTTATTCCACTACCAAGGTGGCAGAACTTCCTTGGATGTGTTATTTTTCAAATGCGGGGGCGTGGATGGGGCAGGGTGGAGCCGGAGGACATTCCCCGCAGCCCAACCCTGGTCATAGAAGGCCAGATCAAGGGTCAGGCTGTGGGGAATTAGCTTTAATTTCCTGCGGCCAGCATCGCAGCTCTTCAATGGAGCCACGGTGTCATGGCAACATGACGCGATGGCGCCTCGGCTGTATTGAAGAGCCTTGACTGAGTTAGCCGGGACAGTCCTGCACGTGCAGGCCAGACTGAATTGCAGTCCTGGCCTGCACATGCAGGACTGTTTGCGATTCTTATCCCGTGGTTTCAGACCAGACGTACAGAGGAGATTGACGTCAGGGACGAAATCAGGCCCTAAATGTTAATGCCCATCCCTACTATCACGTTATTCCTGTTCACATGTTAAAACCACTAGTTACCTGTTAAAAGTTAATTTATTTACTTACATTCAATGTAATGTTATACTTGTTCCCTGTACACTGCTATAACTGGCAGATACAGCAGTATGAAAAAGTTGATAAATAAAATAGAATACATTCCTGTGACAGTAAGGGTGGGTAGATATGGGAGGGCTTGCCCTTTGCACACTGGCTAGAGTGAAGGGCATGTGGAGGTGTTGGCAGAAGTCAGAAGGATGACTACATGTTTTTGATGTAGTGAATGAGAGTTGGAGGTGGGGCATATTTCCCTATATTTAGTAAATGTACAATCTTTGCCGAATATGCTTGCCATCTTTTATGACTTATTAGCTGATAATGTTTATGCTATGGCATGTTTTATAGATACATGGTTTTTAGAGGCTAACATGGTATTGTTGAATCATGTGCCGCCCCCCCCTCCCCATTATTTGATTTTCTACCATCCTCATCATAAATAAGGTGGAGGCATGTTTATGGCCTAAAAGAACTGCTTGTAGTGTTAGAGAACAGATGAGCCAGATGGTAATTTTTGAAGCACTGACGGTATCATTTGGATCATAGCTGGGTGTCTTATTTACTGTCTGCCAAGTTTTTTGGTGCATAACCGTTCTCTTGTTGTGAAGGTTTTAATTTTTCCTAATTTGGACTTGGATTAGCTAATTGTTTTAATTGATTTTAACCTCCAGGTGGATATGATGCGACAATTGTGTTGTTGCGATGAGTTTTTGGATGTGATGGTCTCCTTAAGTCTGATGGAGGTTGTTGATGTACCAGTACATTGTTTAGGATACACATTAGATCTTATTTCTATTGGGAGGAAGTAGATAGAGCAGAATGATTTTTCTGGTGTGACTGTACTCCTATTCCTTGATCTGACCATCTGTTAGTGTCATATATTTATGTCCAGGTAGCCATGTGGAGAAGTTCAAGCTTTGCTGGTCTTCACTAGCTATTGAGATGAATGTGTCCTCTTGTACAGGGTAATTTTATAATGGGGCGCCAAGTTAAAACATGTTTTAAGGCACCTATGTTAAGCCTATTTTATGAAACCAAGTACACACTTAGATGCCAAAGTGTGTGCTTTTATGTCAGTCAGTGTTTTATAAGAGGTCATTTACATGTTGTGACCCACAAGGATCAGAGTAGCTCCTACTCAGGACAAGCTCTGACAGGGAAAGTGGGGAGGGGTTTATTTATTTATTTATTTATTTAGTATACATTTGTATACCGCTACTTCCAGCGATCAGCAGTGGTTTTTTGATTACAGATTGGAAATTGTCAAATCATGACAGGAAATTTTTGAGGTATAAACACATTGATTAGACAGGAAAGCACAGCACACAGAGAACTATTTTACAGGGAACATGGGCTATGGAGGGTTAAGTGGCTTGCCCAAGACCACAAGGAGCACCTGTGGGACTAGAAACCCCAGTCCTTCCGGCCCAAGGTTGCTGTCCTCTAGTGGGATTTGAACCCTGACCTTCCGGCCCGAAGTACCTTGCCCCAACCACTAGGCCACTCCTAAACTCATAAACTCTGGGAAAAAAGCATAATTCCTTTAAAAGTAAGGCTTTCTAAACAGTGTTCACTGCCCTGTCCAGCCACAGTGAATTAGATATAGTTGAGACAGGAAAAGGGAGGAGTTCCTATGGCAAGGCTTCAGTGAAATCACTTCCTTAGCAGCAGATGAGCCTTGTGAAACTTAATAAATGGCAATGGAACAAGTTTCAGTGGAATCACTGCTACCTGGTACAGAACCTATGGATTGTTCTATAAGCAGAAGCTATGGCTATTTTTGCAAACAAGAAATGCAACAAGCTATTTGAGTGAACCTGCTCATGTCTAAGACTGTGGGAGGTGCAAGCTCAACAAAGACCATAGCTAGCTTGCAAGAGAGTGGTGACTGCCTTATTTGGTGACTTTAAACAGCAAAGGGGCAGAGTAGTGCAGGGACGTTTAAGGATATTGAATTTGCAAGTATTGAGTTGTTACAGATACTGTTTTGGAAATATTGAACTGTTACAAGTACTACTTTGTAATTGGAAAATTGTAGAGAATTTTTGACCTACCTGTGTGTGAAAACTGCCTTGAGTCAGTTAGTCTGGTTGAAAGCTCTAAATAGAGTTTAAGCCAAGTAGCAATGGCTGCAGCCAAAACCAGGGCTGGAATTGCTACTAATTATTGCCGTAGCCTGAGGAGCACAGGCAAGCAAAGATGAATTTCAAGAACTAAGTGAGTCAATCTGTTTTGTTTTTCTCTTGGATTTTAAATTGACAGGCAGTGGGTTAGGAATCATAAGCAGCAGCTTCTTGTTTGGAACCAAGTCACCCAGTGAACTTTTAAATAGCAGAGTTGTTGCACTAGTATGAAGGAAAAGGAAAACCCCTGGAGAGCTACTGGTAGACTTAAGGCAGATAAGTGTGCACTGTCTTAAAAGGGGAACTTTAAGTTAGTTTGTGCTATAAGAAATATACTGGGATTGAAGTTACCCAGAGAGGACTGGCATTGTTTCCAACTGTATTCACCTATCTCAGCCTATTTCAGCAGTATAAAGTCTTTGTTTGCATTAAAATATTCTCTGTTGTTCAACATTTTGTGGATGCGTCTTCTGTATAACTAGTGATCCTGACTGGAGGAACTTCAGACCTAGCACTGACCAACTGGTACATGCAGAGTGCCCCTTCTGAAGACATACTGTGTTAGCGGTGGGATTCCTGTGACCAATACTCCAGTGGAAGAGACCAACAGAACCCTTATTACCCTGAGACGTGCATGTATATCTGAGTTACACAGTTAGCATACGTAGGGCCTAAGGGAGGTTCTAGTAAGCTATTTAGGGTACTGACAAACAGGAATCTGCATTAGAACAAGGAGGGACCCTGTGTTATATTGTCACACTAGGGTTATGGTATTCTTATTTTTTTTCTTTTTACAGGACTCATGGAGATGGAGAAACTATTCAGTGGTTTAGTGCATAGCTGCAATCCTAACAGCAGTAGGTACGGAAAATCCTGCAAGCCCAATAGCAAGAGACCCAGAAAATGCTGCAACAAATACGCAACACCTGTCAAAAACTGCAATAACAATCAAGGAAATGGATAGAGAAACAGCAGCAGCCTCTTTGGGAGATGTTGTAGAAGCAGCTACGGACTACCCAGAAGAACGGCGGCCCATTCTCTCTCTAGAGAACACTTCCATCCTGGTAGGACTGGGGAATTATGGGAACTGTGTTGCGGGGGGGGGGGGGGGGAAATGACAGAAAACAATGACCCAGAAGCTTTTCTGAGCACATTTGAGAGAAAAGCCTAATTGGCAGGTGGCCAGAAGCTCAGTGAGCATACAGTCTTGACCCCTTTCCTGACTGGTGAAGTCCTTAATGCTTACAAAGCATTAACCGCAGAACAGTCTAAACTTGATCAGACATAAAAAATACTATAAAAAAAACAAGTTTGGCTTAACTAGGGAACATTGCAGGAGGACGTTTAGAGCTGCTATAATGGACTCACGGAAGAGGCCCAAATTTCTGGCCCAGAGATTATATCATCCAGCTCACCGCTGGCTGCAGCCAAAGGGAAACCTCAATTTAAGAACATAGGAACATAAGAAATGCCATACTGCATCAGACCAAGGTCCATCAAGCCCAGTATTCTAACAGTGGCCAATCCAAGTCACAAATACCTTGGCAGATTCCAAAAAAGATACATAAGTTTCACAATGCTTGTCCATGGGTAAGCAGTGGATTTCCTAGGCCCTTTTTAGTAATAGTTTATGGACCTTTCCTCCGGGAACTTGTCCAAACCTTTTTTAAAACCAGATACACTAAAGCGTAGTTACTCACCTGTAACAGGTGATCTCTGGGAACAGCAAAAATTTAGTCTTCACATATGGGTGATGTCAGTACCGATGGAGCCCGTGCGGGAACGCTCCCCATCGCCCAATAGGAAAGCTTTTGGGAGCATCCCACTGCATCTGCGTAGCTGCCTTCCCGCCTTTCCAGCTCTCTCGCCTCAGTTGAGTTTGTAGCTGAGATAACAGGAGAGAAGGAGATGACCTACAACTCCTAGGGGAGGAGGGTGGGTATTGAAGACTAAATTCTTGATGTTCCCGGAGATCACCTGTTACAGGTGAGTAACTACGCTATCTCCAAGAACAAGCAGGAATGTCGTCTTCACATATGGGACTCCCTAGCTCAGAGATGCCAGAGAGATGACCTCAGAGTGAGCTGTGATTACAAGTATAACTAAGTAGGTCATGTATCCTCCAAAGATGTCAGGTATCGAAACCTGGGATGGACGGTAGGAGTTGATCTAAGTCTGAAAGAGATGCTGGAGAACAGCTTGGCCAAACAAGGCATCCTGGCAGGAATCCTTGTTCAGACAATAGTGAGCAGCAAAAGTGTGGACAGAAGAGCAAGTTGCTGCTTTGTATATATCATCAATTGCTACAGAGCATAGATTTGCCATAGAGGCAGCCGTGGCCCAAACATTATGTGAAGTGACATGACCCTTAAGAGAGAGTCCTCTTCTTTCATAAGCAAAGGAGATACAGTCCACTATCCGGAGAGAGTTCACTTCGATACTGGCAATCACAGGTGACTCTAGTCAAAGACAATGAAAAGTTGGGAAGCTTTTCTGTGCTTTCGAGTTCTCTGGAGATAAAAAGTCAAGGCACGTTTGCAATCCAGAGTGTGAATGATTGCCTCTGCTCTAGAGGAATGAGGTCTAAGGAAAAAGACAGGAAGGTAGACTGACTGATTTAAATGGAAGGGTGAGACCACCTTTGGCATAAAGTGAGGATGAGTCCTAAGGACTACCTTATCATGGTGGAATCATGTATAAGGAGGGTCAGCCACCAAAGCCTGGAGCTCACTAATGCGTCTTGTTGAAGTGAGGGCAATAAGGAAGGTGACCTTCCACGTGAGAAACTTCAGTGAGGTAGTGGCTGGAGGTTCAAAGGGCAACTTGAGAAGCTGTCATAAAACAACATTAAGATACCATGCCACTTGAGGGGCTTAATGGGAAGCTTGGTTAATAGAAGACCCCTATGAAGCATGTTACAAACTGCTGAAAAGAGATGGTCTGCCTATCTAAGGGCATGTGAGGGGCCGCAATTGCATTTAGCTGTACTCTTACTGAATTGGTTTTGAGTCCAGAAGAAGATAGGTGGAGAAGATACTCAAGTAATGCATTCACCGGAGCTGAGAAGGGGTTAAGCACCCTCTGTGAACACCAGAGAGAAAATTCTACACCACTTGAAGGCATAGAATCACCTGGTGGATGGCTTTCTAGAAGCTAAAAGGATATCCTTAACCTGTTGAAAGAGGTTAATGTACTGGAAGGCTATGCCTTCAGCAGCTGTGCTGTAGGATGGAAGGACTGCAAATTGGGATGGAGCAGTGTCCCCTCCTCCTGAGAGAGGAGATCTGGAGCAGACCCCAGATCTACGGGTTGAGCCCGAGACAGACATAGAAGGAGAGGATACCACGGTTGTCGTGGCCAGCGTGGGGCTATGAGTATCATGTAGCCCCTGTCTCTCTGGAGTTTGAAAAGTGTCATGGAAATGAGCGGAATGGGAGGGAAGGCATATAGGAAGCCTTGACACCAATGGAGGTGAAAGGCATCTACATGTTGGCTGTCTGATGCAAGAGTCCTGGAGCAGAAGCAAGGAAGCTTGGCATTCTGAGGACTTACAAACAGGTGTATCTCTGGGGTTCCCCAGCTCTGAAAAATGTGAGCGATCTTGTTTGCATGGAGAAACCACCCGTGGGGTAGAAGGACTCGACTCAGTTTGTCCACTGTGTTTGCCCGGAAGATACACTGCATACAGTTGAATGCGATGCTGTATGGCAAAAGACCACAGATGCAGAGACTCACTGCAGAGGGTCCAAGAGCCTGTTCCACCCTGATTTTTCAAGTAGAATATGACTACTTGATTGTCCATCTGGACTAGAACTGTGTGGAATCAAAGATGGTCCTGGAACACTTTGAGAGCATTGTGAATGGCTCTGAGTTCTAGCAGATTTATGTGAAGTTGTGACTCCTGATAAGACCAGAGCCCCTGAGTGGAGAGATTGTCCAGATGAACTCCCCTGCCAAATTTGGATGCATCTGTCATCAGGGTACATTGATGTGCTGGCTTCTGAAAAGGTGACCCTACCAGGAGGTTTTATGGGAATTGCCACCACTGGAGAGACGAGATTAGGCGGGTAGAGACCATTATTTTATCTCCTAGACGACCTGATGCCTGAGACCACTGGTAAGCCAGTGTCCATTGAGCTGCGCTCATTTGTAGACAAGCATATAGAACAACATGCACTGTTGATGCCATATGACCCAGAAGTTGTAGCAGTTCTTGAGCAGTGAGAAAGTTCTTGAGGCATGCCTAAGATGCTAACTGACTGAGTCGAGCACAGGAGGGTTGGGAAAAAATACCTTTGATTGTTGAGTGTCTAGGAGAGCCCCTATAAACTCTAGAGTTTGAGAGGGAATAAGTTGGGACTTTGGAAGTTTTATTACAAATCCCAAGTGTTGCAGTACCTGCATGGTACACGAGAGGGAAAGACCGGCCTCTAGAGAGGTGTTTGCTCGAATGAGCCAGTCGTCTAAGTAAGGGAAGACAAATATCCCAAGAGTCCTTAGGAATGCAGCTACTACTGCCATGCACTTTGTGAAGACTCTTGGGGCAGAGGCAAGGCCGAAAGGCAGGACTCTGTATTGATAATGTCTCCCTTGAAACATGAAGCGCAGGAACTTTCTGTGCTGTGCGTGAATAAGTATATGAGTATATGCCTCCTTTAGATCTAGAGAACAGAGTCAATCCTGACTTTGGAGATAGGGGAGAAGGGCCCCTAGGGAGATCATTTTGAATTTCTCCTGTAGTAGGTACTTTTTCAGTTCTCTGAGGTCCAGAATGGGCCTGTACCCTCCTGTTTTCTTCAGAATGAGGAAGTATGGAGAATAAAAGCCCATTCCCTGCTGGGATGGTGAAACCTCCTCTATTGCACCCTGAAAGAGAAGGGAGGTGACCTCTTGCAGCAACAGAGCAGTGAGAGGGGGCTGAGAGCAGAACTCTCTTGGAGGAATCCGGGGGGGGGGGGCGGTGGGTAGACATCGTAGTTTGAGGTTTTACCCCCCCCCCCCCGGTACTATGGACAATGTCCACTGCTCTGATGTGATAAGATGCCACCTGTGGACAAAGTGACAGATTCTGCCGGGAATGTGGATGGGATCTGGAATCTCCAGAGACAGAACGGCTATGTTCTCCAGAAAGGAGTCAAAGACCCTGTGGAGACTGGGTCTGCTGAGGTGGCTGTGACTTAGGAGTCTGAGTCTTCTTTTGCCGTTTTGATGGCTGCTGCCCCTTTTGAGGAACATGGTGTTGACACTGTACAGCAGGGGTGTAAGAAGGATAGTTCTTCTTATTGAAAAAAGCTTTCTTCACTGCTTTTTTCCTAGCTGGGTTGGCAGTAGATCTAGATTGTCTATTAAGAGTGGGGTTCTCAGATTCTAACTGAGAGGCCTTGTCCTGCCAGTCCTTGCCAAAAAGGTTTTCACCAGTGCAAGGGATATTACCCAGCTTATCTTGAACCCGTTGTTCAAGATCTGATGCTTGGAGCCAAGCAATCCTGTGTGCACCGATGCAGATGGATGAACTTCTGCTGATGCACTCAAAATAGTCAAAAGTTGCCCTGTTAACAAACTTTGAAACATTTTGAGCATGCTTTACAAGGGTGAGATAATCTGCTCTCTTGTCATCGGAGAGAAGAGGAGCCATTAACTCAAAATCTTTAGCCACCTCTCTAAGGAACATACCCATATAGAGTATGTAGGAACTGATCCTGGCTGATAACATGGAGGCCTGAAAACGTCGACCAAAGGCATTGAGGGCTCTCGAGTCCCTACCTGGAGGATTCAAGGAATGTGTCTTAGCACTCTATTTGACGCATTGCTGATTCCACCACCATGGAATGGTGTGGCAATTGTGTCTTTTGAAAACCGGGACACTATGGTACCCAGTGCATGGTATTGAGTCATCGGGTATGTGGAGAGATGGTAAGGGGTGTCCCACATACGAAGCATAAAGTCATGAAGTATGCGATGGATAGCGAGAGTAGCAGCCTCCTTCGGGGCTGTAGGGTATTGAAGAATTTCAATTTCTTCAGCCCTAGGCTCTTTTTTCAATGTCACTATTATGGATAGACCCCGAGCAGCATCACGAATAAAGTCTTGGAAAGTCATGTCCTCCAGAGGGGACATGCAACATTGTGGAGATGGAGATGGGTCTTCTGGAATAGTTCTCATGTCCCGGGTATCAGCCGATTCATCATCCGATGAATCAAAATCCGAACACTCAAAGTATAGACGGGCAGGGTGTTCCCACTCTGTACGTACTCAGTACTGATCAAAACCGGTAGCTGAGGCTTGCGGTACCAGAACCTTGGTACTGGAAACGGATTCGAGGGCTGGCATGGGTGGTAGCATGGTAAGCAGCAAGAAAATCAATGCAAGTTGTGTCGGTACCAGAGCCGGTACCGATGCCTGAGGAATTGACTATAAAGGTTTTATTGGTATAGAGGCCGCCAGTAAGGATGCTGAGCTCCACATGATGGTCAGGATATGTTGATCCATGGAGCTTGCCGATGCTTGGGTATCAGTGCCAGAATTGCGGGCCACGATCCCTGAGCATGGCACTGGGAGTTCTCCAGAGGTGGAGGCCTCGGGAGAATCCTGGGACCCCGCTAAGGCTTTGGAAGCAAGGTCCTCCCACCGGGGTTGTTTGCCCGGGTGTCCCACTCCAGGGTAACGCCAGAGGCATCTCAGTGCTTAGAAGGAGATCTACCCTTGGAGGGCCAGCCAGTCTTCGATGAAGACCTAGGTTTTGATACCTGAGATCCTTGGGAGGAAGATGAAGCTGTCAATGATGTCGATGCTAAAGATACTGCATCGGAGGCAGAGGGTACTCAGCTTTGCAGCTCAGTTCTGTAGGCCTCTCTTTGTCATCTTCCTACAAAGAGGACATTTTGATCCGGTCCTAAGCATTTTAGACACCAGTCATGGGTGTCTGTGGCCGAAATGGTACTGCCACATTTGGAACACTTCGTAAAACCACAGTATGTTTTTTCCATTTTGTCTGTGACAAAAGGGGAGGCCTAAGTGCTTGAAGGAAGAAATATTTTTTTCCCTCACAGAAGGGTGTGTTTTTTTTAAAGTAGAAGGAAAGAAAGAAAGCACCAACGGGGTCGGTACCAGCGTTGATGGGAAGGCAGATGCAACCACAAAAAATAGGAAAGGACAAATTTTCTTCGGTGACAGGAATTGCTTCTTGTCGGCTTTGCGGAAAACGAAGAACTGAGGAGGGAGAACTGAAAAGGCGGGAAGGCAGCTATGCAGTTGCAGTGGGATGCTCCCAAAAGCTTTCCTATTAGATGCTGGGGAGCGTTCCCGTGCAGGCTCAGTTGGTACCAACGTCACCTAAATGTGAAGACTACATTCCTGCTTGTTCCTGGAGATCAGATTTTACTACATCCTCTGGCAATAAATTCCAGAGTTTGATTACCTATTGAGTGAAAAAATGTTTTCCCTTATTACTCTTAAATGGGTTACATTGCAGCTTCATTGCCTGTCCCCTAGTCTTTCTACTTTTCGATGGAGTAAACAATTTATCTACATTTACCCGTTCAACTCCAATCATTAATTTATAGACCCCTATTATATCTCCCATCAGCCATCTCTTTTCCAAGTTGAAGAGCCTTAACCTTTTAAGCCTTTACTCATAGGAGTATCCTTCCATCCCCTTTACCATTTTGATGGCTCTTCTCTGTTCCTTTTCTAATTCTGCTATATCCTTTTTAGGAATGAAACAGAGGCATTATAACATCCTTGGTTTTATTTTCCATTCCTTTCCTTATGATTCCTAGCATTCTATTTGCTTTCTTAGCTGCCACTGCACACTGGGCGGAGGGCTTCAATGTATTATCCAGAATGACGCCTAAATCTTTTTCCTGGGTGATAGTTCCTAATCTGGAACCTTATATTGTGTAACAGTAGTTTGGGTTGTTTTTTCCTAGGTGAATAACTTTGCACTTATCCACATTAAATTTCATCTGCCATCTGGACATCCAGTCTTCCAATTTATCAAGGTCCTCTTGTAGTTTTTCACAATCCTCTTGTGTTTTAACAACTTTGAATAATTTTATGTCACCTGCAAATTTGATCACCTCACTCATTATTCCCATTTCCAGGTCATTTATGAAGCTGTTAAAAAGCAGCAGGCCCAGCACAGATCCTTGGGGTACTCCACTATTCACCTTTCTTCATTGGGAAAATTGGCCATTTAGCCCTACTCTCTGCTTTCTATCTTTTAACCAGTTTCTTATCCACAATAATACACTGCCTTCTATCCCATGACTTTTTAATTTCCACAAGAGTCTCTCATAAGGGACCTTATCAAAGGCTTTCTGAATATCCAGATACAGTATATCAACTGGCTCATCTTTGTCTATCTGTTTATTCACACCTTCAAAAAAATATAACAGATTAGTAAGACAAGACTTTCCTTGGCTAAATCCATGTTTGTTTTCTCCCATTAAACCATGACTATATAAATGTTCAGTAATTTTATTCTTTATAATGGTTTCTACCTTTTTGCCCGGTACTGACATCAGGCTCACCTGTATATAGTTCCCCGGATCACCCCTGGGACTCTTTATAAAAATTGCTGTTACGTTGACCATTCACCAATCTTCAGGTTCTGCAAATGATTTTAATGATAGTTCACAGATTACTAAAATTAGGTCTGCAGTTTCATATTTCAGTTCTTTCAACATCCTTGGATGTATACCATCCAGTCCAGGTGATTTTCTACTCTTCAGTTTATCAAATAGTTGTAATACAGATATTTTCCGGTTTATTGATATTTCTTTCAATTCTTCTGATACATCACCTTTAAATACTATTTCAAGTATGGGTAACTTCCATACATCTTCTTCAATAAAGACTGAAGCAAAGAATTCATTCAGTCTCTCTGCTATGGCCTTGTATTCCTTTAGCGCCCCTTTTACCCCTCTATCATCTAATGATCCAACTGAGTATCTCACAGGTTTTTTGCTACAAATGTACTTGAAAACGTTTTTATTATGCCTTTTTGCTTCTACAGCAAGCTTATTTTTCAAATTCTCTCTTTGTGTGCCATATCAATGCCTTGCATCTAACTTGCCAGTGCTTATGTTGTTTTCCATTTTTGTCACTTGTCTACTTTTTCATTTTCCTGAAAAATGCTTTTTTTGGCTAAAACAGTCTCTGACCTCATCTTTAAACCATAATGGCATTTTTTGGTCTTCTTTCTAGTTTTCTTAAAGCATGAAATACATCTGGTGGGCTTCCAATATAGTATTTTTAAATAGCACCCATGCTTGATGTAAGTCTTTAACCTTTGCAGATGCTCCTTTAAGTTTTTTCTTAACTATTTTCTTCATTTTATTATAGTCTCCCTTTTGAAAGATAAAAAGCAGTACTGTAGATTTCCTTATCTGGATTCTCCTCCATTTATTAAATCAAATGCAATCATGATATGATCACTATTGTCCAGTGGCCTCAACACCCTTATCTCTTGCACCAGATCCTGTGTTCCATCAAGGACTAGGACCAAAATAGCTTCCCCTCTTGTCGCTTCATGAATGACACTGACCCAGTCTAAACCGGGGTAATTGAAATCACCCACTATTAGTGTTGTAACTTTTGTTAGCTTCCCTGACTTCTTGGAGCATCATCCATCTGTTAATTCTAGCCATGCGGTCGGCGGTACACCCCTACTGTACACTGGGCAGAGTTTTTCAACTATCCAGGTAAGTTATCCAGGTAACACAAGCAGCAAAAAATCTGGCCTGAGTTACTACCTAGAAAACTTACCTGGATAGCTGGTGAAAATCAACACTATTCAAATAAGTCTTGCAATTATCGTGATAGTCACCACATTAAGCAGATATACGGGGGCAACTACTATCCAGATATGGCAACTGACATTCAGCAGATATTTAAGTACCATGGCTGACCACCATGGCGTTGAAATATCTGTAACTCTGAATATCAGTCCCTAAGTAGTTACCTCAAAAACATAATACACCATCACAAATTGATACTACTACAGTTTCTGTGATATATCAGCCTGGAAAATGAACTAGAATATATCCAGTTCCCTAATCAGATCCAAAAAGGATGTCAATGGGGACATTATTGCTTGCTCTGCCAGTTTTGTAATTGAGAGCAAGTTAGAAATTGTAGTTAGAAAAAAAGCCCTTTGATCTGATTCATGTGTTTTCAAGACAGTTTGGATGACTGAGAATTTTAGACATCAAAGTGTCCCAGTAAAAGATTATTAGGGGCATAAAGGCCAACATTTTTTGTTTTGTTTAGTTTTCTAGGTTTAATGGGAGAAAACCAACATGGATTTAGCCAAGGAAAATCTTATCTTACTAATCTGCTATATTTTTTGAAGGTGTGAATAAACAGGTAGACAAAGGTGAGCTGGTTGATAAGGTATATCTGGATTTTCAAAAAGCCTTTGACAGGGTCCCTCATGAGAGACTTTTGGTGAAATTTAATAGTCATGGGCTAGGAGGCAGTGTACTATTGTGGATCAGGAACTGGTTAAAAGATAGCAGAGAGCAGGGCAAATGGCCAATTTTCTCAAAGGAGAATAGTGAAGTACCCAGGGATATATATATTTTTTTATTTAGCAGGTTTTATATACTGCTTTATCATTTCAACCAAAGCAGTTTACATTGAAACTTAAAAATGTCCCTGTTTAATGTACAATACAAACTTGGATTTTTCTGAGGCAATGGAGGGGTAAATGACTTGCCCAAGGTGTGCTAGTGGGAATTGAACCCTGGTCTCTGGGTTCCCAAGCCAGTGTTCTTAACCATTAGGCTACTCCTCCATATACCAGGCCTGCTGCTTTTAAAGATCTTCATAAATGACCTGGAAATGGGAATAATGAGTGAGGTGATCAAATTTGCAGATGACATAAAATTATTCAAAATTGTTAAAACACAAGAGGATGAGAAAATTGTAACAGAACCTTGACAGATTTGAAGACTGGACATCCAAATGGTTGATGAAATTCAATGTGGACAAGTGCAAAGTAATGCATCTAGGAAAGAACATCCCAAACTATGGTTACACGATGTAATGTTCCACATTAGAAACTGCCACTTAAGAAAAAGATTTAGGCATCATCATGGATAATACATTGAAGCCCTCTGCCCAGTGTGCAGTAGCGGCCAAGAAAGCAAATAGAATACTAGGAATCATAAGGAAAGAAATGGAGAATAAAACTAAGGATATTATAATGCCTCTGTATAGTTCCTTGGTGTGACAGTACCTTGAATATTGTGTGCTATTCTGGTCGCCATACTGTATCTTAAAAAGGATATAGCAGAATTAGATAAGGAACAGAGAAGAGCCACCAAAATGGTTAAGGGGATGGAAGGATACCCCTATGAGTAAAGGCTTAGAAAGTTAAGGCTCTTCAACCTGGAAAAGATCCGGCTGAGGGGAGATATGATAGAAGTCTATAAATTAATGAATGGAGTGGAATGGGTAAACGATCAATTTTTTAGGCATCAAAAAGTAGAAAGACTAGGGGACATGCAATGAAGCTACAATGTAACCCATTTAAATATATAAGAGAACATATTTTTTCACTCATCTCGTAATCAAACTCTGGAATTCATTACCAAAGGATGTAGCAAAAGCTGTTAGTGTAGCTGTGTTTAATAAAGGTTTGGACAAGTTCCTAGAGGAAAAGTCCATAAACCATTATTAAAGAGGATTTGGGAAATCCGCTGCTTAACCTGGGACAAGCTTTGTGGAACCTATATACCTTTTTGGGAACCTGCCAAGTGTTTGTGACCTGGATTGACCATTGTTAAAAAAAGGGATACTGGGCTTGATGGATCTTGATTTGAACCACTATGGCATTTTTTATGTTCTTATTAAAAGGTCCTCAGATGAAAAGAAGTTGCCTCTGGGACCCCAACAAGAAGGACGTGGATGTCAAGAAGATCCCTTAAAGAGTATGGAGTCCCAACATTTAAGGATAAGGGCCTGAGAAAGAGGACACTAGGTTTAGAGTGGATTCCAAACCTCAGGAGACCTTATGCTTTCCCTGTGGAAAACCAGGGCATTACATGGAGAAACAGAGACAGAAGCACACTTTCTCCTGTACTGAGCAAAGTACAAAAACATAAGAGACAATTATTGCCAAATCAAAATGCTTTCCTTTATCCCATGCATTTTTCATAGCAAAAAAGGTGCCAGTACTTATATGCAGGGCTACTACTACTACTATTTAGCACTTATATAGCACTGTGTACACAGCGCTGTACAGGTATGTTATGAATATAAAAGATATACATATAATAGACAGTCCCTGCTCGAAAGAGTCATGCTCAGCCGAGCTTACAATCAGAAACTTATCCAAGTTTACAATCAATACAACAGTACAAAGCGATAGTCAATTTGGTGCAAAGTATAATATGGTCTGTGAAATTCGGTCATGGGAGATTGATGGGAATCAGGTTAGGATAAGGGTGGGAATCAGGACCTGAAGGCAAGAGTGAAGAGGTGGGTCTTCAATTTGGATTTAAATAGGGCCAGTGAAGGTGCTTGGCGTATAGACATAGGTAGGTTGTTCCAGGCATAGGGTGCAGTGAGGTGAAAGGAGCGAAGGCGTGAGTTAGCTGTGCGAGTGAAAGGACTAAATCGAAGTAGCTTGTTAGCGGAGCAAAGTTCACGAGAGGGGATGTAGGGAGAGATAAGGGATGAGAGGTATTGAGGGGCCACAGAGTGGATGCATTTATAGGTCAGTATGAGAAGTTCGAACTCTATGCGGAATTGGATGGGGAGCCAATGAAGTGACTTGAGAAGAGGAGTAATGTGGGCTTGGTGAGACTGACAGAATATTAGTCGAGCGGCATAATTTTGTATAGATTGAAGGGGAAAGAGATGATTCGCAGGAAGACCGGCGAGGAGCAGGTTGCAGTAATCTAGGCGAGAGGAGATAAAGGAATGGATAAGCGTTTTGGTAGTGTATTCTGAAAGGAAGGGGTGGATTTTACTAATGTTGAAGAGGAAGAAGCGGCAGGTCTTAGCTAAGAGTTGGATGTGTGTGGAGAAAGAGAGAGAAGTGTCAAAGATAACCCCCAGATTGCGGGCTGAGGGGGAGATCCATCCACTGAGACTGAGAAAGGGGAAAGAGGAGGGGAGGAGTTGGGGGGGAAAGACAAGGAGTTCAGTTTTGGCCATGTTCAGTTTCAAGTGGCGATGGGACATTCAGGCAGCGATGTCGGAGAGGCAGGCTGGGATCTTGGTTTGGATTGCTGGAGAGATATTAGGTGTAGAGAGGTAGATTTGGGAGTCGTTGGCGTAGAGATGGTACTGAAATCCATGGGAGGTAATAAGTGTGCCAAGGGATTGGGTATAAAGGGAGAAAAGGAGGGGGCCTAAGACGGATCCCTGTGGAACACCAACATGAAGCGAGGTGGGGGAGGAGGAGGAACCACCAGAGCATACACTAAAGGAGCGATGGGAGAGATAGGAGGAGAAGCAGGATAGCACGGAGTCCTTGAAGCCAAGCGAGGAGAGGGTGTTGAGGAGAAGATTGTGGTCAACAGTGTCAAAGGCTGCGGAGAGGTCCAGAAGGATGAGAACAGAGTAGAGGCCCTTAGATTTAGCCAGGAGCAGGTCATTGGAGACTTTTGTAAGGGCCGTTTCAGTGGAGTGTAGGGGCAGGAAGCCTGATTGTAGTGGGTCCAAGCGGTCATGGGAGGTGAGGACGTCAAGACAGCGGTGGTGGACTGCTCATTCTAGTAGTTTAGAAATGAAGGGAAGGAGGGAGATGGGTCGATAATTAGAGGGGCAGGTGGGATCGAGTGAGGGTTTCATGAGGAGAGGTGTGACAACAGCATGCTTGAAGTCGACTGGGACAGTTGCAGTGCAGAGTGAAAGGTTGAGAATATGAGAGAAAGATGGAACAATGGTGGGGGAGATAGGATGTAGGAGAAGGGTGGGGATAGGGTCAGAGGAACAGGTGGTGGGTTTGGAGGAGGAGAGTAGGAGTGTGGTTTCATCTTTGGAGATTGTAGGGAAGGAGGAGAGGGTAGCCAAGGAAGTATGGATGGGGGAGGAGAATTGGGGAGGGGGGAGGTAGATGAGGGAGTGGGGAATTTGAGGGTAATCTTGTGGATTTTGTCATGGAAGTAGTCGGCTAGGGTTTGGGCAGAAAGGGAGGGAGGGACCGGGGGTGGGGGCACCTTGAGGAGAGCTTCACCTTAACCAGGATGGAACCAGGCTGCTGGCATTAACCTTTAAAAAAGGGATAGAGCAGCTTTTAAACTAGATAATAGGGGAAAGCCAACAGTCACCCAAGAGCATATGGTTCAGAAGAATGTATCCTTGAAGGATACTACCAAAAGCAGAGAGGTTCCAAAAAAAGAGTAAAGTAGCCCAAATGCCCTCAAGTATGGAGCAGACAGAGCTTAAAGATCCCAAATTACCCATGCCTACCAATAGCCAGATTAATATGAATAAAATACAGTTTCTAAAATGCTTGTATGCAAATGCTAGAAGTCTAAAAAATAAGATGGGAGAGTTAGAATATATAGCACTAAATGAGAGGTTAGATATGATTGGAATATCAGAGACATGGTGGAAGGAGGACAACCAGTGGGACACTGTGATACCTGGGTACAAACTATATTGTAATGATAGAGCTGATCAAATTGGTTGAGGGGTGGCGCTCTATGTTAGAGAGGGCATTGATTCAGAAAGGATTAAAGCCTTGCAGGAAACAAAATTTGCTGTAGAATCTCTATGGATTGAAATTTCATGTAAAAAGGGGAAGGCAATGGCAGTGGGGGTGTACTATCGACTGCCTGGCCAGATTGAACAAATGGATGATGAAATGCTCAAACAAATCAAGGAAGCTAACAAACGTTATAGTGCAGTAATAATAATGGGTGATTTCAATTACCCTGCTATTGACTGGGTCAGTGTCATGGCAGGACATGCTAGGGAGATAAAAATCCTAGATGAAATAAATGACTGCTTCTTGGAGCAGCTGGTTCATGAACCGACCAGAGAGGAAGCCATAATAGACCTAGTCCTTAGTGGAACACCAGATCTATTGCAAGAGATAAGGGGGGTTAGGGCCACTTGGCAATAGTGATCATAGCATGATCGCATTTTATTTATTTAGTGTAGGAGGTATAGTAAGGAAATCCACAGTACTACCTTTTAACTTTCGAAAGGGAGACTATGATAAAATGAGGAAAATAGTTAAGAAAAAACTAAAAGAAGCAGTTGCAAAGGTTAAAGACTTACATCAAGCTTGGGTGTTGTTGAAAAATACTATCTTGGAAGCCCAGACCAGCTGTATTCCACGCTTTAACAAAAGTGGAAGGAAGTCCAAAAAACTGCCAGCATGGTTTAAAGGTGAGGTCAGAGAGACTGTTGTTGCCAAAAAAGCATCTTTCAGGAAATTGAAAAAAGAGCCAAACGACGAAACCTGGAAACAGTACAAGCACTGGCAAGTCAAATGAAAGGCATTGATAAGGTACTTCAGGCCAGAAGGTCGGGGATTCAAATCCCACTAGAGGACAGCAACCTCGGGCCAGAAGGACTGGGGTTTCTAGTCCCACAGGTGCTCCTTGTGGTCTTGGGCAAGCCACTTAACCCTCCATAGCCCATGTTCCCTGTAAAATAGTTATCTCCAAGTTATAATGCCCTGTTCAATGTAATTTCAGTTTGTTCAATGTAAACCGCACTGATGCAGAATAGCGTGGTATATAAGAGAATATAAATAAGAATATAAATTCTTTGTTTCCGTCTTTATGAGGAAGATTTAGGGATGTTACCCATGACTGAAGTGGTATTTAAAGGTGCGGAAGAATTGAAGGAAATATCGATACATCGGGAAGATGTATTATAACTATTAGATAAACTAAAGAGTAGCAAATCACTTGTGCCATATGGTATACCTCCAAGGGTGTTGAAAGAACTGAAATATGAGATTGCAGACCTGCTACTAGTAATCTGTGAATTTTCATTAAAATCATCTGTAATACCTGAAGATTGGAGGATCGCCAATGTAACACTAATTTTTAAAAAGGGTTCCAGGGGTGATCCGGGAAACTACAGATCAGTGAGCCTGACGTCAGTACCGGGAAAAATGGTAGAAACCATCATAAAGAACAAAATTACTCAGCATATAGATAGTCATGGCCTAATGGGAGACAGCCAACATGGCTTTAGACAAGGAAGATCTTGTTTTACTAATCTGTTATGTTATTTTGAAGGTGTGAATAAACAAGTGGACAAAGGTGAGACGGTTGATATAGTGTATCTGGACTTTCAGAAAGCCTTTGACAAGGTCCCTCATCCGAGATTTTTGGCAAAACTAAAGAGTCTTGGGATAGGAGGCAGTGTACTATTGTGGATCAGGAACTGGTTAAAAAATAGAAGGCAGAGGGTAGGGCTAAATGGCCAATTTTCCCGATGGAGAAAGGTGAATAGTGGTGTACCCCAGGGATCTGTGCTGGGTCCGCTGCTTTTTGACATATTCATAAATGACCTGGAAAGGGGAATAACGAGTGAGGTTATCAAATTTGCAGATGACACAAAACTATTTAAAGTTGTTAAGACCCAAGAGAATTGTGGAAAATTGCAAGAGGATCTTGATAACTTGGAAGAATGGGCATTAAAATGGCAGATGAAATTTAATGTGAACAAGTGCAAAGTTATGCACCTAGGGAAGAACAACCCAAACTACACGATGCAAGGTTCCACATTAGGAACCACCACCCAGGAAAAAGATTTAGGCGTCATCGTGGATAACATGTTAAAACCCTTGGCCCAGTGTGCAGCGGCGGCCAAGAGAGAAAATAGAATACTAGGTATCATAAGGAAAGGAATGGAAAATAAAACAAAATATATTATAATGCCTCTTTATCGTTCCATGGTGAGACCGCGCCTTGAATATTGTGTGCAATTCTGGTCGCCGTATCTTAAAAAGGAAAGAGCATTATTAGAAAGGTTTCAGAGAAGAGCCACTAAATTGGTAAAGGGGATGGAAGGATACTCCTATGAAGAAAGGCTAAAAAGGTTAGTGCTCTTTAACCTGGAAAAGAGACGGCTGAGGGGAGATTTCATAGACGTCTATAAATTAATGAACAGAGTAGAACGGGTAAACGTAGATCGAATATTTACATTATCAGGATATAGAAAGACTAGGGGACATGCAATGAAGCTACAGAGTAAACTATTTAAGACTAATAAAATATTTTTTTACTCCACGTGTAATCAAACTCTGAAATTTGTTACCAGAGGATGTAGTAAAGACTGTTAGTGTAGCTGGGTTTAAAAAAGGTTTGGACAAGTTCCTGGAGGAAAGGTCCATAAACCATTATTAAGAAGGGACCCAGGATATCAGTGCTTGACCCAGTACAAGCATTGTGGAACCTGTGTCTTTTGGGGAAACTGCTAGGTACATATGACCTAGATTGGCCACTGTTGGAAACAGGATACTGGGCTTGATGGACCTTGGTCTGACCCAGTATGGCATATCTTATGTTCTGATGTTTTTATGAGAGAATTGAGGGTATTAAAGAGGTGGCAAGGATCGGAGGCGAGGGAGTTAGTCGGATGGATGTAGTATTCTTGTTTGGCAAGTGCTATGGCTGACTGGAAAGAGCCGAGCATTTATTTGAAGTGAATAGGGACTTCCAAGGAGTGGGATTTGGCCCAGGCGCATTAAGCAGAACGGGCACATGTGCGTAAATAGCGAGTTGTGCATGTAAGCCAGGGCCGGGGGGTAGAATGTCTGACAGGACGAGGGGTGGGTGGGGCAAGAATATCAAGAGCAGAGGAGAGTTCAGCATTATAAGAGGATACTGCTTCATCGACGGACTTGGAGGACACAATAGAGGAGAGAGAAGGAGAAATGGTAGAGGAGAGAGTCAAGGGATCAATATTATGAAGGTTTCTAAATAGGTTGGTGGAGACAGGATGAGGTTGAGACAGTGGAAGCTGGAGATTAAAGGTTAAGAGGTGATGATCAGATGAAGGAAGGATTGAGTTGTGGAAATTAGAGGGAGAGGAGTTAGAGAAGAGTACCAGGTCCAGGCAGTGGCCGTGTACGTGGGTGAGGGCAAGAAACTTTAAAGCGTGGGGATCGGAGGGGTTATCAATGTGAATATAAAAGTCACCGAGAATAAGAGTGGGGGAAGAGGGATCGAGGAAGGCGGAGAGCCAGGAGTCGAAGTCGGTAAGGAAAGTTGATTTGGATTTGTCCGGTGGGCGGTAAATAACAGCTACCCGGAAAGGACGTGGTGAGAAGAGGCGAATGGAGTGGACTTTGAAAGAGAGGGATGAGTGTGACTGAGGCAGAGGGAGAGGTTGGAATTGGCAAGAGGGAGAAAGTAGAAGCCCAACACCTCCACCTTGACCAGTGGTTCGAGGTGTTTGGGAAAACTGGTAGACCCTGTGGCAGAGAGCAGCAATGAATGTGGTATCGTCTGGGAAGAGCCAGGTCTCAGTTAGGGCAAGCAGCTGCAGCACTTTAGAGATGAAGAGATCATGCATAACAGTTTTCTTAGAGACTGAGCATGCGTTCCATAGGGCACATGAGAACGGGAGAGCGGAGGGAGAAAGGAGAGGGATATGGATAAGGTTAGACAAGTTACGGGCGGATTTCTTTCCAGAAATAGACAGCTGTCTAATGGGGCCGTTACATGGGGAGCTATTTCCAGAATGATACTGAGATCTAGAGGGGCCAGGGTGGATGTGTCTATCAGGTAGGATTCGTGAGGATCTGTTTTTAGAGTGAGACAGAGACAGAGCTCTGGAGGGGATAGGGTTTGGGTTAACAGCTGTGGATGACTGGTGTGAATGAGGGAGGGTGGATGGGGAAAGGAGTGGGATATGGATGAGATTAGATAGGGTACGTGAGGAGCTCTTCTTAGGGTGAGAGAGAAATTGAGGGGGGCTGGGGTTAGGATTGATATTACCTGATGAGAGGAGGAGGAAGAGGAGGCAGTATGGCGGAAGCGAGGGTGGGGTTGCCTTAAGGAGAGAGGGGTTGGATGAATGAGGGGGAGGGTGTGATGAAGCTCAAGGGCAGATGCAAGGTTAGAGGACAGGATGGAGGGGGAAATGAGGAAGGAGGGGGGAGGGGGGAGGGGGGAGAGTAGGGGGGAGAGGAGTGAGGGTGTTGGTAGGAGGGGAGGCAGTTGGGGAGTATGAGGAAGAGAAGGACATTGTAGTGTGGGCCATAGTAGAGGAGTAGTGGGGGCTATGAGCGTATGTTATCTTCAACGCAGTGGGTGTGGGAAGCGGTTCAATGCAAACAGTGGGTAGCAGTTCTATGCAGACAATGGGTAGCAACTTCTATGCAAATAGTGGGTGGCAGTTCTAAGCCAACAATGGGTAGCAATTTCTATGCATACAACGGGTAGCAGTTCAATGCAAATAATGGGTAGCAGTACTATGCAGACAATGGGTAGCAGTACTATGCAGACAATGGGTAGCAGGTTCGATGCAGTCAGTGGGTAGCAGTTCAGTGCAAATAATGGGTAGCAGTACTATGCAGACAATGGATAGCAGTTCTAAGCCAACAATGGGTAGCAGGTTCTATGCAGTTAGTGGGAAGCAGTTCAATGCAAACAGTGGGTAGCAGTTCTATGCAGACAATGGGTAGCAAGGACAATGCAAACAGTGGGAAGCAAGTGCAAAGCAGAGTTACTTGCAGGTGATGGGGTGGTGATCGTGAGATGGATGGGGTTAGCAGACAAGGGGTGGAGGAGTGATCGTGCATGCTCGGATCCCCGGCAGGTACGGAGATGTGTTGGAGCTGGGTTAATGGCTCATGCCAGAGTGCCCTGCCGGCCCGCGCCTAAGGGCCACGCCAAAGGGCTCTCTGACGAGGCCCTCAGGCGTGGGCCCGCCAGGCATGGGTGCACCCGATGGCGCTCGCCTTTTCAGCACATCGTGGAGGGTCAGAAGGGCCTTGGGCCGGTGATCAGGGAGGGGACTTCCTACCCGAATTAATTCATGGGGACCATGGGCCAGTTTTAGCAGGCAATGAAAAAGGTGCTGGTATTCAGTACTACCAAGTATCCCCTCTAAAAAAAAAGTCCTGCTTCTATCTTTGTGTCTGCATATTTTATTTTTCTAATCATGTTGGTATTCTCTTAAATTCTTTTTCTTTCAATTTGTCACTCTCCTTTGACCTACATCTGTATGACATTTATTCATCACTTTTCAACTTATTTTGCTAAATTTCTCTTTTCTGCTTCTTTATATTTAACTTTAGCTATGCATACCCCCAATAATTTCTCATTCTCTCTTCTCCCCTTCCAGTCATCCCTTCTTATTCCCCATCTCCATCATCCTCCTTGCCCTTTCTCCGTATCTCATGGTCTTATACTCTTCCTCATCCCTTCTCATTTTTGAATGTGTTCCATTTCCATCACCTTACTTCCTCATATCTTGCTCCAATTGGGCTTCCCAAACTTCTCCTGGAGATCCCACAATCGGTTCTTTTCAAGATTTCCATAATGAATATAGATTTCTGCTGTTATTTTATAAACACACGTAGGTACCTATGCCTTTATAAAATAGACATAAAATAGAAACCTTCCTGCCGAACTAACCATGGTGCCCTATAAAAATAATTATGGTGGGAGGGGCGATATTCAAAAGCATTTATATGGTTTGCAGACTTGAAAACAGTTAAATGCCACGAAGCGGGATATTCAGTGGCACAGACATGGTTGGTGCTGCTGAATATCTGTGAGTGCCGCCTCTACAAGCCCTGGTGCTAACCAGTTAGCATCAGGATATGTCGGGAGTATTCTGGGATGGAGTGAAGGCGGCCTTGATCGTTAACTGGGCAGTGAAGATAAGGAGCCACTACCTGGCTAAGTGACACGTGGCAAAAGCCAGATGCAGGAAACCTTGGACCCACTGCCTGGTTAGCAGATATGCCCCCAGCATTGAATATCCGAGTTTAATGTTCAGTGCCAGTGGCTAGCTTCTCTAGCAGCACTAGTTGCCGGCGCTAAATGTTGGGCCCTGCCTTCTTGGGGGCTTGTTTTCAAAGCCACGGTAGCGGTTCGCGATCGTTATCGGAGCCGCAGCCCCATTGAAATCAATGGGGCCGCGACTCCGATAACGATCGTGAACCGCTACCGCGGCTTTGTAAACAAGCCCCTTAGTGCTGTGCTGCTGCTTAATATGCACTGAACTGCAATACTTGAGCCTTAAGCTTATCTTACAGCTTTGTTACTTTGGACTGACACAAAATATTAGCAAAGCAGCAGAGGGAACAGACACTGTCCCTGCTAGCCTTTTCTAGAACGTCTATAGAAAAGTACAGTATCTTACAATTGCCTGTTTTCAGTATGCCCTGAGGCAGTTTTTTCCCTTTCTCTCTCTCTCTCTCTTTCATTGGGTGTAAAAAGATGGTAGTGTGATAGATGGAAAAGCATGACTGAAGATACTCAGAATTCTGACTTAGTAGTCAGTGAATATATAATCCAGCGCACTACAGTTTTATGACAAAAGTGACTGTGCAAGTGTATACTTACTGAATCAACAATGTAGACAATATCAGACTATAAAACTCATGTCCACACCTGCTTGTTCAGCATGTTAAGGAGATTTAGGAATGCGAGAGCACAGAAGGATATTCCAGCAAGAGCTCTGATAGCCAGTTCTAGCATCAGTAATGAAGGTGATGTTAAAAACACAGAAACATAGAAAAGGACAGAAGATAAAGACACAGGACTAAATATTACAAGGCATTTACACGATTTACAGAGCTGTAAACCATGTAAATGTACCTAAGCGGGATATTTGGCGGCACTGACATGGTTAGTGTCGCTGAATATCCCCAAGTAACACTATTATATGCCCGATGCTTACTGCTTAGCATTGGAGCATGTCGGGGGCGGTCCTGAGGCGGTACCCAGGGATAACCGGTCAGCAGCAATATTCAGCCACTGCCCAATTATCTCTCAGTGGCAAAAGTTAGGCTCAGCAAAAGCTGTCCTAACGTTAGCACTGAAGCTTACTGGGCAGCAGTTGAATATCGCCGCTGCCCTCTTAGCTTCTGCGCTGTGTGCAGTTCTGCATCAAACCTGGATATTCAATGCTGGTAGCCGGATATGGTCCCGGCACTGAATATCCGAGTTAACTCTTCGGAGGCAATGGCTAAGTGCTCTACTCATGTTAGCTGCCACTGCTGAATATCAGGCTCAGAAAGTTTATCCAATCTGCCCATCCAAGCCAAACACTAAGCTCTGCAATCCCCTCCCCTCCTTTAGAGATCCTCTGTGCTTGTCCCTTGCTTACTTGAATTCACATAGAGTCCTTGTCTCTGCCACCTCAGCTGGGAGACTATTCCATGCATCAATATTTTTTCTGTAAAGAAATAATTCCTTAGACTATGCTGGAGTCTATCCCCTTTTACCTTCATCGTATGCCCCCTCATTCTAAAACTTCTTTTCGATTGAAAGAAGTTCTCCTCCTGTACAATTATATCGCAGAGCCATTTAAAGATCTCTATTATATCTCCCCTATCCTATATTTCATGCAAAGTATACATATGGGATCCAATTCCATCCTGGACGTCGATCCCCTCTGTACGTCCAGTCTGAACCGGACGTATAGAGGGGATCACAATTCTGATCCCACGGGGCACGTCTAGCCCTGCGGGATCATAATTGCGAACATGTGCAGGCCGGGGATCTTAGGGACTATGATTCAGTCTGGCCTGCACATGCAGGACTTTCCCTGGCTAACTCAGTCAAGGCTGTTGAATGGATCCACGGTGCCATGGCATCGTGTTGCTCGGCACCACGGCTCCATTGAAGAGCTATGATGCCGGCCGTCGGATTGCAGGACCTCATTCCCCACAGCCCAACCCCCAATCTGGCCTCCAAAGGCCAGGATCAGGCTGCAGAGACTGCCTTCAGACCCCCTGTCCATTGCAAGCCCCAGGCCCACCGCAAAATGACATACGGGGAAATTATTCTATTTCGGAAGTGGAATAACTTCCCCATATAAGTTGCCGGCCCTGGATGCACAAGGCCAGCTTTAGAATCGGCCCTTTACGTCCAGGGCCGGCGACCACCCAGACTCTGCCCCCGAGCCGCCCCTTCCCTGCACCTGTCTAACTTCCCCGCACAACCGGCGGGGAAGTTAGTCGTGGCCGGGTGAAGGCATGAATAGCAGGGATGGACGTCCCGTTGGGCCATTCATCCCTGCTATTTGTAGCACAGAATAACCCCATGGAGATCTTTAAGCCTGTCCCCATATCCTTAATGACAAAGATGACCGGCTCTCTATACCAACTGTATCTGGCTTTTGCTACCTGTTTGGCCACCTTGATATCATCAGATACAATGTATTCCTAGGCCCCACTTTTCTTTCATGTAAAGAAGTATGTCTGTGTGCTGTCAATGCTGACTTAGCCTCTGGGTTTCCTTGTTAAGGTATGACAGAAAGTAAATTGCCAGGGCTTTCTTTGACACTAAGGGGCTTGTTTACAAAGCTGCGGTAGCGGTTTCTGATCATTATCGGAGCCACATCCTCATTGATTTCAATGGGGCCGCGGCTACGATATTGATCAGAAACCGCTACCGTGGCTTTGTAAACAAGCCCCTAAGTTTAGAGCACCTGGCATTCCAAGGTGACCACCCATCCAAGTACTAGCCAGGCCCAACCCTGCTTAGCTTTTGAGATCAGCCAAGATCAGGCTTATTCAGGGCAGCAAATGCATAATTTCATCCTGCACTGTACTGTTCCTTTAGATTTTTGCAGCCCAAATACATGAGCCAGCAGTTTTTTAACGTTAAATCTCAGCTGCTAAATTCTAGACCATCCTTCAAGATTCATGTTATGTCTCCTCATGTTATCTCTTTCCAGGGCAGATTTTCATATCATTCTCAAAGAAGTAAATCTTACTTGACAGCCCTTCTGCAATATCACTTACAAAAATATGTTAAAAATTGGACCAAGGACCAATCTCTGCAACACTCTGCTGGGAACATCCTTATCCTTAGAATGAACTCTATTTACCACTGTCCTTTGTCATCTACCACTCAATCAGTTTTAAACACATTCAGTTACTATAGAGCTCATCCCATGGGTGCCTAGTTTATTTATGTCACCAATGTAGAACTATGTCAAAGACTTGGTGAAAATCTAAACCCGATATTTGAAAGGCATTTACACGGATTACAGCCCAGTAAACCATGTAAATGCTAAGATGGGGATATTCAATGGTACCTACCCAGTTAGTGTCATTGAATATTCCCTTCCAAGTCCTGTATGTGCCCCAATGCTATCTGGTTAGCATTGGTGCATACTGGGGGCATTCCGGGGAGGAGTGGAGGCAGAGAATGGCACTAACTGGGCAGCAGCAATATTAGATGCTGTCCAGTTAGTGATCTGCACCTTAAAGATAGGCGAGAAAAATCATTGCCTAGCTTTAAGGCGCAGTAGCTAATTGGGCAGCATCCAATATTGTTGCTGCCTGGTTAGCTTCAGCAGCTTCTGGCTTTGGTGGTGATCCCCAGATCATTGTGGCATTGAATATCCAGTTTAGAGGTTGGCGGGGAGAGCTATGTGACGATGGGTGCATAGCCTTTCGAAGATTGGGGCAGCTGAATATCGGTCCCTCAATGTCTAGCACTCTCCCTCAATCCAACTATCTGGTCACCCTGCCAAAGAAATTAATCAGATTCATTTGACAAAACGTACAATACCTCAAGTAAAACTATGCTGCCTTAGATCCTCCAATCCATTAGATTCCAAAATACTGCATATCCTCTTTTTCAGCAGTGTTTCCATGAATTTATTTCAGAGGTCCGACAAACCCGTCTGTAGTTTCCAACCTCTTCCTTACTTCTGCTTTTGTGGACAGGATCTATATGCATCTATCTCCAATCCTCAGAGATTGCTCCCAACTCTAAAGACACATTGAAAAGTTCAGATAGTGGAGCTGCCATTCAGTGCCCTACCTAGCCCTGTGCAAGCAGTGCAGCTGCACAGGGTGCAAAGAAATAGGGATTCATTTGGGACTGCCAGCCTCAGCTCCCCCCCACGCTGCCTGCCCTTGCCCAGCTGCCACCACTTTTAGCGATGCCTTAGTGGTGCCGGTGGCAGTAGCGACATCCAACTGATAAAAAACAAACCTGTGTCTTTCCAACTCTGTGTTGCATGTTGGCTTGATTCCTCCCTCCTCTGACATATGCTCACGTCAGAGAAGGGAGGGACCAGACCAGTCATTAAAGTGCATAGTTCCAAAGATCTGCATTTGAATAGCTGGTCTGGTCCCTCCCTCCTCTGATGTCAGAGGAGGGAGGGATCAGATCTGCATGCAATCGCGGAGATGGAAAGATCCACATTTTTTTCAAGTGGATGTCGCTGCTGCCACCACCACCATCACCACCAAGGCAACAGTAAAAGTGGCATCACAGGGAGAGCCGGCTGGATATGGAGGTAAGATGGGGAGATGCATGGGACAAATGACAAACCTGTGATTGGGGGAAGGAGGCGCCTCAGATGTGCAAGTCGCACAAGGAGTGATTATGGCTTGGTATGGCCCTGCTGCCATTACTTCCCTAAATTCCTTCAATATCCTCAGATGAATTCTGTCCATCTTCATCATTTTGTCTACTTTTAGTTTAGTTAGCTCCTCACAAACACAGTCTTATGAAAATCATATTAAGGTCTACTTCCACTCCTATTTGTGTTTGTTTTTCTGAGGTCCTATTCCTAGCCCTTCATTTGTGAACGCAGAAGAAAAATATTTATTGGGCAATTCTGCTTTATCCTCATTGGCCTCTATATTTTCATCACCATCATGCTTGAGTTTCACAATGCCACCTTAGTACTTCCTCCTGTCACTAACAAACCTAAAAAAAAAAAAGGTCTCGTCCCCATATTTTACTATATTAACTATTTTTTCTTCCATTTACATTTTTGCTTTTCTTTTTTTTTAAACTTTTATTTTCATTTTGCAACAAACAAAAGAAACAACACACCAAAGGAGACAAAACAAGTATACAATAAGGAAAAGCAAACCCAATTACCCCCCACCCCCATGCTTCTTCTCTAGCTGATTATGTCAGCATGTGAGCGCTTCCAAACAACAGTGATTATACATCAAAAACAATCAAAAGAGTATCTGCGATACAGAATAATCATGGGACAAAGATATATACAAATTTAGACAGTCAGATGAGAGCATTGAGCAGAATGTATATAGTCATTGAGCATCTTCCATTTAGACCGATGATGAGGAGTCTGAATGGGGGAAGCAAACATACGAGGTATTTGTTCATATTTACTGTAGAGACAGACATGATTCCACCATTCATTGGGGCTCAGCTGAGAGCTATTTTTCCAGTATTTCGTAATTAGGGAAATAGCAATGCCAAGCATAAAGTCCAAAAGGAAGTAAGCCGTTTTTGGAAGAGAGGGGATCCCCGCAGCTGAGCGAAGTCCCACTATCTTCCAAGAAAGGGGCTCTTGAAAGTGCAAAATAGACTGGATACGACCCCAAACCCGACGCCAGTAATACTGTAGTGCGGGGCATTCATACATAACATGAGGTAGTGAACCAATGGCCGCATGGCATGTCCAACAACTATTGCCCTGAGTAGTGTTCCATTTGGCTAATCTGTCAGGAGTGTAAAAACACCGGTGGGCTAGAAAGAAGAGTGTCTGAGTGAGTGAGGCGGATCGGGAGACCCGTGTCACTCTACTCCAGACAAGGCTCCATTGCTCCGGGGTCAAAGTCACATGCAATTCTCTCTCCCATGCTTTCTGCGCTATAGGGGTATCTCTAATTATAGCATTACATAAGGTTTTGTAAAAATTGGATGCTACACCCGGTGAACTACCGATAGATCGGATAGTCTCCAACCAACCTTGTGTAGGGGAGGCCGATGGCGGGAGCACCTTAGCACTCCGAAGGCAATGCTGAAGTTGCACCAACTGAAAATAGTGTTTCGCTGGGAGACCAAATTCAATTTGCAATTCACTAAAAGTTTTCCAGCGACCTTCATGGAACAACTGACTAGGAATCCAAATGCCCCTAGTGTACCAGGGGCTCCACGCCATCGGCTTATTTTGTATTCGAAATCGAGTGTTATACCAAAGTGGGAGCTTGTCTAACGGACAGAGTCGGGAGTCTAAAGAGTGCATAAGATTATTAAAGGCACCTAAGGTGTCTAAAAGCATTGGTGGAAAGTGGGAGTCTGATGGGAGAGTCATACCAGGGAGAAAAGTAAGAGGAATCGGTTTGCAAAGGTCCTCTTCTATGTCTAGCCACACAGGTCTACTCGGTACTGGATCTTCCAGCCAACGAGCGCCTTGTTTGAGAAGAAAAGATTGATGATACTTCAGGAAATCAGGGAATCTGACACCCCCATTTTCCTTATCTGCTTGCAGCTTATGTTTCGCTATCCTAGGTGTCTTGTTTTGCCACAAGTATCTAGTCAGAAGGCCCTCTATATCTTTATATATACGTCGAGGGAAGAGACAGGGCAACATTTCTAAGATATAATTCACTTTCGGAACAATCATCATTTTTATGGTTTCTAATCGACCCCACCAAGTAGGTGTTAAAGGAGTCCAGCGGTGAGTAAGCGCCCGGACTTTAGAGGTTAAGTCTTTGGCATTGAAGGAGATAGTGTCTTCCAAAGGAGAACAATAGTGAACCACAAGGTATTTGACCATGCGAGGTTGCCATAAAAAGGGGAAGGGTTGCATATCTGCCTGATGAAGCAAAGGATTTAATGGAAAGGCTACCGACTTGGTCCAATTTATCTTATAACCGGACAGTTGTGAGTATTTACCAATTTGCTCTAGGACAGCCGGTACTGAGTCTATAGAGACAAAAAGCATAAGGTCATCAGCATACGCTGAAATTTTGATTTCCCTATGGGTGAAGGGGACTCCATGAATCTCCTCCGATTGCCGGATTAGTAAAGCCAAGGGTTCAAGTGCAAGATCGAAGAGAAGTGGAGACAGTGGGCATCCCTGGCGAGTGCCGCGTTGAAGGGGAAAAGGCTGAGACTTTAAAGCATTGGCACATATACTGGCTGTAGGCTGTGCGTACATGGTGCGAAGACAACGGAGAAAACCTTCCCCGAATCCGTACCAGCGGAGGACTGCAAACAGGAAGGGCCACTCTAAGCGATCAAAGGCCTTCTCAGCATCAAGTGAGAGGCCAACAAATGGGCGATCAAGATTAACTGCGGTAGTCAGTACATGGCATAGAGTCCGAGCATTGTCAGCAGTTGATCTACCAGGAATGA
This sequence comes from Ichthyophis bannanicus, assembly GCA_033557465.1. Lineage (NCBI taxonomy): Eukaryota > Metazoa > Chordata > Amphibia > Gymnophiona > Ichthyophiidae > Ichthyophis > Ichthyophis bannanicus. The sequence goes on from CM066032.1 coordinate 1,474,526,399, forward strand.
AACCGCATTGATCTGGGTGTATTAAGGTAGGCATCCTATCCGAGAGCCGGGTAGAGAGAATGGTGGCAAATATTTTATAGTCCGCGTTTAGGAGGGAAATTGGACGATAATTAGCTGTTAGTTGCGGGTCTCTCCCCTCTTTCTCAAAAACCACTACATTTGCCATTGAAAAGGACCCAGAAGGAGAACCCTCCTCGGCCAGAGCAGAAAAATAAATTTTCAAAACTGGAGCTAAGTCAGCGTGAAAAGTTTTGTAGAATTCAGCAGGGCGACCGTCTGGGCCTGCGGCTCGACCGGAGGCACACTTCTTGATAGCAGAATGAATTTCTGAGACAGTAAATGGTGTGTCCAAGGCCACTCTATCTTCGTCAGATAGGGTCGGTCTTTGTACCCCTGAAAGTAAGCGTTCAAATACATCTGGCTCAAAATCACATTCAGATTGATAAAGCCGAGTATAAAAATCACGAAAGAGTTCTAAGATTTCGGTATCTTTAGTGACCAAGCCCCCCCCCGACGGATTACGGAGGGCGGTAACACGCTTGGCTTCTTTTTGACCTTTTAGGGCATTTGCTAATAATTTTCCAGCACGATTATTTTCCCGATAATATAGCCCTTGTTGTGATTCGATATGTTTAACAGCAGCAGTGTACAAAAGCTGATTGTATTGAAAACGCAAGCGTTGTAAACGGAGTAAAATACATGGGTCAGTACGGGACGTGAGGAGACGCTCCCCAGCTTGTATCTGCTGCTCTAGAATCAGTAAATGCTGCTTTCTTTGCTTTCCCCTGCCGAATTTGATAGCTAGTTATAGTGGCGCGGATAGATGCTTTAAAACCCTCCCACCAAGCCCAGCTCGCTGTGTCATGGGGTGAGTTAAAATGAAAATAATCTTGGATAGCGGCCTTTATATCAACCTGAAAATCTTTTTGACCCAGTAGGGATCTATCAAAAAACCAAGCTCGGGGAGAATCGTCCCGCGCAGTGACACGTAATGATAAAGATATGGCAGCATGATCTGAAATATGGAGAGGATGAGTCCTAGTCGTGTCTACTTGAGAAATCAGTGCTTTGGAAATGAGGAAGAAATCTATTCTAGATTGGGAGTGATGGGGGGCAGAAAAGAAAGTGAACTCTAAGTCGGAGGGGTGAAGTAGCCTCCATATATCTACCAGCGCAAGATCTTGCATCAGAGCTGTAAGGGTAGCAAGACTCTTGGGTGGACTACTCGTTCTAGGCGGCTGTCTATCTATCAGAGGGTCTAACACTTGATTAAAATCACCACCAAGTATTAATGGAGTATTGGCAGAGGCCTGTGCCAACTGCGCAATACTTGCATAGTAAGCAGGGTTGTCCACATTCGGGGCATAAATGCAAATACATGTAAATTCACTATCTCCAACCTTAAGATGTACGCGGGCCCATCTACCCTCCTTGTCAGCGCTAGTATCAATTACAGTAGCTTGCAAAGATTTCTTAACCAGAATGGCTACCCCGCACCGTTTGGAAACGGCGGGAGAATAGGCAGCCACCATGTAAGGCTTAACATTGAGTTTCAGTGTTTCAGCAGAGTTTAAGTGCGTTTCCTGAAGAAACGCTAAATCAGCATGCTCATGGCTAAGATAGCTAAGGATTTTCTTTCTCTTGATTGGACTATTAATGCCCTTTACGTTGAGTGATAAGATTTTACATAAAGCCATTCAGACAAGTTAAAAATTCTGAGCATGATAGCGCACATAATTTCACAATGTCCCTCATATTGACTGTATCTGGCTGTACATATGGCAGAAAAGAAAATAAGCTTAGATAATACAATGAAGCGCCCCACATGAAAAAAGAAAAACCGCAGCGCGGCAGAGAAGAAGCAAAACCCCAAAAATTACTGGCGACCATGTGTCTGCGGGGAGAAGCCCCAGAGAAGGCCGAAATTGAAAAAACACATAACCTGTAGGACTGTGCGTGCTCCGAATCCGACCGAGGCACACATCATGGAGGGATAGGAGACCACACAACAAAAGTCATAGAAAGAAAGAAAAAGTCCAGGCAGTCTCTGTACTGAACTATGACCGCCGCATCGGGCCCTTCAAAATGGCGGACAGGGCCGGCAAATAAAAGTCCAAGTCGTTGGATTAGCGCATCTGCTCTGCTTCTTTGGAGTCTAAAAATGTTGATAGTAGATCAGGATCTTCGAATGTCCTGGTTTGGTTGTGGAGAGTCACTCGGAGCTTCGCGGGATACAACAGGCCAAAGCGAGCCTGTAGCTGTTGAAGTCGAGGGCGAAAAGCAAGGAGTTTCTTCCGTCGGTCGACTGTAGGCTTTGCCAAATCAGGGAAGAAGGAGACTTTGTGACCTTCAAATTCCAAATGATGGTTCGCCCGGGCAGCATTTAAAATTTGTTCCACTTGTTGATATCGTAGCAAGCGAAAGATAATAGGCCGGGGGGTCGTTCGGTTGAGCGCCATGTGGGTAGGAACACGGTGTGCTCGATCGATTTCCAGTTCTTTATGAAAGGTGATCTTCAGCAAGGAAGGAAGAGTTTTGAGCAGGAATTCTCTCATATCTCCCGCTTCCACCCCCTCCGGTATTCCAATGAGCCTCACATTGTTGCGACGGGCTCGATTATTGCTATCTTCTAACTCCTTTTGAAGATTCTGTATCTGGCGCTCGGCCTTGTCCAGTGTGCTCAAGCGCACCGCGTGTGAGTCGAGGACCCCCGCCATATTGTCCTGCCGTAATGAGAGACCTTCAAGTCGGTCCTGGAGCACTCCAAAGTCTTCTCGCATGGCTCGAAGCGCTTCTCCATTGGACTGCACCAATTCCTTCACGCCGCGTATTTCCTCCAAAATCTCCAGGTGCATTTCGGGGTTCTCCCGAAATGGAACCATCTTCTGTGGGGAGGACACCTCTGTTTTGGAGCGTTTTCCGTGAGAAGAAGAAGGAGACCCGAAGTCCAAGCGCGCTGGTTTATGGGCCGCCATCCCCCCCGAGGTACCCCGGTCAGCCCGGAGCGAAATAGTAAGTTTGTATAGGTATTATGTCAGGATTCTAAGTAGGCCTCTCGGGAGCTTCAGCGCAAAGCGTCTTACCCGCTGGACATCCTACATTTTTGCTTTTCTATTTTCCAAGCTTCTTTTAGCTTTTCCAGAAATTATTGTTCGTCTTCCTCTTTGTGTGACCTCTTGTACTTTATGAAGGCTAACCTCTTTTTCTGTACCTTTTCAGCCACTTCTTTGGAGGATATAGTGGCCTTCTTTTCCTCTTACTATTATTTATTTAAACAAAAAGGTCTGTTTCCCTTAGAATAAGCCCCTTCAGTTTTGCCAACTGCTTTTCTACATCCCCCAGATATCCCCATCCAGTTAATGACTCTTTGAGGTAGTCCTCTATCTTTACAAAGTTAGTTTTCCAAAAGTCTAGGACCCTCACATTTGAATTAACCATCTGTACTCATATCCTAATATTCAACCACACTATCCAGTGATTACTAGATGCCAGGTGATCACTCACTATAATATCAGGAATATTCTTCCTGTTTTATTACCATTTGCCAGAATAGTTCTCTCTGTAGAGAATCCAGGATCGCTCTACTTCTAGATGACACTACAGCAAGGATGTCCTAATCAAAATCTGGCATATTGAAATCATCTATCTGTAGTACTTCTCCTTTCATAGCAAGATTGTAAATGTCTTTAACTAAAACTCTTCCCACTTCTTCAGCTTGTGAAGGAGACCTATATATCACACCAGTGTAAATAGATGTTCCATTTCCTCTTTCCAGATTAATCCACAGAGCCTCCTCCTTACCGCATAAGCCCTGCAATTCTGTTTCTTTAATAGCTATGGAAAGGTCAAGTGTGATTATTTTAAGAGGCGAGAGAGACAAGCAGCTAGACATGGAAGGTTGACTGAACATAAGACTATAACATAAACTATGCTGAGTCAGACCAAAGTCCACTGAGTACAGCATCTTGTCTCTGCCAGCGACCAGAGAAGTTTTGCATGGAAAAAAAAATAAGTTTATTATAGGATCCTTTTCAGAACTGGTGGCCAATTTTCAGATATTTTCCCTTTCATTTCAGAAATTAATGCATGCAAAATTTGATTAGTACGAATAAACATGTTTAATGTGTACAAATTAACTGTAAATACATTAATTAAGAGGCTTTATGCATGTAAAATCAATTTAGTGTCTATATTCTTTAAGAGCAAAATCATTTCCAAACAAAACTGACAACGAAATACATATCCCTAGTGGCTAAAACAGATCACAGTTACCTGGCAGATTCCCAAACATTAAAAAAAAATCAATATTTTATAGTTCATGTCCAGCTATAAGCAATTACCTGCCTAAGTCTACATGGCTAATACTTTTTTATGGACTTTTTCTCCAGGAACATGTCCAAACCTCTTCTGACTCATCGGGTAATTCATACAACAAGTCCTCTTTACTTGGCTGATCTCATCTCTCTTCACACCCCATATCGTCAACTTCATTCACTGCATGCCAACAGACTATCACTACCTCCCCCCTCGAGAGCCCACTTGGAGCAGACTCGACGGGCTGCCTTTTTCTTCCTCGCCCCCTCACTGTGGAATGCCCTACCAGCTTCACTCCATTTGGAACCCTCATACCCAGAGTTTAAGAACATGTTAAAAACATACTTATTTCAGCAGGCTTTTCACCTCTCCCTGAATGATACCCTTTCGTGATGCCCCTCCATGTTGTGTTCTTTTTTTTGTTGCTTTACTACTCCTTTTTCTTTCCTATATTTTATGGCGTTCTTTTCATTTTTCTTAGCGTAGACTTATTTTTCTGTTGTAAACCGCTCTAATGTCCTGACAATGGGTGGTATATTAAGTTTTGAAATAAAGATAAAGATAAAACTGCTATATTAGTCACCTTGACCAATTACTACAGAATCAGATTTCACAACATAATTGTGTGCTGCATGGCAATTCTTTCTACAATTTATTTGCAGTCTGCTAGTTTCATGGAGTGCTCTCTTGTTTTAGTATTGTTTGAAAAATTAGTCAACTGTCCCCTATTTAGTTACTTTACTCCATTCATGATTTTATAAATGTACATCAAATCGCCTTCCAGTCATTTCTTTTCCAGACTGAAGAGTCTTAACCTGTTTAACCTTTCTTCATAAGAGAGACTTTTTTGTTAAGTTTTTGACTTCAGCAAACTTCCCTAATCAGGCGCTGATGATACTATCCACAGAAATTGGTGGAAGGATGGAAGGGATAGGCTTGACTGGCTGCTTATAAAAAAGTTTCAACAGAAAGTGCCTTGTACCTCTGCCTTTCCCTCTCGCCATGAGCATGATTTATCTCCAGAAATGAATGAAAAAATTAGGACTTGGTTCAAAGCAGTCCCTTCCTCTTTGATTCATTTCAAAGTATATCAACTGAGAATGCTCTTATTCATTGTATTTTCTTGTCTGCCCAAAATCAGATGCACATCCCTACAACATATTTAAAGACATGGATGACTTTTTCCATGACAAAGTCACTCTGTTTACTGCAACAGCAGCACCTGTTGCCACTGGGGGGAGAAGTGGGAGAACTAGTCTCTCCTGCTCTCCCCACCAAGGTCAATCAGGCCCAGGAGCAACAGCTGACCAAGGAATTTAAAAAGAAAGCACCAGCAGGCACTCAGACTCACCCCAGCAGCACCTGATCGGCATCGGGGTGGAAGCGGGAGAAATAGCCCTTCCCGTTCCCCCCGCCAAGGCCGATCGGGCCCAGGAGCAGCAGCCAACCAAGAAATTTAAAAAGAAAGCACCAGCAGGCATGCTCGTGCCTGAGGGCCTTACCAGAGGGCCCTTTGGTGAGGCCCTTAGGTGAGGACCAAAGAAGGCAACACAAAGCCTATACAGCAACTCTGCACTGATCACTCCAGCTTTTGAGAATATCACCTCTCCCAAACTCCTCCAAGGAGTCCAACACCCTCAAACATCCAATAGAATCCTCATCCCATCACACAGCAAAATGATACTCTACTGCCTGATTATCCTGAGTGTCATCTTCCTCTCTCCTTCTCATACCAATGTGCTTATGTTCTCTCAGTCTTTCATTCGCCTAATTCCCATTCCTACAAACATGCCACCAAACATATGGCACCCATCCAGCACTCATCACAACAGAAAATACAGTTGACTTATCAAAATTTACACAACCTTTTCAAGCAAGCCTACCTCCAAGCACAAAAAACCCATACAGCAGCTCAGTCCCATAAATGTGCCCTCATCAACTCATGTTCCAAAATTCAAACCCTAGCTGACTACATAACAGACAACAAGATCAACATGCTATGTGTCATTGAAACCTGGTTCACTGAGAACGACAACATCTTGATAAACCAGCTTAACACATCCACCAACAGTATTCATAACTGTCTTTGGACATCCAGTAGAGGTGGTGGAGTCTGCATACTCACAAGGAAGAGCCTTGAATTCAACATCATAAACCATGCCTCCACTTCTAACCGTGACATTATCACAATCTCCAACTGCTTCCTCTTCATCTGCCTTTCCTACAGATCCTCTCACACCAATGCTGAAGAGTAGACCACCTTACTGGAAGAAATTTTCTGCCACTCATCCATCCACAGAGACTTCATCCTACTTGAAGATCTAAACCTACCATCTGCATCATTCACCCACTCATCAGCCTTCCTTGAAGCTATGACAGATCTACAATTCACACAGATCATATCCACCCCTACCCACACTAGGGGTAGCATCCTGGACATGATTGTCTTCTCAAATCAATTCCAAAATGCCCATGGATTTATCCCACTATCAATGCTCCCAGTCCCCTGGTCTGATCACATCCATCATACCCAACTCCTGCCTATAAACCTCACCTCAGAGCTCCCCTCCAACAACTCACAAATTTCTCTCTTTAAACGAATAAGCCTTCATCCAAAAAACTGTCCTAGCTTTAAGCTCCTTACCAGCTCAGAAAGACCTTGAAACCAAAGTATGTTCATGGAACTTAACCATCTCAGCTGCTACTATAACCCCACCAAAAGTCTCTACTAGAACCAAATGATCACATGCCCCCTAGTACTCATCATACTTAAAAACAGAGACATGCAACTTGTGCCATCTTGAACATCTCTGGAGAAAAACCCAAAGCTCACATCTTAAATCCCAATATCTACAAGAACTCAAGCTATAACATGAATCCACCATCCAGGCAAAACAAGAATACTACAACAACCTCCTCTTATGCTCCATCAACAAACCTAGAGAACTCTTTGAAATTGTCAACTCACTCACCAAAGACCCATCTCAATCAAACCAAGACACATTCTCAATCCACAAGACGTGGCTTCATACCTACTAACCAAGAGCAAACCTACTCCATCCACCATCCTCCACATTCCAACTTCAAATGAGGAAACTACTCAAGATCACCACTGGATTAACTTCAACACTCTCTCACATGAGGAGCTCAACAAAATCATCAGCAACCTCAACACTTCAACCTCATGGCTTGACCCATGTCCAGTCTCCTGGCTGAAAGTCACAAAGGACCAATTCCTACCATTCATATCTGACATTGTCCACTCCTCACTCATTCAAGGATTCCTTCCTCCCTCCCTCCCTCCCTCAAACAAGCATCAATCAGACTGCTTCTGAAGAAACCAAACCTGGATCCACACTCTCCATCCTCCTACAGACCCATAACCATATACCCTTCATCTCCAAAATCATTGAAAAAGCCATACAAACACAACTCCAAGATCACTAGACTGCCACACACCATTGAACACATAGCAACATGGATTCCGACCCAATCACATGGAAACCCTCATGACCTCCCTCTTAAACTCACTTATCACAGGCATCAAATCACTCACCCAAGGCTTCCTCCTGCTCTTTCTGGGCATCTCTGCCACCTTTGACACTGTATCCCACCAGCTACTCCTTAACAAGCTCCAGCACATTGGAGTCCACAGCACCCCCTCAAATGGTTCCATTCCTATCTCACCAGCCAAAATCAGCATATAAGGATTCAAACACACACCTCAACTCCTTTCATCCTTAACCAGAGTGTACCACAGGGATCATCCCTCTCCTCCCTACTATTCAACATATACATTCAACCTCTTTGTGATATCCTTCAACAATTCCCAGTCCATACGCAGACAATATAATGATTTTCGCACCATTCTCCACCTCCACTCCAGATTACCCCACACTCTCAAGTTGCCTCACTGAAATCATCAGCTGGCTCCACCATCATAATCTATCCATCAATCTCAGTAAAACAGAGCTACTACACATAACAAAGGACCCCAACTTCACCCCCCCCCCGCCTCTGTCAAGCTTGGCAACACTAAGACGAGTCAGTTCCCACATAAAGTACTTCAGAGTCATTCTCGATCAACAACTGACCTTCAAGAAACAAATTCACAGCATCACCAAAGCAGTATACTACCAGCTAAAAACCATCTGAAACCTATGCCCCCTCCTACCCACTGATACTTTCCATATAGTCAGCCAGGCCACCATCACTCCTCTATTTGATTACTGTAACTCCACTTATCAAGGACTACCCAAATACACAATCCATCCATTGCAGCTCACCCAAAACAGCATTAAAACATCTTCCAAGCTTCATGGAAACCCCACATCACTCCCATCCTCAAACACTTCCATTGGCTCCCTATCAACTCAAGAATACAGTACAAGGTTCTAACCCTCATCCACAAAACTCTGGATGGGAAATCAGCAAAGCTACTACACGCACACCTTAATTCATAACTCAAACTCTAATAGGCCAAGGAGAAAGAACACATAGAACCTCCTCAATATCCCACCACATACTCGCAATTGCAAGCAGGCTACAGGAGCAAGAACATTCTCACTATACGCCCCAACCCTCTGGAATGCATTACCCCCAGCAATTCAAACCATCAAGTCTTCCATGGACTTCTGTAAACAACTCAAGACACCCCTCTTCCAGAAGCATCTTGGCAATGAGTAACCAACAACGTAGAATCAGCAAAAATTCATGCCCACAAGCACATCCTCCCCCTGTCCCACCCCCATGAAACCCTTATGACCCCACACCCCCCACACCCACCAAACCTTCATCCCTTTATGTATAGTTTTGTTTGTTTTCAGTTTCACAAAGCGTTCATTGTTATGTGTTCACTGAATTACTCTCTATATTCATTGTATAAGTTTTAATGCTGTTCTTAACTTGTTCATTGTAAAAACAGTTCTTTGTAAACTGCTTTGACTTGTAGAAAAGCAGTATATCAACATTTGTTAAGTAAATAAATAAATAAATAACAACAGATTTTTACTTAAAAACCCTTGCCACAATTAGTATTTATTTAATATAAATTGCAGTGGGGCTTTTTATTTGATTGATGTTAGGGAAATGAGAAACCATTATAATTGAGCAACTTGACTTTTGAATTTTGATTTTTTTACCAAATTTGAACTAAACAAAGTCAGGTTCAAATGACATAATATAAATGCAGGTTATTTGCTCCTTTTAAAATGTAAGGTATCAGTTCATTTGACTTAAAAATGTTTATGATGAGTCTTAGTATCTGACTAAATCTTGATTCTGAAATTCTCCTTGGGGGGTAATTATCAGATTTTATCTGATTTAATTGTAAAATCACATGACCTAGTTGCAGTATATAGACATGAAGGTAAGTGCTGTCTCTTGAAGGTAAAATTTGTTGCTCTTCAAGTTAAAACATTTACTTATTACCTGATAAGAACAGTAGGATTCTTTGAGTAGACCGAAAGCCTGTTGAGATTTGCTATATTTATCTCTGAGTTTTGGTCAAATAATGTGAGCTTTAAAAAACACCTCTGAAGGTGACTTTCAAATGAATGAGAAGAAAATGTGTTACAGGATAAAATAGTATAAGTCTACATTTTCTTAGGAAAATCTGGTTTACTTTCTCTCTCAGACTTTTCACCCCCTCATTAATCTACCCTTTGTTTTAGAAATATATATATCATTTGGATACTTTCTATTTCCAATTAACATTACATGGTCGTTAGAGTTCCACCAAGCCATATAGGTGGCTGAAGAGAAGGGTGCCAATATATTTCATTGAATATCATTGTTTTTAAGATGTCTTGGTTTCTGCATGATAACTGACAAAATTAACATGTGTTACCTGCAAAATCTTTGTACTGGGGTGTTACTAAGATGAATGAAGAGAGTGAGTCAGTACATATCAACTAACTGACCTCTTAAATATTGTGGCACTCCTAGTTTCACAACTCTTTTAAAAACCAAGGGTGAACTTTTAAATGGTATCCTAAAGGATGCTGGTAACCATTAAAGTTCTGCTAACACTGGTGAAATAAGGCTGCCTCTCTCAGCATATGAGCTGCTGACCTTCCATTTGGAAGTTCCTGCACCCTCATTGCAAGTTTCTGCATAGCTCGACCCCCTCTTGCCTAACCCGGATTTTCCATGCCGGGATCATATGCAGGCCGGCATCGAAAATCTGAGTAATGCGGCACAGTTAGGAGGCTGCAGGAGCTACCCATGTAGCACCAATTTTTGATCCTACATGGTTAGCCCCGGTGCCTATCTTTAAGGCGCAGAGCTCTAACCATGTAGCATCGAAAATTGGTGCTACACGAGTAGCCCTATGGCTTGCCTCAGCACTGCCCTGGAATGCCCCCGACATGCCCCGATGCTAACCGCATAGCATTGGGTGCATAAGGGACAAACCAGGGAATTTTCAAGGCACTACCCATGTAGGTGCCTTTGAAAATTCCCTGTTAAGGCATTTGCACGGATAACTAGGGCAGATACCTATGTAAATGCCTTAAAAAAATTGGGCCCCAAGTTTTTACCTTGTCTGACTTTTACTAGGACACTTCCTATGGAATCTGCCTGCTTCCATTTACCTGCCTTCAGCACTTGGCCAGCCCCTCCACCTTGCTGGGCACTGTTCAGAAGCTTAACTCTCTTAACACATGAGCTGCTGACCTGCTTGGTGAGTGCACCCTCATTGCAAGCCTCTGCTAACTTGTACACTCTATTCAGGTATTTTCTTGTATCTGTTTAGAATTTAGCTTGTTATTTATTTATGTATTGCTCTTTCTTTCTATATTTTCAGTGTGTGTCCTTTCTTCTATCTGTCCTTTACCCAGCTCATGCTCTCTGCAGTGCTGTGTCTCTCTTCTTGACACTTTACTTTAGTACCCACCCACCCCTGGCTAACATTTTTTCATAGCCTTCCTCTGCTCATTGACACAATTACTCAGGTGTACTTGAACTCACCAGGACCTCTCTCCTACCTCTCTACCTGTATCTCCTCTGATTTGCATTCTCTCCTCTTTTCCTTCACCTATAGCTCCACATCGCTTTATGTTCTTGATGTTAAATCTCACTAATCTTTTCCATGGCCCTACTTCTCATTATTCACTCCAAACTGTCCCCACCTCCTTTGCCCTTTTTTCTTCTGTGCTATCATCTGCCCTTGAGTTTTGCCATTTTCTTCCTCTCATTCAGCCATCTCCACTCCCACTGAGGAACCCTCACCCTTGATTTTGTTGTGCCTCCTCCTCTCTCCCCTGTTCTCTCCTTCTCCTTTTCCTCTCATCTGGAGATATCAATCCTAACCCTTGCTCCCTAGACTTTTTTCACGCTCCCAAGACAGCTCTGGTTCATATCTGGAGGAGTAGCCTAATGGTTAAGAACACTGGCTTTGGAACCCAGAGAACAAGGTTCAATTCCCACTAGCACTCATTGTAGCCTTGGGCAAGTCACTTAACCCTCCATTGCCTCTGAAAAATCCAAGTTATCAATCTCCCTATTTAATGTACATTACCAAGTTTAAGTTTCAACGTAAACCGCTTTGATTGAAATGATAAAGCAGTATATAAAACCTGTTAAATAAATATCCCTCTTCTCTCCTTTTTTCATGTGCCTTGTGGAATGCACATTGTCTCCAATAAACTTGCCTTCAATCATGACCTCTTTATCTCTAATACTTTGCATCAAATGGCTATTATTGAAACTTGGCTTCTCCCTGAAGACTCTGCTTCAATCACTGCTCTCTGCATTTTTCCTTCAGCCCATTGGCCGTGGTGGCGGTGTTGGGTTTCTACTCTCTCAGCCCTGCCAATTTCAGCCCCTCCTTCTACCTCCATCTAATTCCTTTGAAACCCACACCATCAGCTTATTTACTCCACTACCTTTCTGGGTAGCTGTCATTTATTGACCCCCCCAAATGTCCACCTCTATATTTCTCACAGACTTTGACTCCTGCCTCTCCTCTTTTCTGGATGCACCTTCCCCTTCCCTTATTCTTGGGGATTTTAACATCCACGTTGATGACCCTTCTGACCCATATACCTTAAAGCTCCTTTCCCTAACCTCCTCATTCAACCTCCAGTTGTGCTCTACCACTCCTACTCACAAGCATGGCCATCGCCTTGACCTCGTTGTCTTCTCTTACCGCTCACCTTCAAACTTATCCATCTCAGCTCTTCCCTTATCTGACCATCTTCTACTAGCCTTCATTTTTAACCACTCCCCCATCCTGGTCTTGCCCAATCTCCATCAACATGTTTAGACATCTTCAAACTACCGACCCTTCAGCTCTCCACTGCTGCCTTATCACCTTTTTCCACCACTATGTGATTTGAGTCTGTAGATGAGGCAGTATCTTCTTATAACACAATACTTTTCTGTTCTCTGAATACACGTACTCCTCCATTCCATGCTGCAACCCTGGCTGTCCTCGACAACCCGCTATCTACATTCCTGTGCCCACTCAGCTGAGCACCTCTGGCTTAAATCACGTACCCTTACTGACTGCCTACATTTCAAATTCATGCTAACCTCTTTTCAGTCAGCCATAACACTCACAAAGCAAGAGTACTACGTATGCCCATCTCTTGCTTCTGACCCTTGTTGTCTCTTTACTATGCTTAACTCTTCTCCTCAAGGTCCCTCCTCCCCCAAGCCCTCCTTCACTTTCTGCCCAGACCTTGGTTGACTATTTCCATGACAAAGTCCAAAAGATTAGACTTGAATTCTCCACAGGTTCACCTCCCCCTCTTCAGTCCCAAATCCTTCCCTCCCCTTCTGTCACCCTTTCTTGCTTTTCTGAAATTACTGAGGAGGAAACTGAAAATCTTCTCTCCTCCAAATTGATCACCTGCTCCTTTGATCCCATTCCTACTCATCTACTAAGCTCTGTCTCTTCCTCTGTCATCCCTTCCATCCCTCATATATCTAACCTATCGCTTCCACTGCAACTGTTCCTATGGCCTTCAAACAGGCTCTGGTCACACTTATCCTCAAAAAGCTCACACTAAACCCTGCCCGTCCTTCCAGCTATTGGCCTATCTCTTTACTTCCCTTTGCTTCAAAACTACTTGAATAAACAGTTTACCACCACTGTCTTGAATTTCTTTCCTCTCAAGCCCTTCTAGATCCACTGCAGTTTGGCTTTCATCCTCTACATTCCACAGAAACGACTTGTTCAGCAACTTGTTCCTCACCAAATCCAAGGGCCTTTACTCGATCCTCATCCTTCTTGACCTTTCTGCTGCCTTTGACATAGTTGATCACCACTTTCCCCTAGATACCCTGGTCTCACTTGGATTTAGGGGCTGTTTTCTGACCTGGATTTCTTATTATCTCTTCCAACATACTTTCAGTGTACTGTATTTTCTGGTAGATCCTCCTCTACTGCCATCCCACTTTCAGTCAGTGTACCTCAGGGCTCTGTCTAGGGACCTCTCCTTTTCTTTCAGTCAGTGTACCTCAGGGCTCTGTCTAGGGACCTCTTCTTTTCTTTCAGTCTGCGTACCTCAGGGCTCTGTCTAGGGATCTCTTCTTTTCTTTCAGTCGGTGTACCTCAGGGCTCTGTCTAGGGACCTCTCCTTTTCTTTCAGTCAGTGTACCTCAGGGCTCTGTCTAGGGACCTCTTCTTTTCTTTCAGTCTGCGTACCTCAGGGCTCTGTCTAGGGATCTCTTCTTTTCTTTCAGTCGGTGTACCTCAGGGCTCTGTCTAGGGACCTCTTCTTTTCTTTCAGTCGGTGTACCTCAGGGCTCTGTCTAGGGACCTCTTCTTTTCTTTCTGTCGGTGTACCTCAGGGCTCTGTCTAGGGACCTCTTCTTTTCTTTCAGTCGGTGTACCTCAGGGCTCTGTCTAGGGACCTCTTCTTTTCTTTCAGTGGGTGTACCTCAGGGCTCTGTCTAGGGACCTCTTCTTTTCTTTCAGTCGGTGTACCTCAGGGCTCTGTCTAGGGACCTCTTCTTTTCTTTCAGTCGGTGTACCTCAGGGCTCTGTCTAGGGACCTCTTCTTTTCTTTCAGTCGGTGTACCTCAGGGCTCTGTCTAGGGACCTCTTCTTTTCTTTCAGTCGGTATACCTCAGGGCTCTGTCTAGGGACCTCTTCTTTTCTTTCAGTCGGTGTACCTCAGGGCTCTGTCTAGTGACCTCTTCTTTTCTTTCAGTCGGTATACCTCAGGGCTCTGTCTAGGGACCTCTTCTTTTCTTTCAGTCGGTGTACCTCAGGGCTCTGTCTAGGGACCTCTTCTTTTCTTTCTCTACATTTAGTCCCTTGGTGCACTTATTTCCTCTGATTGTTTTCAGTACCATCTTTATGCTGACAACACTCAGATCTATTTCTCTGCACCTGAAATCTTGCCAGGAATGCATTCCCGATCTCTGCCTGCTTATCTGACATTGCTGCCTGGATGTCTCACCACCATCTGAAACTGAACATGCCAAAACTGAACTCCTTATCTTTTCACCTAAACCCACCTCCCTTCTCTAATTCTGTGAATGACACTATAATCCTCCTCATTTCCTCACATCGCAAAATTGGTGTCATCTTTGACCCTATGCTCTCTTTTTCTGGGCACATCCAACAGACAACTAAAACCTGTTGCTTCTTTCTCTGTAACATCAACAAAATTCATCCCTTTCTTTCAACTCACACTACTTATCCATTCAGTAGTCACCTCCCACCTTGACTATTATAGCCTTCTTTTCTCTGGTCTCCCTCTGAATCATCTCTCTCCGCTTCAATCTGTTCAAAACTCAGCTGCACGGCTTATCTTCTCCCAGTATCACTATGCTCATGTAAACCTTCTTCTCAAGTCACTTCATTGGCTTCCTATCAGTTTCCGCATCCAGTTCAAATTTCTAATGACCTACAAGCAATGTTCCCTCTAATTTTCTGTAGGCTGTGTGCACATAAAATATCAGCTGTGTGCAGCTTTTGAAGGAAGGTTAAATTTTTGTGCGCCACATAACGACACTCGGAGTTATATACTTTAAAATTTGACTACACGTTAGAATACAGTATGTACACCACATTGATTTTAATCAAATTAAATGAAAATAGACGATTACTAAATGAAGCGGGAAATTTCTAGTAATTACAATCATAACTTTTAAATTCTAAGACGTCTGTGTTGTTTTCTATCAGAATCAGCCGTAATTTTTGTGCGCTCTATTGTAAAGTATGTGCGCTCGCTCGGCGAGGTGTTTGCGCGCGCACACGCGCACAGCTTAGAGGGAACAGTGCCTACAAGTGCATTCATTCTGCAGTTCCTCACTACCTTTCCTATATTATTACTACCTCTATTACTATTAATAATTTATATAGCACTACAAGGCATATACAGTGCTGCACAGACACAAATAAAAGATGGACCCTGCTCATCAGATCTTACAATCTAATCAAGACAGAGTGTAACCCCTCCTCAGTAACTCCGCTTCTATGGCAGATCCCTTTTATCTGTGCCCTTCTCTGCCACTGCCAACTCCAGACTTCATCTTGCTGCTCCATATGCCTGGAACAAACTGTCTGACTCCATGTGTCAGGTCCTTTCTCTAGTCCTATTCAAATCTAGGCTAAAAACCCACCTCTTTGAAGACACTTTTGGATCCTGATGCTCCCCACTCTGTTGTCCACTACTTAGGTGTATCTTACCATACTCTAGTTCCCAGTTTGCTATGAGCTCCATTCTGATCGAGCCATGTCCAGTCCGTCCAGACATCCAAAATCTGGATGGGCCAGATTTGCACTCGATTCTGAACCCATGGGAGCTAGACGTCCCCACGGAAGTAGAATTGGGTGCAATGGGCCTGGAAGGGCAGGACATGCTCCAATTCAGGCCCGCTGCACATTTGAGTCCCTCCCCATCTAAGCCTCTCAAGGCCCCTGCATGGAGACCGGTGCCATGGCATCCATTCACCATGGCACCGGGACACCTTGCAGGAACCATAATTGCCTACAAGCTTCTTAATTATACTTTTCCCTGCTGCTAGACCTCTGAATGGGCCCACCAAGGCCGGAATCGGGAAGCAGGGATCCTGCTGCCCTGCTCACCTCATTGGTGGTGGTTCTGCTGTACTGTCCTCCAATGTCGGGGGGACTTATTCCCCCATCTAAGTCATCAACTTCGGACGTACAGGGCCAGGACCAGAATTGGCCCTGTACATTGTCACTCACCTACTGCCCCATAGGCAGAAGGCCTGGGGGTTCAGTGAGGCTCCTCTTATGTAGCAAGGACTGGTATTGCCCCCTGGGAGTTGGAGTCCCAATAGCTAGTCAAATAAGAGTGTAGTTGTGGACGAGTAGCTATGCTTGTCAAGAGGTATTTATTTCCCTTCCCGGGAGAATTCTTGCAAACAGGATACAAAGTAAATTAAACCATAATACTGGCATAACACAAATAGGGGACTACAAAATACAAAGAAAATGCTTCTTGTCAGCGTTAAAGAAACAAAAGTGGGAAAACAGGCTTTTTCTTTCACAAAAAGCTATTGAGTGAAATCTGTGCTTCTACACAGATTTCTCTTCCGCAGGCTTTCTTAGGCTTTAACAGAAAGAGGTCACACTGTCTGAAAACACCAATGTACAGTCCATCTTGCAATCATCTGAGTTCTCTGCACAGAAGTCACATTCCATATCTTGATGAACTTCCTGGCTATTATCTTCGCTGGGGCTGTAGTGTGTATCAGTGTTTAGAACTCTCTCCTCTTCCTGGCCAAGACTTCTCTCCCCTCTATCAATGTAGAAAGGCAGGTTACCGTGCACTGTGGATTTTCCCCTTCTATGGCCATACAACTCAGGACTGTTGTAAGTAAAATCCAATGCCCCTCTATTACAGGTGATATGTCTTTCCTCAGGCTGAGCTCTGCCTGAACGCTTTGCAATTGGGAAGTTGAAACTTTTCTCCCTTTCACGTCCCCTCACAGGACGTCTTTCTCTTAGCTGGGAAATATCTTTGGAATAAGAACTTTTGCTCCCCAGGTACCTGCTCTCGTGGGATTTCCCTCTCACAGCTCCTCGTGGTTTGTTAAATGGAATCCCTCTCGGTCCCCAGCTGGACTCTGGTTCATTGCAGTCTGACTTTCCAGCACTAACCTCGGGTAATTCCTCCGGTACAAACTCCTCTGAGGTGCAGATGGAATCCACGTCAGAAGCTCTCAGGTATATCTCCTGGCTCTCACAAGCTCTGCTCTTTCCTTTCCCACGGGTCCTTTCCGTGTGTCTTTCTCCTGTGCTTGTGTCTGTATTTCTGCTTGTGTCTCGGCCTGCTTCTTTGCCTGACTCTTGGCCTGCGTCTGCTTTGCTCAAGACTGACCTTATTTTAAGTGCGTCATTTCTTGAGTCCCTTGTTAGCTCAAATCCCTGCAGCTGTTCCTGCCCCTCTGATGAGCTATGATGTAATGCTTCTCCTGGGCCTTTACCTACAGCCTGTGCACATGTTTTGGTTGGTTGCCCGTATCAACCCCTAGCCATGTGCTTTGCACTGCCGGTTTTAAAACTGCCCTGGACATTTTCCTCTATTTTTATAGGCGCTATTTGCCTTGCGCCATGACAACATCCAGGATCAGGGTTCTGCCTCCGCCCTGCCCACACACCTCCTCTGGCCCTCCCCTTTCCACCCCTGTCTAGAGCTCCCCACACATCTCTTCGGTATGTGCAGAGAGCTCTGAATCTGGCATCAGGCCCCAGCGTTTAGCGGGGATGTACGTCCACAGTGGATGTAC
Source organism: Ichthyophis bannanicus (assembly GCA_033557465.1). Classification (NCBI taxonomy): domain Eukaryota; kingdom Metazoa; phylum Chordata; class Amphibia; order Gymnophiona; family Ichthyophiidae; genus Ichthyophis; species Ichthyophis bannanicus. The sequence goes on from CM066032.1 coordinate 1,474,544,429, forward strand.
ATCCCCACTAAACACTGCTGAGAATGACCCCCTATGCGTTTTGTCTAGATTAGATTGTAAGCTCTGATGAGCAGGGACTGTGACTTGCATATATGTATGTAAAGTGCTGCGTACACCCTGTAGCACTATACAAATGATTAGTAGTAGTAGCTGGCCCTAGAGGAGACATGAAACAATGTTTTGAATCAACTGCAAATATTTTTGTGTATAAATGTTTTATTTGTCAAAGAAGTAGGTTTACAACTTTGCGCAACAATAACAAAACAGGTGACTATAATATTTAATGTAACAGGGTCATAAGACAATACATATTAGTGTAAAGTTGTGTACAAAGAATTCACCAAACTCCCAAGGGAGTGCACCTAAATGTTATCCAAGGAGACACTATATAACCCCACCCAAGTTAAGCCCCTTCCTTTCCCCACCCCCCACCCTCAACTCCCTCTCCCAAACTGCATGCAAAATCCCAAAAAAGAACAAGAACAAGAACAAACAGGGGAATGGAAGAGTATGAAGGGAGAGATACATCCCTTACCATGCATCAGGAAGAGTGTTCCCATCCAGAACCTCTCTCTAGGGAAATGTCAGGAACCTCAAAAGCAGTGGTTGTAAGCTAAGCCCCAGCTGGGGACATGCACATTCAGATAGAACACACATTCCCACCTACCCTTTGCCTCTCCTATGATAACCCCCCCATGCTACCCTCTCCTCCACCCCCCACCCACCCCCTACCAGGAAACTCTTATGGCATAGACATACCATAAGCACCTCAATAATAGATCATGAACCAACCAGGGAGGAGTGGCCAAATGGTTGGGGCAAGTTACTTTGGGCTGGAGGGCCAGGAGCCTGAATCTTGCTAGAGGACTGGGGTTTCTAGTCCCACAGGTTCTCCTTGTGGCCTTGGGCAAGCCACTTATCCCTCTGTTGCCTCAGGTACAAAAACATAGATGGTGAGGCCTTCCAGGACAAGGGAAAAATATATATTCAGTACCTGAATATACACTGCTTTAACTGGTAGAAAAGTGGTATATAAGCCGAGATAAATAAAAACCATGAGCATTTCATAAACGCAACCCATGAACTTCCCACAAGCACACCATAGGCAGACTTATCAAAGCAGCTCAGTACCAGTGGCACAAAAAGCAGCAGGGGCTGATATGTCAGTGTGGGAAATGAATGAGAAGAAAAAAATGCATTTGTCCTGTCCTGTAAGGATTGGGGCTTCTATACAAAGAAACCCAGACCAGAGGGCTGAAATCTTTTGTGAGTTTCTCCAGGCAGTAAACATCCCAAACTTTATCCATCCATTCATCTGATGTGGGGATGCACCTCTCTTCCAATACCAAGCAATTAACCACAACAAGCAGAGAGACATCATGGTCCCTCATCCAAAAGGTCCAGGGAAAAATACCCTAGCTCACAGAATTCAAGTGTGAAAGGAAGTGTCAGCCCTAAGGCCTGACAAATTCAAGTATGCACTTGAGACAAAAAGTCCTGGATCTTAGGGTAGAGCCACCACATATGTTCCAAGTCCCCCCATCTCCCACCACTCTTTCTACAGAGTAGGTCATTTCCTCTCTCCAATGTGAAGAGATTGACCAACATGCACAATAGTATATGCAGCTGCATATTAATTAAGGACAGGGATATCGAGCAAGAGTGGGAATACTTACAGAACTGCTCCCAAAAATCCTCAGGTTTATCCCTCAGAACAGTATTTCAGCCCACTCTGTAGGCAAGATCTCTACTAAGGCATGGACGATCAGTGGCAAAGACTCTATGGAGCTGGGCCAAAAAGGACTTCAACCAAATGGTTTCGAAAAGGACTCACTCCCATTGGTTGGATGGGCAGCACATGTCAGTTGCATGCAGGAGAGCCCTAAGGCAATGTTGCAGCTGGAAGTATTGGAAAAAATTTAATGGGGTCCCTCACAGCTCCTCCGGAGAAATTTGGAGACAAAGGAAGAACTCTCAAAAAGGGAAGATATTCTTAGAGATTGGCCAAAGTTTGAGATGCTCCCACCAAAATCTCTCACAAAGGTGAAAAAAAAAAACACCTGGGGTAAAGGGGGATATCCAAGGAAACAGTTTCTGTCTTTTGCAAAGCACGCACCAAGCCTTCCTCATGGACACCAGGAGAGGATGAGAAAGAGCCTTATGAACGTCCATTTTCTCCTTCAGAAGGAACAATATCTTAAGGGGAATGGGGGTAATCCATGCACCTTCTAAACATACCCAGTCAGAGCATGAGTCAGTAATCCAGAAGAATGCTGCTCGTAGTCACGAGCACCAATAATATAGCCCTGGATTGGGGAAACCTAGGCCCCCATTTTCTTTAGGCCTCATGATGGTTATCCAGCTGACATAAGGTTTCCTGCCCTGCCATACTTAAGTCAAAAGCATTCTCCTGATCGCCTTAAAGAAACTTTGCAGAACTAGGAGTGGTAGCTGTAGGAACAGGAAGAGGAGCTTCAGGAGGATCAGTATCTTTATTGTGTTGATGTGTTCCAACCATGTCACCATGGAGGACCGCAGAGATTCTAGCTCTTTGGAGAGCTGATTTAGGAACACTCTATAATTCAACGGATAAAGCCTGGAGAGATCTCTCAGGATTTGGATGCCGAGGTATATAAAGTGATCAACCTTGAGAAAGTCACCTGGGAGGGATTCTCTACAGGGTTGTGCCACAGTTAGGCAGGAAAGGAGAGTGGATTTCTGTTTGTTTACCGTAAATCTGGACACCCTGGAAAACTTCTCAATGATAGACCCTATTACAGGGATCAAAGTAGCTGGTTCACGAAGATATATGAGGGTGTTGTTGGTATTGAGGATACAGCGTGTATCTGCCCACCAAGGTTTATGCTCATCTCTGCCACACTCTTACAAATGTGACAAGCAAAGGGTTCAATGGAGAGTGCAAAGAGTAGGGGTGAAAGTGGGCATCCCTGCCAGGTTCCATGTCCCAGCTGAAAAGATTCTGAGTGGAAACCATTGACTAAAACTGAAGCTGTTGATCTAGCATACATCGCTTCCACCCAAACACACATATTTGGTCCAAACCCAAATTGTCAGAGCACCTCTAGGAGATATGGCCACTCAACCTTGTCAAAGGCCTTTCTGGTGTCAAGCAATAGGACTGCACTTTGCTCCACCCTGCCTTTGATCCCATGGAGAATATTAATCAACCATCTAAAGTTTTCAAACCCATACCTGTGCTTCATAAATTCCATCTCGTTCGGGTGAATAAGATCCTGTAGTTTCATTTCCAGATTGGTGAAATGTATTTTTGTTTATAATCTGTATTTATCAGGGAGATGGGTCTGTAGTTACTGCAAATTAGTGGGTCTTTTCTGTCTTTGGGTAACACTGTGGTGGAAGCTTGGTAGAAAGAGTCTGGCAGCATCTTCTAAACCCAGATGTCATTAAAATCTCGGACCAAAACTGGGGCGAAATGTTCAGGTAGGGTCTTGTAGATTTCAGCCGGTAGCATATCCGGTGCTGGAACTTTCACAGCTTTTAGACTGTAGATGGCTAGCCATACCATACTTCCTCTAATGTAAAAGGACGCTGAAGCACCTCCTGCACCTCTGGGGTAAGACAGGGAAGGTTCGCTGTCTCCAACCAATCTCGTACCTCCTTCCCTTCCGCCACTAATTGGGCAGAGTACAAGTTCCTGTAAAACTTGGAAAACACCGCAGCCATCTCTGAAGATCTATAAAATGTGTCCCCATTTGGAGAATGTAAGGCATGTATTCTCTGTTTTGTCCTTTTCAACTGCCAAAGAAGGAAGCCAATGATATTCTTCTGCTTTTCCACGTCTGTCCACTCGCTCTCAATCTTTCTCCTTTTAATGCTTGCCTTTCCAGTATTTCTTCCTGGCTTTCAGCAAACTACCTCTATTTGAATCCCTCCAAATCTGCTGCTATGTGGCTTACTTCCAGTGCACCCATCCCCGACCTTTCGCCCTCCCTTTCCGACACTCCCATTCTGCTCACTCCGACTACAGTACTTGGGGGTCACTCTTGATTCAGCCCTTATGTTTCACCAGCATATCTCCTCCCTTGTCAGGTGTTCATTCTGCACTCTTCGACAACTTCGCGCAGTACGTTCCTCCCTTCCTCCCACTTCCTTGGTCATGCTCACAGTTTCTCTCCTATCCCGCCTCGACTATGGTAACGTAGTCTTGGCAGGTGTTTCCCAACACTAGCTACACCATCTACAGCTCATTCAAAACACCACTGCACACTGTCTCACACCAGTCACAGAGGCCATGTCACCCCCCATTCTCATTCAGCTCCACTGGCTCCCGATGACCTACCGCTACCAATACAAGATTCTTATCACTGTCCATAAAACAATCCATACTGGCCAGCCTCAGTACCTTGCCAATCTCATTCATGTTCATCTCCCTCTACGTACCCTCCATGCTATCCACAATGACCGCTTGGCTCTTCCATCCCCGGCCTGGGCCTGTTTAGAACACACCTGTCACTCTGCTTTCTTTTTTCTTGGGCCAGCCCTGTGAAATTCCCTTCCCACCTTCCTCCACACCGAACACTCCTACCCCCGGTTTAAATCCTTCCTGAAAACCCACCTCTTCTGCAAGGCCTCTGACCAACCTTTCTCTCCCACTTAGCTGTGTGATGTTAGTCAATCCGCTCTGTACCTTAGCTGTTTCTTATCTTGTCTTTCCTGTCACAAACTGGTGTTCCTTTCCTTTCCTAATGCAAAACCGCCCTGATGCTTCAGCCTGGGCAGTCAAGCAAGCAATGTAATAAAGATAAAGATAAGGTTTGCCTTATTCCTGTGTTTGTAGTAGTTTCACCTACTGCGGAGTATGATTGAAGCTATGGACTCACTTTCTAAGGCCGATAGTTCTCCCCTACTGCGTACCAGTTGTTGCCATACCTTGGGTCCATCAGTCTTATGGTGTTGCTTTTCTAGCTCCCCAATGAGCTGGAGGAGTTTCTCCCATTTAGCATTCTCCCTTTTCTTAAACTCACTTGATATGGATATCAGGTGGCCCTAGAGAATGGCTTTACTTGCCTCCCAAAGTATATGGACAGAAGATCCCCTGGTGTCTATTATGGATACATACTCCAGCAATCCTTTTCTTATTGTGAGAAAGAAATACTTATTTTTAAGAAGCCCCCTGTGTAACGCCCAAGTACAAGGAGGTAACTCCAACTCCCCTCGCCTTGTTCCAAGGAGATAATAGCATGATCTGAGATCCCCATTGTTCCAATAGATGCTGCCATGAGTATGGATAGCAGGCTCCATGAAATGAGCCAAAGATCGATTCTAGAGTAACTCTGATGGGCTGATGAGAAGTAGGAATAATCCCTTTATCCCCCATGCATTGTTCTCCAAACATCTTACGGATCCAGCTGAATTAACAGCTGATGAAGTTTGCTAGAGTTTAGAGTGGCACAGCCTCTCCTCCCATCCTCTCAAGGGTAGATAACACACAGTTGAAGTCCTCTCCCATCATCAACACACCCAGTTGACGGGATTGTGCAGCATCCAACACTGTTGTCAAGGATTTGCCTATTTGAGATGGGGGGATGTGATTATGAAGGCTCCTCACCAGGGCCGGATTTACCTATACGCCATGTACGCCATGGCGTAGGGCCCACAGCCGGCAGGGGCCCACAAAAAAAGAACCAGGTAATTTTTTTTTAACTCAATTAAAAAAAAAACCTGGTGGCTGCCGCCGCGGGGGCCCCGTCTACAAGGTGAAGCGGTGCGGTGCGGTGCGGTGCGGTGCGGTCGGGTCGGGTCGGGTCGGGTCTCTCCCTCCCTCCTTCCCTCCCTGCAGGCTGCGAGAGACGCGAAGATAGAGCGTCTCCTCGCGTCTGTGTTAAGCCCGCAGGGGCTGATGGGATTTCCCATCAGCCCCTGCCGGCTTAACACAGACGCGAGGAGACGCTCTATCTTCGCGTCTCTCGCAGCCTGCAGGGAGGGAAGGAGGGAGGGAGAGACCCGACCCGACCCGACCCGACCCGACCGCACCGCGTCACCGTGTAGACGGGGCCCCCCCGGCAGCAGAGGGGGCCCCGCGGCGGCAGCCCCCAGGTTTTTTTTAAATTACATTTTTCTTTAGGCCGGGGGGGGGGGGTAGGACTGGTAATGGGCTATGGGGGGGGTAGGACTGGTAATGGGCTATTGGGGGGGCTGGGGCTGGAAATGGACTGGGGGGGGGGGTAGGGCTGGTAATGGGCTATTGGGGGGCTGGGGCTGGAAATGGGCGGGGCTGGGCTGGGCTGGGCTGGGGGGGGTTAAGGCTAGAGGTGGGCTGATGGGGTTAGGACTGGTAATGGACTGTGGGCTGTTGGGGGGGGGGGCTTAGAACTGGCAATGGGCTTTAGGGGGGGGTTAAGACTGGTAATGGGCTGTGGGCTGATGGGGCTGTCTGGTAATGGGCTATGGGGGGGGGGCTAGGACTGGAAATGGGCTGATGGGGTTAGGACTGGTAATGGGCTGTTGGGGGGGGTTAGAACTGGTAATGGGCTTTGGGGGGGTTAAGACTGGTAATGGGCTGTGGGCTGATGGGGGTTGTCTGGTAATGGGCTATGGGGGGCTAGGACTGGAAATGGGCTGGGGGTTAAAATTGGAGGTGGGATGATGGGATTAGGACTGGTAATGGGCTGATGGGGGGGGGGTAGGACTGGCAATGGGCTATGGGGGGCTGACTGGAAATGGGTTGATGGGGTTAGGACTGGAAGTGGGCTGATGGGGGGTTAGGACTGGTAATGGGTTATAGGGGGGGCTTAAACTGAAAATGGGGTGATGGGGGGTTAAGGACTGAAAATGGGGTGATGGGGGGTTAAGGACTGTAAGTGGGGTGATGGGGGGGCTAGGACTGGTATTGGGTTGGGGGGTTGCTAGGACTGGAAATGGGCTGATGGATGGCTAGGACTGGAAATGGGCTGATGCAGGGACTAGAAGGGAATGGATGCTGGGTGAGGCTGGAACTAGAAGGGAGCTGATGTTGGGGGAGGATTAGAATGGGATGGGGCTGGAAGAGTAAAATGGAGAAGGGAAAAATATTTTGTGTGGGAGGGATAAAAAATCTACAATTGGCCGGGTATTGGGAGAGTAAGTGGGGATTGAGGATGGAGGGGTAAAATTTGAGTGGATGAAATAGGAATGAGGAAAGAGCAAAAGGAGAAAGATTAGTATGTTAAAGCAGATGTAGAGAGAGAGAATGGAAAAAAATCTAGAAGAGAGAAGAAAGGACAAATGGACAGCAGACGATGGAGAGTTAGCAGAAGACACGAAGAAACCAGAAGAAAGTGGCTGGAGCAATTGCAGCTGAAAAAAATGCACAAAAGGTAGAAAAATATCTCTTTATTTTGAATTTATTAATTGGAATATGTCAGCTCTGGTAAATGTGCATCATTAACATCTGCGCTTTGTTTAGTACAAGAGCAAATTAATGTATAGTTTTATTTCTACAGTGTTGTACATTCCAAGTTTGGCTTTTGGGATTCCCAGTTTAATTATTGTCTTCCTATTTCTAAATTGTGATTACTTGTTTGGTGATGGTCTATGTTCTGCATGTGTAACTGAGCTGAGGTGTTCTGTTTATATAATTCCTATTTGACATTGCCACTTGTTCTCTTTCCCCAGTAGGTCATGTATTGTTGTTCTCTGAAATGTATTGGTTTAATATTTGCAGTGTTGCCTTTTGATTGGTAGAGTATGGTGCTTTGTGAGTCCTGGTAGTGCTGTTAGGATACGGCGGGTTTACTATGGGCAGTGTTTGTAGTAGTTCCTAATGTGTCTGGCAGTTGGCACTGGATTATAGTAATGTAGAAATCTTTTAGTCTTTCTTTATCCATACACTCATTAAGAGGCACGTTTACTAAAAGTTAGTATATGGTAACATTATGCAAATATTTATGCAAATGAGGCCCCTTATGCAAATGCGGTCCGCACCCCCCTTGGGCCGCCCCTGCTGGGGGCCCACAATTTTTGTTGGCGTAGGGCCTCACTCAAGGTAAATCCGGCCCTGCTCCTCACATTCCAAGAGATAAACCTAACAGTGATCTCCCTTAAGGCCTATCATTGCTGAGCTGCCCCATCCACAAGAACTCAAAGGTGTTAAAGTGTCTAATCTGCCCCATGCCCTCCCATGGTGTGCTTTGTAGCCCTCCCAATCCTTCCATCCCCCCTCCACCCACCACCACTCCCACTCCCACTCCCACCCCCACCCCCCTATCCCCTACTATTGCTCTACAGGAGGACAGAGACTTTTGGAAATCCTTAGAAAAAATCCACATTAGCATAAAATAATCTCTACCTAGGGGTGCCGATGTCAAAGGGCAGGAGCACCCCCCCAACCCTCCCATTTTTACATGAGGATCGATAACTAAAGTAAGCAGAGCGCATCGGGAATAGAGCATCTAATGAGTGATTGAGGACTAGATCATGAACCAGGAATAGAGCATCTAATGAGTGATTGAGGACTAGATCATGAACCAGAAGATCATGAACCAGGAATAGAGCATCTAATGAGTGATTGAGGACTAGATCATGAACCAGAAGAGTTTTGGAGCAGAGACAGCGACAGTTAAGAAGGGCCAGAGTGACAAGAAGTTGAGGAAGTAGGACCTGTGGAGCAGAAAGCCCAGGGTGGGTGGGACAGCAGGATAGCAGGTTGGAAGTGACCCAAGACAGGTGGGACAGGATTGGAAGGTGGGGAGGGTCATGATGACAGCCCTAGTGGACTGGTATGGAAGCCTTAGAAAGCAGAGCGGGTAATAACCACCACAAAGCAAAGGAAAAAGAGGCCAACTTACAGAAAGACCTCTAAATTTTGGGTAGGCGCAGGAACAGCAACAACCACACAGCCAGACACAAGCGGTGGTGATGGAGGAGGGACACCCTAGTCCCCTTGCAGTCACCCCAAGGAGTTTGGCTAAGAAGCACGTCCTGCTCCTTGGGTGAGCCGCTACATTATGGAATGCCGCAGGAGTTGGGATTAAATGTTCTGGGCACTCAAGGGGGACATGGCTGCATTCCAGCAGTTGCTTCACTTCCAGGTGGGTGGGAAACAGCAAACCGGCAGACAACAGAGTCAGGAGGGATACCTGGAGTGAGACAGAAGGGAGACAATCAGGTAGAGCACAGCAACAACAACTGGTGATAAGCAGCAGGTAATGCAGGCAGCAGGAACAGGCAAGAGACACAGCAGCAGCACAGGAATGCTGCAGGAGACAGGATTAAATAATCTGGACACTCAAAGGGGATGCGGACACATTCCAGCAATCGCGTCACTTCAGGGTGGGCGGGAAAAAGCAAACTGGCAGATAGCAGAGTCAGGAGAGGTACCTGCAGTGAGACAGAAGGGAGACAATCAAGTAGATCACAACAACAGCAACTGGTGATAAGCAGCGAGTAATGCAGGCAGCAGGGAGAGGCAGGAGACACAGCAACAGCAATACAGCAGCACAGCAGAGCCAATATTCAAAGGCATTTACATGGTTTACAGACCTGTAACCTAACAGGGTTAGTGCCGCTGAATATCCCCAATTATCTCCCTTACATGCCCCGGTGCTAACTGCTTAGCATCAGGGCATGTTGTTGGCATTCAGGGGCGATGACAGTTACTAACCGGGTAGCAGCAATATTGCGCTGATGCCCGGTTAGTGACCTGCGAGTAAAATATAGGCACAGCAAAATGCTGGCCTATCTTTTACTTGTAAGAGCTAACCAGGCAGCAGATCAAAATCACCGCTGTCCAGTTAGTTTTTGCTGTTGCAGAGCTGTGCGGCAGCCCCGGATATTCAATGCTGGGGCTGCATATGACCCCAGCATTCAATATCTGGGGTTAAAGTTCAGAGGCAATGGCTATGGACCATAGCAGCGCATAGCCGTCACAATGAAATATCAGGCCCGTAACTACTATATGTAATCATCTTTGCATCAACATTTTGAATCTGTTATAATTTATTTAATAATAATTTTGGCATTCCTAAAAATATCGAATTACTATAGTCCAAATGACTGAAGACTGTCAGTTGGACCACCATTTGAAAATCTTGTGGTCTCAACACTGACCACAATTGTCTCATCGCCTTCATCTTATTCCAAGATCTGCTTGGATATGTTGTACATATGGTTCAAGAGTTAAGTTAGAATCTATGATGATCCCCAAGATATGTACTTTTGATGATATTTCAACTTTCTGTCCCAAAATGTTGGATGAATTTAGTATCATCTTGAATCATCGCCTTTCCTACCCATAAAACCTCAGTTTTCCCCAAGTTCTAACTTATTTTCCTGTAGCCAAAGACACAAGACACAAAGCCTGGAACCTAATTGATCCACTAAAGCCTGATAAGTACTCTTCATTGGTATAAAGAATTGAACATTGTCCACATAAATATATAGAGAAAACCCCAAATTCCTAATTTGTTGAGCTAAAGGAATTAAATAGATATTGAATAATAAAGGGGATAAAGGTGATCCTTGGGGTACCCTTCTATATAAGACAATATAGACATATTGCCATTAAATTCTACTCTAAATAATCTGTTAGTTAAGAAAGACTCACAACATTTTAAGGTCGATCCTTGCACACCCCTTACCCACCAGCCGCCTCCACTTAAGCCTTCTCCAGATTGCCCCAATCACTACTGGGCCCTCCGTTGAAACGTTGGAGATCACAGGATGCAGGCTCAAGAGGGATAAAGCAGTGTGCAGCTCTTTCCCTTCTTCCTGGAAGCATGCTATTTTTCACCCCATTCTGAAGAAACCTTCCCTGGACCCCTCTCTCCCTGTGCACTGGCAGCCTGTCTCTAACCTTCCCTTTCTATCTAAGATTTTGGAGAAGGCGGTTTTTTCGCAGCTATCCTCGCATTTCGATTCTACCGTGGTCCTTCATCCCAAGCAGTCTGGCTTCCGTGCCGGTTACAGCATGGAAACCATTCTCATTTCTCTTCTGAATAAATTGCATATGGCACACGAACAGGGTGATAATTCTCTAGTGGTATCTCTTGATCTCTCAGCTGCATTTGATCTTGTTGACTACCCTACCCTTCTGTCTCATCTCCACAATTGCAGTATTCACAGCATAGTTCATCGATGGTTTCAATCTTTTCTGTCCTCACGCTCCTTCTCGGTTCACGCTGGCTCTTCCTCTTCATCCAACACATCACTCCCATGTGGCGTTCCGCAGGGTATTAGCACTTCTGCTTTTCAATCTGTATCATGCACCACTGATTTCTTGGTAGAACAGTCGAGTCTTTCGGCATATTACTATGCCGATGACATTATTCTTCTCCACCACACCAGTTCCCTCTCACTAGTCCTCACTCCTCTGAACACCTGTCTGGATTAGATCTCCTCCTGGCTTTCATCTAATTATCTACATCTCAACCCCATAAAATTCACTGCCATTTGATTTACCTTCTGTGCCCCCTCCCTCACTGACCCCCATTCTCTCTGGCACAGACATTTCTCTGACTTCGACACTTTGGTATTTGGGTGTCACTCTTGATTCCTCCCTCTCCTTCCATCAACATATCTCCTCTGTTGTGCATTGCTCTTTTCTTATGCTGCACCAGTTGAGAGCAATGTGTTCCATTCTTCCGCCTTCTTCCCTGGTTACCTTCACAGTGTCCCTCCTTCTGTCCAGACTTGACTACTGTAATTATGTCCTGGCAGGTCTTCCTCATTACCAGATCCATCTGTTACAGTTATTGCAAAACACAGCCACCCGACTTATCGCTCATACCTCCTGCACTGATCATGTCTCTCCCCTCCTATTTGACCTACAATGGATCCCCCTCCAATATTGGTTTTAGTATAAGATCCTTATCACTATGCAGCGGGGACTGCATACTGGCACTCCACAATATCTGGCTGATTTATTACACATGCACACCCCTCCCCATGCCCTCCATTCCATCCACAACAACCGTCTGTCTCTCCCCTCCCTGGCTTGTGTGCACCTAGAACTTACACGCCACTGCACATTTTTCTTACTTGGTCCGGCCCTTTGGAATTCCCCATCATCCACCCCTCATGCTGAACAGTCCTTCCCTTGATTTAAGGCGATGCCTTCAATCGTCCCTCTGCCTAGGTTTCACGTAACATATCCTTTCCTCCTCCTTTCATCGCATGCTCTATGCTTTCTATCTCTCCTATGCGCCCTGTCCTCTTCTCTGTCCTATCATGACTTTGGCGTTCTTTTCTCTCATTAATGCAGCCATTATTTGTTCTACTGTACACCACCCTGATGCCCAGCCTTAGCGGTTAATCGTTTGGAAATAGAGATAAAGATAACAGCACCAGGTGGCAAGCTCCACCTCTACCTCCAACCAATAGCCCAATCTCCCCAAAGACTTTAAATCTACTGCGCTTCAGCCGCACCCTCTCTTCCCTGCCGGCCGCCTCCACTGAAGCCTTCTCTGGATTGCCCCCATTGCTACCGGGCCCTCCGTTGTAACATTGGAGACCACAGGACGCAGGCTCAAGAGTGAGAAAGCAGCGTGCAACACAACAGCAACGGGTGGTAAGCTCTGTCTCTACCTCCAACCAATAGCCTGATCTCCCAAAATACTTTAAATCTACTGCGCTTCAGGTGCACTCACGCCTCAGAACCTCGCCAGAGTGACCTTGGGCAAGGCCCTTAGGCGAGGACCTGATTACAGATGAAACACCCTAAGATGAACAGGACCATGCATTAGATACCATTGAAACTGTATGTCAAAATATACTCAACCTATATGAAGCATTAGAGCACCCCCAACTGACTCCTTGCATTAACTAAGGTTATTCACACCTCATAATATGCAATAAACAAATTGTTCCCGATGCAGTCGCCACCTTGACTACCAAGCATTACGAGCATTTCTCCATAAGCACAGAAATCTGATTTGAGACTTCTTAAGTTTACAAGTATGGCATAATGTATCTCTGCTATAACAAAGGTTGTTAAGTTTCAAATATCTCTTACTTTTAATATTCTATACCATTCCCTTACTGCTCACTTAGCACTGCGTAGTTTGTCCCACCATAACTACTGCTCACTGTAATTGATGTGACTACCCATGGTCTTTTAGTTTCTTATTTATCTCTAGCTATCACTCGCTCAATAATTATTTTGTGCCATATCACAGACTGGATACAAGAGGGTAAGAGGAGTGCAAGGGTCGGCCGGCGGGTAAGAGGAGTGCAAGTGTCGGCCTTAAAATGTTGTGAATCTTTCTTGACTAACAGATTATTTAAAGTCAGAACCAGGAATCCCCCAAGGGTCAGCTCTGTCTGCCCTACTATTTGATATCTACCTTCAGCCAATATGCAAAATCTTCCAAAAGCACAAAGTACTCTACCATATCTACACTGACAATATTATGATGTATCTCTCAATCAGTACTCTAAAACTTAATCTAGAACACATTTTGGCATGCTACCACGAAGTCTCAGAGTGGCTTACATCTAACAACCTAAGAATAAACATCAATAAAACAGAAGCCATATTCATAACAAAATATTTATTTATTTGAACATTTCTTATGTACCGCCCCTTCCATCGATCAGGGGCGGTTTACATTGAACATTTCAGAGTCCTGGTTACAAAGACCGTTTCAAACTATAATACAATAAACTATTTACATATCAGTTAGGCACTGATACCGAAGTATCGTGGCAGATAAAGAATTCACCCCACCACCTCAGATATATCTTGGAGAAGCAACAATCACAGTAAAAGAAGAGATGAAATACCTAGGAATCATCATTGATAGAGCCCTAACCCTCCCTGCCTACATAAATAACTCCACACAAGCCATATACAGAAAAATTAAAATGCTACAATGACTAAGACCCCTCCTCGAACCATCAGACTTTAGAACAGTTATCCAAGCAATGATCATTCCTCATATAGACTATTGTAATAGTATCCTCCATGGTCTCCCAAAACACACACTAGCACATCTACAACTTGTGCAAAATACAGTCATTATGTATTAATACAAGTTTTTAATTCTAATCACATCACACCAATCCTACACAGCCTTCACTGTTTCCCAATAGCCAGTTGAATTAACTACAAAAACCTGGTTATTGTATTTAAAATGTTACATGACATAGCACCATCACACATCTCCACATTAACTTTCAAAACTCCAGAAACTAGACAAAGAAGAGGCTGTACACAAAATTCACTTTGTCTACCGACTGACTTCCATAAGACAAACAAAAGAGCTTTCTCACTTTGGAATGCCTTGCCACCAACTATAAAAGAAATAAAAGACCTTACCAATTTCAGGAAAAGATTAAAGACATTCCTTTTTTGATGAGCACTATGGTCAGTCCCACCCAGAATTCTTTATCACATAGCAGAAGGTGCCTTAACATCACCTAATAACCTACCCTTACCTTTCCTCATCCTGCTTAATTCAACCAATATACATATTTCCCCATTCAAATATTTACCTAGAAGCACCAAATTGTCATCGCATACCCTACTCCTGTCAGTTCAATCATAATGTATATAGTTCTACTGTTATAACTCTGTTATTGTAAATAGTTAAATCTGTTCAATGTAATGTTCAAGTTCTGTTTATTGTAAATCACTTTGATTGCCAGATAAGGCAGTATATAAGAATGTGAAATAAATAAATAAAGTAAACAAACACAATCTGGCTACAAGCAAAGCATGTGAAATAGTGCCAAAGGCTGACGAAAGGTCTAACAAGACCAAAAAAAATACAGCCTCCAGAATCTCTCCATCTCTGCATCTCATCCAGTAAAGCCACTGTGACAGTTTTATAAATCCACAAGTGGCTATGTGTTTCTGGTAGGTGGAGGACCCATAAGCTGATCTAGCCAGAAACAGTTGTCTGTAGTGCTCTCATCCACAGACGCGGAATATATCACAGCAAATCAAGCAAGCCAAGAAGTGATTTAACTAAGGCAGTTGCTGGCTGATCTGGGACAGCAACAAACAGAACCTACAGATATTTTTGAGGACAATCAAGGATGTCTGTTTGGCTCTAGCACAAACAGAATGGGTTAATCCCAGAATGAACATAGCAACATAGTATATGATGGCAGATAAATACCAGCATGGTCCATCTAGTTTGCCCAGCAAGGTGACAAGAGTAGGCGCACCTGCCGCTCTGTGCAGGTCACCCATCCCCATGCCTTTGTTTAAGGGTGTACCCACCACTCAGTGCAGGTCACCTCTATTTGCTGAGATATAAGAGATAGTTAAGTTTATTTTGATTTTATCTTGTTGCTATAAAGGGATTCACTGTGTCTTTTTTTTTTTTTTTAGTCCCATCATGTCAGTGCTGGCTCCTGGCGACCCAGCTGCCTCTGGGTTTTCTTGGCAATGTATTACTGGAAGTAGATTGCCAGACCTTTTCTTCAGAGGAAATGGGGGGGGGGTAAAGTGACTTGCCCAAGGTCACAAGGAGTGCCCCCACCACTTCCATCGGGAGGGCATTCCAAGCATCCACCACCCTTTCAGTGAAAAAGTATTTCCTGACATTGCCTTTCAGTTTACCCCCTTATAGTGAAGCACATTGATGTAAAATGAAGCACAATGATGTAAAATAACACTTCTTGAGGGACCTGCAGGAGCAAGGGCTCCTCTACCTTCAGTACTGTGCAACACTACCAGCTGAAAGACACCTCAGGTTGTCTCATATAATCAGTCTTCACTATTGAGAAGGGGTGTTGAAAAGAATGCAGTAGATACAGGCTGATTATCTCACAGCTTAAGTTGAAGGTTTAGGGCCTAATACTCAGTGGCATGGCTAGCACAATTACAGTGACTACCTGTCACTGCTGAACACCATCAGCATTGCATATCTGGGTCAGATGGTGAAGCAAGAAGCTAAACAGCCAACAGTAATATTCAGCTGCTACCTAGTTAGCTTTGGTGGTGAAAGTTAGAACAGCCTTTAATGTGCCTAACTTTCGCCGCCAAGGGTTAAGTATTAGTGCCATTGAATATCCCGCTTAGTTGCATTTAAACAGTTTGCAGGTCTACAAATCATGTAAATACCTTTGAATATCGTGCCTCTAATGTATAAGGTTTTCTGTCCTAGGAATATACCAGTAAAGGACAGTAGGAGTCATTGTTGAATAGGTAAGAGTACAAGTTACCTTATAGTAACCAAGGTAGATCGGACCCAGTGCTCCAGGCCCCTCTAACCAGCCACCCCTCCCCCCCCACCTTTAGATCCACCCTCCTTTTACTCACAAAATACCCACATACAACCACTCTTGGGAAAACAACTGGTCACAGCTTTATTAACTTTTATAAAATACCGAACCTTACAGTTCAAGAATAATCATCTTAACAATCTAAACAGCGGAACAATGCCTCACCAGCCATGCTATTAGCAAGGTGACACCGCCTCCGCGTCTGCCGCGGTCATGCCAACGGCAATTTTCCTAATCCCCTTTCCCCGACCTCGCCATGTAATTAGCAAAAGTCAGCCAGGGGTTGTCCGGGTTGGGGACACCCTGCCCCTGGCCCAAGTATAGCCTAAGGCTCCGGACCCCGGAAACCTCCAGGATCCCGCCCCCCCCCCCACTGCTGCGACACCCCTTATACCCCACCCAACATCCCTAACACAGGGAGGGAGGGAGGGAAGCAGGCACCGGACCCCGAAGAGGCACAGGAGTGACAGCAACCGTTGCCGACTCTTGGCTCCTCCCCCTCCACATCACGTCGCCTTCCTCCCCCCCAGGCTCCACCACGCTCCTGCGCGCTGGAGGAGCCAATCATCTCCACGGCGCACATCCTCGCACCTCTGCCACCGTGACGATGACGGCTGCGAGCCAGGGTGCCCGCACTGGCTGAACACCCATTTACAAGCAGCCGCCGGGGACCTGCCCCGCGGCCTTGCATGAGTAAATATATATCCCAGAAGGTGTATAAGAAGAAACATTCTATGAGAGTTTCCAGTTCCTGTTTCACTGGAGTTGTTCAGTTGTTGTTGTTAAGCTGTCCATGTGCCTGCAGTCATATTAGGATGCAAGTCTGCATTTGATTATTTATTAAACAACAGTTTTCCCTTCTAAACCTCACTGGGTGAATTTCTGCATTACAAACCAACAAACTCTTCAATGGAGATGATGTCTAAGGTCCTTAAAATCCCTCCTTCGCAACTCCTCGCCCACCCATCCCAGCGCTGGGTTTTCCTATATAGTCTTCTTAAGCTACATGGTCACTTGCCATCAATTAACTGGGAAGCACACCTATGTTGCTTTTTAGATCAACTCCTCTATGTAAGATCCACTAGTCAAAATTACTTTTATTCAATGCAATAGCTGTGGTGTCTTAATCTTAAAGAAAGTCATTTGGAGCCTTTGAGCTTGTCTTATCTGTCTCAAAGTATCTGCTATCCAAAAAGAACTGACTCAAATAAGAATTAACTGCAATAAAACAAGCTTGCTCCAGGATAAAACTTGAAAAGAATCTACCACCACTCCCACAAAGAATTAAACAACTCAGGAATAAATGAATCACAGTGGGTTCTGGTAGGCTATACAACCTATGACAAAGAAGCACCCACTCCAACAAAGACCCCTGCAAAATGCTTATTCTGTCTTGATAAATGAGGAGGCCCCATTAAGGGAAATTGAAGTGGCCTGGGACAAGAAGGGTGACACCCAATGTACCATAATATCCCAGGCATTGTCAACAAATCTCAAAACAGAAAACTGTTACTCCTTTCCCTATTTCTGTTGATAGTACTCTACTCCTCCCTGTTTCCTTGGCTCACAACCTTGGGATCATCTTTGATCTCTCCCTCTCCTTCTCCACACACATCCAACAGATAGAAAAAGGTGCAACAGGTTTTAGCTATAACACTGACAAATTGTGTCCCTTCCTTTCTGAACACACTACTAAGACCCTCATCCATTCTCTAGTCACCTCCCGTCTAGACTATTGTAACCTCTTCTTTGCTGGTCTGCCTCTGAATCATCTCTCCCCACTTCAGTCTGTTCAAAACTAAGCTGCATAGCTGATCTTCCATCAGTGTCACTACACTCATGTCATCCCTCTTCTCCCTATCCATTTCTACATCTAATTCAAACTTATTTTATTTTATTTATTTAGCTGTATTTATATACCTCTTTTCACAGAGGTCAAAGTGGTTTACAAGGAACTTTGTTTACAAATAACATTTACAGTGAACCAGGTAACTTTGTACAATGAAAAGGAACAGAGTGGTTAACTTAACTTAAATTAACTATGTACAGGTTGATAAACTATTCACATGTGCTTGTGAAATCTTGTCCTTCATGTGAATCATGTGCTTCATGTCCTTCATGTGGACCATTTACATGTGCTTGTGAAATCATGTCCTTCATGGGGGGGGGGGTAGGGTTAGGGGTGTATGGGGCCAAAGTGGAGGGTGAATAGGTGGGTCTTGAGGAGTTTGCAGTAGAATAGGAGGTCTGTAGTGTTTCTTATGTGGGCAGGAAGAGAGTTCCACATAGTTGCAGTGTAAAGTTCAAATGATCTGGTAGGGGCTTGTTGAGTGATTTTTGTTACATCTTGGGTGGCAGTTAGCATGTTCATTGTGGAGATTCTTCGTAGTCTGTTTGAAGGCTGTGGTGTGATGAGGGAGTGAAGGTGGGTGGATGATTGGTGGTTCAAGGCTTTATGAATCATTAGAAGGATTTTGTAGAGGATTCTGCTTTGCAGGGGAAGCCAGTGGAGGTGTTTGAAGATGGGGGTGATGTGTTCATATTTGGATGTTCTAGTGATGGTTCTTGCTGCCGCACAAAGTTAAGGTACGGTAAGTGCAAAGCCTTTGCAATAAAAGCAGGAGGTGTGCCCAGTATCAGTCTTGCAGTTAATACACAGGTCACACTTACTGCATGTAGGAGTCACATTGCCTGTCTTGGCAGGTAGTGTAGGAGCATCCTTGCTACTTGCTGAGGCACTGAGACGCAAGTAGCAGCGGTCACAATGTTCCCTCTATTCTTATACCCCCCTTGCCAGAACCCCCCGCCAATCAGCATTCCCTCATCCATGCACACACCCCTGATCAGCATCCCACCTCTGACCCTTCCCCCAATTCCCTAGAATGTCATACAGCTGAAAACAAAGTCTTCCATCTATTCCCCCCAACAGACCCCCTGCATCATGCAATGTTCTAATCTGGACCAACCCTCATCTCCTAAGCCCCCCCCCCCTCCAGGGCCATACCTGATCTCCGGTGGGCACTGGGACAGAGGTGGTCCCCATCTGCTCCCACCCCGGCTAGGGAGATTTCCAATATGGCAGCCTTCACCTCAATCACTTCACATTCCAGAGGTGGGGATGTTGATTGAGGACATTGCTTGAGTGAGGGGAAGCTGATTGGGGGAGTTTTGACTGGAGGCGTGATCAGTGGGGGATTCTGCCAAGGGGGGATCAGAACAAAACAGTATGTGCCAGGGGAGTGACTGTGCCTCAAGGGGAGTAGTAGTGAGCACCGCCGCAGTTGTTGCAGCGTCTGGAGTGCTGGGCAGTAGCTGAGCCACCGGACTACCAGTAGCATCACAGCATGTAACGCCACCTCTTGTGTCATCACAGGCTGCCATGCCCACTCTCTGCTCCGATCCTGCCTCATTATGCTGAAGGTAGTAGCATGGTAGTCATTACTGTACTCTAGTGAAAGGGCCTCTGTCATGTTGCAGACTACATATGGACATTTATTATGGGCAAAAATAATTTTTCAGATGTTTTCACAGTGGGATCAGAATATACATAAAAACACGCAGAAATGTGAAATGCCAACATTTTTGCACATATTGCCCCTGCTGCAAAAACATTTCCAGTTTAATGCATCAGCTTCGTAGGCACACACTATAATTTCTATGATTAGATGTGACATAATTTATTTCACGTTTTCCTTGAAGTATGTAATTAGGAAATCTCAAGTATTTAATTGATATTGAATAGTCAAAATATTGATGTACTTTTAAACTTTGGAGGTAAAATCTTCCCTGTGGTATTAAACTAATCAGTTATTAGATGATATGGCTTTTCATGATATCTTTCAAACTTTTAGGACTAATTGATAAAGAAGAAAACATGTTTTCTAATTCAAGAAAGGGATAGAAGAGGGGAAATGTAAAGTTTGCTAAAAGTGCTGAGTACTTCAGAGAAATGTAATAAGATTGTAGAGTAAGAAAGCTAGCAGAGTTCAAAGTTTAAGTGCTGTAGTCAGTGTTTTTATAAATGCCAGCCAGTGTTTAATTATAAGTATATTTAGTGCTGTTATCCAGATAGCAAAGAAGCAAAGAGGTATTTTTGCTGCCCTAAATTGAATCATGTAGCTGTACTGATAGCGGCTCAATGCCAGTTATCCATGGCCCACATTCTGCCCTCACTCCATCCTGGCACTATCCAGATAGAGCTGGGATGGTCTGTAAGAACTTTCAACAGCACTATCTGGTGTCACCCACAGGGGGGTGCTCTCTCTGATCCAGGTGCGTAGAATGGTTGACTCCCAACAACTCTGGCTGGCTGGCTGGTCACCAATCGTCCCCACCAATCATTCTAGACCTAAAGGTTCCACAGTGGTTCAGTGCCATGAGCAGTTCCCAAAACAACACTTCATCACTGGTATGCCAGTCTTAATCATAAGTCCTCAAGGTTGCATTACACCAGTTATGACAGTGTCCCACCAGCACAGTTCATTCATCCTGTCTCCTGTCTTAACAAAAAGGAGATATGAATTCAGGCACCAACCTCCCTGTAGTCCTGACTGGTAACACAATATTTGCCTTGAGTCCACACCACTGTTTCCAGAGAGATTTAGTAAAACCTGGCCGTTCGCCAGCTTCTGCTGCTACTGCACCAGAAGAGGCATCTCTCTCTCCTCCCGCTCTTCACTGGGGTTTTATTTTCACCTCAAACAGCAGAAGTCAAGGCAAACAATCAGGTAATGTCATAAACATTCAAACTCTCCCTCTGCAGTGCAGCAACCACAAACAAACACATTACAGTTTCTAGCCCCTCTCCCTAGGAGGAAGTAAAAAGGAAAGATCAATCTTTCAACAGCGCTTAAGATCCCCCCTTCTTTACTGCAAAGTAATGGTTAAATGGTTTGTTCCATTTGCTTAACCACCCTTCGATAAGTCACAGAAGAGCGATGTACATTCAAATACATAAATAAAATCAGCACTAGAAAGGAACTAAAATAGTCGGATAGGACACATAAAATCAACCACACTTAGCAGGAAAAAAAGAGCGGACCAGGAGAGAGATGGATTAGATGGGGAAAGGAATATCAAGGGACTGGTGTATCATAGGCCAAGTTGAATAAATATGTCTTTTTTATTTATTTATTTATTTATTTATTTACAATTCTTATATACCGCACTATTTGCAATCAGCGCGGTTTACATAGAACAAAAACATCCGACAATATACATATGTCTGGTCATTACATTGAACAGGGAATGTAACATGGAGAACAAAGATAAACTATATACATAAGAAGTTCAATAGGAAATCTTTATCTTTTATCTTTATCTTTATTAAAATACTTGATATACCGCCCAGGCCGAAGCATCAGGGCAGTGTACAATCATAAAATTAATGACTGCTAATAAAAAGAAAGAAAGGAACGCCATAAAATAATAGGACAGAGGGAGAGATAGTAAACCATAAAATAATAGGACAGAGGGAGAGATAGTAAAACAGATAGACAGCCAAGGTGCAGGAAGGGTAAAAGGCGATGAAGGAAGGAGGAGGGGAGGGACATAAAGGAAAAAGGGGAAGGGGAGGCGCAACTAGGGAGAGGAAACACCATCAAAAGGGGGGGGGCAGATCAAAAGCCTGACAGAAAAAGTGTGTCTTAAGGAGGGCCTTGAAACGGGTATAGGATGATTCAGTGCGAAGTGGGAGGGGAAGAGAGTTCCAGAAGGCAGGGGCTAAGAAAAAGAAAGCAGAGTGACGAGTAGATTCAAAGTGAGCCTGAGTAGGTGACGGAAGAAAAAGACGAACGAAGGAAACGGGGAGAGGGCTGGAGGCGAATGATGTCGGCTAGGTACTGGGGTAACTGAAAGGCTCCTGTTTGGTGATTTACATTTTTGGGGACGAACTATGCGAGAGTGGCTGGGGTTCAGGGCTGTAAGTGGGATATTTGATAAAGAGGAAATGTTTCAGGGCCTTCCTGAACTGGCTCAGGTTGGGGATTGCTCTGATGTGTGGTGGAAGGGTGTTCCATAGACTTGGGGCGCAAATACTAAAGGCTCGGTTGGATGTTGTTTTGGTGCAGTTTGTCGTTTCCTTCGGTATAGATAACATATTGGTCTCTGCAGTTCTTCTTAGTCTGCTTGGGGCAAGTGGTTGTATGACGTCAGACGTCTTTAGTAGAGTCTTAAATTTAATGAAGGATGATTCCAGGCAAAGGACATGGTGCAGTATATTCCTAAGCGGGCCTGTGAAGCAGATGGTAAATATAACCAGTTAGCATGAATATCGTGGACTGCTGTATTTTGAGTGAGTTGCAATGGTGGATTTGGGACTGAGGGAGACAAAGATTAAACAATATTGCAATAATCGAGCCCGGACATGATGAGAATAAGAAGCAGGATAATTAAAGATGAGAGAGAAAGAAAAGGACGCAGGGCACGAATCCGGCAAAGCGCATAGAAAGAGTGATGGACAACTGAGGTAATATGGGCCTGAAAAGATAATGAGGGTCTAAGGGTAATGCATGGAATCCACCAGGGGAATGGGACAGCCAAGTAGTGAAAGGGCCAGGTGAGCGGGGTGGGGGTGGGGGGGGGGGTGCTACCAAAAATGATCCAGAGTGCAGCTGATTTGGTGGGATTTAAATGAAGAAAGTTATGGAAAAGCCAGTGGGAAATGCTGGCCAAACAAGCAGTTAAAAAAAGTCAGATCAAGGGCAAGAGGATTGGTATGATGAATAAGAATAATGTCATCAGCATAAAAGCGAGATGAAATGCCATGGTGTTGAATGATAAGAATTAGGGGAATCAGGAAAACTTTAAGCAGAGAGGCCAAAACAGAACCCTGAAGGACACCACAGGGAATTGAAAAGGAAGGGGAAGAAGAGTTACCAGTAGCAACTGAGAAAGAACACTGTGAAAGAAAAAAATAAAACCATCTCAGAATTGTACCACAAAAACCAAAGTCGTGAAGGTGGGTAAGAAGAGTAGAGTGGTCAACGTGATCAAAAGCGGCAGAGAGATCCAGAGAAACCACCACCGAAATATAACCCAATCATGACACTGATGAAGCTCACTAGTGAGGGAGAGCAGGATAGTTTAAGTGCTGTGTCCCAAATGGAAACCTGACTTACATGGATGAAAAGTATGAGTAGAATCCAGGTGCGAAAAGAGTTGTGCAAAAACAAGTTTTTCAAGTAACTTGGACGGAAACGGTAAGGTGGAAACAGGACGATAGTTTTCAGGGACTGAAGCGTCAGCAGAGGGATTCTTAAGAATAGGCTGAACAGTAGCATGTGTCCAGGTGCAAAGGCAAGTGCCAGAAGTTAAACTATTGTTAACCATGGGCAAAATAAATGGAAGGAGAGCAAGTGATGGAGTAGAGAACCATGAGGAGGGAATCGGGTCAGCGGCAGAAGTGGTCCTTTGAGATGAGCTAAGAGTTTTAAGCAATTCAGAGCAGAAATAGATTCTCAGAAGTGAGTCAGAGAGGACATGGTTGGTTCATCAGGTGAGCAAGGTAGGGAAAGGGGTGGTGGACAATCAAAGGTAGACCGAAGGGATTGAACTTTATCTTGGAAATGATTGGCAAGAGCAGATGGTGATGGTAAAGAACATTGAACAACAGATTGGGGTTCAGTGGAGGGTTTAGAGAAAGCATCTAAGACTGAGTATAACTGACAGGTGTAATTAGTGGCAGAAGTGATCAAACGAGAGTAATATTCCTTTTTTGCCACTTCTACTACTATGTATTCTATGTAAACCAATGTTACATTTTACTGTAAACTGCTTTGATAAAACTGAAAAGCGGTATATAAAACATGTTAATTAAATAAATAAATAAATAAAATACTGAGCATTTGTATAGCACTACAAGACATACGCAGAACTGAACAGACATGTAAGAGACAGTCCCTGCTCATCAGAGCTTACAATCTAGTCAAGACAGACAACACAAGGGAAACACAGGAGATCAGGTGAGTCAAGATCTGAAAGCAGCAGCGAAGAAGTGAGTTTTCAGCCTGGATTTGAAAAGCGTCAGAGAAGGCACCTGACATACAGACTCAGGTAGTTTGTTCCGGGCATAAGGTACAGCAAGGTGAAATGAGTGAAGTCTGGAGTTAGATATAGAAGGACACAGATAGAAGTGATTTTCTAGAACAGCAGAGTTCCCGAGGTGGGGTGTAGGAAGAGATAAGAGAGGAAAGGTAGTGAGGAGATGCAGAATGAATGCTCTTATAGGTCAGCAGGAGAAGTTTGAACTGGATTCAGAAACAGATAGGGAGCCAATGAAGTGAATTGAAAGAGGGGTAATATGAGCATGATGAGGCTGGTGGAAGATTAGCCACACAGCAGAGTGCTGAACAGATTGAAGGGGAGAGATATGATTCAGTGGGAGACCAGCAAGGAGTAGGTTACAATGGTCAAGACAGGAGGTGATTGAAGAGTGGATAAGCATCTTAGTAGTGTGTTCAGAAAGGAATGGGTGGATTTTTTTGATGTTATAGAGAAAGAAATGGCAGGTCTTAGCTATCAGATGGATGTGTATGGATAAGGAGAGAGAGGAGTCAAAGAAGACCCCAAGGCAGTGAACTGAGGAAACAGGGAGGAGTAGAGAGTTATCCACAGAGAATGAGAAAGGAGGAAGAAGAGAGGAGGTTTTAGGGGGAAGAATAAGAAACTTGGTTTTGGCCATATTCAGTTTCAAGCAATGGTGAGACATCAAAGCAGCAATGTCAGAAAAGCAGGCAGAATCCGGGTCTGTATTGCTGGAGATATTTCAGGTGTAGAGAAGTAGATCTGGGAGTCATCAGCATAAAGATGGTACTGAAAGTCATGGGAAGAGATGAGCACACCAAGAGACTGGGTATATATAGAGAAAAGGAGTCGATCCAGGACAGATCCTTGGAGTATACCAACTGAGAGTGGGATAGCAGCAGAGGAGGATCCACCAAAACAAACAGTGAAAGAGCGATGGGAGAAATAAGAGGAGAACCAGGATAGCATAGAGCCTTTAAAACCAAGGAGGAAAAGGTATCAAGGAGAAAGTTGTGGCCAACAGTGTCAAAAGCAGCAGAGAGGTCAATATGGATGAGGACTGAGTAAAACTCCTTGGACTTTGCCAGGAAAAAGTCACTGGAGACTTTGGCAAGAGATGTTTTAGTAGAATGTAAAGGACAAAAGTCAGATTGTAAAGGATCCAGGAGGGCTTGAGAGCAGACAAAGTAAAGACAACAGCATGAACCACACATTCAAATAGTTTAGAAATGACGGGGAGGAGGGAGATGGGTTGATAGTTAGAAGGACAGGTAGGATCAAGTGAGGGTTTCTTGAGGAGAGGTGTAACTACAGCATGGTTGAAGGCTGCAGGGACAGTTGCAATGGAGAGTGATAGGTTGAGAATAAGAGAGATGGAAGGGACCACAGTGGAAGAGATGGGGCTTTGGAGATGGTTGGGAATAGGATCAGAGGAGCAGGTAGTGAGTTTGGAGGAAGAGAAAAGGTGTGTGGTTTCCTCCTCAGAGATCACAGAAAAGGAAGAGAAGGTGACAGAAAAGGAAAGGTTGGGAGCATAGAGGGGGAGGAGGGGAAGTAGCTGCCTTTGTGGGGAATTAGAGTGTGATCTTGTGGATTTTGTTATGGAAATAGTCAGTCAGGGTTTGGGCAGAAAGGAAAGGAGGGGTCAAAGGTGAAGGCACTTTGAGGAGAGAGCTGAGAGTAATAAAAAGAAGGTGAGGGTCAGAGGCAAGAGATTTAGTCAGATGGACTTAATAGTCTTGTTTGATGAGTGCTATGGCTGACTGGAAAGAGACAATAATGAATTTGAAGTGTAGAAAGTCTGCAAGGACCCATCAAGACGAAACAGAAAGGATTCCAGATAGGTTAGCATCATGGAGGAGACCTCCGAGATCAAGAGTAGAGCGATGGAGGACTGCGACCTCCCCATTGGTTCAACCCAGCATAGGGGTCCCCTTCCTCTCTTAACCAACTCCTGGTCAAGAAGAGGGTATCAAGGGAGCAAGTTTCCACAAAGTCATAAACAAGTAGAATCTTTGCCCGCAAGGAGTGACAATTTACGAGAGCTAAGCACAGAAGCACTGAGGGTGAGGTTGTGCCAGGATCTGAAGACTGCTGAGTGATTGGACAGACAGTGAGATTTGAGAGCCTCTGAGCTCTGAGCTACTGGATAGAGGGGTTTGAGCATAGAGGATGCCACTCACATTGAAGTGGAATAAGAGACATGGAAAGCAGACAAAGAGAGAGAAGTAGCATGTAGCGAACAAAGAGCCTACCCCAGAAAACTGACATCAAGGAGGGAACACAATTGTCCAACAATAGTGTATATTTACTGTCGCCCCCGGTACATGCCCAAGGAGCACAACTTGCTCCATGGGCATATGCCATGTAGCATGGAACACCACAGATGGTTGTTATAAATGGGCTTATTTCTTAATGCTTAAGGAATGATCTATGGGCTCATTAACCCCCAGGGAGTACTCCAGGGGTATCTGTTCCACCTCCATTGCTTCTGTAGCCCAGGCCCCACAAGCTCTTCCCCAGCAATTCCAGAGGAAGTGAATTCATCCCTTTTACCCTGAGGAAAATTTCCCTCACCTCTGGCCCGTTCGCTCTTATCAGACCCAAGTTTCCAGTGTGTCTCTTGTGGATCCTTCAGACCACACTGGATAGGGCCTTCAAATATTCATAGATAGAGCACTTATCCAAATAGTGGCTGCCACTATTTAGATATGTGCTTTGGAATATCAAACCGCAAATCTTTAGCTGTTTATTAAACATGAAAACATTCTTTATCTGCCTTATCAAATTATATAAAGGGTTTTTCCAACATATGTTTTTTGTGATATTAACGCCCCCTTTCCACACTAGTTAATAATGATAATGATAATACTACTGCCAATAATAACAATATTATTATTATTTATCCTTCATGTGTGGCCAGTGCAGATTAACGCCATTAATTTGGGTCCTGCCTGGACTCGGTGAATATAAATGGACAGAGTGTTTCTGGTGCTGGTGTGCAGTGATACGGAGCTTCAGTATTAGGACACAGGAGGAGATGGTTCATTCAAAAGCCAGGGTGCTAGACTTCAGAAAAATTCACTTGTCAAATGAGGGAATACCTCAAGGAGTCATTAGCAGGATGAGAGCATCTGGGGGACGTGGAACAACAGTGAGCAAAACTGAAAGGAGATATTTTAAGGGCAACAATCTTTTTGCTGGTAAAGTAACTAAAATTAGAGTAAAAGGAGGCCACTATAGTTTTCAAAAGAAGTAGCTGAGAAAGTTAAGGAAAAAGAGGTTAGCCATTAAAAGCTATAAAGGATCTCAGAAAGAAGACAACAATATCTGGAGAAGCTAAGGGAAGCTGGTAAAGTTGTTAGGAAAGCAAAGATGCCAATGAAAGAAAAAATAGCCAAAACAGTAAATTATAGAGACAAGACTTTTCTTTAGATATACCCTTGTAAGGAGGAAGCACAAAGGTGCAATTGGGAGACTCAAGGATAAAAGGAATGAATTTGTAGAGGCTGATGAGGATAAAGGAGACTTTCTTAATAAATATTTCTCTTCTATGTTCACAGATGAACGGCTTTGAATGAGACTATAGAAACAGTCTAAATTTTGAATGATATGCCAGTGTTTCTTAAGTGTCATATTTATACTGCTAGCAAGATTGCTAATCATAAAGGGACATGCTATTTTATCATTTTCTTTCCTTTTATTTCCAACAATAAATCTCCCTATCAGAGTTCTCAGTCCTTTCATAACCTTTTCTAATGCAATTCTTTGGGTATCGTCATTCTTCAAAACTCCTCTGCACTTTTGCAGATTCTCTCTCAAAATCCATTGTATCTGAACACAATCTTCTTAACCTTAAAAATTTACCCACAGGCAGATTTTCTTTGAGTTTATGGCTATGACAGCTCTAAAATGTAGACATTTATTTGCATTAATTGCTTTGCGATATATGCTAGTCTCAAACTTGCCTTTACATAATATAATCAATACCATATTCTCTTTTAAATTGCAGATTTGGATCCTGCTTACTAAGAGGCACGTTTACTGAAGTATACTAGTTTTTGGAAGCTTAGTGTGCGCTAAGTGTCACATATTAGTGCAGGAGGCATAATGTTCCCACACTGTTGGAAGGACTCCTAACAAGTCCCTGTGCAGTTAGCACAATTCTGAGGACCTTGACACACTCAACCAAATGTCACACGTAAAGCAGGTGCACTTAATGCCACCCAATGAGGTGTCAGTGAATGTACACATGGTAACTGCAGCATGAATGATTAGTGCACTGCAAATGTGTCCATGGTAACTGCAATGTGCAGTCTTTGCCCACTCTCTACCCTAAACCCATCTCATCCTACGCTAAGCAGTTAGCATGGAATTTTTACCCTGGCTGCATTTTTAGCAAGTGACAATAGTTAAGTGTGGCCCCACACTAACCACTTAGTGTGAAATTTAGCATGTGGTAATCATTAACACACTAATATGCTTCAAAGCCATTTATGAAATTCTTTAAACATATTTTCTTAACCTTTACAAATCATCAAAATATCATCAATATATATTTTCCACATCAAGACATGCTCTATATGATTGATGATTGTCTAAGCATTTCCTTTCAAAATCAGTAACATAAAATTTGCAATATTTGGTACCATCATAGCACTCATTGCTGTACTTTTTATTTGTTGGTAAAAGACATTGCTAAAACTGAAAAAAAAAATTGTAAGTGCTAATGTCACCAATTCTATAATAAATTCTTTAGAAATACTTTTATTATTAGATCTCCTTTTAAGAGTATCACTGATAATGTCAGTTGTCCTATATTGAGATATATTTGTATATAATGAGTCTATATCCATTGTAACTAAAATTCTGTACCATCCTCATATTCATATTCTGTCAAAATCTGTATGATTTGAGATGAATATCAAAGGACACAAAATGAACAAATGAACACAAAAATATGTCTACAAACCTAGATGACAGTTCTAATATGAGAAGGTAATTCTTAAGAATGCTTTTATGTTTATTTATAGATTTTTACCACCATGAAGGCATAGTCAACATGACTATGTTATATTTTTAATGCATAGCTATCCTAGTTTATTTATTGGTATGGTTAATAAAGACATGATTTAAAAACTATCCATCTCTGTTTATTAATATTGATATTTTTATTTTATTTTTATTTATTTAACACTTATTTATATACCGCATCTTCCAGCGATCAGTTGCGGTGTACAATTAACAACAATTAACAATGCAGAGCTTGTTTTACATAGAACAATTATAACTTTTTACATAGAACATCTTAACTTGTGCAACAAAGGGTTTAAAGATTAAACAGAATGATTCAGTAAATCAACTAACACTGTATTACAATTTAAACAGAAGTACTGTCTCTAAAACAGTTGTAACTATATACAAGTGGGGTATCAATGCATAGGAATGGAATGATATATTTATTTGTACATCATGATTAGTCCTTTTTTTAAAAAATCTTTATTTACATTTTTCCATAACCTGACATGATTGTCACTGATACTATACATTAAACTCACTTGTTTTCTTAAGTATTTAGGTGCCCTTTTTGAAACTGCACTCTCCTTTAGGCAACAACTGAGCTTAGTAGTCAAAAAGTCCTTTTTTGCCTTAAAGCAATTTCGGATTATTTACACCGGCAAAGAATCCTGTGTATATTATGGACTGTTCAAGAACAAACCAGTCAGTACTAGAGGAGATCAAACCTAAGCTTTCTTTAGAAGCTCAGATGACAAGACTTTTACTTTCATATTTTGGACACATCATGCGAAGAGAGAGATCATTAGAGAAAGACATAATTTTTGGAAAGATTGAAGGTCAATGCAAATGAGGAAGCCAGCAATGAGATGGATCGATACAATAACAGCAGCTATGGGTGCCAGTCTGTCAACTATGAGCCACCTGTCTGAAAACCAAACTCAGTTTAGCACATCTATCCAGAGGGTCGCCATGAGTCGACACTGACTCAATGACACTTAACAACAACCACAACACACTTTTTTGGACACTTCTACTCAGACGTCATTAATCATCAATCTGGTCATCAGCGGGTTGAATTACTATGATACTGTCTATGTGAATCTTTATGCCATTAATTTGAAATGATTACAAGGAATCTGAAATAAAGCCGATCGGATTTTGCTCCAAGTAAGTAAATTTGATCACATCACTCCTCTTTTGTTTGAGTAACACTGACTTTCTGTCTCTGCTCTAAAATCTTACAATATTTTGCCACTTACTCATAAGGCATTGTATATTGAAACCTCCCCCCCCCCCATCACCCCTTTATTTACCTGCCTTTATAATCTTTTGCACTCCCACTCATGTTCTTTGGGCCTTCCATGAAAGAGATTTCAATATCTCTCTTCTTTTAAAGACTAAATTGGAATGTATCAGACAATCTGAATATTTCTTCAGGGCCCCAATATTGTGAAATGCTCTTCTTCCTTATATAGACCTAGAACCGACATATAAAAAATGTAAAGTTGTTTTAAAAACGTTTTTATGTGAACAGTTTTTTGGGGTCTATTTGTTTGGGTAGGAGTTGGGGAGGATGTAGCAGCACCTGAATATCTAGTCTGCACTTAATCTTTCATTCCTCTTTCTTGTTTGAGCTGGAGTTCCTTTCTCCATTGTTTTTTTTTAAGTAGATTATAAGACGCCTTGTCTTTTCATGAAAGATGATATAAAACGTTTTAATAGAACATAAACATTTCCCCCTGCCCCCACAAAAAAGTTTTTAAAATGGTATTACTCTGTGTTAATTTTACATGGATCTCTTTTCTTACCTCCTTTTTTTCCAAGTAGACATCCGAAGAAGAGGAAGAGATGGGGTAGCCAGAGAAAGAACCATTCTATGAACCTTTAAATGAGGATCTATAAAGACATCTGCCATATAATTCCAGCCATATTCTAAGCACAACACTGTTTTCTTCAGTTCCCAAGGTGGTTCTTTACCTGATATATTGCTGATCATCTCTCTGTAGGGCTCAGCAATACAAAAATGGTGGGAAAAGAAAGACAGGAATTAGGAATTGTACTTAGGTTCATACTTTTCTCAGATGTTCAAGATGAATTCAAATCAGGCACAGTAGGTAATCTCTGTCCCCAAAGGGCTTGCAATCTAAGTTTTTACCTGAGGCAATGTAGGATTAAGTGACTTGCCGAAGATCACTAGGAATAGTTGTGGAAGATAAATTCCCTGTTCAATGTAATTTCAGTTTGTTCAATGTAAACCGCACTGATGCAGAATAGTGCGGTATATAAGAGAATATCAATAAATAAATAAATAAATAAAACACTGATTCCAGTCGTTCTAGTTCACTGTTCTAACCATTAGACTACTCCTTTGCTCCATTAGATTGGGTTGCCTTAGAATGCAATTTTAAAGCACTCATTTGAAATGTAGGACAATTCAGGTGGGAAATCAGACAACTTCTAAACACAACAGTGGACATGCTACTGGTTTTAAGTTAAATTAGGGACTCTATCACTACCTTCATGACAAATTTCCAAAGTGAAGTGAAAGAGACAGTGAACACTTAACAGTAGAATACTGAGATGCCATCCATTGCTGACTTGTTTTTATCAATAGTCTTCATAAACCTCAAGAAATAGCTGAAAAAGGTGAAGACCCAGGACCAATGGTGGAATAGATAGATACACTGGTGGAGCAGAAGACCCCTTCCCCTCTAAAGTAAACCGCGCTGATGATAAATAGTGCGGTATAGAAGAAATTGCAAATAAATAAATAAATAAAATAAAGTTCATCACTAAAGATGGAAATACTGTAAATGCAATGCTATATCTCCCATGTCTCACTATTTCTCTGTACAAGCTGTGCTCTTAAGTTACAGGAAATGCTGCCAACCTCATTCAGGTGTGTGACTTTAACTGCTCTCTAAAGTATATGATGTACTTTTTCCTGATATGCTTGTTTTTCTTGGCAGTACTTGCTGTGTAAGACTTCCATATAAAAATATGTTATATGCTCGTACTCTTGTGCTACATAGTAGCAGCTGATGACTTTCCTGTTTCTCCTTTCTGTGACAGCCATTATAATGATTATGAATGAATTTCCTTGCTCCATGAGTGGACAATTTGTGTAACTTCAGCACATGTAAGAGTATTTGCTGCTTTGAGTGTCCCTGTAGGGTCAGGGAACTGATATGAAAGTAAAAATAATAATAATGATTGGGTCAATATTAAACACCACAGTTGGCATTTTTTTAATGCTGGTCACATTGGTTAAATATAATATGTATTCAATGCTGATAGCCATAGAAGCAGTGGTGTTAAATATGCAAATAGAGTGGTGAACCCCACAGTTATATGGGTAGCGGCAATATTCAGTCAGCTATCCATATAGCTATTTGGATACATTTAGGACAGCTTTTTTGCTGGATAGCTACTGTGATCACATTTTGCTCTCCATATAGTTAGGCAGAGCACCCGCACTCTCTTCTGACACTATCTTGATAATCTGCTTTAATACGGAAACACTGACCTGTTTTATCAGTGCATTCTGTTTTTGCTAGTCTTAAGCCCAGAGTTTCTTTCAGTAGGGGGAAATATTTGCAGGATATACTGTGCCCTGCGGTGCCCAGAAAAATTTAAACTACCGTGATTGGTCATTCACATTGTGGACATTTGTCATTTTTAACCAAATATAGAGGAGAGTGGTTGTGCTCTCTTCTTGTGAGGTTGTGTTGCATTATGCAACTTCTTGCATGTCCCAGTATGTAGTGTACTCGCTGTGCTGTCCATGTGAGAAGATCTATGTTGTGAAGACTATGAGACAGCTGAGGGTAAGCATTGTAGAAACTGTATACCTTTTTGGGAACCTGACAGGTACTTGTGACCTGGGTTGGACACTATTGGAAAAAGGATACTGGGCTTGATGGATCTTGGTCTAACCAAGTATGGTATTCCTTATGTTCCTATGTTCTTATGTAAAGGCTGGCCTAACTTTCACACTGAAGCGAACCGGGCAGAGGCTGAATAATACCACTGCCTGATTAGCGTCAATGCTATTCGGCTGACCCGGGATATTCAATGCCGGTGACCAGAATACTGGACCCATAATTTTTAAGAGACTTGAGCATGTTGAACAGCATTTTATATACTCAAGTAGGATCTTATAAAGTTTCCGAGGGTATATGTGCCTAAAATGTAGGCACACAGAAGCATAGCACCGAACTTTGAACCATGTTCTCATATGTATTCCAGGGGTGGAGAACAGGTGAAACAGGGAAGAATTAGCACTGATGCTTGAATTTTAAAATGTGTGGATATGTATCTATTTTAGCCAATGCATTCACACAAACAATTACACCTGTCTTGGAGCAGATGTAAATGGGATGTTTGCTTTCCACAGGGTAAATTTAAAAGGAATACAGACATGCAGTATGTTCCTTTTCCTTCATATGTATGACATATATGTCTTTCTTTCATAGACATCTCATTATAAAATTACCCTTAAAGTGGATAATTATATACTTTGGGTATTCTGGACCTGCAGCCTCCCCCGCTCGACCCTCCCCCTGCTTTATAATTAAATACCATAGCTTAAACAAACGAGTCAGAACATGTGCTTCATGGAAATCCAAGGCTGCAGCTTTACTGAGTTCACAACATCATCGAGAACTATACCCAAGCTGAAATCTCCACCATACTAGTACCACTTCCCAGATGAATATCTGCTATGCGCCAGAAAACTGCCTCATTCCAAGGCTACCCTCCCTGCAGGCCAAGTAAACCCTCAGGCCTCTTCAGCACCCAAGTAAGAAGCACACCTGCTTGTTCTTATAGCATTCCATCACACGAGCACCATCCAAGCACCTGCATTTACCACCCAGATTGCCTGGCTGCCCAACTAATGCTGGGCAGGAAATCACACCCTCCCCAGAGCAGATAAAATGCCACAGGAATGTCAACGACCTGTGATTCCAGATCAGAATATCTTCCAAGACATCATGAAAGGAATTATTTAACAAATCTTGGCCCACATCCAATAAATGTACCCCATCTGGTCTAAAATGGAGCCTCATGTCTATCCCACACCCATGTGTGGCATAATGCTTACCTCCTTGCTGACAAAGCCAAGAACCAAATTTCTCATTCATCTTGGCACTCTTTCTCCCTCAAATTATCTGGTCATGTAAAGAAGACCTCACAATGATATCAGGCATAGTAACATAGTAAATGATGGCAGATAAAGACCAACAAGGCCCATCAGTAGGTTGGCTAAAGTTTTACCTGTTGCTCTGTGCAGGTTACTCCTGGCTATGCCTTTGTTTAGGTTTGTACCTGCTTCTCCATGCAAGTTACCTCCCCCTCCCCCTCTATTTTTTGAAGTGTAAAAGTTATTTGTTTGCTTTTATTCTATCCTCTTGCTATATAGGAATTCTGTTTGTTTGTCTCATGCCCTTTTGAATTCAGTTAGTTAAATAAAAATAAATCAAAAAAGGAAAATAAGTGCTATCTTTTTATTGAACTAATTTAATACACTAGACTAACATTTGAAGTTAAACCTTCTTCTTTAGGTCAGAATAGTATGAGCAACAGATAACAATACCATAATGCGTGAATCACTAAAGCATTCCATTGGATGAGGATGAGGGAGGGGGAAGTGGGAGAGATGGTTGGGTGATCAGAGGGTGACTAGGCTGTAAATATTTGTAGTTTATAATGTGATAGAAAGCCCATATCTTTATTGTGTCCCCTCTGGTCTGACTGAAAGTGTCATAAGTTCAAAAATTTTATATTCTTGGTCTGATCTGAATCTTCCTCTTAGGAGTCTCATCATAAAAGCATTTATGCTGTGTTCTGGTCCTGAGAAGTGCTCTCCAAATGCAGGAGTGACAGAGGTGACACCTTGGTCTGCTCTGTGTTGTGTGAGCTTATGGCTGTGTGAATTGATTCTTGTATTTAAACTTTGCCCTGTCTGTCCAATGTAGCATCTCCTTTCATGTCTTCTGCATTCTAGAATACCGCATTAGAGGAAGAACATGAGTGGAATCCCCTTATGTTGAATGCTTTTCTCATGTGGGTAAGTGTGAAGTCCTGTGATATGAATTCACTTACTGTTTTTGCTTCCAACATCTCCATCAGGAGGGCATTCCAGGTATCCACACTTTCTGTGTACATGTATTTTCTAATATTACTTTTAATTTTACCTCCTTGCAGCTTCATTTCATGTTCTCTAATTCTAATGCTTTCCCATCTTTTTAAAAAGGTGTATTTGTTCATTAATACTTTTTAAGTATTTAAAACATCCATATCATATATCCCCTGTCCTTTCTCTCCTCGAGGATATACATTTTTAGGTCAAGCCTCTGCTCTAACGTCTTCTGGCACAGGCCTCATATCATTTTGGCTGCTTTCCTCTGAACCATTTCAAATCTTTTTGCAACCCACATTCACCAACCCCAGCCAAATATATGATTGATACATCCTAGATTTCTAATACCAAGTCAGTTGAATCATAATCTGAGGCAGATCTGAATCAGCAGCAAAGGTAGCTGCCCTGAAACAAAAAGAATGCATTCTGAAATGGAAATCACCCATCCCCAATGATAATAAACCTTTCTACAGTAACAGAGAGAACTGGTAACACATCAGGGCTGAACCATCTGCATAGATTAAAAGTCGGAGCCTCTGCCAGGCCACATTCCCAGGAAAGCCCTCACTTTCTGAGACTGTCCAAGTAACCATATCAGCCACCTTCCATAATAGAAGCCAAGCCCCCATCCACTGTTCCCTTTAAGCTGTGCGCGTGTGCGCGCGCACACACCTCGCCGAGCGAGCGCACATACTTTACAACAGAGCGCACAAAAATTACGGCTCTGATTCTGATAGAAAACAACACAGATGTCTTAAAATTTAAAAGTTATGATTGTAATTACTAGAAATTTCCCGCTTCATTTAATAATTGTCTATTTTCATTTAATTTGATTAAAATCAATGTGGTGTACATACTGTATTCTGATGTGTAGTCAAATTTTAAAGTATATAACTCCGAGTGTCATTATGTGGCGCACAAAAATTTAACCTTCCTTCAAAAGCTGCACACAGCTGATATTTTATGCGCACACAGCCTACAGAAAATTAGAGGGAACATTGCCCCCATCCCAGCCTGATCCATCTTTGAAAGCTGAATATCCAACAGAACCACATCCCCGAGCAACAGAAAAAGCTCATAAAACAACCTCTAGTTCCTTGAATTCCTGGTCATACGAGATACCCATTCTCCTACTCTGATTATCCCAAAGAAGGTTAGAATGAACTCTACCCTAAATAATACATTTTACTTCCTGAAAATCAAATATGCCATAGAGCAAACCACAACCTCTAGAGCATCCCATGGATGCTAGGCACCAGTGCATCAAAAATATCTCATTGGGCCCAATCTGAAAATAATATATCATATCACGATCTTGCCCACTGGGTAACCCAAGCCATGAGCTCTGAAGAAAAAGGAAAAAAAAATATTATCTGCTTCAAATTTCCCACCCTAGAACAGCCTGCCCAAGGAAACACAGTATTGTTGCCCCACATGGACTGGCTTTGAGTTACCAAGTCCCGAAACTGTGATCAATTAGACCAAGACAGCGCATCCTCTACAGAGTTATGCATTCCTGGAAATTCTGTGTCCATGCTGTTGCACTGAGCTGAGGGTAGTACAACACAAATTCATGTAGTATAGAAGTCATCACACCACACTTCATTGGAGGCCAGATCAGGGGTCAGGCTGCGGGGAAAGGCGAAAGTGGTCAGCAGCTGGGAATCGTGGCTCCTGAATGAAGCTGGGGTGCTATGGCAACCGGACGCCATGGCACCATGGCTCCATTCAGGATCCTGGCTGAATTAGCTAGGCAGGGGCCTGTATGTGCAGGCCGATGGAAATCAGGCCCGGCCTGCACGAACAGGCCTAGATGTGATTCTGATCCTGCAGGGCCTAGACGTACCCCGTGGGATCAGAATCAGGTCTATCTCTGTGCGTCCGATTCTGACCGGACACACAAAGGCCAAGATGCACGGAATGGAATGTGCATCCACAACAAATGGGGACACAATCATATCTCTGGAAGACAGACTGATGAAAGTACCCACAATTCGTCTAGTTCCAATTCGTCTGTCAGCTTTGTTTCCACAGTATGCCATTCTGATTAACTGATGCCATAATACTCCTTACATTCCCATTAGTGACCCCCATAAGGAATTTGAAATCCCATACCAGCACAGTCAGCACAGTCAGAAGCTGTAAAGATGTCTTACGCATTGGAATATGGAATGTACAAAGCATGAACCAAGGGAAGTTGGAAGTGGTCAAGAATGAAATGGAATGTGTACAACTTGATCTGTTGGGTGTCAGCGAACAGAAATTAACTGGCATCGGGCACTTTGCATCAGATTATCACATGGTCTACTATGCTGGAAATGAAAGACAAAGAAGAAATGGTGTTGCATTTATAATAAAGAAGAAATTTGCAAGAACTGTAATGAAATACAATGCAGTCAGTGAATGCTTAATCTCTATTCGTCTACGAGGAATACCTATCAACACAACTATAATTCAAGTATATGCCCCAACAACAGCTGCAGAAGAGAATGAAATTGAAGAGTTCTATGAACAAGTACAAGCTGAAATTGACAGAACATGAAAACAGGATATCCTGATAGTCATGGGTGACTGGAATGCAAAAGTTGGCAACAAAGAAGAAGGCAAAGTAGTTGGAAAATATGGACTTGGCAACAGAAATAAAGCTGGAGAAAGACTGACAGAATTCTGCAGGACCAACGATCCATTCATCTCAAACACCTTCTTCCATCAACACAAGCGGTGACTGTACACATGGACATCACCAATGGATTGTATAAAAATCAAATTGACTACATCTGTGGAAGTCAACGATGGAAAAGTTCTATAACATCAACAAAGACAAAACCTGGAGCTGACTGTGATACAGATCATCAACTACTAGTATGCAAACTCAAGCTAAAGTTGAAAAAGAGCAAACCACTCGTGAATGCATCAAAATATGACCTTTAGAATATACCACTGGAATTTAAAAACTGCCTGCAAAATTGATTTGCTGCTTTAGATACAAATGACAGAGCTCCAGAAGAGTTATGGAATGACATCAAGAAGGTTGTGTTGGAAGAAAGCGAGAAGTCTCTACAAAAGGTGAAAAAGAAAAAACGGCCAAAATGGATGACGGAAGAAACTCTGAAAATTGCCCAGAAACGCAGAGAAGCTAAAGCCAGAGGAGAAAGAAAGACAATAACAGAACTCAACAGAGATTTCCAATGTGCAGCAAGACAGGACAAGGAAAAGTACTACAACGACGCATGCAAGTAGAAGCAGAAACTATTAGAGGAAGAACAAGATCAGCTTTCCTAAAGCTACGAGAGTTAAAGAAAAGGTTCCAGCCTCAAATTGGAATGTTATAAGATGCTCAAGGTTCTATGTTGAATGATGCTGAGAAGATCAAGAAAAGGTGGAAGGAATATACAGAGTTTTTATATGATAAAGATCAAGTGGACCAACAGCCGTTTCAACCTGTACCTTATGATCAGGAACCATTGGTGATGAAAAAAGAAGTTAAAGCAGCATTGAATGCCTTATCAAAGAACAACTTAATAACTAAACCCGAAAACCTTCTTGTTTCCCACATAAATAACCACACCTAAAAAAGAGAGAAACAAACCAACATACAATTTTTGTTGGCACGCACACCTCGAAGGAAGGAAAAAATCTCCTTCTCGCAGTGTGTTGTTCCATTTTATCTCATTTATTTAAATTTAGGGACACAACCCTAACAAAGGATCGAGGGACCATAAACCCTCAATACCAACCGGTAATTAATGGAATATAGAAACAGTACTCATCTTGAGCTTCACCACTTTCCTTTTGATCCCAAAATCGGGCAAGTCCTCCCAAATGACCCAGTGGTTTCTTTCCAGTTTACGCTAATGTATCATAAGCAAATACATGTATACTTGATTTTTCTCATAATCCCCCATATCATGATATGGTGATATAGGGGATTACGAGAAAAATCAAGTATACACGTGGAGACAATTATTACAAAAAGGGAAGTGGAAAAAGAAAAGACAAGTTACATTTGAAGATTCTACTGAGGAAAGTGAGGGTTCCTCAGATAATTCTTCCTCTAGGAGTTTGACTTCATCTAGAGGGGGCTTTTCACAATGCCCTTTTTCCAGAGGCCGCCCTCAAGTACACCTTCCTCCATATGTCGAGGAAGGTCGGAGGGGGCCAACTACAAGATCCCACACGAGATCCCAATAATAAAATTTGTCTAATAGGCTTCTTACGTCAGACCAATTACAGGTGTTACAATTAGGCTTATCGTTCGTCCCATCCCCAAAATATGATCCTTTTAAGATTCGGGTGTCACTTTATAGATTCTTTAGAAAATTACAGGTAACCCATTTATTTCGGTCTCAGACAACCACAGAAGGTGGAGGGGAAGTTTCTTTAATTAGGAACCCGTCTAAGTGGATCCCGCCTGGGATGATAGACCCGGCTATAGACACTTTTCAGAAATTGGTTCTACGTGATGTAACTCAATGGGAGAAAAAGGAATTGGGACATAATTTTTCAAATCTTGACAGAAAGCATAGCATAGCATTGTGATCATTACATGACTGTACGGATATTATCATCCATAGGGCCGATAAGGGAGGGGCGATAGTTATTAAAGATATTCAGCAATACCGGAGAATAGTGAGGGAACATCTGTTGGATGGGAAGTATTATACCTTATTGCAAGGAAATCCTGCTGCCTCTATTCAAGTTGAAATTCAAGAATTGACAGCAACAGCTTTTTCCTGTAATTGGATAACTTCCAAGGAACATCAGTTTTTAAATCTGTTGAATCCAGTTACCCTGATTTTGTACATGGTGCCTAAGATTCATAAAGACTTGCGAAATCTACCGGGCCGACTGATAGTGTCATGTCGGGGGTCACTCTTAGAGCCGCTTTCACAATTTTGTGATTTGTTTTTTCGGCCTTTACTACCGACAATTACATCTTATATACCGGATTCTTTTCATTTTTTATCGGTTTTACGAGAATTACCAGAGGACAAAACAAATTGGTATAGAAAAGACATAAAGGCGTTATATACCAATATCGAACAGGGAGCAGCCTTGAAGATGGCAGAATGAGTTCCCTTTGAGTTGCCTGCTCGATTGCCTAAATTTTTTATACTGAACCTGTTAAGGTTGGTTCTAACTAATATTTTTTTCTTATTTGAGGACCAATATTTTCAACAGATTTATGGTATAGCAATGGGGGCAACGGTAGCCCCATCTATAGCTACTTTTTTTATGGCAGAGTTTGAAACTCGATTTATTTATCCTTCCCCATGGTTTCAACAGATACGTATGTGGACGAGATTTTTAGATGACATCTTCTTTTTTTGGACAGACACAGAGGGTTCATTAAATCAATTTTTCGTCTGGATAAATTCTTTATCTGCAGATCTTCAATTTACACCTGTTGTTAATAAAGACATGATTGATTTTTTGGATGTCTGCTTAATTAAGGAAGGATCTGAAGTAAAATCAACTTTGTACCGAAAAGAAGTCCAACGTAACACTTTGTTACATTACCATAGTTACCATCCAGGCCCTTTGAGATGGGGTCTACCAGTTGGGCAATTCATAAGGCTACGTCGACTATGCTCTACTTTGGAAGATTTCAAGATTCAAGCAATACAATTGAAAGCTTGGCTGCTGGAGCGCGGTTACCCTTGAATTGTAATAAATCGAGCATATCAACGAGCTCATTTTAATTATGGTGAGTGGTGGGACATTTCAATTGCTGCTCCTACACAGGCTGTCACTCCCCCCTTTGTAGGAGTGCTGCCCTACATGCCAGATACTTCAAAGATAATACAGATTATTAAATCTCGTTGGCCCGTGTTATCTGTACATTCCACATTTGCGAAGTCATTGATGCTTGGGCTTCAAAGGGGCAGGAATATTGCAGATTGGTTAGCGCATCATAATAGCCACAGTCAGTGGTGGATATCACCCTGTAGGTCACTTTAAATACATGGACTGTGATTTTTGTCACATGACAATAGAAGGGGCATTCTGGAAACATCCTATAAATCATCAGAAATTTTATAACAAGCACACCACGACATGTTTAACATCTTTTGTAATATATGCATTAATTTGTCTGTGCAATTTGATTTATGTGGGTAAAACATCTAGGAGTATGAAAAAGAGACTCCAAGAACATCGGTCCCGTATCAACGGGGGGGTCTTGACAGCTCTATTAGTATCTCATTGTCAAGAACATAACCATATTTTTCAGGATCTGAGATGGAGAGTAATTGACCATATTCCGCCCTATAATAGGGGGTAGCATGATAGACAATCTCGATTGAGTATCCGAGAACAATTCTGGATTTATTTATTGAACTCCGTTGAACCTTATGTTTTGAATTTTCATGTGGAATGGTGGATGATTATATAGGATTACAGCAGTCTCAACTTGTCATGCGCCTATTGGTTATAAGCTGGTCATGTGATTTTCACCGGGGCTTTAAATTCAGTATGTTTGGAAGACAGCGAGGAGCAACAGGGTTTGAAGAGCCGGGAACGCTGGAGGATCGAAACATTACAACGTTGGATTACATGACAATTAGAGACTAAGGCTCTTTTGGAATGGTTGCCTATATGAAGTTATTCCTTTGAGATAAGTTCTCTTTTGGATTTGATGTTTCTGCGAGGAGTTGGAACAGGTGATTGGAAACCATCTTGAGCGTCCTCTTTTTGATCAATAGCAAGACACTAGAACGGAAGTTTCAGCGCTAATGGTGGAGATATGGGTTGAGCATTTATTTGCTTATAATACATTAGCGTGAACTGGAAAAAAACCGCTGGGTCGTTTGGGAGGACTTGCCTGATTTTGGGATCAAAAGGAAAGTGGTGAAGCTCAAGATAAGTACTGTTTCTATATTCCATTAACGGTTGGTATTGAGGGTTTATGGTCCCTTAATCCTTTGTTAGGGTTGTGTCCCTAAATTTTAAAAAATGAGATAAAATGGAACAACACACTGCGAGAAGGGGATTTTTTCCTTCCTTCGAGGTGTGCGTTCCAACAAAAATTGTATGTTGGTTTGTTTCTCTCTTTTTTAGGTGTAGTTATCAAAGAACAAAGCACCAGGCATTGATAGCATTCCCACAGAAGTATTACAACAATCTGATGCAGCTGTTACCGTATTTACAAGGCTCTGCCAAGAAATATGGAAGACAGCATCATGGCCAACTGACTGGAAAAGATTTGTGTTTATACCAAGACTAAAGAAAGGTGATCCAACTGACTGTGGAAATTATCACACAATCGCTCTGATCCCACATGCCAGCAAGATTCTACTGAAGATTATTCAAAAGAGACTACAACTATACCTGGAACAAGAACTACCTGAAGTGCAAGCAGGGTTCAGGAAAGGGCGAGGAACGAGAGACATCATTGCGGATGTGAGATGGATCCTTGAAAAGACTAAAGAATACCAAAAGGATATCTATTTGTGCTTTATCAACTATAGCAAGGCTTTTGACTGTGTAAACCATGAGAAACTCTGGGCCACATTAAGAAGCATGGGTATACCAGAACACCTGATCGTACTCTTGCACAATCTGTACATTGATCAAGAAGCAGCAGTTCAAACGGCACAAGGAGAAACAGAATGGTTTAAAATAAGCAAAGGTGTAAGACAAGGCTGCATACTTTCCCCCTACCTGTTTAATTTATATGCAGAACAAATCATCAGAGAAGCAGGATTGTATGAAGACAACAGAGGTGTGAAGATTGGTGGAAGACTCATCAACAACCTTTGCTATGCTGATGATACCACATTACTGGCTGAAAGTGAAGATGATCTGAAACATTTGCTTCTCACAATCAAAGAACATAGTCTCAAAATGGGCCTGCACCTTAATGTAAAGAAGACAAAGATCATGACAACTGGCATAATCAACAGGTTCATCGTTGAAGGAGAACAAATTGAAATTGTGAACAATTTTAACCTACTTGGATCAACTATCAATAAAGAAGCAACAAGCAGTAAAGAAATCAGACAACGCATTGCTCTTGGCAGAATGGCTATGAAAGACCTAGATAAGATTCTCAAGAGCAAAGATGTCTCTCTCCATACAAAGATTCGACTTGTTCAAACCATGGTATTTTCAATAACATCATATGGATGTGAAAGCTGGACAGTGAAAAAGATAGACAGGAAGAAAATTGATGCCTTTGAATTATGGTGCTGGCGGAGAATACTGTGTATACCATGGACTGCCTGAAGAACAAATCAGTCGATACTAGAGGAGATCAAACCTAAGCTTTCTTTAGAAGCTCAGATGACAAGACTGACTTTCATACTTTGGACACATCATGCGAAGAGAGAGATCATTAGAGAAAGACATCATGCTTGGCAAGATAGAAGGTCTGCGCAAAAGAGGAAGGCCAGCAATGAGATGGATCGATACAATAACAGCAGCTATGGGTCAACAATGAGCTGCCTGACTCAAGACCGAACACAATTTAGAATAGCTATCCAGAGGGTCGCCATTTATTTATTTTATTTATTTATTTAACATTTCTTATATACCGCGCTATTTGTCATCAGCGCGGTTTACATCAAAACAATAGAACACTTGACCAGATACATTGGCCGTCTTTTACATAAAACGGGGAGTTAACATGGAGGAGAACTTGGGGAACTATTTACATTCAAGTTTAT
Organism: Ichthyophis bannanicus; assembly: GCA_033557465.1. Taxonomy (NCBI): domain Eukaryota; kingdom Metazoa; phylum Chordata; class Amphibia; order Gymnophiona; family Ichthyophiidae; genus Ichthyophis; species Ichthyophis bannanicus. The sequence continues at coordinate 1,474,588,469 of CM066032.1, forward strand.
GAGTCGACTCCGACTCGACGGCACTTAACAACAACAACAACAACCAGCACAAATATGGATCATATATTGGTTACTGCTGTAATTAAAACAGCATCACCTGCAACCTGATTAGGACATCAGGTCACCCAAAACCACTATTACTTTATTCAAGAAGTGTTCCCTGAGCCCTGCTTCAGACCGAGGCACTAATCATCACTCGTAACCCAGACTTCATCCACCCACCGGACATCAAGATACAAAACACAACTATACCAATAAAATCGGAGTGACCCTGGACCCTCAACTGGAGGCAGGTACACCAGAACTGGGTACTGATATTTCTCACAGCAGCTCCCTACAAATGGCTACACCTGTTCCATACAATGTCTGCTCTCTGTCTTGGCTTATTTTGGTCAGCACACATCTGCTATCTGTGGGGCGACCCTGCCTGCCTTTTCACAGTCTGCTTTGTGACAATATTCCCCTGGTCAGGCCTGTGTGGACACGGGAGGGTGGATCTCTGTGTCAGTGTACCTAGTAGGCAGTCTCTGGAGATTTCACCACTCTCAAAGCTTGTGTAGATCACCAACTGGGTAAGGGTATATTCATTGTGGCACAATCCAGTAAATCTTGGAATGTCAATAATTTCTTCCAGTGCATTGCACACTACTTGCATATTCATAGAGTGGAATGCTTTTCGGTTGTGGTATGTAGCCTCAGTCTGTCGAGGAGGCCTCAGGGCCACATGTGTACAATCAACCCCAACACAGAAGGAAACCCTGCCACCTCATGAAATGGAAGTATTGGCTGTTGCCTCTGCTGCACTGTGCGAGGAATGCAATATAATCCGAGGCACATATCAGGAAAGCACTCAGAAACTGAGTGATACACTTGGACACTACCACTTGTCTCAGACATGCAGTGGCTGTCAGCACAGATTGAAAGGTACCTTCACTAAGACTGCAAATGCTGTTGTCAGGCAGGGCCTGTCTCCTATGTGTTATTGCACTGAGGTGGGGCTCCAGATCCCGACACTGCTGATGTATGGTTGCCCCGTCAAAGAAGAATCTGCTGACACTGAGTTCATGAGTAAAGTCCATGTACTGGCTTCTCAGGCTAGGTAACCTTAGGGCAGTTTCTACAAATGGGTGAGTTTTATGCATATCAAAACAATATCAAAAAACATCTGCTCTTAAACCAATAATCTCTACTAACACAATCTTACACTACTAACCTATACACTTTCCTCAGGCAAAATGACCTCAGCAAAGCTCATACCCCACAGTTAGTGAAAAATCACTATAGGGAGCGGCAGACGCTAACATCACTGGTCAATGAGCCTCCATTCAACCACCTACAACATAACATATTCCAAACATTAAAAACCACCTAATTACCCTTGGGAAAATAACCTTAAACTCACTTCTAAAACCTCCACCACACAAGCGTACAACACATACAAGCAGCGTCTCAATTTTACACAGTTCTGCAAAAATTGCACAACGAGGAGCTATACGGAATTCCACCAGGGCTGTAATCTCTCACCTATAAAAAAGAATACAAAATAAGCAAAAGCAACCAGCATCGTCACTAAAACGTTCCATGTACTTATCTTCATATCACTTCATGCAGCCAACCAGCACCGCAATGCTCCATCGCAATTCTAGGTTCCAAGGTTTCAAGCAGGGTCACGAAGACCTCCAAGAATATGGCAGTGGGAAAAGAATTTCGCTAGGAACTAAACAGATTTGCTCCACAACCCTACAGAAGCTTCCGTTTCGCCGATATACGGCTTCTTCAGTGGTTCAGTAACGAAATATAGCACAAAACGTCCTCTTCTCAGTCAGTTAACTCTCCCACCATCAAAAAAGACAGTGTGTAACAGTAAAATTTTGACATATCCATCCGTTTATTTTTTACAGTCATTTCAAAAATGCAGGTTTGACTGGCTCACCCTGTATAAGGGCTTGATAAATGGTGCGGAAATCATCCGGTTCGAGTAGTGTGCGTAGGTGTCTGAGAGATTTGATTTTAAAGTAGATTGCCTTGACAGTATTGGCTATGTGGTTTTTAACCAAATTTTTATCGGTCAGAATGAGAATATTCAAGGTGATCATAACCTCTTCATTCTTGGTAATTCTTTTAGGGTCATGGTGCCAGTGCTTTTTAGGCACAGTGCTGTTATAGTGCTTACAGAGTTTCGAATGAATAAGGCATGCTACTTTATTGTGCCTTTCTGTATAGAAATTTTCCACCATCAGAACTTCACAACTAGCTATGAGGTGAGTCACCATTTCCAGTTCTTTCTCACAGAATCAACATAGGTCTATTTTGCCAGGTTTTTCAATGCTCATTGTAAACTTCTGTCCTGGGCTGCAACTATCAACCTCTCATCCTTCGGTTTCAGTTCACCTCTCCTTAACCGTTCATGTGTCCGTTCTTGATCTACAAAGGGTTCCTAAAGTAACACTCTGTATTTCCCACTGTATTTGTACATTTGTCGCTTGTTTTTCCTCATTTGCTGATCCAATCCTTGGAAGAGTTTTTTCTCTTGTTTTGCAAATTCTGTTGCTTCCTTCCCTATGTGTGCTTGTGGATGCTCACTCATTCCTTCTAGTTGTCAGAATGCTTGTCCAAGGTTGATGATGGAGACAGATTCTGGACGTTTACTTTCATATTTCAGCAGTTTTTGCATATTTGGATCTGATGATGCAGTAAGTAGGCCTGGAGGCCTATGATAGTAGCTCTGTATGTGTAATCAATCACTTTGAGGCCTAGCCCTCCTTCAGCTCTAGGGATGTACAGTCTTGACATACCCTGATTCTTGTAAATTGCTTCATGAGCATGATAGAGAAAGGAGGAGCAGCAAGGAGACTACCCTATCTGCCTCATGCAGCATGACCATTGCAAAGGAGGCATTCATTTCCTTTGTGCTTTGCAGATCCCAACACCAGCTCCTCCTGTGCAACCCTCCAACCTTACTGTGAACACTCACACACTCACTTGCAGGGACGAATCCTAGAAGACAGCAGAAATTTAGCAAAATCCTGGCCTTGTTCCATGTATCTGATAGGAATAATGGGCATGTCTGCAGCAAAGGCTGGAAACATGCACGCGCTTTCAGAAATATGGTGTACATGTCTCCAGGGCATGGCATACCCCATTCTGTCCTCTCATAGGCATGTGTGGACATCCCATGCAAGCAAGATAAACGTCCATGGGTACCATGCATGGGAATATGTTCGTAGACATTTTCGCCACATATCCACAGCATGTTTGCGGCTTTTGGAATAACCCTAAAAGAGTGCCAGCAGCCATCACCAAAACCCTAAATACCATGGGTTGGGAATTTCAGCGCATTAACCTCTGCAGCCATCCAATCAATCAGGAACTCTTAAATGACCTGCAGTAATAAAGCCACAGGTAAACATGATCCTTACCCACCATCCTTTCAACACTTATTTATAATGGTTGTCAACATTCCAGTGAGTGAATCGTAAGGGCTGGGACACCAATTAATCCTGGGAAGTCACAGATGGGGCATGTGTTGCTCACATAACAGGATCTGTATAGACAAAGTCCAAAACGACAGCTATTTTATGCTGGTTATACAAAGTCCACACTGCTCACAAACTAGGACACATGAAAAAAAATCTGACTTTACATTCTAATTTTTTTTTAATCTTAAATTTAAAAAAAAAAGCTCAAGGAGACATCTGTTGTGGTAATATGATATAAAGATTTTGTAAGAAAGCTTATATCCTTTCTTTACAATCACTTGTCAATCACTTATCTAAACTTTTTCTAAAGCTTTTTCTTATCATCATATTTACTATTAAGGGGACAATATTCAAAGCCCTTATCTGGATAGCTCATTGGTCATTAGCACGTGATTGATCGTCCATACTAATAGCAATGTGCTCCCATGCCCACTCTCCGCCCCTAACCAGTCCATTTCCCACCCCATCAGGCATTTTGCAGTTACTGCAGGAATTAGCATGAGGTACTTATCTTTCCTGTGCAATAATTGTTACCACTGTTCTGAAATGCATGTTAACCAGGGCTGACTGGTCCACTAAGCAAACTAGGCAGTCGACTAGGGCAGCAGTCCCTGGTGGGAACCATCACTATCCCAACCCCCTGGGAAGCAGCAGCTGAACTGCTACAGCAGCACCATGGTGGGCATTAAAATGCCAGTTCCAGCCTACCCTCCTGCCCGCCCTCCAAGAAAGTTGAAACAGATGGGGGGGGGGGGGGGGCAGGAGCAGCAGGCCATGGGCACACATGCGCTCGGGCACTTTAAGGCCTGACGCAGAGCTGAAGCAGCACTTCAGCCATCGCTGTTTCAAGGGGGTGGCATGGTGGGCTGCATGGAGGTGCAGTCTTTTGGGGGGGGGGGTACGGTGGAATGGAGGGTCTGCCTAGGGTGGCAGAAACCCTTGTGCCGCCACTGGTGTTAACCACTTAGGACACTTTACTGTATACTTGGGGCCTATTTTATGAAGTGAAATAAGAGCATAGTTTACTTTAGAAAATAAAGGCATAAAGATACACCCCTATCTAGTCACAGCAGTTATGCCTGCTATAGATCAGGTGTGAATGCTCATGTCTAGAATTTTCAGAAATGTGGTAAGTTATATTATTTTATAGCTTATGTGTGTAAATCTCCACTCCATTCAAGCTATGCCCCTGTGCATGCCCACACTAAAAATACCTGTGATAAGACTTAGAAACATGCTTATAAGAATAGTGACTTGCTAAAACACACGTGTAAGTGCCAAATCACGCCCGTAAGAATGTGTCCTTCAAAATAGGAATTTTATTTATTTATTTATTTAACAATTATTTCTATACTGCTCTTTCCCAAGTATCAAGTGCGGTTTACAAGGAACAGTAAGTTATATGGTATGTGAAAGAGCATACCTAGTCGTTTTACATAGAACAGGTGGAACTATTTACAAGTAACAATATAACATTTGAACAGTAAAAATGTTAGAACGTATTTACATTATAGGTACTTACAAATTATATCATGGATCAAAATTGTGATGCATAAAGTATTTTAAATGTGACAAATGACATAATTATAAATTGGGAGAATTGTCAACTGTATCTAAGTGTGGTATGGTTAAGTATTGTGTGGTTATGTTATTATCTGTTGTGTGTTATGTAGTATTGTAGTGTGGTTGTTAACCTGTGTCTCTTTGTGTATTCTGATTAGGTAGTGTATTGTAGTGTAGAGAGAATAAATGGGTTTTTAGTTTTTTTCTAAATTCCTTTATGTCTGATAGTTGGCGATTGTTGTCAGGCATATTATTCCATAGGATAGGTGCCGAATGGGAGAAGGCCCTCTTGTTGGTTTGTTTTCTAGCTTTTGTGTAATCTTTTGGAACTGCTATAGTGTTTGTGTTTCTGCTCCTTTGTGATCGTTTATCTATTTCTATGTTAATGAGTGTATTGAGTACAGATGGTGCTAAGTTATTTATTAGTTTAAATGTGGTTAAAATAATTTTGTATTTTATTCTGCTGTAAATGGGTAGCCAATGAAGTTCAGCCAGGATCGGTGTGATATGCTCTATTGAGTTTATATTCATTATTATCCTTGCTGCTATGTTCTGAGTTATTTGTATCTTTTTCATATTTTGCTTTGTGATGCCATTAAGAATTATATTTGCAAAATCAAAATGTGGGGTTATGATGGCTTGAATTATAGTTATGAAGTCTTGAAAGTGAATCAATGGTCTTAATTGTCTCAATGTCTTGAGTTTGTAATGTATGTTTTTTGTTAGATATTTTATGTGTGAATCCATGTTAAGTTTATTGTCAAGTATCACACCTAGGTATTTCATTTCTTTTTTTATGTTGATCTCATGGTTATCTAGGGTAATGGTGCTTGGGGGTGTGTATGTTTGATTTTTAGTAATATATAGTACATCAGTTTTTGAGAAATTGATGTGTAGGTTCTGATCCTTAAGCCATATTGTTAGTTCTTTAAAACATTCTGTTATTTGTTGTAGTGGAGGGTGTGGGATTTTAAATGGGAGGTAGAACATTATATCATCGGCGTAAATATGGTAATAGACGCCATGACGTTTAAAAATGCTGCAGACTGGTTGTAGGTAAATGTTAAATAGTAGTGCTGATAGAGCGGATCCCTGTGGAAGGCCTTGTGTTTGATTGAAAGTGGTAGATGTTTGGTTGAGGATTCTCACTGTTTGGGTTCTGTTTGATAGGTAGGATTTGAACCAGTTATAAACAGTAGATGTTATTCCAATTTGTTGGTCTGTTTAACATTGTTAAGTGATTGACGCTGTCAAATGCTGCAGAGATGTCGAGGAATACTAGGATGAATGCTTGTTTAGTGTCATCAATTCCCCTTAACAAAGTATCATAAAGGACTGTTAGTAATGTTTCTACCCCATGGAATGGCCGGAAGCTATATTGGTGTTCGTCAAGGAGGTTCAATGTATCAATGAATTCCTGTAGTTGAGTTTGGACTATTTTTTCAATAAGTTTGGCCATGAAAGGAATACTCGATATGGGTCTGTATGATTTTGGTGATAATTTGTCTAATGTGTTATTTTTAAGTATTGGTCGTATTTGAACATGTTTGAGAGATGGTGGTAAATATCCTTTTTCTAGTGATAGGTTGACCATAGGGAGGATGAAAGAAGAGAATATTGAGAATGTCTTTTTTATCCATTCCACTGGGCATGGATCAAGATATGATGTAGTTGTGTTGATGTTAGATATAGTAGTTTTGAGAGTGGTCTTTGAAGTTAGAATGAAGTTGGACCAGTTATCCAGTGTAGTGTGTGTTATTGGGGGGGTCATTTGTAGTTTTGTTTTATTAATATAGTATTGTGCTAATTCTTGTGGAGAAATATCTATAGAAATTTTGTCTGAGTTGTATGCTTTGTTTGTTAGATTCTTTATTATACAGAACAATTCCCTTGGTCGGTTAATGGAATTATTGAGTATGTTAGAGTAATAGTTTCTCTTAGTACTGTCTGTTGTTTCCTTATATATATGTAGGGTATTTATGTATTTCCCATAATTTGTTAGTGATTTGGTTCGTCTCCATTTCCTTTCTTCCATTCTTAATTGTCTTTTTAGTTTTTTGAGTGTCATATTAAACCATGGGGCATTCCTTTTTACAGTTTTATTGTCATTGCTATTATGGGGTGACGGGTTTGGTTTTCTTTCTGCAGCCATGGAAATAGTTTTGTTCCAAGTTTTGATAGATTCCTCAAGATTTGTGGGTGTTAGGGTGAGGTGTGGAATTATTTGATCTAGGAATTCTTCTTCATTGAACTTTCTGAATCTCTTAGTTTGTGGAGGTTGTGGTCTTTTAGTTTGATTGTTGTCAGGGATGGTGATATTGAATTTCAGGAGGTAGTGGTCAGACCAGGGAACTGGTATGTTGGAGAGTGATTCAGTGTTATATAAATTGTGGAGTGAGTTTGATAGGAAGACCATGTCAAGTGTTTTTCCTTTATTATGTGTTTGTTCTGTTATTATTTGGTGGAAGTCCAAATTGCTTATCGCATCTAAGAAGTGAGTTGATTGGGTGTTGGGTGTTGAGGGGAGATTAAAATCACCCATTAGTATTACTGGGTTTGTGTCTGTGGATGAGGCCAGTAATTCAATTAGATTGTTGATATTATCTATGTTGTATTCTCTCACTTGGTTTGCAGCTTGTCGTGCTGTGAGGGCTTGCGTGCATCAGTGATGCTGAGAGCTAAACTATCAGTAGTTTAACTACTGGCAGGGTCTCCCAAGATGGACAGGTCTCAGCTGAGGTGCCAGACCAAGACAAACCACCCATCTGGGCAGCAGCAGAATGGGACAGTGTTGACGGCGGAGGATCACATTTTTGTGACAACGGCAACACCACCAAACTTAAACTGCACGGAAGAAAGGCCCGGCAATCTACTTCTGTATCTTGCCATGAAAACCCAATGGATAGTTACAACAAAACAAATTGTGCTATTGTGCTGGAAGATGAGACCTCCAGGTCAGAAGGCACTCAACTAGCTACTGTAATACCTGAAGATTGGAGGGTCGTCAACGTAACACCAATTTTTAAAAAGGGTTCCAGGGGTGACCCGGGAAATTACAGACCGGTGAGCCTGACGTCAGTACCAGGGAAAATGGTAGAAACCATCATAAAGAACAAAATTACACAGCATGTAGATAGTCATGGCCTAATGGGAGACAGCCAACATGGCTTTAGACAAGGAAGATCTTGTCTTACTAATCTGATATGTTTTTTTGAAGGTGTGCATAAACAGGTAGACAAAGGTGAGTCGGTTGATATAGTGTATCTGGACTTTCAGAAAGCTTTTGACAAAGTCCCCCATCAGAGACTTTTGGCGAAGCTAAAAAGTCATGGGATAGGAGGCAGTGTACTATTGTGGATCGGGAACTGGTTAAAAGATAGAAAGCAGAGGGTAGGGCTAAATGGCCAATATTCCCAATGGAAAAAGGTGAATAGTGGAGTACCCCAGGGATCTGTACTGGGTCCGCTGCTTTTTGACATATTCATAAATGACCTGGAAAAGGGAATAACTAGTGAGGTTATCAAATTTGCAGATGACACAAAACTGTTTAAAGTTGTTAAAACCCAAGAGGATTGTGGAAAATTGCAGGAGGATCTGGATAAATTGGAAGACTGGGCATCCAAATGGCAGATGAAATTTAATGTGGACAAGTGCAAAGTTATGCACCTAGGAAAGAACAACCCACACTATAGTTACACGATGCAAGGCTCCACATTAGAAACCACCACCCAGGAAAAAGATTTAGGAGTCATCATGGATAACATGTTAAAACCCTCCGCCCAGTGTGCAGCGGCGGCCAAGAAAGCAAATAGAATGCTAGGTATCATAAGGAAAGGGATGGAGAATAAAACAAAGGATGTTATAATGCCTCTGTATCGCTCCATGGTACGACCGCACCTTGAATATTGTGTGCAATTCTGGTCACCGTATCTTAAAAAGGACATAGCGTTATTAGAAAAAGTACAGAGAAGAGCCACCAAATTGGTGAAGGGGATGGAAGGCTACTCCTATGAAGAGCGGCTAAGAAGGTTAGGGCTCTTTAGTCTGGAGAAGAGACGGCTGAGGGGAGATATGATAGAGGTCTATAAATTAATGAATGGAGTGGAACGGATAAACGTGGATCAATTGTTTACGCTATCAGAGTATAGAAAGACTAGGGGACATGTAATGAAGCTACAGGGTAAACTATTTAAGACAAATAAGAGAAAATATTTTTTCACTCAACGTGTAATCAAACTCTGGAATCTGTTACCGGAGGATGTAGTAAGGGCTGTTAGTATAGCTGGGTTTAAAAAAGGTTTGGACAAGTTCCTGGAGGAAAGGTCCATAAACCACTATTAAAAAGGGACCCAGGATATCAATGCTTGACCCAGTACAAGCATTGTGGAACCTGTGTCTTTTGGGGATATTGCTAGGTACGTATGACCTAGATTGTCCACTGTTGGAAACAGGATACTGGGCTTGATGGACCTCGGTCTGACCCAGTATGGCATGTCTTATGTTCTTATGTTCTTATGTACTGGGGAAGAGCTGAAGACTTTCAGAGTAAAGCCAGCTTTTATGATGTGGTTGGATCAAAGCCCTCAGGAAGTCTGACTGCTGATGTAGCTGCGCATGAAATGAGAGTCAGAAGCTGTAAAGATGTCTTACACATTGGAACATGGAACGTACGAAGCATGAACCAAGGGAAGTTGGAGGTGGTCAAGAATGAAATGGAACGTGTACAACTTGATCTGTTGGGTGTCAGCAAACTGAAATGGACTGGCATGGGGCACTTTGCATCAGATGATCACATGGTCTACTATGCTGGAAATGAAAGACAAAGAAGAAACGGTGTTGCATTTATAATAAAGAAGAAACTTGCAAGAACTGTAATGAAATACAATGCAGTCAGCGAACGCTTAATCTCTATTCGACTATGAGGATTGCCTATCAACACAACTATAATTCAAGTATATGCCCCAACAACAGCTGCAGAAGAGAATGAAATTGAAGAGTTCTATGAACAAGTACAAGCTGAAATTGATAGAACATGCAAACAGGATATCCTGATAGTCATGGGTGACTGGAACACAAAAGTTGGCAACAAATAAAAAGGCAAAGTAGTTGGAAAATATGGACTTGGCAACAGAAATGAAGCTGGAGAAAGACTGATAGAATTCTGCAAGACCAATGATCTATTCATCTCAAACACCTTCTTCCAGCAACACAAGCGGCGACTGTACACATGGACTTCACCGAATGGATTATATAAAAATCAAATTGACTACATATGTGGACATCAACAATGGAAAAGCTCTGTAACATCAACAAAGACAAAACCTGGAGCTGACTGTGGTACAGATCATCAACTACTAGTATGCAAACTCAAGCTAAAGTTGAAAAAGAGCAAACCACTCATGAATGCAGCAAAATATGACCTTGAGAATATACCACTGGAATTTAAAGACTGCCTGCAAAATCAATTTGCTGCTTTAGATACAAATGACAGAGCTCCGGAAGAGTTATGGAATGACATCAAGAAGGTTGTGTTGGAAGAAAGCGAGAAGTCTCTACAAAAGGTGAAAAAGCAAAAACGGCCAAAATGGATGACGGAGAAAACTCTGAAAATTGCCCAGAAACGCAGAGAAGCTAAAGCCAGAGGAGAAAGAAAGACAATCACAGAACTCAGAGATTTCCAACGTGCAGCAAGACAGGACAAGGAAAAGTACTACAATGACACTTGCAAGGAAATAGAAGCAGAAACTATTAGAGGAAGAACAAGATTGGCTTTCCTAAAGCTACGAGAGTTAAAGAAAAAGTTCCAGCCTCGAACTGGAATGTTACAAGATGCTCAAGGTTCTATGTTGAATGATGCTGAGAAGATCAAGAAAAGGTGGAAGGAATATACAGAGTTTTTATATGATAAAGATCAAGTGGACCAACAGCCGTTTCAACCTGTACCTTATGATCGGGAACCATTGGTGATGAAAGAAGAAGTTGAAGCAGCATTGAAAGCCTTATCAAAGAACAAAGCACCAGGCATTGATAGCATTCCCATAGAAGTATTGCAGCAATCTGATGCAGCTGTTACCGTACTCACAAGGCTCTGCCAAGAAATATGGAAGACAACATCATAGCCAACTGACTGGAAAAGATCTGTGTTTATACCAATACTAAAGAAAGGTGATCCAACTGACTGTGGAAATTATCGCACAATCGCTCTGATCCCACATGCCAGCAAGATTCTACTGAAGATTATTCAAAAAAGACTACAACAATACTTGGAACAAGAACTACCTGAAGTGCAAGAAGGGTTCAGGAAAGGGCGAGGAACGAGAGACATCATTGCGGATGTGAGATGGATCCTTGAAAAGACTAAAGAATACCAAAAGGATATCTATTTGTGCTTTATCGACTATAGCAAGGCTTTTGACTGTGTAAACCATGAGAAACTCTGGGCCACATTAAGAAGCATGGGTATACCAGAACACCTGATCGTTCTCTTGCGCAATCTGTACATTGATCAAGAAGCAACAGTTCGAACGGAACAAGGAGAAACAGAATGGTTTAAAATAAGCAAAGGTGTAAGACAAGGCTGCATACTTTCCCCCTACCTGTTTAATTTATATGCAGAACAAATCATCAGAGAAGCAGGATTGTATGAAGACAACAGAGGTGTGAAGATTGGTGGAAGACTCATCAACAACCTTCGCTATGCTGATGATACCACATTACTGGCTGAAAGTGAAGATGATCTGAAACATTTGCTTCTCACAATCAAAGAACATAGTCTCAAAATGGGCCTGCACCTTAATGTAAAGAAGACAAAGATCATGACAACTGGCATTATCAACAGGTTCATCGTTGAAGGAGAAGAAATTGAAATTGTGAACTTTAACCTACTTGGATCAACTATCAATAAAGAAGCAACAAGCAGTCAAGAAATCAGACAACGCATTGCTCTTGGCAGAATGGCTATGAAAGACCTAGATAAGATTCTCAAGAGCAGAGATGTCTCTCTCCATACAAAGATTCGACTTGTTCAAGCCATGGTATTTTCAATAACATCATATGGATGTGAAAGCTGGACAACGAAAAAGACCGACAGGAAGAAAATTGATGCCTTTGAATTATGGTGCTGGCGGCGAATACTGTGTATACCATGGACTGCCCGAAGAACAAACCAGTCGGTACTAGAGGAGATCAAACCTAAGCTTTCTTTAGAAGCTCAGATGACAAGACTTCGACTTTCATACTTTGGACACATCATGCGAAGAGAGAGATCATTAGAGAAAGACATTATGCTTGGCAAGATAGAAGGTCAACGCAAAAGAGGAAGGCCAGCAATGAGATGGATTGATACAATAACATCAGCTACGGGTACCAGTCTGTCAACAATGAGCCGCCTGACTGAAGACCGAACACAATTTAGGATAGCTATCCAGAGGGTCGCCATGAGTCGACTCCGATTCGACGGCACTTAACAATAACATTCTGGTGGCCTATATATTAGGCATATCCTTATGTTTTTAATTTTTATAGTTAGCGTGTCGACATTATCAATATTACTAGATGAGATTAGTTTTGCATTGAGGTTTTTCTTTACTATTATGAGCACGCCTCCACCTTTTTTAAGTGTTCTATGTGTATGGAAGATCTCATATTCAGGTGTCATTAATTGGTTCATGAAAACTGAGTCTGTATCCTTGAGCCAGGTTTCAGTTATACAGACAATATCTGATTTATTGTCATTGATGATGTCTGTAAAGATTGGCAGTTTGTTTTTCATGGATCTTGCGTTAATGAGTTGGCAGGTGAGGGTTGTGTATTTCTGTGTATAGAGTGGTTGTGGCTGTGTTGAATCACATTCTGGTGCAATTGTTATATATATAAGTCTAGATTGTTTGGGTCTGGGGTTGGGTCCAATTTTGAACGGAGATATTAAGTTGTCATAACGTGATGTACCTTGTATTATAGGGATTGGTCTATTATAATTATTTTTTATACATTTTGTTAGATCTATCAGTGTGAGGATAGTGACACTAATCAGTATAATCCTGATGGGAGAAGGAGATTGAGTAGTGTGACAAGGCAGAGGGTTTAAAACCTAGAAATAAAGCTTTAAAGCAGTTCTTTTCAGTAGAAGCTGTCAGTAAAGCAGGTCAAGAAAGGGTTAAAGTTGTAGCCCAGAAAGATTCTCTGCACAAGAGAACACAAAGAGAGCCACGCCCCAGCTCCAGGATAACTCAGGGAGCTGACGTGGGGGAGAGAGGGGCGGAGTCAAAGCTGATAGGGCAGCCCCGTCCTCTTAATCAGGAAGGAGCATTTGGTAGAGGAGCAGCTGCTGAGAAGGAAACTGAAAGTGAGATTGAGACTGGAAGGATGAAGGGAGTTCAAGGTTCAGCTTCTGGAGGAGACTCAGATATTGAGTGGGATCAAGACAGAAAGCTGAGGACCGGAGGAAGCAGGAAAAGAGGCAGCCATTACCAGGATAGCCTAAGGGGCTTGGAGAGGTGCCATCCAGATTGCAGAGAGTCAGAGAGAACTCTGGAGAAGCGTCTGGAAAAGCTTCCAGGTAGGAACTACCCCAAGTCAAGCAAAGAGGAGAAACAGATTAGAGGTCACTTTAAACCTGGGGAGAAGAGTTTCAAAACCTTGCCCAGAAGAGATAGAAGTACCTCTTTAGAATCTTCCTTGGAAGCTACAGTCACACGTGGGAGGTTGGGCAGAAGGAAATTGCCATTTGTTAAACTGCAAAGATATTCCCAAGGCAGACAGCGTGTCAGGAGCTCCAGTTCTGAGTACAGCCCAGCTGATTCTAAACAAACAGCTAATTGCAGGCTACGGAGCAGAATGTGGGGGACAGACCTTGCGGAGCAACTTGCTACACAGGAGCCAGGGAGGCAGTACCAAGACAAATGTTTACCTCCTAACCAAAGAGAGAATATTAGTCATGCCAGGAGGAAGGTGTTTAACACTGTGTTTAAGAGTGCTGGTAATGCTAAATCCTTGCATGTACCCAGAAGGTTGAATGAAACTAGGTGGAAGCAGCTTAATGCACTTATAGAGCAGTGGCAGTCTGTGGACTTACCTAAACCTAAATATAAGGACATATCAGATGCTGAAGTGGAGCCGATGCAAACTGAAGCACCTTTATCAGAGGATAGTTATTCTGATATGGACTGTGGTTTTTGCCAGAAAGAGTGAAAGCTGTAAAAGTATCTCTAGTAATAAGAGCTGAGAAAGCCTGATTGTTTTTCTTGAGTTTTATATGAAGAAAGGCAGCGTTCTGGAAACTCAACACTCTTTGTGCAGCTGTGAAACTAAACGCAATGCTGTAAAGTTTCCTATGTTTGGACCTAGTACCAGAAGCAGTGCTTAGACTGAGGAAAAGCACTTGTATGTAAAACCTGGAAGGAAGTTTGAGAAGATATGTTTGTTTGAAGTAACTGCCTGAGAAGCATCAGGAGGACTTTGTTATCGTTCTTTCTTTATTTGGCACAACAAGCACCAACATCTTATTTCTGTGTTTGGGGAAGTAGGTGTATGAAAATTCCTGTGCGACAATAAACTTATTGTTAACCCCTTTAACCTTGGCTGTGATTCACTTGGCCTCACAACTACACAGATACCAGGTTACAGCGTTTCAAGGTCCATATAAATACTGTGGTCCCACCTGCCAACCCTTCTAGGCAACTACCTATATTACCCTAGAGGGGGAAGCTGGGTGAGTGACAGTAGGCATTGTTTGATTTTTAAGTAGATTTTGTAGCCTATTGCGTGATAAAGGTTCTTAAAATGGTATTGTGCTAATAGGTGGGTTATATTTCTAAAGCCTAGGTCTTACTAATGTTAAATCTACTTGGTTGCAGTATATCAAACCTGTAACATCAGCCTTGGCAAGGTTGTAATGTTAATCGTGTAACGCTGGCAATATTTGTGACAGGGTTCAAATTGTGTGTAATTGTGAGAACTTGCAACAGTAATCCTGATGAGTCAGTAACATTAATAGCAGAATGATGGTAACATTTGTAGTGAATCCTGCAACAGTAATCTTAGTAAATCAGTAGCGTTGATATCAGAATATTAGTAACATTTGTAGCGGGATTCTTACCTACTATTTATAAATGTGAATTCAGTGTAACTACTAGCAGGATATCATATATTACATACAGGTGTATATACTTGCAGAATTTGTCCATAGGAAACAGACATTTGGGAGGTAGATCAAAACTCTGTTGTTCGTACTGTTCGTTGATGAGCATGAGGAGATCAGGTCTGTGGAAATAGCTGCATTGTTGAGGAGTGCACGTTTAACCGTGAGGGAGCTCAAGATCAAGCTTTTAGATGTTTATATGTTTTGCTGCAGAATATAATATCTTGACATAACTTTGCTCGTGCAATGTTCTTGGAGGTCTCCTTGAGTGCCACTGCCTAAGGGCCACGCCAAAGGGCCCTCTGGCGAGGCCCTCAGGCGCGGGCACGGCTGATGTGGTTTCTTTTATGCCGGTCTCCTACTGCCCCGATTGGGCAGCACGTGCGGGGGGGGGGGGGGGCGGATCGTTGCTCCGGGGCTCGATCCTCGGCTGAGGAGAGCAGATGGCTGACCGGAGGAGTGCAGGAGAAAGAGGGAGCTGCACCCAAAAGTCCGCTGCTTTTGTGCCGGTCTCCTACTGCCCCGATTGGGCAGCACATGCAGGGGGGGCGGGTCATTGCTCCGGGGCTCGATCCTCGGCTGAGGAGAGCAGATGGCTGACAAGAGGAGTGCAGGAGAAAGAGGGAGCTGCACCCGAAAGTCCGCTGCTTTTGTGCCGGTCTCCTACTGCCCCGATTGGACAGCACATGCAGGGGGGGCAGATCGTTGCTCCAGGGCTCGATCCTTGGCTGAGGAGAGCAGATGGCTGACCGGAGGAGTGCAGGAGAAAGAGGGAGCTGCACCCGAAAGTCCACTGCTTTTGTGCCGGTCTCCTACTGCCCCGATTGGGCAGCACGTGCAGGGGGGGGCAGATCGTTGCTCAGGAGCTCGATCCTCGGCTGAGGAGAGCAGATGGCTGACCGGAGGAGTGCAGGAGAAAGAGGGAGCTGCACCCGAAAGTCTGCTGCTTTTGTGCCGGTCTCCTACTGCCCCGATTGGGCAGCACGTGCAGGGGGGGGGGGGGGGCGGATCGTTGCTCCGGGGCTCGATCCTCGGCTGAGGAGAGCAGATGGCTGACCGGAGGAGTGCAGGAGAAAGCATGTAAATAGCACTTACCTTTATGTGGTCCCTTATAAAATCAGCCCCTATATGTGTAAAAACCTTTAGAAAATTATCTTTAATGTGATCAAAATTTGAATGGCTAGGTTATATGCTTGGCCCATGCTCAGGGTTTAATTTAATTACATACATTTATATTCCGCTAATCTAAATTATTCTTAATGCAGTACAAAATGACTTATGATCCATGAATAAGCCTTTTAAAGACAAAAGAAGGTGTAAAGGATGGTCAGGCCAGGGACAAGAACGCTAGGAGTAAAAAGGTTGGATTAGGGAGTAGAGTGAATGTTCTGTGCTGTTTTTCAGGCTTACTTCCTCCCTAGCCCCATCTACAGGCTGGACCACAAGGTTGCTCCAGATCATTTCACCAGTAATTAAGCTAAACCCATGCTAAAAAACTCAACTCTTACTGTACCAGCTCACTTACCTTTTCTGGTCCTAGACATAATTTCCTATTGTGCCACATCATAATTGGTGGTCTGTAAGAGCAGAATCTCTCTGTTCTTTGCTTGACTACTGAATATTATTATTTGTTTAACCTGTGCTTCTACTTGTGACTTTGTTTCTCTGTTCTTATATCCATATCGTTTTCCTGTAAGGAAATATGGTTATCGTTTTCCCCCTTTTTGAGAGTATATTTTCCCCTTTTTTGAGAGGATATTTTAACATTAAATTGTAGCAGCAGAATGCAGACAATCCAATGATACCAGGAGTCTGTTCAGAAGGTCCAAATCATTTATTTGTGCACAAGTCTCAAGCAGAATCAAATTCAAAATGGCTGAGCAATGGTTTCTAGCAAAACAACAACTTTTATACCGTTCTTCTCCATTCTAGACATAGGCAAACTTTTCATTGGTCCCAGTAACCCCTCTCACCCATCTATTGGTCCCGGTAACATTATGTAGTTGTCCAATTAGGACTCTGGTCTGGTCTGGGCTCAGCACCTGCTTACCCCCCTTCTAGTCCCAATTACAATGGTCAGTTCACCAACTTAGATACTTTCCTCCTCCAAGGTCATTTAGCTAGTTAGAACATGTGGGAAAGCAGGGCACTGTAACCTTTCTTACAGCAAGTTAATTAATTCCATAGAAGCTGTGCTCTCTTATCAGTACCAATTAGACTTGTTTTTCTATATTTTCTAAGTTTCGATTCTGCTTAGCTATACTAAATTGTGTTCAGTTAAGTTTCAATTCTACAGTGTCATCATTCAGGGGGATTTTCATTCCTCTGGGCCTAACTACAGGCTTCATTTACAGGTCAAGCTGCTTAGGCCTGTCTGTTTAGTTCAATTAGCATGGAGCATAGGCCTTCGCCTACCACATTCCCCCCTTTGATTATTCTCACCCGCAAGTGAGAAAGGGTGAGAATCAAATCACATAATACTAGGTAAAGATATCACTCTGTGGTATAGGGTAGTAGTTTCACATAGCTGGTAGCTTTGTAGCTGCCTTACGCTTTACAGTGTTATTAATAACTGAAGTTAGCATCCGCAAACAAAATGACAAGAAACAAGGGAGCAACAAGCAGATAGTCAAAGTCCATAGTTTGGCAAGAGTGGGAAAAAGAACTAAAGGATTAGAAGGTTCAGGAGCATTTATGCCGGACCACCAAGATGTCTTCTTTGTTGTGCTGTTGTAAAACTTCTGATTTAGACAGTCCAGCTGTCCAATCTTCATAGCAAATTGTGGTCCGGTGCGAACAAAACACAAACTGTCAACAATGGGGTGGGCCAATACCCACTCACTAGTAGTATTATGCAAATCAGTCTGATCATAGGGGATGGAATAATTCAGTTCTTGAGCCTCCCAAGGCCACTGATCTCCCATCTTGGTTCCTCCACAAAGAGAAACAGTCATAAATGTGGAGACTAGATGCTACTGCTTCGGCAAGTTCAAGAAACAAGGAGGCATGAGGAACCTTTAGCCCAGTTCGTGTGTTACTTATACAGGCTGCACAGGGAGGTAAAGCAAAAGTCATTTCAAAGCACTCCAAGGCTGCTGCCAAAATAAAGCAATAATAAGAATTCATAATGGGCATAGTCTCTGGAAAATTGGTGGAACTGTCGGCATCCACAACAGATAACAAATGTAGAGTTGATTGTAGATCCTCAAGCTTCTGCCGTATGTAGACCTAACAGCTTTGTGGCAAGAGTAGGGCTGTAGATCCCAAAATATCACTGTCCTCTGGGATGTCTCAGGTTCTTAAAATATCATAGTACAGTCTCTCAGGCTATTATTGCCTTGTGGAGATCAGAGTATTTGAACACAGTTTCTTAGAAGACTCAATTTCTTAACACAACACAGTCTATTTCTGATGATTGCAGCTTTCTCCAGATGCGAGGCTTACCTTCAGATAAACAGATAGTCTTGAAATAGTGCAGTTTCTGAGGGACCAATAAGTCTTAGGTCCGTGGTTGTTGTCACAGTAGTCCAGTAGTCCAGTGATCAGGTTCAAAAGCAGTTGCTGGCTTTACTCGACTATAATGGATCCAAGGTTCGAATTCTGCGACTTTTACTGCAGTTGGAGATGACAGGATGACAACATAGGGTCCCTTCCAATGCAGGGCTAACGGTATCCTTCTCCACTCTTTGATCCACACCGAGACTCCAGGCTTGAAAGGATGCAGGGGTTCAGGCAAATTGATGGGTGATCGATTTTGCACCCAGGTATGAAGACTCTTCAAAACAGAACTTAAAACCAATAGTTCATGCCTAATAATTTCAGATCCTATCTGTCTCACATCTCATTTTATTCCCTATAAATAGGCTACAGATTCTCAGAATCTCAAAAAGGGGAACTCCTAAGGACTTAGCAGGGGCTAAGTATATCCTAAGAAGGGCTATAGGAAGAACCTGGGGCCACTTCAGGTAAACCTCTTGGCAAAGTTTGGACAACTGAGATTTCAAGGTTCTATTCATACATTCTACTTTTCCTAAAGTTTTGAAAGCTGTAGGTAGTATGCACCTGATAATGTCAATATCTTGGAGCCATACTTAATGGACTTGCTTCCTAAGGTTATCCACCCTCATTATTTGTACAGGGTCCCAAGTGCATGCAAGGTTGTAAGGGCATATTTGGAATCTGGGTACACATTTAGACAGAGCCCTTTTCCTATTGTTAGTGCTCTAGTGAGGGCTATCAGTTCAGCTTTTTGTGGTCAAGTTTCTGGGGCCAGGGCTGAGGACTCAACTACCAAATCATGGGTCACCACTGCATATCTAGCACAACAATGTCCGTTGATGATGAAACTGCCTTCAGCCACAAAGAAAGTCTGTTCAGGGTTCTCCAGAGGAACATCAGTCAAATCCAGGCGGCTTGAGAATACAGTGTCCATAATTTCTAAACAGTCATGATCAGGGGATCAAGACCAACTGATAACAACATAGCAGGATTGAAAGCTTGACTGACCTTCAGTTGTATCTGAGGGTTTTCACGCAACATACTCTAATACTTCAACATTCATAAATTTGTTAGCTAGTAGTTTCCTTTGTATTTCATATTGGTTAGAACAGAGTGTGGTACAGTAACTTGAAGATTCTGTCTCAAAGGGATTTTTTTGTTAGTTTTTGCTCACTAGGAAGGCTGTAGCTGTAACAGCTTCTCAAATAAGGTCCAAGAGATTGAGTCAACACTCCCAGAACATTTCCTTGTGACTCATGAACATAGAGACTGAAAGGTTTTCTGGACATCTGGTAGGCCCAGAATTGGTGACAACATCAGAGTGTTTTTTCAAAGATCAAAAGGCTGCATCCTGTTCAAGTCCCCATTCCAATGGAGACTTTTCCATTCCTTTGATAGCTTGATACAACGGTTTTGCTAGCAGCGCAAAATTGGGGATCCATATACAACATACTTTGTGGCACCCAAGAAGGCTCTCACTTGCCTCCTGGTGGTTGGAGTAGGAATACTGCATACAGCTGCTTTGCGTTCTGGTAAGGGTCCCAGGCGTCGAATTCCATTGGACAACGGGAATCCTAGGTATTTAACTTGTTTGACATAATTGCACCTTAGCTCTTGAGACTTTGTATCCAGCCTCATTAAAAAGGTGCAAGAGTTCACTGGTGGCTTGTAGACATTCACTTTCTGAGTTGGTGGTTATAAGCAAGTTGTCCACATATTGAAGTAGAATTCTTTCTCCTGGAATTACTGGATAACTTGTCAAATCTTTTGCTGAGTGAGGCGAGTTCTTGAATCCTTGAGGTAATCTTGTCCAGGTGCGTTGGCCCTGCCTTCCTGTAGTGGGGTCATGGGCTAAGTGTATGCAGAAAAACATCTTTTAAATCCAGAATGGTGAAATGTGTGTAGCTTCAGCAGGGATCAGTCCTAAGAGTGTGTAAGGATTTGGCACAACTGGATGTATAGTTCCAGCTGCATCATGCATTCTTTCTTAGATCCTGCACTGGGCGGTAATCACCTGTCCCAGGCTTCTTAACAGGAAGAAGGGGAGTGTTCCAAGGTGATTGACATTCCTTTGAAAAGTCCATACTTCAGCAGTTTCATTAAATGGCAGTGGATTCCTGCAATGGCTGGTCAGAGAAGAGGATACTGCTTCACATGCACTAGTTCCGCTTCTGGCTTGAGGATGACGATGACAGGGGCTATGTTCTTCGCTAGGCCAGGTGCATTATCTTCTGCCCATACTCCAGGTGGGGCTATAGGGTTGGCGGGTATACAGGAACTTGTTGACTTGACTGGAGGTGTTTTATAGAACCGCCACTTCTCCTCTCGGGGAACAGTCAGCACCATCAATCCAGCAGGCTCTGGGTTCACAGTCATTTGCATTTCTCTCTCTCCAGCAAAGGATATCTGTGCCTGAAGCTTTGCAAGCAGATCTCGGCTCCAAAAAGTGGAATAGGGCACTCAGGCATATACAGGAACTGGTGCATTATTTTCTGTCCCCCTTGTTCACACATGTGGTTCTGCAGAAAAGGCTTTGTGGCCTTAGCCCCAGTAGCTCTGATAATGGTGATGCATCAAGAAAAACACAGGGGCTACTGGCTTTAGTATTCTGCTCCTGTACCCCCCCATAAAGTCCATATATTGGTCCCCTATTTTCAAACTGACCCCTGGGGACCCAGGGAAACTTGGAGTCCGGTCTGGCCTAGTCTTCATTCATGCTGTAGCCTTCTCCGGCTGGCTTTTTTTTTTTTTTTTAAATCAAGTACTCCCCCCTGGGGTGGAGATAAGATGCGGGCATTCACTTCTCTAATGTCCTTCTTTTCTGCAATGGGCGCACTGACTCGCACCCAGTTTTTACTTCCTCTGCTCCTTCGATCAGGATAACCTCCTCCACATCATTCAACTAAAGTATCAGCAAGAAGATCTGTTCTCTTCTCCATCTTTACACTTACTTTCTCTATCACATTTAACAATTCACATTCTTTCTGATCAACTTTCATTAACTATCATGCCCGCAAATCCATCCAGTTTCTGTAATTTCTGTTTTATCTCTCTGGGACTGACTGACAAAAACGCAAATTCTCCTGGGCTGCTGGATTGCATGGGGTATATAGTGAGGCTGAATAATACTGTCTGAATAACACTGTTCATTTGTTCAATTAAATCCTAAAGCTTTCAGTTCAATAAATCAGTGGCAGAGGGAAAGGCACCTGAACAAGTCTGGTCAGCTGACTGGCTGGCAAACTACTTGGGACTCTGCAGGGAGGAGTTCCCCCTGCCCACACTGTTTCTCCTAGCAACGCTCTATCCGGGAGGGTTTTTTTTTTGTTTTTTTTTTTAACTTCTCTGCTGTGGGCACATTAGTTCACGCCTACCGGGGGGTGACATCATTGGTGGACTGGGCCCCATCCCCCCTTAAGCACTCTGAACGCATAGGGCAGGCAGAAAACATAAGCTTAGATTAAGCACAGACATACAATTTAGATACAGTTCTTTAAAATATAAAACTATTATTTTGCAACATGTTATAACATCTATTAACTGGAATGAAATTACTTAGCATGGAAACTAACTGCCAGCTGTAGTCTGCATGTCTCTGCAAAAGAAAATATTATTTTATTTTTATTAAATCTTACAGTTCAGAAAGCAGATATTCAAGAGACATGAAACGGATACTTTTCCATAGCTGTGGTGGATATCTAGAATGCATATACACCCTCTTTCTGTTTTTTTTTTAACAATAAATATGTCTTCTATCAGGTGCTTGCCACAGTATATCAGGAAATAACGTCTTGAAATTTTTTAAAAAGACTCTAAAAAAAACAAAGTACCCCCTTTTCCTCTGGACACAGACACACAAAGTTCAAATACAGAAAAACAGATGAATTTATCCTGAATTGTAAAGGTCGTCATTAGTCACTAGTACAGATTTCAAAGATAAAATCCTAACCCAATTTTCTTATTCACTCAGAATTTAAACCATTCATTCTCAGGTTGCAATCTGGTACACTTCCAACCCAGAATGCTGCACCGTCCCCCAAAGTTCTTAACCTCTATTTTTGAGGGTCAAAGGAAAAACACTTTATTTGCTCTCTCTTGTCCGTGTCAGTTAGTTTTTTGGAACGACAGATATACTTCAAAAAACAAAAGAACTCCTGAGTCACTGTAGTTATCACAGCTGCAAAGTAATAACTAGAAAACTAATTATAAATTCATCTCCTATCACACTTTGATTGAATGAATCCTTTATTTTAAACAAGCAAGAGACTTTTCAATCGGGAGTCATTTTTTTCCCTTCTAGCAAGCTGTGTGAGAGCCACACCCCTTTGCTCACTGGAAATGAAATGAAACAACTTAGTTTCACAGACGCACAGAGACATGCTAGCAAGAATCATTTAAATCAGTGTCAAGTCGTGATCTAATAATTACTTTGTAGGTCAAATTAAAAAAAAAAACCAAAAACAGTTTGCTTAGTTTCTCTATCATTTCTGAAAGGTAACAATAATATAACAGGAGCAGTTGATGTAAAAAATACAGACAGAGCAGAGAATATAACTAAAAGCAGTTTACGGAGCTCCGATGAGGTTAATTCGACCTTCAAAACTAAAATTCTGACTAAATATTCCTATCGAATGGTGTATAATACCTGACCATAGTAGAAGGAACATCACCATTATAACACAGTAAATAATTGCCCTAAAATAAGCTCCAATTAGCCCAGCAGCAGAACGCTGAAAACATGCCTTCATAGGGTTAAAAGGCACCTCTGCACAGACACGCCCCTTGTCAGCCTCACACTGTACAGTAGGAAAAGCTGACTGAATGAGACATGTTCTTGATTTTTCAGTGAGTCAAGCGGTAAATTGTCATAAATTACCCAACAGAATATAATCTTACATTATACTAGAAGGGAAACTCGTGGTTTCAACAAAAAACAAAAAACAAAGACACACAGAACGACAAACATGCTAGCATTCAACGTATCCCAAAAAACAGCCCAGTCCTGTCTCTGCTGACTAGGCTATATCAAATTCCAAAATCAAAAGACCTTGCGCATACTCATGCAGGGTCCCCTTGCGCATACTCATGCAAGGTTTCAACAAAAAGACGGTAGTTTCACCTTGCGCATACTCATGCAAGGTTAGTCGGACCGTCTTGAGAGGTGATCAAGCTCTCTTTTCCAAGTTCCAAGTTCCAAATTCCAAAATTCAAACAGCAGTACTGCTCTGACTCATCTGTCTAGACATACCAAATCAAAACTATACTCACTGGATCCGGTCCTCAAAGTTCCCAAGCAAGCGCATGAGTTGGACCTCGGACTCCCCTCACTTGGGTTCGAGGTGTTGGTTCCAACTGGGTCCGGCACCCTCCGAGGCCTGGCCAGCTCCCTCTGATGCAACAGGACCGGTGGCGCCTGGGAGCCTAGCCCACGTCGGGAGGGCACGATCCAGGAAGGACCAAACCTATAGAGGCGGAAAGTCGTGGTATATTGGCTCATATACCCCCTACTAACCACACCTTCCCGGCCAATGCACCAAGAATATGTAGCAGCAGAATGCAGACAATCCAATGATACCAGGAGTCTGTTCAGAAGGTCCAAATCATTTATTTGTGCACAAGTCTCAAGCAGAATCAAATTCAAAATGGCTGAGCAATGGTTTCTAGCAAAACAACAACTTTTATACCGTTCTTCTCCATTCTAGACATAGGCAAACTTTTCATTGGTCCCAGTAATCCCTCTCACCCATCTATTGGTCCCGGTAACATTACGTAGTTGTCCAATTAGGACTCTGGTCTGGGCTCAGCACCTGCTTACCCCCCTTCTAGTCCCAATTACAATGGTCAGTTCACCAACTTAGATACTTTCCTCCTCCAAGGTCATTTAGCTAGTTAGAACATGTGGGAAAGCAGGGCACTGTAACTTTTCTTACAGCAAGTTAATTAATTCCATAGAAGCTGTGCTCTCTTATCAGTACCAATTAGACTTGTTTTTCTATATTTTCTAAGTTTCGATTCTGCTTAGCTATACTAAATTGTGTTCAGTTAAGTTTCAATTCTACGGTGTCATCATTCAGGGGGGTTTTCATTCCTCTGGGCCTAACTACAGGCTTCATTTACAGGTCAAGCTGCTTAGGCCTGTCTGTTTAGTTCAATTAGCATGGAGCATAGGCCTTCGCCTACCACAAAATTGTCCCTTTAAGACTTATAGGGGCTTGTTTTGATTTCAGTGGAGCCGCTGCTCCGATAACGATCAGAAACTGCTACCGCGGCTTTGTAAACAAGCCCCATAATTGTGCTTGTCTTGTTAAATTGTAAAATTAAAAAAAATTAAATTGAAAAAAATGTTGTGGTTTCAGCATGCAGCTGCCTCCATGTGGTCAAAGAGTAATGAATGGCTGAATAGCCTCACACCTATGGAATTTTCTAAAATAATGCCACCCTATAGATGTTGAGCTAAAATCTTCAATTTCTTCAACACAATAATTTTGATATTTCTGCGGGTTCAGTTAATATTTTGGGAATATATAATCAGCTCATTATTCTCTATTTACATATTTATTAATATATTTGCACCTTAAAATTGTTAAATATTTTAAATTGCAAAGTTTAACGAGGGGATATAAAAAATATTCTTAGTAAATTACTAAATTACAATGGGATTTGAAAGTTTTATAGTAGTTTTACACACAGGAGGAATATAATATATAGGGAATCCTTTAGAGACCTGAATTTATTGGAAAAACATTGAAGATTTCTTATTTCAATAAATGGAAGTTGTCTAAAGTTATATGTACTGTAAAATTGAGTCTAAACATTATATTTCTGAAATTGATGGTTGCCATTTCTCCTTAGCCTTCTAGCTGTGTGATGGAGTGGTTCAGTTTAGCAGAATATCATTTACAATATAATTTAACATTCTACCACAGATTGTTTCATTTGGATTAATAATCATAAAATAAATAGCATTTCATTAGCTAGGATATAATGCAATTTCTCTAAGTAAAGTACTAACCTATTTGCAAAAGCCATAATTAGAGCCATAATTTTCTTTTACATATTGAAGTTTATCTTTGCCACTTGCAGTAACTTCACTCAATCTTTCAGCACAAAACTTAAACACATTCAGAACCTTTAGGCCTGGTACAGATTGAAAGAAGCATATAGGTTGCAAAACATATTCTATCTCATTAGTGATTGGAATTATCTTCATGTCATAATGACCCCCTAGAATGTCTTTATTGTGTATAGAATGTTCACTTTCCCATATAACTGATTGAATGGCAGGCATCACAGCATGGTATTACAGGAGCTCACACCTGTCTTGCCCTGAAGTGAAGATTCCAGCTGGTATCATAGTTAACAGAATTCAACTTATAAGGAAGCGTATAGTGTGTTGATAAGATGTGTAGAAAAAGATGAATGGTACCCATAGGAAAAAAAAAAGAACAAAGAATACAGAAGAAAAATGGATATGGAAATATGATCAGTTACTGTAGAAATAAAAGCAGGCTAGTTAAGAGACGTACTTTTCACTGTGCCTCTCCATTTGTGTTCCTGTCACCTCATAGTGCTTATTTTGCAAAGTATTTCATATTGCTTCCCCTTTGGATATTGCCACTGCGGATAGAATACAATAGAGTTTCTTTTATCCAGAATAGGCAGGACCATGGTTAGGCCAGATAATGGATATTTCTAATAATGAAAATTGTTTCTCTGCTTCTTTTTTTACGTAAGTAAATAATGATTGTTCAAAGAAAGCTTTGCATGGACAATGTAAAAAATTACTGCGTTTTGTTTAAAGCTTAGAGCACAACGAAAGTCTTCAAGCTGCCTGGTGTCCAGTTAGAGTAGTGAATGTGAGGAATTTAAGGGTGGTAAATGGAATAATGGGAGAGTCTGTGAGTGATGGTGTAGGTAAGGTGGTATATTAGTGCAGTTTTTCATCAGAAGACTTCCCAGGGTAATGCATCATACTATACAGAATGTGTTACAGCACATCAAGACTGTCAATCTGTCAAATCAATGGTGGTTGCTTGATGTACATGGATTATTTATAAGGCTAAACCACAAATTTTCACATCACTGCTAGAATCAAAAGTGGCGAAGAGCAAGGTGGGTGGTTTATCAGCAAGACAAGATGACACTATGCAGTTGGAACTTCTTCAAAGAGCATGGTAGTAGACCAAAAACTGTGCCATTCATTCTTCAGATTTTGTCTCATAACAGCATCCTTAACTCCATGAGCCATTGATTATAAAAGGGAAACTGGTAGATGGTGAGTTAGTGGCAAAAATAGCAGTTGGTTCTGATGAATGAATAGCATATAGACTTACTTTTTATCCTGCACTGTGCTTGAAGCCTGATTGTTTGCTAGTGGACTCTGTTTAGAACTTAATTTTCCAGTATTGGTGTGTAAGGGTTTGTCACCACTGCTGAATAAACTGGGAACAGGAGAGGAGAAAAGCTGCTGATCTGACATGGCTCTGTCTACACACGAATAGCTGTGAACAAGGCAGGATTGGATTGAAGCACTGACTTATGACATCTCTGCGAATCAAAAATTCCAGGTAATGGAAACTTTTCATAATAATGGAAGATGGCCTAGGAATTGTGGCTATACTAGTTACTGGAATGTTTCAAATAATGGGTCTTTAAGTACAGTAGAAGGATCTTTAGGAGGTCTTTTACTAAAGTGTGCTGTCAGTATGGGTCTGAGGCATGGTAAGGGCGCGTGTTGAATCCTCATTGTCAGCTAATGAGGGGCCAGGACAGGTAGTGCTGCTGTGTTTTGGTGCTAACTGTCCTTGGCGTGTTTGGGTTGCAAGTGGGAGGGTTAGGAGCTGAAAGTGGGCCTGGTGAGATCCGTGGAGGCAGTGCACCCATGTTAACTTCATGGTGGACTAGCAGCTTGGGGCACTCACTGCCAATTCCATAGGTGGCGTTGAGCACTCTTGCATTCTTGTCACACTGCGGTAAAATGCTATCCATGCTCCTGGCAGTTTATGCTATGGTACTGCCCTAATGTGCCATGGGTTCTCAAGTTATCGGTGTTTTAAGTGTAACACCACAGCACTCTTTAGTGTGCTCTTAATAAAAGCAGACATAACAAAACCTCTGCAAATTGGCCTCATTATGTAAATTTTAATCATATATATTCACTATATTTTTTCTAAGTTCATAATTTCTGTGCAGATAAAATGCAGGTGACATTATGATATACACACCCTTCAATACTGATTGGCCCTCATACCACTCCATCCAGCAATGTTTCACAAATGTCTCTAGATGGCTCGAATTAACCGCCTATCAATAAACACCAACAAAACCAAATCTCTAATCAGCACCAGAGACAAGACATACACCCCCCCAGACCATTACACTAAACAACTTCGAAATCCATGTCAGCAAAGAAGTCAAATACCTAGGAGTCACCCTCGATCAGCTACTAACCCTCAAACCCTAAGTTGCCAAGATGTTGAAAACAATTTACTTCAAAATTCACACACTACAATGCCTCCACCCACTGCTGGAACCATCTGACTTCTGATCTGTTCTACAAACCCCTACCCTACCCCACAATGATTACTGCAAATCCATATACCACAGTCTTCCACAAACCACCCTACAAACTATTCTCTTTACAGCTGCCCATACCATCCAAGGTACATACAGAACTGACTATATCACACCCATCCTGAAACACCTCCATTGACTCCCACTCCCCGCCAGAATACAATACAAGATTATCCTATTAACATTCAAAACCATCAACAATCTCTCCTCCACCCACCTACAAACTCTACTACACCCTCACTCGTCAACTAGACCCAAGAGTAAATTGACCATGGAGACCCTCACAATACCATCCAACAAACCAAGATGCAACCAGCAAGCCTGCTTGAGATCATTTGAGCTCTCAGCACCCTCCCTCTGGAACTCCCTCCCAGATGAAATCAGAAACTCCTTGACCTCACCAATTTCAGGAAGCTGCTCAAAATCCATTTATTCTCAAAACATTTTGGAAATGTTACATGAATAGTACTTCAAACCTACTTGTAAATAGTCTTGTAAATAGTTTACATTATTCCATACCTGCCTGTAATTAGTCTTACATAAGCTAACACCTGCTTGTAAATAGTTTACTCGCCGCATGCCTACAAGTTAATGTACATAGTTTACATTCTATGTCAACCTCGTTCTACATTGTTCCATGTACATCATTTTGACCCAGAGAAAAGCGGTATAAACATCCAACTAAATTAAATAAATATAGGCCAACATATACAAACATATAACTGTTCTAACTGAATGGGTTAAGATAGCACATGGTGTCACTGTAGCACACACTACCTTAACACTTTGCACATTATTCAAATGTACCACTTACCATTTGAATTTTAGAACAAACCAGAAGGAATTTTGATAGGAACTGGGAGAAAGAGCATTGCAACATGTTAATGTGATGTTGGAGAACATAGCACATGTTAAAAAGATAGTAAGAACAAAATCACATATTAATTTAACCATCTTTTTGAGCTGAAGTTAAAGTACATCAAGCTTGGCGGAGCCCGATGTCCAGCGGGATGGTCGCATAATGCTGAGGCTCCCGAGAGGCCTACTCAGAATCCTGAATTAACACCGGACAAACTTGAATTTCTGCTCTGATCTTGCCGGGGCACATTGGTGAGATGGCGGGGACCAAACCTACGCGCCTGGAATTTGGCTCTTCAGCGGTTTCTCACGGTAAACGCTCCAAAACTGAACCCCCGTCCCCGCAGAAGGGGCTGGCTTTGCGCGAGGGCCCCGAAATGCAGCAGGAAATCCTCGCAGAAATTAGAGGGGTTAAGGACCTCGTGCAGTCAAACGGTGAAGCACTTCGAGCGCTGAGGGAAGATCTTTGTGTACTGCAAGGCAGGCTAGAGGGGCTCTCTTCGCGTCAGGACAAAATGGAGAATATATTAGACTCCCATGCGGTCCGGCTGTCCAAACTCGACAAAGTTGAACGTCAGGTGCGGGCTTTGCAGAAAGAAGTGGAAGATGGCAATAATAGAGCGCGCCGCAACAACCTGCGCCTCGTGGGCCTACCGGAGGGAGCGGAATTGGGTGACATGAAGGAGTTTTTAAGTAAAATCCTCCCTTCCTTGCTCCAAATCACCTTCACCAAAGAATTGGAGATCGATCGTGCTCATCGTGTACCCACAAACATAACGCTCAACAGGAAGACCCCGCGGCCTATCATCTTTCGACTTTTGAGATATCAACATGTGGAACAAATTCTCAGTGCCTCCCGGGCAAAGGGCCATATGGAGTTTGAGAGCCACAAGGTCTCCTTCTATCCTGACTTAGCTAAACCCACGGTCGACCGCCGAAAGCGCTTTCTGGAATTTCGGCCAAGGCTTCAACAATTACAAGCACGCTATGGTCTGCTGTACCCGGCCAAGCTCCGAGTCACGCTTCACAATCAGACAAGAACATTTGAGGACCCTGAGCTACTAGCGGAGTTTTTGGACTCTAAAGAAGCCGACTTGATGCGCTGATTTCCAGAATATTCCTGCCAGTACTCTCACATCCGCTGTGCCTGCCATATTGGATTTACCGCGGCTCAGCGAAGAGTTTATCGAAGGAGGTCTGTCGCCTTATTTTGAAGATATCTGGGACCCGACTCCATCTACCCATTGTAGCCTCGACGAATATCAGAGACAGTGTTTCTTATGGACTCTGGTGTTTCTTTTCTTTTATTATGTCTTATCTCCTCTCTAGGGCCTCCTCCCGCAGACATCTGGTCGCCATATTCATTGGGGGTTTGCTTCTTCTCTAAGTTACTTTGGTACATACTTTTCAATATGGTGTATTGGCCAGCATATTTGGTGCTTATGTCATTAGTGTACAGATTCTGATTATGTTGTAAGTTTTCAAGCGCTTTTACCTAAAATGTCTAGTATCGACTGATGGCACCATGTAAGATTTTTCATTGAACGTACAAGGAATCCATAATCCGATAAAACGGAAGAAACTCCTATGCTATCTAAATCACGAGGCTGCGGACCTGATTTTCCTCCAAGAAACTCATTTCAATCCGAAGGAAACTTTCCACTTCAATACTAAACCTTACATGGTGGCCGCCTACTCCCCAGCTGCTTCTAAGAAATGTGGGGTTGCTATATTGGATAGGAAATCTCTGCATGCTACTATTGTAGCGATTTGCTTAGACACAGCGGGTAGATAGCCCAGCGTTCACCTCAAGATGGGTAACTTTAAAATTACATGTATATGCCTTCATGTTCCTAATTTAGATGACCCTGTCCTGTTGCGATTACTGCTCAGGCTGCGCAGGCCTCTGCTAATTCTTCATTGATAGTGGGGGGGTTTCCATTCAGGTCTTGATCCTCTGATTGACAAATAGTAGTCCAGGATAAGTGGTCCCCCCAAGAGTCATATCGCGCTTACCTCTATGATCAAAGATATTATTCTAGTCGACCTACGGAGGCTAATACACCCCAATGAGCTAGACTTTACCTTCTTCTCTTCCTTTCACAAATTCCAGTTTCGCATAGATTTCTTTCTAATATCAACATTGTTAGCTCCCCAGGTGGACGCTGTAAAGATTCACTCCTCGTATATTTCAGATCATGCTGCTATTCCTTTTCACTACCATACTACTGCACTTCAAGGGAATCCGGGGGCCTGGCTCTTTGATAGAGCCCTATTAACTCAGCCAGAGCTTCGGTTTGAAATTTGAGCAGCCATGTATGACTATTTCCAGACCCTGGTCCTCCAGGGGGATCAGGACACCCCAATAGCTCTTTATGCAGCTCGTTGGAAAACCTTTTCTGACCTATACAGGGGATTTGCGTTCCTAGCGAAACATTATTTTCAATTGATGCAGTTTACGTGCTGCCTCAAAAGTGCTCCAATCATGCCGTCCTCTGTCCCTACTAAGGATGGGCTCTTAGAACTAATTCACTCTATCAGTAGGACACATGGAGCAGCCTTTACCTTTTATAACCTATTATGTCAGGGTACAGATACTGTCACTTGTAGAATCCAACCAGCCTGGGCTTGCTAACCGCAAACCACTTTAACCCCTGTGCATTGGAGCGTTTCTGGAGCAACATAATGCGGGTTTCCCGATCTGCTTCAGCTATCCAAACTCAACTCTTGTTCTTTTACACAAAGATGTTCTCATATTCCAGAAAATGGTCAAATGGAGTGCAATTGCCAGGGGCCCGTGCAGGTCTCGCTATACTGATGTGGGAACCTTCGTTCATGTTCTTGTAAATGTCCTTAACTACAGATTTACTAGGGGCGGGTCTGGGGTCGTTTTTCCTTTATCTTGCACCTTCACGAGCCTCTTTCTCAGACGACTGTTGGACTCCGCTCAGTGGCGGGGGTCCCCTCTCTTCCTAAGAAGGGTCGTTTTCTCCTGATTTTATGCTGGGTATAGCCATGTGTTTGATCACGGGGACTTGGAGGGATAGCTCTCGACTTGCTGTCAATGAATAGTGGAACCTTGTCTGCTTATATAGTAACTATGAGCAGATATCTTGGAGGGCTATTTTCCATACCCAATTTCATTCTTGCTTGTCTAAATGGCAGATGCTCAATGATCATGTACCATCTGCTTATTGCTTCGACATGTCTGTTTAATGTACACTCATCATGTCTCAGATCGCTGTAAAGTTTTGTAACATAATAATGTTTCAGACCGCTGGAAGGTTTTGTAACACAATAATGTCAGTACACGTCCGCTTCGAGAATGTTTTAGTTTCTAGAGAAGAAGCAGGGGGGAGGGGGGTGGTGGGGGTTTGCTTTGGTGTATGTATCACATTACATGTATGTATTTGTCTCTTAGTTGTATGTCTTCCTTTCCTTTGTTGTTGCAAAACGAAAATAAAGAATTTAAAAAAAAAAAAGTACATCAAGCTTCTTCTTTCTACTTGCTTCTAATCCAAACGTGCTAGAAAAAAGCTGAATTTCCAAGCAACATATGAGTGCTACAGGATGTTTTGATGATACAGGCTATTCACTGCGAACCAGCTGACACAAATTCAAGAGCATCAGCCACCCCTAGATATTCAGAGCAGAGAAGTAGCAGGTGATTGCACAGGGCCACAGAAAGAAAAAGGCGAGAGCATATCTTTTACTCCAGGACCACCTTGCTTAGTCTGCTTGATGATGAGGTTTTGAACTGATATTAGCTGACTCACAGTGTGTCATGGGCTTTTATGAGGTCCTAAAGGAGGACTTGGTACCACTTACCAATCTTTTTCATTTCATCCTGGGACTTGTGAAGCTGTTAGGGGTACTTCATCTACTGGTTTCTGGTTCCTTCTAGAGAATAGCAACAATTGTGACTAGAATGCCGCAAACCACCTTTTCTAGCTGCTTTCATCAGGGTTGGAGAACCATGCAGTGTAATGTCAGGCCATTCTCATCTGTCCTTGCTTCCTCAAGAACAGATGAGAATACTTTTTGTGCAAACCAGTCTTTCTTCACGATGAAGTGGTTATGTGGTGGATGTTTGCCTTCTATGTAGCGGTTCTCAAACCAGCTATCCACCACATAACCATTTCACCCTGAAGAAAGCTACAGAATGATGTCTGAAGTGTTGGTTCCACCTACTAAGATGTGGCATGACCCATAAAACCTCAAAGATAATTTTTAATGTTTGTTATTTATTTAGCTAGGCTTATATATACCACTTTTCTACACGTCAAAGAAGTGTACATTCAGGAACTGCATATATATTTCCCTTGTTCCTGAGGCAATGGAGGGTTAAGTGGCTTGCCCAAGGCCACAAGGAGCATCTGTAGGACTAGAAACCCCAGTCCTTCCGACACAAAGTTGCTGTCCTCTAGTAGGATTTGAACCCTTGGCCTGAGGTAACTTTCCCCAACTATTAGATCACTTCTCCCTGTTAGAACTCTTTAATGCAGATTAACTTTACACACATTAAATCAATTTTGCTTGTACTAAATTTTAAACGATACTCCAACAAAGCAAATGCATGCTAATGACTGTACATTCCTAGAAGACTGCCTGTGGCAGGATCATATTGCACCTATACTACAAAAGTGACAGTGGTGACCAGTATTCCACCAAATTTAAAACCCTGACACTGATCTGCAAGGCCTTACAAGGAAATGGAACAGATTACCTGAAGAACAAACTACCCATCTGCTGTGCAGTTGAGCCAATGCTGAATCCTGGTGAGCCAGCAGCCCCTGGGTTTTCTTGGTAAGGTATGAAAAGAAGTAGATTTCCAGGCCTTTCTTCTGAGGCAATGGAAGGTAAGCTCACTTTCCTAAGGCCACAAAGAAAGTCAGTGGGAATCAAATGCTGGTCTCTTGGTCACCAGCCCACTGCTTTAACCACTGCACTACAATTCCACTCTGTTAAATAAATACGAGACAACAAATATCATTATTGTTCTAATAGAGCTGAATCTAGATTCCTGAAACTTATTGCATCAAAACTGCCTGCACATTACATAAGAACTTATGATCTGCATTAGTTTCCTGAAAAATATATTATTACTACTACTTATCATTTGTATAGTACTGCAAAGTGTATGCAGAGTTGTACAGAGACATGTAAGAGACAATCTCTGCTCATAGGAGCTTGAAATCTAGACAAGACAGACAACACAACTGATGACTAGGATATATCTAAGGGAATGGTAAGGAAACACATAGGATGTGAACAGGATACTAGGGCGATCAGGATCCAAAAGCAGTCTCAAAGAAGTGAGTTTTAGCCTGGGTTTGAACAGAGTCACAGATGTAGCCTGGTATAGCAATTCAGGTAGTTTGTTCAGGCATAAGGAGCAGCAAGGTAGAAAGACTGAAGTCTGGACTGGGCAATGGAAAAGAAGGGCACAGATACAGTAGAAGGGGACTGCCAGCAGAACAGAGTTCTTGAGGAGAGGCGTTAGGAGAAATAAGGGAGGAAATGTAGTGAGGAGCAGCCGAATGAAGGAACTTATAGGTCAGTAGTTGAAGTTTGAACTGGAAGCAGAAACAGATAGGGAGCCAATAAAATGACTTGAGAAGAGGGGTGACATGAGAATAACAACACTGGTGGAAGAGTAGCCAAGCGGCTGAGCTATGAACAGATTGAAGTAGGAAGAGATGATTCAGAGGAAGACCAGTGAAGAGGAGGTTGCAATAGTCTACATGGGAGTTGACTATAGAATGGATAAGGGTCTTTGTAGTGTGTTTGGAAAGGAAGGGACAAATTTTGCCAGTCCTTTAGAGAAAGAAGCAACAGGTCTTAACTCTCTGTTGAATGTGTGTGGAAAAGGTGAGGGAGGAGTCAAAGATGACCTCAAGGTTGCGAGCTGAGGAAATAGGGAGTAGAGTGTTATCCATAGAAATAGAGAAAGGAGGAAGAGGGGAGGTGGGATACTTCTAATTTGAGGTCGGGACGTAGAGCATTCCAAAGAGTTTGACTGAGAAAGTAAAAGGCATTATGAAAGGTGGTTTCTAGTCTGACTTGAGTGGCAGATAGAAGGTGAAGGCAGTTAGCATGGCTGGAACGGAGAACCTGGTGTGAAGAATGTGGGATAATCAGATTTGAGAGATAAATAGGAGTGCCAGTGTGAAATATTTTGTGTACCAGGGTGAGGAGTTTGTACTGGATATGATAGGATATCGGGAGCCAATGTCAATGAATTAGAATTGGGGTTATGTGGTCAAAGTGCAAAGTGTCAGCAAATATCTTGATGGCCATATTTTGGATGAGCTGTAGGCACTGCAGTTTGTGATATAGGAGACTTGAGAGAACAATGTTACAATAAGCTAAGCGAGACATGATTAGTGTCAGAAGTAAGGTGGTCAGGAAAGAGGGGGAAAGAAATGGTCAAATGGCTCAGATCTGATGTAGGAAATAGAAGGAACGTTGAATGACAGCATTAATATGATAATGAAAGGTCAGGGAAGAATCAAGAATAAAATCTAAGTAATGGAGAGAGGATACAAGGGGAGAGGAGTACTCAGAAGCATTGGGGAAAGTGAGGGACAGGAACTAGAACCAGTGAGCCAAATGCAGGAAGTCTTATTGGGATTCAGAAGAAGAAGGTTAGATGACATCCAGTTAGCAATTAGGGTGAGAAAGGTATTACGGGGAGAAAGATTCGGAGAAACAGGGTCGGTGTGGAGGAGAAGAATTATGTCGTCAGCATAATAATAAGCTGAGACCCTGCTTTGCAAGACAAGAAGGGTGAGAGGAACAAGGAAAATATTGAACAGTAGTGGGGCCAGTACGGAGCCCTGTTTTACACTACAGTGCAGTGGAATGAAGGGGGATGAAGATGAGTTAGATATGACAGAGAAGGATCTATCTGAGAGAAATGAGTAAAACCAGTGAATAGCAGTGCCACGCAGGTGGGAGAGAAGAATGTTGTGATCAACAAGATCAAAAGCAGATGACAGATCCAGGGAGACTGTTAGGGAACTGTTGCTTCTATCATGGGACTCATGGATTTCATTGAGAAAGGAGAGAAGTATTGTCTCAGTGCTATGTCCTGGGTGAAAACCAGATTGGTGGGGGTGCAGGGCATGTGTGGAGTCCAAGTGCATAATGAGTTGAGCAAACACAATCTTTTGAAGAACTTTAGACAGAAAGGGTAGGTTAGAGACAGGCCTGTAATTAGCAGGGGAAGAGCTCCCTGCCTTCTTTTCCCTTAAAGAGGAGTCAAAAATCTCCCCCACTTAGCTATGCTTTAACTTCTCATGATATACGAGTATGTCAGTCATGTGTGCCTCATGCAGGAAGTCAATATCAGTGCCCCGGTCCTGTAAAGCCATTGAAATCTTATGTTGCTTTATGGGGCATCCAGTGGCACAAACATTCCATGAAATGAGGCAAATACTCTACTTTTTCATCCTTTTCCTGAAGCATCAAGCCCACCATGAAGATATTTACACTCCAACCAGAGAGACTCCCCCAGCCTGGAGTCTCCCCAACAGAGCACCTACACATTCTAAGTACTCATAGTATTCCCCACTCCCAAATCCAGCGCTTCAATACCACCCGGTATTTCCACTATTTCCCTTTTCCCAGAGTCAGACTCTCACCAAATTAACCCCATCTATCCACCCATTCCAAGTATCCACCCCAAAACGCACCTATACACACCCATCCTTTATGTAACATCTTGTGTCTGGGCATTCCCCACGGAATCTATAGAATTCCCTAACAAAATTGCACAATAACTTGCCCAACCCTTGATCAGACTGTCGTATATCTTCCCCTCCCATAGGCATCTAATTATATTTCTCTGCAGGCCAATAATGAAACCAAGCATCCATCCCACACATTCATCAGCACCAACTCTCTAATCCATATACACAATTCTGTCATCTCAGTATCCACCCATCTCTCAGCCCCAAGGCAACCCCATTTCTCAAACCCAAGGCAAAATGCTCATCCAAGCCTAGCATATTCTATTAAATAAACTCTGGGCCTGATATTTACACAATTTAAATATCTCTAACTGGGATATTCAGCGGCACTAACATGGTTAGTGATGCTGAATATCCCCAGTCTTCTCCCCTACTTGCCCCGATGCTACCTGTTTAGCATCAGGGAATGTCATGGGCGATCAGGAGAGGAGCAGAGGCATTGAAAGTCGATAATCAGGCAGCGGTGATATTGTATGCTGCCCAGTTAGTGTTCGTTCCATGCAAAGGTTTGCCTATCTTTTAGCCGCAGGGGCTAAC
Source organism: Ichthyophis bannanicus (assembly GCA_033557465.1). Lineage (NCBI taxonomy): Eukaryota > Metazoa > Chordata > Amphibia > Gymnophiona > Ichthyophiidae > Ichthyophis > Ichthyophis bannanicus. The sequence goes on from CM066032.1 coordinate 1,474,625,869, forward strand.
CGGGCAGCATGCAATATTGCTCTGTCTAGTTATCTACTGCATCTGGGAGGCTATGCAGCAAATCCAGATATTCAAAGCTGGGGCTCGCATATGACGCTGGCATTGAATATCTGGGGTTAAGGGTCAGTGCACACAGCTATGCGCCATAGTAGCATATAGCTGGCATAACTAAATATCGAGCCATCTATGTCCCATCTTGATATAAGAAACTCTGGTGCTATTGGAGTAATGTAAGTGTTCAAAGTTCAAATACAGCCCCAGAGAATACTCTACTGAAGAAGCTGTAAGGCCACATTGTACACTTGTTTCACAGCCTCACCTCCAGTATCACATCTTATTGTCCGCTAACATTCACCTCCAGCTGTTGCTCCTTACAAAATTTCCATGCCTCTCTTAGAGCAATGAACACCTCTGCAACATCATTAATGATAGATGTGGAACTTACAGGATACTGAAGCATGAATCTGATGTTGTGTTCAAACAGCCAGGAACAGGTAGACGATAACTCATTATGGCGCTTTGCCATATGGCCATCATTAATCAATTTCAGTCACTTGCTCTTGGAAAGACTCCATCGAAGTAGTTATCTCATCCCTTGTGACCCCCCACTTTGACTACCCCAATGCGATCCTTCATGGCCTACCCAAGAACACATTAAGCCCATTACAACTAGCAATGAATACCGCGGCACGCTTCCTACACGGATCCTCCAGAGGAGACCATATCACCCCGATTTTAAAGGACTTACACTGGCTACCAATCTACTGTCGGACCACATATAAAGTAGTCCTGATGACATTTAAGGCCATCAACAACATGTCCTCCTCCTCCCTAACGGATATGCTCCACCCTACCCCAGCAAACAGAGCGAGGAGGTCATTCGCCATCAATACCCTTCAGACCCCCAATGAAATAGCCAAATGCACCCAAACAACGAAGAGCAGAGCTTTTAAGTTTTTTTTTTTTTTTAAACTTTTATTTTCATTTTGCAACAAACAAAAGAAACAACACACCAAAAGAGACAAAACAAGTATACAATAAGGAAAAGTAAACCCATTACCCCCCACCCCGATGCTTCTTCTCTACCCGATTATATCAGCATGTGAGCGCTTCCAATTAACAGTGATTATACATCAAACGATCAAAAGAGTATCTACAATACAGCATGATCATGGGACAGAGATATATACAAAGTTAGACAGTCAGATGAGAGCATTTAGCAAAATGTACATAGGCATTGAGCATCTTCCATTGAGACCAATGAGAAGGAGTCTGAACGGAGGAAGCGAACAGACGAGGTATTTGTTCATATTTACTGTAAAGACAGGCATGATTCCACCATTCATTGGGGCTCAGATGGGAGCTAATTTTCCAGTATTACTTAATTAGGGAAATAGCAATGCCTAGCATAAAGTTCGAAAGGAGATAAGCCATTTTTGGGAGAGAGGGGATCCCCGCAACTGGGCGAAGTCCCACTATCCTCCAAGAAAGGGGCTCCTGAGAGTGCGAGATAGACTAAATACGACCCCAGACCCGACGCCAGTAATACTGTAGTGCGGGATATTCATGCATAACATGAGGCAATGAACCAATGGCCGCAGGACGTGTCCAGCAACCATTGCCCTGAGTAGTGTTCCATTTGTCTAATCTGTGAGGAGTGTAAAAACACCGGTGGGCTAGAAAGAAGAGGGTCTGAGTGAGTGAGGCGGATCGGGAACCCGTGTCCCTCTACTCCAGATAAGGCTCCATTGCTCCGAGGTCAAAGTCACATGCAATTCTCTCTCCCATACTTTCTGCGCTATAGGGGTATCTCTAGTTATAGCATTACATAAGGTTTAGTAAAATTGGATGCTACACCCGGTGAACTACCGAGAGATCGGAAAGTCTCCAATCAACCTTATGTAGAGAATGCCGATGGCGGGAGTACTCTAGTGCTCCGAAGGCGATGCTGAAGTTGCACTGACCAGAGTCGGGAGTCTAAAGATTGCATAAGAGTATTAAAGGCACCTAAAATGTCTAAAAGCATTGGTGGATAGTGGGAGTCTGATGGGAGAGTCATACCAGGGAGAAAGGTAAGAGGAATCGGTTTGCAAAGGCCCGCTTCTATATCTAGCCACACAGGTCTACTCGGTACTGGATCTTCCAACCAACGAGCACCTTGTTTGAGAAGAAAAGATTGAGGGAACACTTGAGTAAAATCGCCACCAAGTATTAATGGAGCATTGGCAGAGGCCAAGGCCAACTGCGCAATACTTGCATAGTAAGCAGGGTTGTCCACATTCGGGGCATAATGCAAATACACGTGAATTCACTATCTCCAACCTCAAGGTGTACACAGGCCCATCAACCCTCCTTGTCAGCGCTAATATCAGGTACAGTAGCGTGCAAAGACTTCCTAACCAGAATGGCTATCCCGTACCATTTGGAAACGGTGGGAGAATAGGCAGCTACCATGTGAGGCTTAGCATTGAGTTTCAGTGTTTCAGCAGAGTTTAAATGCGTTTCCTGAAGAAACACTAAATCAACATGCTCATGGCTAAGATAGCTAAGGATTGTCTTTCCTTTGAGTGGACCATTAATGCCTTTGACGGTGAATGATAAGATTTTACATAAGGCCATTCAGAAAAGTTAAAAATTCTGAGCATGATAGCACACATAATTTCACTATGTCCCTCAAACTGACTGTATCTGGCTGTACACATGACATAGGAAAAATAAGCTAATATAATACAATGAAGCGCCCCACATTAACAAAGAAAACCGCAGTACGGTAGAGGAGAAGCAAAACCCCAAAATTACTGGCGACCATGTGTCTGCGGGGAGAAACCCCAGAGAAGGCCGAGATTGAAAAAACACATAACCTGTAGGACTGTGCGTGCTCCGAATCCGACCGAGGCACACATCATGAAGGGATAGGAGACCAAAAAACAAAAGTCATATAGAGAAAGAAAGAAAGTCCAGGCTATTTCTGTGCTTGGCTATGACCGCCGCATCGGGCCCTTCAAAATGGCGGATAGAGCCGGCAGATAAGAGTCCAAGATTTGGGATTAGCGCATCTGCTCTGCTTCTTTGGAGTCTAAAAATGTTGATAGTAGATCAGGATCTTCGAACGTTCTGGTTTGGTTGTGGAGAGTCACTCGGAGCTTCGCTGGATACAACAGGCCAAAGCGAGCCTGTAGCTGTTGAAGTCGAGGGCGAAAAGCAAGGAGTTTCTTCCGACGGTCAACGGTAGGCTTTGCCAAATCAGGAAAGAAGGAGACCTTACGACCTTCAAATTCCAAATGATGATTCGCTCGGGCAGCATGTAAAATTTGTTCCACTTGTTGATATCGTAGCAAGCTAAAGATAATAGGCCGGGGGTCGTGCGGTTGAGCGCCATGTGGGCAGGAACACGGTGTGCTCGATCGATTTCCAGTTCTCTGTGAAAAGTGATCTTCAGCAAGGAGGGAAGAGTTTTGAGCAAGAATTCTCTTATATCTCCTGCTTCCACCCCCTCCGGCATTCCGAGGAGCCTCACATTGTTGCGACGGGCTCGATTATTGCTATCTTCTAACTCCTTTTGAAGATTCTGTATCTGGCGCTCAGCCTTGTCCAGTTTGCCCAAGCGCACCTCGTGCGAGTCGAGGACCCCCGCCATGTTGTCCTGCCGTAATGAAAGACTTTCAAGTCGGTCCTGGAGCACTCCAAAGTCTTCTCGCATGGCTCGAAGCGCTTCTCCATTGGACTGCACCAATTCCTTCACGCCGCGTATTTCCTCCAAAATCTCCAGGTGCATTTCGGGGTTTTCACGAAATGGAACCATCTTCTGTGGGGAGGACACCTCTGTTTTGGAGCGTTTTCCGTGAGAAGAAGAAGGAGACCCGAAGTCCAAGCGCGCTGGTTTATGGGCCGCCATCCCCCCCGAGGTGCCCCGGTCAGCTCGGAGCGAAATAGTAAATTTGTATAGGTATTAAGTCAGGATTCTAAGTAGGCCTCTCGGGAGCTTCAACGTAAAGCGTCCTACCCGCTGGACATCAGGCTCCGCCCCCAGAGCTTTTAAGTTTTATGCTCCCATCTGCTGGAATGCGCTCCCAACCTGCATTCGAGCAATTACCGATGTTGCTCAATTCAGAAAAGCACTAAAACACCACCTCTTCCTCCTACACTACTCACAGCCCAATCTTAGCCAACTTACACCCAGCTAAACAATGATAATCCACAAGACAACTCATAGCTATAATGTACATAGTTGTAGATACTGTAAATAGTTCCCCTAGATTGAAATCTAAGTTGTATCTCCTGTTCACTGTAAGTGCATAACAGATATTCTGAGATGCATAAATGTTATCTGTAAACCGCACTGATTTTAAAGAGCGCGGTATATAAAAGCAATAAATAAATAAATAAAATTTTCACATAAATGCGTTTATATTTACGGTCTAGCTCATAAATGACTGCCTCCAACACTTCTTCCACAGTCATATTCTAGGTAGGTGAGCAAGCTAACACGTCAGTATCGGCCACCACCTCAGAGGCCTTGATTTTCTTCCTTTCTTTTAATGGATATTTTGCTGCCATTTGCCTACAAAATGCACAGAACTCAAGACTTCACCACCAGATATAAAAGACAACAGGGAAATCTCTATGGTCCGCTCTTAGTCATCAGAAATATTCCAAAATACATGGAGGTCTCGGGAACCCAGAGAAACTGTGACTTCCCCCTGCTCGCCATATCATGGAGTGTTTACATTATTTCATTTCTCTGATCTAAAATGACTCCAGGAATGTGTTCTTTCAAAGTAGTTATGTCCATATATTGTGGAGAAATCCATGAATGTTTTGCTATATTAAGAGATGCCAAGTTCCACAGAAGATTAACAAGGTTATTATGCTTTTTAACCATATGACAGGAAGGGAGGAGTAGCCTAATGGTTAGGGCAATTGCCTAATACCCAAAAGATCAAGAGCACGCCTTGTGGTCTTGGGCAAGTCACTTTACTCTCCACTGCCTTGGAAGAAAAGGCCTGGCAATCTACTTCCAGTGATACATTGACAAGAAAATCTAGAGGCAGTTAGGTCACCTTGTGTCAGCGCTGAATTGACTGCACTAAAAAAAAAAGAGCATAAATCAGTTTGAATACATCATCTCCATGCATAGTAGTCACAGTAATAGGTCAATTTTCAAAAGTGCATGCACTGGTAAGGTCTGCATCAAATTTTAAAGGGATCCATTTCTATTTGAAAAGTGAATGGGGAAAGGTGCATGTATAAAGCTTCACCTGCTACTGGTGGAGTTCTTTTTCTATGTAAATGTACACACACATGGTCATAAATTGAAAAGAGCGCTCATACACTTTCTCCCACCCAGCCAGATCCCTGGAAATGTCTCTTTAATTTGCAATTAAAGCTAATGTGTGTAGTGGGACTACAGTATATGCATACATATACCTGAAGATAGGGCGGGAAAACTTCAAAGATTGCATTTCATTCCATAAATCTCTGCATTATGCATGGAAATGGCTTTGAAAATTGTCCTCATTATTTTGAAGAAGCAAAGCAATGGTACAAGAAAAAATAAAAATATAACTCAAATATTTTGGGAAAATAAGGAGTACGCAATACAGAATGGGTTTTTTTATTATTATTATTTAACTGATGAGACCTGTCTCTTTCCATTGGGAAGTAAGATAAAACAGAAGTTCATAAGTTTGTGTTCTTGACACATTCTGGGCAATCTGTGCTTATAGTGAATACTATGCAAAGCATTTTCACTGCCTTCCTCATTTCCTTTCTTCTCCCTCTTTTTTGGCAACTGGTCAAGCAGTAAAATCTGAATCACACTCTACGATAGATGACAGACAGTTTGTAATGCTAGCCAAGGCAGTCTGAGCTGAGCCAGCTTTGAAGTCGAGAGACACCTGTTCTGCCCATCCTATTTCACACACAAAGAAGAATACACAAGAGAATAAAACCAAATACAGTTTTGAGGTTTGTCTAATGGGAAATTCATTTATTTATTTGAACTCCCTGAAAAATAAAGCTGTCCTAATCAGTTTGATGATTGATCAGTGTATTAGATGCAGGGTTTAATTTGTGCCGGAACGGGATGGAACAACGTTCTGGCACTTCTTCAGGAGACAGAAGTAATTTACATTCCGTCTCCCGCCCAATCACCCTGTTCTGTACTGATGCAGCTGTCTTAACACTTAACACAGCAGCGGGAGTATTTTGCTTTCCTCCCACACCTGCTCTGTACTGAAGAGGCCCAGTCGTGGCATTTTTAGTAAAGCAGGAAATGCTTATTTTGCTTTACTAAAAGTGCCACGGCTGGTCTGCTTCGGTTCAACACAGCCACAGGAGGAAAGGAAAATGCTCCCACAGCCGTGAGAAGTGTTAATATGGTTGTGGCTACCTCAGCCCTTCCTCTGCCGTGGCCATATTAACACTTAACACAGCCACGGGAGCATTTTCCTTTCCTCCCGTGGCTGTGCTGAACTGAAGCAGCTCTGTCATGACACTTTTAGTAAAGCAGGAAGTGCTTATTTTGCATTGATAAAAATGCCACAGCTGAGCTGCTTCTGTATAGCACAGCAGCGGGAAGAACGAAAAATGCTCCTGCGGCTGTGTTAAGTGTTAATATGGCCACGGCAACACAGAGCTGGCAGAGGAAGAGAGGAGGCAACCACAGCTGTATTAACGCTTAACACATCGGCGGGAGCATTGTTGTTTTGCTCCTGCGGTTGTGTTAAGCATGGAACAGGCAGAGCTAGGAAAAGAGGAGGTAGCTGGCTCCGAGTGATGTGGCAGAGGAAGTGGACAGATTTCCAGAGCTGATAGTGGTAGAGGGGACTGAGACTGGAAGAGGGCCAATGCTTGGAGGAGAGCTGAGAATGGAAATGAGCTTTTTACTGGGGTTGAGGAAAGTCTGGAACTGGAAATGGGCTGATACTGGGGCTGGGGAGGAACTGTAACTGGAAATAGACTAATACAGGGCTGGGGGAGGGCTGAGACTGGAATGGAAACGGGCAAAACTGGGGCTGTGGGGAGAACTGGTACTAGAAATGGACTGATGCTGAGGCTGCATGGGGGATGGAACCAGAAATGGATTGATACTGGGGGCTAGAGGGGCACGACTGGGACTGGAAATGGGCTGATACTGGGGTTGGGAATAGAAATGGGTTTATGTTGGAGGGGGACTGAGACTAGGAGGGGGCTAATTTTAGGGCTGGGGAGCCTGGTACTGAAAAGGGGTTAGTGCTGACAAATGCTGTGGTCAGATGGGGAAAAAGGAGGAGATGCTGGAAGAGAGAGAAGGGAGAGCCTGGGAAAGAAGTAAAGTTATAATTAGGGGAAGGTTGAGAGGGCAGGCTATAAGATCAGATGTGGGGTAAGGAGGAGGAAAGGAAGGGTTAATAAGTTTTGGAGAAGGAAATAGATGGGTGGACACTGGTGACATGGGGAAGTGGGAGAGCAGGGACTTGGATTTAAGTGAAGAATCTAAGATTGGGTGAGAAAACAGAAGAAAGGCTAATATAGGTTGGTATTGGGTGTAAAGTGTGGACTCAGGGCTTGGGCAGGATTGTGAGCGAGGACTCAGGGACTAGGTAGGGTGGACAAGTAGGGACTTGAGGTTGCCTGGAGTGATAGTGGAGACTAAGAAGCTGACCAGAGATTGAGGACAGTGGGGACAAGGTGAGAGGCATGAGTAGGGCTGTGAGACTAAGTGCAGAAATATGGAAAGGGGTGAAGATTTGAAACAATTCTGTCCCTGGCCATGCCGCCACAGATCACTTCTGGCCTTTGCCCCACCCACAGTTCCACTTCTTTTTTGTCTACAAATTAAGCCATGATTATATGTTAACTTATGAAATAAGTATGTGAAATGATACAGTCTATACCTTCTTGTGGTTATGTGTTAGTTTGGCATATGTGTAGGTTTGTGAGCATGTGTGAACTGTTAGTTTTTCCTGAGAGATGAGTTTTGTATTCATGGATAAGTAATCTAGTGGTTAAAGCAGTTGGCTAACAACAAGGTTCAAATCCCCTTGATGTTCTATTTGATCTTGGGGAAGTTACTTAACTACCTGTTGCCCCAGGTACAAACTTAAATTATACAGTCTCTAGAAAAAGTAAAGTGCCGAAATGTAGCCTGTTTGGGGATCCTGCCAAGTATTTGTAACCTGGATTGGTCACTGCTGGAAACAGGATACTGGGTTTGATAGACCTTTGGTCTGACCCAGTATGGCTGTCTTTATGTTAACACAGCTTAAAAGGTCATAAGCTACAGGTAAATACAAAAGCTACAGTCTATGCTTGTCTAAATAAAGCTGTAATTGTTGAATAACTTTCTGAGAGAGCAGTCCAAAAATGGCAGACAGAGTTGGCGATAGCAGTCGTGATTTTAGCTTGCCAGTGCTAGTTTACTCCATGATTATTAACCAAGATGATTAAGCACAGGGGAGAGAGACCCTGCTTTTCAGAAGAACAGGTCATTTTGGTTGTCAGGCTGATGAATGGTTTGTATTCCATTCAGTAATTGTTGTACCTCTAGGACATCCATTTCAGGAATGGGAAGCCTTAGTGCAGACACAGTATACCTAGAAAAGGATGTCAGACTGTGTCTTAAAAAGCATAATCCCTTTTCCCTTAAGTAACTGTGTACATAATGCTGCCATTATAGAACTGCCAAAAACCCCCATCTCCAGCTTTAATAACAAAAATACATATCTATATCAAAATCAATAAAGGGCCTCAAATTGGTAAGTATTCGGCAATCAAGCCCAAGTAATTACTATAGACTTTTTGGACATTAAGATCTTCAAGTCTGATGCAGGATTTGCTACATTTATATCACAAATCTGTGGACAGAAACAACTATTTACAGTTTCAGAATTAGCATCCGTATGCATTGTGGGCCAGCTTACCTGTGAGTCAATATCTTCAATCACGTAGGATATGCTCCTCTGAGGCTAGTTTTCATGAGGAAGCCTGTGATCTGACAGATTTCAATCTTGGGGCTACCTTTCTTCAATTACATCTAGGGCTTATAAGTGGGCTAGATATGCACAATGCAACCTAATGTTGAATTATCAAAATCGTTCTGATTCTCCTGATCGAGTGGTTTGTGTGTTGCCCTTTTCTAGTGCTTCCCATCAGATTGTTCAGATTTTGAAATCTCATTGAGGGGTTTTGTGTCTTCACCCCACTCTTTCTGATTTTCCAATGGTTCATCTTGGGTTGCCCCAAGTAGAGAAACATATGTTAGTATATATGTTACTACCTACAACTCCTCTAGGGTAATATATCATATGCCCTTATTCTTTATTGTATGTTAGGTGCACCTAGCATAAGGTATGTCTGCGGTTTACTGAACATTAAAGTTGTATAGCTAACTCTGTATTAACAGCTCCTTTGATTGACCACTGGGCAGCTAGGGGGTCACACTGTTGATGAGCTATGTTGGCGGTTCATTGACAATGTACCTCTGACTTGGAAGCGGAGTGATAGATTGTCTATGCTTACTAAAAGGGGGGCGGAGTGGATGTTTAATTTACATTCAATTCAGCCTGCAGGTCTGAATCAAGAAATTGAGTGGCTATCTTTTGTGTGACTTTGCTTTTTTCCATATAGGTAGGCCCATGATAGCTTTGATTGGTTAGTTCTACTGGTTGTAGATTTTGATTTGTTGGTGGATGTATGAATAGTAAGCTTGAATGTTTTTGTAATCCAGTTTCTTTATGGGATTTAATTGAGTTTTCCATCTCTTATTGGCTTATTGGGTTGTCTGTCCTGGTTTGAAAACATTCAGAATGAGCCCTGTGGTTGTTGATTGGCTGATGATTCTATGAATGAAGGTGTAATAGTCAAATGAATGTGTTGGTTTTTTGATTGGTTCATTTTGAAAGTGGAAAGTGTTTTTTTATTGGTTGATTTTATTAATTTGATGATGATGAGTGGTTTTGAGTATGGAAAGTGGTCTCTTATTGGTTGGTTGTGTGAACGAGATGACACTAAGGGACTTTGGTTCTGTTCTATAGATGGGGTTGGTTTGCTACAGTATCTTTATAAAGTTTATTTTTCAAGTTTTAGGTGGGATGTGATTGATTGCACCCTGACATGAGAGGCCTTGATATTATGGTTGTTCACTGATGCAGATGAGTATTATTACCATCGAAACACAATATTGCGTCGGGTTGCCTGTATTTTTTTAAGATATTCTGAGCTGTAATCTGCCATTTGATAGTTTACATCTTAAGGTCTTTAATGGGATATATGTGTATTATTGTTATGAAATTCAATCCCTTAGACCCATGCTGATTTAATACCGTGCTGGCCCGATAGCCTATAATTACTTGGGCTTGATTGCCAGATACTTATCGATTTGAGGTCCTTTAGTGATTTGGATATATATGCTGTATGTATTTTTGTTATTAAAACTGGAGAGATTCTTTTTGGCTGCTGCTTTATGTTCTCCTTTCCATAGTGTTAGGTAGATATTTTGACATTATAGAACAAGCAGTAGTCATGAGAAGGGAAGCTATGTATGTAAAATGGAGATCTAGAGGCACTATTCAGGAGGCAAGTGCTTAAGACAATGTTGGAATATATTCTGCTGCCTATTTAAATTCTTCTGGTGGTATATATGCTCTCTCCCATGTTCGCAGATTGCTTCCGAATCACTGTGGTCATATATGTAAGACAATATCTATCTTTAAAGTGACCAAGAATAGGCAAATCTAACACATTTCACGTCCTGTCAGACGGCTGGTAAATCAAAAGGACTTAAATTATATTTAAAGTCCTCAAACGGGAATGTGCATTCCAAAAAGCAGAAGAATAAAGCCACACAAAATCGCCAGTGGGTTTATTATGATTGCATTAAATCTTCTATATAGAAATACTGTACTTTTCTTCTGTTATTCAATTAAGTCCTAATCACTCCAAAACATTGTTTGATATTGTTATGTCCTTAGCTTTTTTCTTCCTCTGTCACTACAAATTTGCCTCATCTTTTCCCATCAGCAGAAGCCTTTGCTTTGGAGGGGGCGGAGCCTGATGTCCAGCGGGTAAGACGCTACGCGTTGAAGCTCCCGAGAGGCCTACTTAGAATCCTGACTTAATACCTATACAAACTTACTATTTCGCTCCGAGCTGACCGGGGTACCTCGGGGGGGATGGCGGCCCATAAACCAGCGCGCTTGGACTTCGGGTCTCCTTCTTCTTCTCACGGAAAACGCTCCAAAACAGAGGTGTCCTCCCCACAGAAGATGGTTCCATTTCGTGAAAACCCCGAAATGCACCTGGAGATTTTAGAGGAAATACGCGGCGTGAAGGAATTGGTGCAATCCAATGGAGAAGCGCTCCGAGCCATGCGAGAAGACTTTGGAGTGCTCCAGGACCGACTTGAAAGTCTCTCATTATGGCAGGACAACATGGCGGGGGTCCTCGACTCGCACGCGGTGCGCTTGGGCAAACTGGACAAGGCTGAGCGCCAGATACAGAATCTTCAAAAGGAGTTAGAAGATAGCAATAATCGAGCCCGTCGCAACAATGTGAGGCTCCTCGGAATACCGGAGGGGGTGGAAGCAGGAGATATAAGAGAATTCCTGCTCAAAACTCTTCCCTCCTTGCTGAAGATCACTTTTCATAGAGAACTGGAAATCGATCGTGCACACCGTGTTCCTACCCACATGGCGCTCAACCGAACGACCCCCCGGCCTATTATCTTTCGCTTGCTACGATATCAACAAGTGGAACAAATTTTAAATGCTGCCCGGGCGAATCATCATTTGGAATTTGAAGGTCGCAAAGTCTCCTTCTTCCCTGATTTGGCAAAGCCTACCGTTGACCGTCGGAAGAAACTCCTTGCTTTTCGCCCTCGACTTCAACAGCTACAGGCTCGCTTTGGCCTGTTGTATCCAGCGAAGCTCCGAGTGACTCTCCACAACCAAACTAGGACATTCGAAGATCCTGATCTACTATCAACATTTTTAGACTCCAAAGAAGCAGAGCAGATGCGCTAATCCAATAACTTGGACTTTTATCTGCCGGCTCTGTCCGCCATTTTGAAGGGCCCGATGCGGCGGTCATAGCCAAACACAGAGACTACCTGGACTTTCTTTCTTTCTCTATATGACTTTTTTGTTTTTTGGTCTCCTATCCCTCCATGATGTGTGCCTCGGTCGGATTCGGAGCACGCACAGTCCTACAGGTTATGTGTTTTTTCAATTTCGGCCTTCTCTGGGGTTTCTCCCCGCAGACACATGGTCGCCAGTAATTTCTGGGGTTTTGCTTCTCCTCTACCGCACTGCGGTTTTCTTTGTTAATGTGGGGCGCTTCATTGTATTATATTAGCTTACTTTCTTTTATGTCATGTGTACCGCCAGATACAGTCAATATGAGGGACATTGTGAAATTATGTGCGCTATCATGCTCAGAATTTTTAACTTTTCTGAATGGCCTTATGTAAAATCTCATCACTCAATGTAAAAGGCATTAATAGTCCACTCAAAAGAAAGAAAATCCTTAGCTATCTTAGCCATGAGCATGCTGATTTAGTGTTTCTTCAGGAAACGCATCTAAACTCTGCTGAAACACTGAAACTCAATGCTAAGCCTTACATGGTGGCTGCCTATTCTCCCGCCGTTTCCAAACGGTACGGGGTAGCCATCCTGGTTAAGAAGTCTTTGCAAGCTACTGTAATTGATACTAGCGCTGACAAGGAGGGTAGATGGGCCCGTGTACACCCTGAGGTTGGAGATAGTGAATTCACGTGTATTTGCATTTATGCCCCGAATGTGGACAACCCTGCTTACTATGCAAGTATTGCGCAGTTGGCATGGGCCTCTGCCAATGCTCCATTAATACTTGGTGGTGATTTTAATCAAGTGTTCCATCAATCTTTTCTTCTCAAACAAGGCGCTCGTTGGCTGGAAGATCCAGTACCGAGTAGACCTGTGTGGCTAGACATAGAAGAGGACCTTTGCAAACCGATTCCTCTTACTTTTCTCCCTGGTATGACTCTCCCATCAGACTCCCACTATCCACCAATGCTTTTAGACACTTTAGGTGTCTTTAATACTCTTATGCAATCTTTAGACTCCCGACTCTGTCCGTTCGACAGGCTCCCGCTTTGGTACAATATTCGATTTCGAATACAAATAAGTCGATGGCGTGGAGCCCCTGGTACACTAGGGGCATTTGGATTCCTAGCCAGTTGTTCCATGATGGTCGCTGGAAAACTTTTATTGAATTGCAAATTGAATTTGGTCTCCCAGCGAAACACTACTTTCAGTCGGTGCAACTTCAACATTGCCTTCGGAGTGCTAAGGTACTCCCGCCATCGGCATCCCCTACATAAGGTTGATCGGAGACCTTCCGATCTCTCGGTAGTTCACCGGGTGTAGCATCCAATGTTTACAAAACCTTATGTAATGCTATAACTAGAGATACCCCTATAGTGCAGAAAGCATGGGAGAGAGAATTGCATGTGACTTTGACCTCGGAGCAATGGAGCCTTGTCTGGAGTAGAGTGACACGGGTTTCCCGATCCGCCTCACTCACTCAGACACTCTTCTTTCTAGCCCACCGGTGATTTCACACTCCTGACAGATTAGCCAAATGGAACACCACTCAGGGCAATAGTTGTTGGACATGCCATGCGGCCATTGGTTCACTACCTCATGTTATGTATGAATATCCCGCACTACAGTATTGCTGGCGTCGGGTCTGGGGTCGTATCCAGTCTATTTTGCACTTTCAAGAGCCCCTTTCTTGGAGGATAGTGGGACTTCGCCCGGTTGCGGGGATCCCCTCTCTTCCAAAAACGGCTTACCTCCTTTTGGACTCTATGCTTGGCATTGCTATTTCCCTAATTAAGTAATACTGGAAAAATAGCTCCCATCCGAGCCCCAATGAATGGTGGAATTATGTCTGTCTCTACAGTAACTATGAACAAATATCTCGTATGTTTGCTTCCCCCGTTTAGACTCCTCATCAACGGTCTAAATGGAAGATGCTCAATGATTATGTACATTCTGCTAAATGCTCTCATCTGACTGTCTAAATTTGTATATATCTCTGTCCCATGATTATTCTGTATCGTAGATACTCTTTTGATCGTTTTGATGTATAATCACTGTTAATTGGAAGCGCTCACATGCTGACATAATCGGCTAGAGAAGAAGCATGGGGGTGGGGGGTAATTGGGTTTACTTTTCCTTATTGTATACTTGTTTTGTCTCCTTTGGTGTGTTGTTTCTTTTGTTTGTTGCAAAATGAAAATAAAAGTTTAAAAAAAAAAAGAAGCCTTTGCTTTGTTATTTTTTTTTCCAAGGCTACCCGCATTAAAAATAATTTTCCTCTACTCCTTTATCACACTTGGTTCTACAATTAAATATTTCTGATTGTTCTAGCTTCAGCATTAACAGCCATTCTCAATGGCTCTCTTTTTGTTGGTCCTCATTTAGAGGGGAATTTTAGAAGAGATGTCCAAGTGCAAATGGACACAAGGAGGCAGTAGATCAGGTTACTCACCAATCATTATATGGGAGCAGCAGAAGAAGGAAGGGGACATCGGCTGGAGTGAACCAGGATGGCATTTATAAGGAATAGGCACAGGACGAAAAGAGAACTGAAATAAAGGCTGCAATCAGAATCAAGTATAGGTCAAGCCATTCGTGGCCATGAAGGGGGTTCAATAAAGCTGTCAGAGCCACCCCTAGGAGCACTCCCAAGGAGCAGAACCTGCTCCATGGGTGTGCTCCTCTAGTGCATGCCCATAGGATGAGCCACTGTGGCGTGAGACATCACAATGGTTCTAAATTTGAAGGTGTTCCAGGAGGTCACCTGATCTTACGGATTATGTGACAGAATGGCATCAGAGAGTGTGTATTGGTAGTGATGCCTTCTAATTTGAAATAGCTTGCAAATGGGAGCCTATTGAGAGCAGAGGGGAGCTCAGTCAAACTTTACAGCAGGTACAAAACAGAACAGTACAAAATGATGTAATGGTTCTAAATTTGAAAGTGTTCCTGGAGATCAATTGATCTCACCAATAACATGACAGACTGGCATCAGACAGTGGGCATGGGCAGTGATGCCTTCTGATTTGGAGTACCTTGCAAAGGGGAGCCTGTTGAAAGCAGAGGGGAGCACAATCATACTTAACAGCAGGTACAGATCACTATTGCCGAGTATTCTCAACACTACAACCTCTCGCACCAGATCCTGCATTCCACTAAAGATGTCTAAAATAGTTTCCCCTTATGTCAGTTCCTGAACCAGCTGTTCCATGAAGCAGTCATTTATTTTGTCTAGAAATTGTATCTCCCTAGCACGTCCTGATGTGACATTGACTCTGTCAATACCAAGTTCATTAAAATCACCTATTTTTATTTTTATTTATTTATTTATTTATTTAATGTTTCTTTTATACCACGCTATTTAACATCAGTGCGGTTTACAGGTAACACATTTCTGAAGTGCAGGCAGGTCTGCACTGGACTTACAATAAAATGGGGTTCTTTATACAGGGTTAACAGGGAAACTATGTACAATTTGGCTGTCACAGGCTGTATGGGCAGCTCAGCATTATTTACAGATCTAACAACGTAACTATGTACAATCTAGCTGTCTGTCGCAGGGTGTGTGGACAGCTCATCATTATCTATGGTTAGGGTCAGCTAAACGCAGGGGTGGTGATTTCGAGGGGGTGGGGCTCTCAAAGGTAGGGCTGAAGGTGTGTGAGGTGGCTACGCTGGGGGTGCTGGCTTGGGTCCGGAGTATGGGTGGCTATGAGATGTCATCTGGTTCAGTATAATACTGGAGAAACAGATGGTGCTTCAGTGCCTTTCTAAACTGGGATAGGTTATTGCTGGCCCAGATGGCCGGTGGCAGGGTGTTCCAACAGGAAGGTGCATAGAGCGCGAAGGCTCTGTTTCTCGTGGCCCGAGAGCATTTGGTGATCGCCTACGGGAGTATCAGAGTATTGGTGGTGGCTGATCTCCTTACCCTGTTGAGGGGGGTGGTCTGGACGAGCTCCATGAGGGAGGTGGAAGAGCACTTGTTGATGGCTTTATATGTCATTGTTAAGATCTTGAAGGAGATCCTGCAGTGTACCGGGAGCCAGTACAGATGTTTCAAAACTGGGGTGATATGGTCCCTCCTGGAAGCTCCATGCAGGATTCTGGCAACTGCATTCATTGCGAGCTGCAGGGGGTTAAGCGAGCTTTTCGGGAGGCCGTGCAGTATTGCATTAGCATAGTCAAAGTGTGGCATTGCTTGTGCTTGCTAGACTGTCCGGACGTCTTCCGGCTCTAGTAGCTGTCGCAGGTGGCGAAGCATCCGAATTTTGTGGTAGATCACCTTTACCATATTGCCTATCTGGGCCTTCATGTTAATTTGTTGGTCCAGCGTGACCCCTAGGTACTGTACCATGGGCTTGCTGAGGAGCTCTGCATCACGTACCTTCAGTGAGGAGGGCGGAGTGAATGCAGGGTTCCTGCTGATGAAGAGGATCTCCGTCTTTTTGAAATTTATTTTGAGCTTCTGCGTGTGTAGCAGAGCTGATCTGTCGCTTGACCTCCCTGGGTCTTGTGACTCCTAGTCTGGAATGGACTCCCTACCACTATAGCTCCCCCTGGAGCTGATCTGCCACTTGACCTGCCCACTGATCTGCCACTTTATACTGAACCCCCCCCCCCAAAGGTGGGTGTTTGAGAGTTTGCTGAATAATGAAGAATCAAAAGTAAATCATCACTGTATGCTGCTGAAGAGGTAGCTGCTGGGGAGGTCAGGTGAGGGACAACATTAAAAGAGCATCCTGCAGTAACAGTCACAGGGCTAGTAGAGCTGGAAAGTAAACATTTAGAGGGATATGCAAATCACTGCCTGTGCTGAAGGAGCAAGGGTAATATTTGCTCACATTTATTTCTATTAGTAAGATTTAACTTTAAATCTATAGGGAATAGCACAGGGGAATAAAATGTACACACACGAGACGGAGGGTGAAAAAGTAAATAATGAGACTGGTAGAAATTGCTCACCCTAAGAGAAATGGTATCACTGGCACCAGCAGTCCTGTTTAGAAAAGAGCTTGGAGAGCAATTACTTGGTATTTAAAAGCATTAGGTCTCTTTATCTAAGAGAGCTTAATTCTCACCTGAGAAGGGAGAAGGGAACTCCCCTTGCTCTTTAGGCTCTTCTGAAAATGGCACTAGAAAATCTCCTGAGAGCCTAGGCACGCTCACCCAACCAGGGATAGGAGTAAAGATGGGGGTGCATGGTGTCTTCCCATCTCAGAGAGTGGAAATGGCATCAGAGAAACTCTAGAGAGCCTAATCCAGGCCTGGGAGTCCAGCAGCAGCTCAGCTCATTGAGGAGCTACAGCAACAAAGAGTCCATTCTGGACTAGAAGCCACAAGACCTAGAGAGGTCAAGTGGCAGATCAGCTCCAGGGGGAGCTATAGTGGTAGGGAGTCCATTCCCGACAAGGAGCCACAAGACCCAGGGAGATCAAGCGACAGATCAGCTCAATAGAGAGCTGCATCAGTTGTTCCTGATTGGGCAGGAGTGCAAAATCCTCTCCAGATTGGAAGAGAGCTTGAAGGAGGTAAAGCCAAGGCTACAGCCTCGGTGATTGGACTGAACTACAAAACCTCTCCTTTCACAAGCAGCCACTGGTCCAGAGCTCCAGCAATGGGTGAGATTTGGGACTGGTGGGCAAAGGGAAAGTGAGGGGAGTTAGGAGACAAGTTAATAAGGTTAAATCCACAATCTTTAAAGGTTTACTTAAGTCATTACGTATATGGTTAGAGTTTGTTATTTCAACTACCTTATCTCTCATCCTGTATTACTTTCACCTTATCGTAATACAGGTTGTACATACCTGATGTATATATTTTGTAAATACATTGTAAATACTATTTAAGCCAGCTTTGTTCACAGCAGTGTTTTAGAGAGGTTTTCCTGGGGTGAAAGGAGGGATATCCTTCCTGCTAACATCTTTCTTCCACAAATGGAGGCACCAGGTGCCAAACTGCCAAGGACCGATGGAGCCCACCCTCGAGGGAACTCCAGTCAGGCCGCTCCTAGACCCAGAAGCGCACCCAAGGGGGCGCTACATTACTGTGTTGTAAACTTTGTTAGATTCCCTAATCTCTGTTAGCATTTCATTATCTGTCTGATCATTCTGGCCAGGCAGACGGTACTATAACACTACTGCCATTCCCTTCCCCTTTTAACATGGAATTTCTACCCAAAGAGATTCCAAAGTGTATTTTGTTTCTTACAAAACTTTTATTCTGTTTGACTCAAGGCCCTTTGTAACATATAGCACCACCCCACCACCAATTTAATCTACTCTATCATTGTAACATAACTTGTAACCTGGTATCAGAATGTCTCAGTGGTTATCCTCCTTCCACCAGATCTGAGATGTCAAATATATACAACCTTTTACTCAGTGCAATAGAGTCTAGTTACATAGTAACATAATAAATGATGGCAGATAAAGACCAGCATGGTCCATCTAGTCTACCAAGCAAGATGGCAAGAGTAGGTGCACCTGTTTCTCTGTGCAGGCCACCCCTCCCCATGTATTTACCCACCGGTTTCACAATACACGCATGCCATAGAGACAACAGAAAAGGGGGAGGAGTACTCATCCTCGCCAAGACAGACCTTCACGTCCAGCAAATTAGCGCCACCAGCACATCACACCTCGAGACAATCACAATAGCCAACAAGCACTGCTCCATCATCCTACTCTACAGAGCCTCATCAACCTCCCCAGATGACCTCCCAACAATAATTGACCTCGCTCTCAATGCCCAGAACCCATGCACACCAACATGGGTATATGGGGATTTCAACCTTCCAGCCCTGCAAGACACCCAAGCATTAGCCTTTCGTGAAGTGCTCGAGGAGCTAGGTCACAAGCAACTAGTCAACGAACCGAACCATGAGAAAGGAAGCATATTGGATCTGGTATTTGACCCACAGGCAACCATCACCTCAACCCACGTCCCTAAGCTGGCCATAACCGCAGTACCCTGGTCGGACCACAGACTAATCAACTTCCAAATACCCGTGCTATGCATCAACCAAAAGAACATGGGTAGTCCGAGCAGCACCACCAGAGCACAGCCAAGAAGGTTCCAACCTTTTGATAAGGAAATCATTCTGCGAAAAACCGCCCACTCCTCGCTTCGACATCACCCAACCTCGATGATCTGGTCACAGACTGGAACAATAGCCTCAGCAGCATCGCTCAGCACCCTCCGTCCACCAAACCTCCAAGGAAACGAGTCAATGCAGCCTGGTACTCCACAGATCTGCGACCGTCTCTCATCCACCTAAGGAAGCTAGAAAGACTCTGGCGTCGATCCTATTCTGCAGAAGACCAGAGAACATACAACCATCACCTGACAAAGCACCGCAAAGCAATTACAGGGAAACTGAAACAATTCCACACGGACACCCTAAAATGGTCACTAAACAAACCACACAATCTTTTTAGTCTGGTCAAGAACCTAACGAAAGAAACAGCTCCTGACCAACCGAATGAGATCCACCTCCCAAGAATTTGCAGATTACCTGCAATCGAAAATATGCCAGACCAACACAGCCACAGCACCCACCACCGGATACGAGTCAACCTACCTAAATCCACTTACCATCTTCTCCATGCCATCCAAGAAGGGCATTGAGGACACCATAGCTGTGATCAACACCACCACGGCACAAACCGACCCTTGCCCTGCCTTCTGGATAAAAGAGCTATGCTGTTAGCTTAGCCCATTCATAACCAGGCTCATGGACATATCCTTCACAACAGGCTCCTTCCCCCAATGCCTCAAACATACGTCTATTAGGCCTCTGCTGAAAAACAGTAAACTCGATTCCCAGAAGGTAGACTCCTACAGACCGATAGCTAGCATGCCACTTCTAGCCAAGATCATCGAGAAAGAAGTCCAAGGACAAATACAAGACCACATTGAATCCGCCTCACTACTGGATCCCTGCCAACATGGATTCAGGGAGTCCCATGGAGTGGAAACACTCCTCACTACCCTCTACAACAACATAATTACTGGAATCGACAAAATACACCAAGGGTATGTCCTCATCTTCTTGGACATAGCCTCTGCCTTTGACTCGGTAAGCCACGAGATTCTCCTGGGGTGTCTCAGGGTGAATGGTATTCATGATAAGGCTTTAGAATGGTGCAAGTCATACTTATCAGACAGATGGCAGCATGTACGATCTGGAGTTTCTTCATCAAAACCTTTCCACCAGAGACAGAGCGTTCCACAAGGATCCTCCCTGTCCACCCTGATGTTCAATATATACATGCAGCCTATCTGTAATCTCATCAGATCATTCAACGTCGAATGCCTAATATATGCAGACGAATCCAAAAATAAGTAAACCAAGCGGAATCAACCTAAATATCCCAAAAACCAAAAGATTCCAATGCTCAATACCCCCAAATACACAATTCTTTTTGTCGGAGTACGCCAACACAGTGCCGGGAAAACACTCCAGGCACCACTGTGGCAACTCCTTTTATTAAGACGTTATATGTGGATAAAAAACAGAAATCCAAAACAGCTTTAAAGAGTGCCATCCAACGCAGCTGAAATATGCCAGTAGTTCAACAATGACGACGCGGCTCACGTTTTGAGTTTTTCATCAAAAATGTTATGAAACCCTGCTTCAGGTCCATCCACAACTGGCAAGAAGGAAAGCATGAATGAGAAACCACGGGGGTGTAACCCACTAAATAGACATCGGCGTCTGACGTCAGCTTCCGTTGAAAACTCGAAGCCACCAATCACAAAGCAGAGAAAACCCAGACAGAGGGAATCCCACTGCACAGAGAAACCCTCGATGGGAACCTCCAGAATGTCACTCAAATAATAGTATGCCAGTCCACTTGAAGATTAAGACCCTTAGGGGTAACAGAGTTCAGTGAATATATCCAACGTTGCTCACGCCATTGTAATCGTTGTTCCCTGTCCACACCCCTTGGATCATGGGGGATAAAGTCCAATACTCTCCATCGCAATGAAGAAAAATCATGCCCAACAGTTAAACAATGGTCCACCATAGGAGCAGAAAGAGTTTTAGTACGTTGTCTGGAAGCATGCTCTGATAGACGAACCTTCACCGCACGTTTAGTGCGTCCCACATAGTAGAGGAAACAAGGGCAAACAATCAAGTACACTACAAAGGAGGAAGTACAGTCAGTATGCCAAACCATTGTATAGGTCCGAGATGTATGTGGATTAATCCAATCAGAACCCTCCAATGTGAGTGAACAGTAAGTACATTGCCCACATGAAAAATGCCCATTATCATTATGCCTTTTCACAGGGCGATCCTGCGGGGAAGTAGTGTGCATGATCAGATCTCTCAAGTTCGCTGTACAGGAATAAGCAATGTGCAGAGTAGTCTCCCGAAAACATTCATGCGACCCCAAAATGGGCCAGAAGCGATGTAGCACCTTAGTAACTTGGGTCATACTATGAGTGTAAGGCAAAACCCCGGTAATCACTTGGTCAGAAGATGTAGATGTAGATTCCCGTGGAGAAAGAAGCCACTCCTGATGTAGATGGCGGGCTCTCTTGTACGCCCAATTGATAACATCAGGTGGATATCCCCTGCAGGCCAAACGTGACTTAAGTTCCACCGCATGAAGATGAAATTCAGACAAGGTCGAACAATTTCGCCACAGATGTAAAAACTGACCAAAGGTTAAACCCCGCCGAAGCGCTCGGGGATGAAAACTATCATATTGGAGCAAGGTATTCCTCTGAATAGGCTTACGATATAAAGTTGTTTCAAAACCTTGAGGGGTCAAAATCACCATAATATCCAAAAATTGTATGCAATGAGGATCCATTTGCGCTGTAAACTGAATACGTGCCACGGGAGAATTAAGCCTCTGCAGAAACCGATCTAAATCCCCCCGGGTACCAGTCCAAAGAAAGAAAACATCATCTAGGAATCTCTTCCAGAAAGGGATAAATTGAAATGCCACATCAGAATAGACATATGATGTCTCAAATACGGCCATAAAAAGGGTCGCTATAGATGGGGCGACCGTGGCCCCCATTGCAATACCATGGATCTGTTTATAGAACTGTTGTTGGAGTAAAAAATAATTGTTACTCAAAACCATCTCCAGCAAATCCATCAAAAACTGTTTAGGAATTCGATCTGGAAGATCTAATAGATAGTCTTGTAGACAAACAAGAGCCTCACGTTGATCAATGTTAGTGTACAGAGACTGTACATCAAGAGAGACCAAATATGTGTAAGCATTCGCATCCAAACAATCCCTCAGCTGGTTCAAAAAATCCCCAGTATCTCTAATATAAGAACGGACCTTGGACGCTGCAGGTTGCAGAAAAATGTCACAGAATTTCAACAGGGGCTCTAGTAAAGAGTCCCTGCAGGACACGATAGGCCGTCCATGGGGGTTCTGTAATGATTTGTGTACTTTAGGCACCAGATAAAAATCCGGCACTTTAGGATGCTTCTTTTCAAGAAAATCCAGTTCTTGTTTAGTGATCCAATTATGGAAAAAGGCAGCAGATACAACCAAATGAATACGGCAACGAATATCCTCAGTGGGGTCCCCGGGCAAAACAATATAATTAGCCAGGTTATTTAAATGGACATTAATCTCCCTCTGATATTGGTCAGCTGCCAAAAGGACCGTGGCCCCACCTTTGTCCGCTCTCCTAACAACAATGTCCAAATCAGCAAGTTGTCGAAGTGCCCGATAGTGATCTGAAGACAGATTATCATAGATATGTTGCTTC
Source organism: Ichthyophis bannanicus (assembly GCA_033557465.1). NCBI lineage: Eukaryota > Metazoa > Chordata > Amphibia > Gymnophiona > Ichthyophiidae > Ichthyophis > Ichthyophis bannanicus. The sequence continues at coordinate 1,474,648,680 of CM066032.1, forward strand.
TGTTGTTCCAAAGGGCAAAGATGTTGTAAAACCAAATTTTGGTAAACAGAAATAACTGGATCCGGGACCCCTGGGGGGATCCAATGCGAAGGATTTTTTATTAATGATTGGCCCACTTCACCAGACATGCTTGAAAAGTATTGAATCACCCGGAGTTTCCGAATAAATCTGTGCAACACCACCCTACTGGCAAAACCATCATACCGGGATGTGGGAACAAAGGACAAGCCCTTCTCCAATACTTGCATCTGGGGGGGGGGGGGGGGAGACAGCTGTTTTCCAGATAAATTTATGACGGACGACTCTTGGTCCGAGAGCGTGTATCCGGTCCCTGCCAAAAATCCTGCTGATAGTTTCAATGGGAACGTCTACCCCTAGAAGAATTACCCCGATACCGGTCAACCTGGGAAGTACGAGATATCGCTGTTTCTGATTACCCCTGATCACTAACATCAGAATCAGTCGAATCCCCAGAGGCTGCATCAAAGGTAACTCTCTTCCCTGTAGCAGACTGGCGCATGGAAGGCCAACGATAGACACAATCATTGTCATAGTCAGATTTATCACGCTTGAATTTCCGAATCTTTAAATTACGAATATGATCTCGAAAAGTATCCAATTGTTTTTGGGTTTCCACCCACTGTGCCTGAAATGCAGCCGATTCCTGTGTCTCTAAAATTTTCTTTTTAAGTTCATCAGCTTTAGCCGTCAAATTATCCTGCTCTTGTAATGATCGTTTGATAAGCAATGTAACTAAATCAAAGCTGCATTTATTCAATATGGCATTCCATTTATTCAGGAATGACTGATCATCAGTAAATTGTTTGGGAGGTTTTATTATCCGAAGACCCCTAGGGAGAACCAAAGATTTTAGATACTGAGTCATAGCCGACCCGTGTAACTGGGCACGGATCAACTTCTTATGCAAGTCTTTCAGTTCTAACAGTGTAGGTGGTAATTGACTCAAAGAAGTCATAGGATCCGCATCAAATAAGGATTTATGTTTTTTGAAATTAGCCAACTGTTCTTCGGTAAAAGCAAACGTCTTCAATGACATGGTGCCCAGGTTCAAAATAATTCAAAAGAATCCAAAAATAATCTTCAAGTGGACTGGCATACTATTATTTGAGTGACATTCTGGAGGTTCCCATCAAGGGTTTCTCTGTGCAGTGGGATTCCCTCTGTCTGGGTTTTCTCTGCTTTGTGATTGGTGGCTTCGAGTTTTCAACAGAAGCTGACATCAGACGCCGATGTCTATTTGGTGGGTTACACCCCCGTAGTTTCTCATTCATGCTTTCCTTCTTGCCAGTTGTGGATGGACCTGAAGCAGGGTTTCATAACATTTTTGATGAAAAACCCGAAACGTGAGCCGCGTCGTCATTGTTGAACTACTGGCATATCTCAGCTGCGTTGGATGGCACTCTTTAAAAGCTAAGTTTTGGATTTCTATTTTTTATCCACATATAACGTCTTAATAAAAGGAGTTGCCACAGTGGTGCCTGGAGTGTTTTCCTGGCACTGTGTTGGCAGACTCCGACAAAAAGAATTGTGTATTTGGGGGTATTGAGCATTGGAATCTTTTGGTTTTTGTAATATATGCAGACGACATACTACTTTACATGCCTTTCGCAACAGAACAACTGGACCTCTCTCCACTGACAGATTGCTTTAATGCAGTATACGACTGGCTTCAAACTCAGAACCTTCGAATACAGCACAAGAAAACAGAGGTCATTTTCATTACAAGGAACCAAAATTTCAACCCGCCTCCCTATCTAAATGTTAAGGAAGCAGAACTACAAACCAAAACCACAATCCGATACCTGGGCGTCACTCTAGACCAACACCTCGACATGAAGACACACATAAGTAACAAAATGAAGACAGTGTACCACAGGATCCGAACCCTCAGGCACATACGTGCTCTGCTAGAGCCTGATGACTTCAGGACAATTTACCAAGCACTGATTATACCACACTTTGATTACGCAAACGCAATACTTCAAGGGCTCCCACAATCCACCTTGATCCCAATCCAGCTTGCGATGAACGCCGCAGCGAGAGTTCTACACGGGGTACCCAGAAGTGAACACGTGACACCCATCCTGAAACAGCTGCACTGGCTCCCAATTCACGGCAGAATCACATTCAAGACCCTACTACTGACATTCAAGGCCATCAATGGGCTCTCTTCTGCTTCCCTCACGGAACTTATCCACACCATACCCCCCAACAGGTCCAGAAGATCTGCAGCAGTCAATACACTGAAAGTCCAAGTTTGTTCAATGTAAACCGCACTAATGCAGAATAGCGCGGTATATAAGAGAATGTAAATAAATAAATAAATAAAATAAATGCACCCAATCAACAGCAAACAGGGCTTTCAAATTCTGTGCGCCCAGATGCTGGAACGCCCTAGCACCCACCATTCGGGCAATTCCTGACCTAACCCAGTTTAGGAAGTCATTGAAGCACTATCTCTTCCTCAAGTACTACCCGGAAGCCAGCACACGAACAACCCCCTCCCCATCCTAGTATAGCAACACCAACATATAGGCAATCCAACCTCAACTCAGTCTACCTCTGATATGACTTAAACATGATGCCTATGTGTAAATAGTTACCCCCTGTTAGCCATGTTTTTAGTACCCGTTCTCTTTAAACACAGAGCGGCTTGCCGCCCTGTTGTGAGTTTATGTTGCATGTAAACCGCACTGATGCCGAATAGCGCGGTATATAAGAGACTGTAAATAAAATAAAATAAATAAATAAAAATAATATTTGTTTAGGGGTGAACCCTCCACTCTGTGTAGGACACCCCTATTTGTTGAGATGTTAGATAGTTCAGAAGTTAGATGGTTCACTTTATTTTGTTTTTATCATGTTGCTGTAAAGGGATCCACTGTGTTTGTCCCATGCCGTTTTGAATTCCGTCACCGTGTTTGCCCCCACCACTTCCATCGGGAGGGCATTCCAAGCATCCACCACCCTTTCAGTGAAAAAATATTTCCTGACATTGCCTTTCAATTTACCACCTTGCAGTTTCATGTTATGCCCTCTAGTTTTACAGCTTCCCTGTCTTTGGAAGAGGTTTGTTTGTTCATCATTTCTCTTTAAGTATTTAAAGGTCTGAATCATATCTCCCCTGTCCCTCCTCTCCTCCAAAGTGTACATATTTAGGTCTTCAAGTCTCTTCTCATAAGGCTTCTGACGCAGGCTCCAAATCATTTTGGTCACCTTCCTCTGAACAGTATCCAGTCTTTTTACGTCTTTTGCAAGATACGGTCTCCAAAACTGAACACAGTATTCCAAGTGAGGCCTCACCAGTGACTTGTACAGTGACATAAGTACCTCTTCCTTTCTGCTGGTAATCCCTCTTTGTATGCAGCCCAACATCCTCCTGGCTTTTGCCACTGCCTTGTCGCACTGTTTTGCCACCTTGAGATCATCAGAGATAATCACACCAAGGTCTTTCTCCTGAACCATGCACACCAACCTCTTGCTCCGTATTGCGTACATTTCCCTTGGCTTTCTGCTACCCAATTGCATAACACTGCTCTTTTTTACATTAAATCATAGTTGCCAAGCATTAGACCGTTCTTCCAGCTTTTGTATATCTTTCCTCATGTTATCCACTCCCTCGGGGGAGTCCACTCTGTTGCAAATTTTTGTGTCATCTGCAAAAAGACAGACTTTTCCATTTAATCCTTCAGCAATATCACTCACAAATACATTGAACAGGACCAAACCCTGGGGCACCCCACTAATCACCTTCCTTTCATCTGCGTGAGCTCCATGTACCATCAGCTTCTGTTTGTCAGTCAACCAATTTCTAATCCAGTTTACCATCTTGGGACTCATCCCCAAGCTACAGAGTTTATTGACAAGCCTCCTATGAGGAATGGTATCAAAGGCTTTGCTGAAATCCAGGTAGATGACATCCATCGCATGCCCCTGATCTAGTTCCTTGGTCACGCAGTCAAAGAACTCAATCAGATTTGTTTGGCATGATCGTCCTTTGGTAAAACCATGTTGCTTCGGATCTTGCAACCTGTTGGTTTTGAGAAAGTTCACTATTCGTTCTTTTAGGAGCGCCTCCATTACTTTTCCTGCCACCGAGGTAAGGCTCACGGGCCTGTAGTTTGACACTTCTTCCCTGTCTCAGTTCTCCCATCTTATTTTTTAGACTACTAGGATTTTCATGCAGATATTTCAAGGTTGTTTTTTGTTCCTATAAACAGTCTGATGATGAAGATGATTTGGAATCTTTTAACTCTGCTTCTTACTTAACGACAACTTGGTTAAGAGCATAAGAACATAAGATGTGCCATACTGGGTGAGACCAAGGTCCATCAAGTCCAGGGTCCTGTTTCCAACAGTGGCCAATCTAGGTCACAAGTACCTAGCAGTTTCCCCAGAAGACACAGTTTCCACAATGTTTGTATTAGGTCAAGCAGTGGATATTCTGGGTCTCCTTTAAAAATGGTTTATGGACCTATCCTCCAGGAACTTGTCCAAACCTTTTTAAAATCCAGCTTCACTATCAGCTTTTACTACATCCTCCAGAAGCAAATTCCAGAGTTTGATTACACTTTGAGTGAAAAAATATTTTCTCTTATTAGTCTTAAATAGGTTACCCTGTAGCTTCACTGCATGCCCCCTAGTCTTTCTATATTTTGATGGCATATACAATCGATCTACATTTATCCGTTCCACTCCATTCATTAATTTATAGACTTCTATCATATCTCCCCTCAGCCGTCTCTTTTCCAGGTTGAAAAGCCCTAACCTTTTTAGCCTCTCTTCATAGCAGTATCCTTCCAACCCCTTTACCATTTTGGTGGCTCTTCTCTGTACCTTTTCTAATAACACTATATCCTTTTTAAGATACGGCGACCAGAATTGCACACAATATTCAAGGTGCGGCCGCACCATGGAATGATACAGAGGCATTATAATATCCTTTATTTTATTCTCCATTCCTTTCTTTATGATACCTAGCATTCTATTTGCTCTCTTGGCTGCCACTGCACTGTTTCCAGGATTCATTTTAACAATGGTAGATTTCAACTCTTTCCAAAGGTTTTGAGTCATTGTCCAGCTGGAGGAAACACGATCTTTGACCCTCAACCCAGACCTAGCTTTCTGACATTAGGTAGGACATTTCACTCCAAAATACCTTGGTAGTCCTCTGACTATATGATTTCTTTAATATGTTCCAGGCCTCCTGTTCCTAAGGCAGCAAAACAGCCCCACAACATTATGGAACCTCCACCACATTTAACTGTAGGAAGAGTGTTTTTTCCCTTATACTGTAAGCTTCATTTCTTTGCCGGTAAATATATCGCTGGTCTGCATTGCTAAAGAGCTTGGTTTCATCTGTCCACAGAACATTTTCTCAGAAAGATTGTGGTTTCTCTTTTTTTTATAATTTCAAAGTTTATTGTTCTCAAAGAAAATCTGATTACAATAGGAAAACAGAAAAAGAAATTCTGGAAAATTATACTTACAATGTTCAAATATCCACAAATATCTTCAATTGGAATCCAAGAAGAAATAAATCAGAAAAATCATCAGTACAAAGAAATAACCCAGCAAGAGGCTAGTTGGTTAAGCCAGAACATAGAAAACATTAAACCCAGAAAGCTAAAGTTCCAAGTTAGACAGGGCTTCATCATCCTCATTCAAAACAAAATATTGTAAATAGCAATTTACAAATTGAGAAACTTGTTCAGGTTCAGAAAACAGAAACATTTTACCTTGTTAAGAGACCTTACATCTACAGGGATACTGAAGCAAAAATGTTGCACCTAGTCCTAAAACCTGAAACCTTAGTGCTAAAAATGTCTTCCAACGATTTTGTGTTTTGCATGCCACATTGGGATATAGCCTCACAATTTGACCCAAAAATGTGCAATTGCACTTAGAAAAGAAAATTTTAAACATCCAAACTTGATCTGATTCAATGAGAATCGTAACTATCAAGGTAGCATACTTAAGGTTCTCATGTTAAGGGGCTATGGAGTCATCTAGAGATGACTTAGGATCCTTCCTACCCTTCTCAACTTTCTTGACCTTCTCAGGAGGAACCCTGGCCAGCAAATAATATGCTGAAACAACTGGGGGAATTGCCGATTCAGGGATTTCCAAGGTCTCCTTCAAATAATTATAAAACATATCTTTAGGCATAACTGTGGCAACTTTGGGGAAATTAGGTAATCTGACCGTCCACTTCCTGACTATATTATCAGTATTCTCCAGATGACAAGATAGTAACAACTCTGCCAGGTGTCTACTTTGTTGCAGATTTTGATATGAACTTATAGCTAGAGTTGTTGGCCTGATATTGGGTTGGGCAGGCTATGCGCTCCATGATGCATAGCCTTGAACGCTGACCCTTAACCCCAGATATTCAATGCTGAGGTCATATGTGGCTCCAGCATTGAAGATCCAGGGATCACTGCAAAAGCTGGAAGCAGTAGCTCCTGTACCTTAAAAATAGGCACTTCTGTTCCACGCCGGAATGCCCCGACATGCCCTGATGCTGAGTAAATGCCTTTCAAATATTGGGCCCGTTATGCTTAAAGGAACCCTACAGAATGACTAGTTGGGATAGACCTTCTCCCAACCTTTCAAGAGATCTAAAAAGACATTTTTGACAAGAAGGGATTGGACCAAGCAATCGTGTAAAATTCATGAAGGAGACTCAACTACATTGACAAGACACTTCGCTCAAATAGTGGAAAACCAGCAAAAGGCTAACAGGCAATGTATTAACTATAGTACTGGTCCTAGTGACCACTCACAATTTGTGGGCAAGAGGGATAAGGGCACTTACATTCAATATGCAGACACCTCTAAATGCTGATCTGGCAAGTTATTCACATGTCTTCCGCTGTGGTTAACATACTTGGGACAACACAGCTTGCAAGTTTACTGTACAAATGCAATGCAATGTGTTCCTTTGAGTCAGTGCTGATTCCTGGCAACACAGCAGCTCCTGGGTTTTCTTGGCAGTGTGACTGGAAGTAGACTGCCAGGCCTTTCTTCCAAGCCAATGAAGGGTTAAGTGACTTGTCCAAGGTCACAGGGAGTGCTAGTGGGAATCAAACCCTGGTCACTTGATTACCAAGCCAGTGCTCTAAACACTAGGCTACTCCTTGTAGAATTTACTGTAAGTAGCATTATTCCATTTGCATAGCAATGACCTGCTTTGTATCATTCAAAGTAGTAGTTGCTATGCATATCTTTGCATGTAGCACAGCCTGATTTTTTCTCTACAGACTGTGCTATTGTTGCATAATGCATGTTAGCCACAACTAACTCATGATATCAGGAAATGACACAGATTAATCAGGCACTAACATATGTTATTGCAATTGTTGTTGTTAGGTGCCGTTGAGTTGGTGTCGATTCATGGCCACCCTCTGGATAGTTATCCTAAACTGTGTTCAGTCTTCAGTCATGCGGCTCATTGTTGATAGAGTGGCATCCATTGCTGCTGTTGTTGTATTGATCCATCTCATTGCTGGCCTTCCTCTTTTGCCTTGACCTTCAACTTGAGCAGCACAATGTCTCTCTCTAATGATCTCTCTCTTAGCATAACATGTCCAAAGTACAAACACTGAAGCCTTGTCATTTGAGCTTCAAAGAAAGCTTGGATATGATCTCTTCTAGTACTGATTGGTTTGTTCTTTGGGCAGTCTATGGTATACACAATATTCTTCGCCAGCACCATAATTCAAAGGCCTCAGTTTTCTTCCTATCTTTTTTACTGTCCAACTTTTGCATCCATGTGATGTTATTGAAAATATCATGGCTTGGACAAGTCAAATCTTTGTATGGAGAGGGACATCTCTGTGCTTGAAAATCTTGTCTAGGTCCTTCATAACCATTCTGCCAAGAGTAATGCTTCTTTGGATTTCTTGACTGCTTGTCATTTCTTTATTATTATTGATCCAAGCAGGTTAAAGTTATCAACTGTTTCAATTTCTTCTCCAACAATTGATTTTGCCATTTGTCAGGATCTTTGTCTTCTTTATGTTAAGGTGCAGGTCTATTTTAAGAATATGTGCCTTGATCCTGAAAAGCATATGTTTCAGATTGCCTTTACTTTAGCTAGTATTGTGGTATCATCAGCATAGTGAAGGTCGTTGATGAGTCTTCCACCAATCTTCACACCTTGGTTGTCTTCATACAGTCCTGCTTCTCTAATGATTTATTCCACATATAAATTAGACAGCTAGGGGGAAAATATGCAGCCCTATCATGGAGTGGAGGAGTGGCCTAGTGGTTGGGGCAAGATACTTCAGACCAGAAGGTCAGGGGTTCAAATCCCACTAGAGGACAGCAACCTTGGGCTGGAAGGACTGGGGTTTCTAGTCCCACAGGTGCTCCTTGTGGTCTTGGGCAAGCCACTTAACCCTCCATAGCCCATGTTCCCTGTAAAATAGTTCTCTGTGTGCTGTGCTTTCCTGTCTAATCAATGTGTTTATACCTCAAAAATTTCCTGTCATGATTTGACAATTTCCAATCTGTAATCAAAAAACGCTGCTGATCGCTGGAAGTAGCAGTATACTAAATAAATATAACTTTGCTCTTTTTTTTTTTTATTTCTACAAATTTTCAACATATACCTAGTACAACACTTGTAAAGAAAAAGGGCCACGTTGTACAAGCAATTAATAACATAAAAAAACTTAATAAATCACAGAAAAAGAAAAAAAATCAGGAAATACAAACTTAGCCCCACCAGTCTCCAATAAAGGAGGAAGTAAGACACAATTCCTAGGAAACAACCAAATGAGAAAGGCATTATTACAGCAAATTGAACAGACAGGAGAATGCTATATCCTAATATTTATTTATTTATTTATTTAACATTTCTTTTATACCGCGCTATTTACAATCAGTGCGGTGTACATTGAAACAGGAATAATAATAATAATAACCAGTTATCTTGCCCTACCATAAATAGGGCTTGATTTAAGTGGGATCTATGGAAGGGGGATGTCAGCCTGATAGCTTGGCGGCAATAAAGGCTGACAACTGTTGGTGGTCAAGAAAAATATATCTATGGCCAGCCAGTTTAAACATTTACAAGGAAACACAAAAAGAACAACCCCCTCCAGTTGTAAAACCCCAGGATGAAGAATTAGGAACTGCTTCCATCTCTTCTGGGTTGCACTAGCAACATTAGGAAAAATTCTTATATTGGAACCCATAAACTCTTTAGTAGGTGTAAGTAAATACATTTTAAGAATCCAATCTCAGTCAACGTCCAAAGCCAGAGTAACCAGCTAAGTAACAGTAACGCCGGAGTCAGATGCTCATCGCTCCAGAAAACCAGTTGGGTTCAAACTATCAGAAGATAGACCAGCAGACTCCCCCAAGGGCTGACCCTGACCATCCAACTGATGAACTCTAGCAGAAGGCAGTTAGTAAGCTCTTGATATTGGGGGAACAGATTCCTCTGCAATTTTCAAGACATTTATCAGAAATTTCTTAAAAAGTTCAATAGGCGAAAAGGAAGAAATCTGTGGAAAATTAAGAATTCTTAATTTCCTACTCCTGAAGTCATTCTCCAAAGACTCAGTCTTTTTTTGCAAATTTTCTGCATCCCTCATAATTGCAGTTACAGAGTCTTGAACAACATTAACCTTCTTGTCCAAAGAAGAAAACTTCATAGGGAGAGAAGCCATAACAGACTCATAAGCTTCCACCAAACATCCAAGTGAGGAAAGCTGGCCAGAAATCCCTTGGAGCTAGCCCGATATAGACTGTTCCAACCAAAGTAAAGTGTCCCAAACAGTTTCAAAAGTAAAAAGAGAAAGTCTCACCAAAATTGGCTGAGTTGCTGGGCCCACTAAGAATTGCTGTGAAGCAGAGCTCCCAGAAGACTGAAGACTACATCTCTCATTTCCAATCCACGGGTCTGACCCCACTTCTATTATTATTATTATTATTGTTATTATTATTAAAGACTTATAAAGCGCCGCAACATACGAAGCGCTGTACAAACATAGAAGAGAGACAATCCCTGCTCATCAGAGCTCACAATCTAATAAGACAGAAAACAAAATAAGTTACATAATACAAATAACAAAAATTTACAGGACAAAGTAAGCAAATGTTGATAGAGAGATCAAGATAGGGTAAGAAAGTCATGGAAAGCAATATTGAAGAGGTGGGATTTTAGTCTGGACTTGAAAATGGCCAGGGAGGATGCCTGGCGCACAGAGATAGGAAGACTATTCCAAGCAAAGGGTGCTGCCAGTTGGAAGGAGCGAAGTCTGGAATTGGCAGTATGAGTAAAGGGCACAGATAAACGAAGACTGTTAGAAGAGTGAAGCAACCGAGAGGGGGTGTAAGGAGAGATGAGAGATGAAAGGTACTGGGGCAGAAGAGTGAATACATTTATAGGTCAGGAGGAGAAGTTTAAATTGGATATGGAGACGGATGGGAAGCCAATGAAGCGACATGATGAGAAGAGTGATGTGGGAAAAATGAGACTGGCAGAAAATGAGTCGAGCAGCGGAGTGTTGAATTGACTGAAGAGGAAAGAGGTAGCTTGCAGGGAGGCTGGCAAGGAGAACGTTACAATAATCAAGAAGGGAGGTGATTAAGGAGTGGACAATCAATTTAGTGGTGTCAACAGAGAAGAAGGGGCAAATTTTGAAAATATTGTATAGAAAGAAACGACAAGTTTTAGCAATGAGCTGGATATGTGAAGAGAAAGAGAGAGAGGAATCAAAGATAACACCAAGGCTACGTGCTAAAGAAACAGGGAGGAGTACAGAGTTATCAACAGAGAGAGAGAAAGGGGAAAGAGGAGGGGAAGCATTCGGGGGAAAGATAAGAAGCTCAGTTTTGGCCATGTTCAGTTTTAAGTGGTAGTGGGACATCCAGACAGCAATGTCAGGGAGGCAGAGTGAGATCTTAGACTGGATATCAGGAGAGATAACAGGTGCAAAAAGGTAGATTTGAGAGTCGTCGGCATAGAGATGATAGTGAAAGCCATGGAAGAGGTCTCACCCCTCCTGCAACCTCAGCCTAAACGTCCAAGCCCCGGATAACTCCTCCAGGGGCCAGAGGCTGAACTCCAGATTTAGAGGTTCCCCCAGGTAGACCAAGCAAGACCTCACACGGAGCAGCCACGCTCACTCCACTTGCTGGCAGCACAGGAGGATACCAGTACTCCAGGCTAAGTGATACATCCGGTCCAGAGCTTGGCGAAGATTTACCTTCCATCTCCACTCTTGCCAACGGACTGCCCAAAGCCAAAGCATCTCCAATGGGCATGAGGAAACTGTCCATCGGCCCTGCTGACACTGACTCCCCCAGCAAGCTTAGCTTTCTGCTTCCTCGTGGTATATGGAATCCACAGCTCTCTTCTTAGGAAAAAGAAACAACGCCACCAGAGCCTCTCAGAGCGCGCCTGCTCACACCGTCACCACTTACTTCCCCCAAGTAACTTTTCTCATTTTAAACCATTTTGTTTCTCCTTATTCCATATGAACTTCCATATGTTTCCATATGCTTCTTTATCAATACAAAGGTTGTGCAAGAGAACTATCAGGTGTTCTGGTATACCTGTATTTCTTAATGTGGTCCAGAGTTTCTCATGATTTACAGTCAAAAACCTTGCTGTAGTCAATAAAACAGATATAGATATTCTTTTGGTATTCTTTTGTCTCTCGTTCCTCACTCTTTTCTGAATCCTGCTTGTACTTCAGGCAGTTCTCAGTCCAGATATGGTTGTAGTCTCTGTTGAATGATCTTGAGTAGAATCTTGTTGACATGTGAGTCTTAGTAAATAGGACTCGGAGTGAAATTTTGAGGGCCTTTTTCTATTGTTTTAAACACAACTATAGCACATTTTTATGTGACAAGTGCATTCATTTTTCTTTAAATGTTATTTAAATTACTTTATGTATATTGTTTTCCTGTGAAGCTAATAACCACATCAGTAGGTTGCTACATTTTTTGGAAGCATTTTCATTTGCTTTCACATACCTTTTCTGATCTGGTTCAAAATTATATGGCTCTTTAGTAAACTGCATTAACAGGAGCCAAAGTTCAATATTCAGAGGCACTTATATATATAACTTCTGAATTTATGCAGATATGTCTGTTGCCTTTAAAATCATGCTGCTCTAAACTCAATGTACAGGGCAAAAAAGTATGATCATGTGACCCCTCTTTAAAAAAAATATCATTGGCTTCCTGTCTATTTCAAACAACTTTCAAGATTATAATGATGGTTCACAGAAGTTTCTATACAGGTTTTTCACTCTTTGAGATTGATTTTAGAAAGCCCATTCAAAGCTATGCACGTTTTATGCATGTAAATCCCTATGTTCAAGGTGACTAGGCACCTACACACAAGCTAACAGAATAGTGATCACTGTATAAGCCTGAGTATGTGTCACTGTGCCATAAGTGCCATAGGGGTGTGTATAGGAGTGGTGCTTGGATGGAGCATAGGTGCAGCCTTTGCTAACACATAGAACTTCTAAAATACTATGGGGTATGTTTACTAAACCGCGGTAAAGTCACCTGCAGTAAGAGCAGCGTTAAGGTGTCTGAAGCCATATAAGGCAGTGGGCGGGGGGGGGGGGGGGCGTGCTGGCATTAGGGTGCCTTGGGCCATTTAATGTGAGCCAACAGGACCAAGTGTGGTAAGGTTGAAAGACGTCCTAAGGAGAGACAAGGCGTCCTAATATGTGATAAGGTGCCCTAACATGAGATAGGATGCCCTAACATGAGACAAGGCATCCTAAAGAGAGATAAGGTGCCCTAACATGAGACAAGGCGTCTTAAATAAAGACAAGGTGTCCCAACATGGGAGACAAGGAGTCCTAAATAAAGACAAGGTGCCCTAATATGTGATAAGATGCCCTAACATGAGACATGGCATCCTAAGGAGAGACAAGGTGTCCTAAGGTGGAAAACATGCACTTTAAGGCAGGAAAACAATTGTAACTGAAACGCTGGATAGAGCACCAAGGAATGTCAATGTAAAGGTGATGGAAGGAAGGACAGGTGGGAGTTGATTACCTGTCATATCGGTGGGCAGCTAGTAAAGCAGACAAACATGTGGGAGGCAGCTGTACCGATGCACAGGGTGGTGCCAATGTAAAGTGTTGCAATGTCAGTGTGTGGCATAGGATGGGGAAGACGTGTCCCCCAGTGGAGGCAGAAGCAGCAGGATGTTTGCAGTGACAGGAGGACGGAGTAGTAGTGGTTATGTGCAGATCAGGCACAGGAGAGGCGAGCACAAAGAGTCATAATGTGGAAAAGAGTACCAGTGTAGGTCATGGAGTAGTAGCCTGCACAAGAAGACAGCACTGTACTTAGCCGACAGAGACAGATATATGGGCTAAAGTACAGATGGTGGCTGAGGAGAGGGCAGCACCGATCTGCAGAGCCCTGACTATTACAGACATGAAAATGATCTGAGTAGCACAGTCACAAAAAATGAACAAGTAGGAATCAAACCCCTGCCCCCTGCTTATGGAGACCTTGCACTAATCAGTAGGTTACACCTCCACCACTCTTTGTGTAGCAATGGCTGAATACAAACAGACTGCAGGTCACCGCCTAAAATGTCTGCTGTATGCAACGGCATAGGGTAGCCCCACCAGTATCCATGAAGCAGTGCATATGCAGATCACCAAATGGAGAATGCACTTATCCATCACCACAGCTCAGTAAGATGCACTGACAGTTTGGATACAAGCACAGAGCAGCTACAAACCGTGCTACTGAGCAGTTTCTGCGGTCACCCTGAGGGTGAGGATGGGTGCCCAGCACCAGGTCCCCAGTACCTGCAGTGCAAGAGATGATCTTTGCTGCCTCTGTTGCTGCCTCTGTTTGCTGCCTCTTTGCTGCCTCTATTGCTGCCTCTGTTGCAGATCCCCATCACCACCAGTGTATGGCAGGTATTTTGCTGCCTTTGCTGCCTTTGCTGCCTCTGTTTGCTGCCTCTGTTGCTGCCTCTTTGCTGCCTCTGTTGCTGCCTCTGTTGCAGATCCCCATCACCACCAGTGTATGGCAGGTATTGTCTGTAGTGTGATCTGCTAGTCACATCTGGCTCTGGCCCTGTCAGGGACCCACCTAGAACAGTGCATGTCAATAGCCAGTGTTACAATGCTGATGCCATGGTGGCTAACTACCTTGGGGGGACAGCATGGCCACATCTATACTTGCATGTGGTTGTTATAAGGATTCTGCTGGCCCTGGGAGTAGGCCTGGAATACCTCACATCCCAACCACCTAGGTCTATCATTCACCCATAGCTAGCACAGTCAGACTGCACCTGTTGCCCGGTACTGGGTTTTCCAACTATGCACATACCAATTGCAGACAGTCTGCTGGTCAATATACAGTGCATGTGCACCAAACAACCATGGACACACAGCAGTCAGTTCAGTGATCAGGCCCTCAGGACAAGAGATACATCCACATCACTAAAACCAATCACTAGCTACCACTATGCCCATACCATTGCCCATGTTCCCTGTGTATGTGTCTCATATCCCCTCATGTTAAATGCATCCCCCAATTGTGCTGTGACCACTTTGAAGGATAAGGTGGAATACAAAACTGTCTAAATAAATAAAATAAATAAATATATAGCAATGCTATGGCCACTGCTCAGTCAGAGTTAGAGTGCCCTCCCAGCATGACATGCAGTTGCCACCCAGGCCATGCACACAGCAGAAGGGCACTACAATGTTTCAGCCATTCACCCTAATTCCAATGCTGACCCATCCTAGCCAATCTGCCTTGTTTCAGGCCATACCCATAATACTTTGCTCCTCATCGTGCACATTTGCAGACTAACGCTGGAAACAGATAAGGCACTGTGAGGCTCAGTGAGGCGTAGAAAGCCACAACTAAATGGAAAACAGACACACGCACACACACACACACACACACACACACACACACACTCTCTCTCTCTCAGAATGACGCTCTGTGCAAACATGGGGTGGTTGGCACTCCTGCCTGCCATCTTGGTCCTGATATCAACTTGAGCATTGTTAATGTGTGCTCCTTGTGCATGAGCTAGTTGCATGCTCTGATGTTAATGCCTTCTCAGTGTGTTGATACTATCACCCTGACTCTCCCTGCAGCCGTGTATAGTGGAGCCTGTCTGTGTGGCTGATGGGTGTTTGTACCCTTGCTGGCTGATTCATTGGTGCACATGTTGGTGCTGTACATGCACTGTGGGCTAAAGTTCAGTCACAGGGACATACAATGCATAAGCCAGAGCCAGGACATGAATCTGTGACCCTCCACTTATATACACACCAACAGTGTGAATTGAGCCACAGTGCTGTCATATGGTTGCAACGCTCCCTGACGTTGACATACTTTGCATCAGACAGACCTTGGCATATGTTGCAATGCACACTGTGCACAGGACCAGGGCATAGCTTTGGTCTGCTGCAGGCAGGTGCTGCTGGCCCCTCCACCAACACCCCATACCATGCTGATATGCCCGTGTGCTGTCCGTGTTGATGGTGTGCAGTTCCAGCCCATCCAACATGGGTGCAGGGTCCAGATTGGGGGAGGGGGGAGCAGAGGCATACATGTACAGCCACACAGCCCACTCCCCAACCATCTGCCTCTGCAGGGACCCTATCACCATCTTGGGGGGGAAGGACGACAGCCACTGCTGTAGTAGTCCCCTGGGTACCTGCATGTTGGAGCTGCCTGGGGTGCTACAGCTTTTGGCACTATCAGCCTCTTCCCCCACAGCTGGGTTTCTGCGGCAGTGGGGGGTGGGGAGCAGCCTGGATCTCTGCCTGGAGTGCCAGGACCCTTGAACCGCCCCATGTGGCATGTTGCCTTTCCACAGCAGTAGCAGGATTGTGTGCTGCCACTCTCACTGTGGGATCATGATGGACATCACAGATGGTTCTGCGGTTGGCAGAATACCCCTTTGTGGAGAGATTAAAAAGGATGGGGCTCATCAGCCTGGGGAAAAGACACCTGAGGGAAGATATGATAGAGGTCTATAGATTATTGAGCAGAGTGGAACAGGTAAACGTAGGTCACTTTTTATGCCATCAGACTGTGGACAGACTAGGGGACCTGCAATGCAGCTACAGTGTAACCCATTTGGGTCTTCTAGGTGAATATATTTTTTCAGTTAATGCGTAATCAAACCCTGCAATACATTACTGGAGGATGTGGTAAAAGCTGTCTGTGTAGCTGGGTTTAAAAACATTTGGATGGGTTCCTGGGTAATGGTCCATAAACCATTGCTAAACATGATCCGAGCTATGCACTGCTTGCCCCATTACAGTTATTAGGGATCCTGTGTGTCTTTTGGGGAAACTGCTCTGTACTTGTGCCCTAGATTGGGCACTGTGGGATACAGGATACTGGGCATGATGGACCTTGGTCTGACATAGTTTGTTTATTTTGTTGTCTTCTGTTCCTATGTGCCATCTAAGCAGCTGCCTGGTTCCCCCCCCCCCCATACACCAGCAGCCCCCACTGCATGACCCATGTGCCACCTCCTTTGCCCCCATTTGCACCATCAACATAATGCCCTTTATACTTGGGCATTATCTGTTGCTGTAATGGAACACTACAATCGCACTCTTGGGCTCCCCTGTCTGTGCATCACATTGCAGACGTAAAATAGGCTCTCTCTAATCAAAAAACACCCTTTCCACGAGGTTTTGAGATGCATTAGGGTTTCTGCCATTAAGGTGCCTGTATTAAGGTAACAAGCCTTGTTCCTGCCCACTCCCCGCCAATTGAACACCACTCTCCACCCCGTGCATGCCTTCTCTCCGCCCACAGGGCGCTTTACGTGGCTGGTAGCATTACCGTGCACTAAAGTGGCTTTTTTGAGACCGGATACTTATTACCGATTATTTTGTTCAATACATTATTCAAAATTCATACTTTTTTTCTGAGTTATTTATTCAATTAAGTTATCACTCACTCTTGTCAGAGTTTAAATTAGGATCATAGGGGGGATTTTAGGCAGCAGCAGCTAGTGCTTGTACTATCTGAGTTGCCGGCATTGAATATCCAGGTTGCAGGGTAGCCCAGAAGCTAAATGGCAGTGGTGATATTGAGCTGCTGCCCGGTTAGCTCCTGTGGGTAAAGTTAGGCCAGTCTTTGCCACTTCTAACTTTACCTGTGGGTTGCTAATGGGTCAGCAGCTCAACATCGCCACTGCCCAGTTAGCAATGTCTACCGCTCTACCCAGGATCTCCGTCGGAATGCCTCGATACAAACCTCATAGCATTGGGGTGTGTTGGTACTGCTAAATATCCTGTGAACCGGCATTTACACACTTTGCAGGTCTGCAAACTGTGTAAATGCCTTTGAATTCCTCCCCCCCCTTTAGGGTCCGATATTTAAAATGATGATTGAGGTTATTAGTATTAATAGCGATAAAAAGTATATTCAGCGACACTAACACAGTGCCGCTGAGTATCTGTGGGTGCCACCGATAAGTTCCCCGATTCTAATCAGCAAGCACTGAGGCATTCCACCTGGGGATAATTAGGCAGTGACAATATTCAGCTGCTGCCCGATTATCCCTCAGCAGCAAATGTCAGGCACAGTAAAGGTTGTGCTAACTTTTGCTGCTGAATATTGCCGCTGTCCGGTTAGCTTCCTTGCTGATATGGATATAGCACTAGCATTGAGTGTCCAGGTCTAGGGTTCAGCGGCGAAGGCTAACTGCTGTAATTGCACTAGCCGCCACCCGTTAAAAGGCAGACCAACCCTAAGGGGTCCATTAACTTTTTCTCCCCTTGTCATTTGATTCAATCAAAGAAAAAATATTATAAACACAAAGAAAAAAAGATGTTAGGCCGGAGGAATCTTTTGAATAATCCTCCTAGTACGAGAAATGATCCCATCAAGTAAAGATTAGGGGAAACCCATAGTGCCTAGAGGATTAGCCAGGCACTTGCTGTTGCATTTATCATCCAGATCAGTGAAAGCAACAAGGAAACTCAAGTGACAGGTGCCTAATGAGAACCTCATATGTGCCCACTTGTTTAGAAATGGCTGTTAACAGCGAGGAGACATTTAAACAACCTCTTCTATGTTTGACAATCAAAGAAGCATTTGTAGATGGGAAATATGCTTCCTTTTTTGTTCTGTGCAGGGCTTTTTGAAAATGTTCACTTGAACATTTTCTCATCTGAATTATTTTCACTCAGTTCTCTTAAAGAAATTATCTTGCAAGGCCTATTTGTTTTTTCTCTCTTTTTTGAAATATTTATATATAGATATAAAAAGATCCATTAAAACAATGACATAAAACGTTATACAGACTAAGGGGCCCTTTTACTAAATTGCACTGTGCAGTTATTGGATGAATTATCACACGGTACCGATGAGCACAGGGACCATGGTAATCGCTATCATGCAACCATGACAGTTACTGCACGCTGATTCTCATGGTAACTATACATCATGTGATGGGGCGGGGAATGGGTGGGGTGGGGGATTGTGGGTGTGGAGAGCAAATTGCAGTTAGTTACGAGATGTTTTAGTACACACTGATTTTTTGACTGCTCATGGTGCCACTGGTCAAAGGGGTATACATCAACCTTGCAATCATTGCTCAATGTGTTCACTTTCTCTGCATATCACTGAATGGTGCGACCCCCAGTTTCAGAAAGGTTACTTTTTGAAACATTCCACTGACTGTCAGTCGTCCTGGGTGGTGTATGTGGTGATATGCCCATGTAAGACATATATGTTGGGAGGACATGTCGCAAAGTCAGGCTCCGCTTATTAGAGCATAAATCACGTCTGACCATGTAGACGCTCACTGCACCAATGGTTCAGCATTGCCTTCAAATGGGCCATCACTGGGAGGATATGCGTTGGTTTGTAATTGATATGGTGAGTGTTTTCATGAATGGTGACAGGCTGCGCAAGCTCACTAAGGGGCTTGTTTACAAAGCCGCGGTAGTGTTTTCCGATCGTTATCCGGCTCCAATAACGATCGGAAACCGCTACTGCGGCTTTGTAAACAAGCCCCTAAGACTTGAACTAAAATGGATATTCACCTTGAACACAGTGCAGCCTGTGGGCCCCAATGATTCAATGGATTGGATGACAGCCGAGTGATTCCATTGTTTGTGGAGGACCTATCAGTGATTGGACTCTGGCCTTATGATATCATTGGCTGAGGACTTCTTATAGGTGTTACCTCTGCCTTTAAAAGATTGATGAAGGTGGTGGTTTCTTTATTCTAAAAGAATTCTTGAGAAGCTGGCACTTTCCTGTTCTGATGCAGCCCGTAAAGCAGTGACGGGCGAAACTCGAGTCGACGCTTGTCCAGCATGCTAGACAATTAGCCTTTGAAGAGAGTGAATTACAGGCTTCAAAGAGATACTGCCGCTAAGATAAGTGTTTTCTTGTGTTTTTAAAAGCATTTAGAAAATTGTAAAACACATTTTGGCCTATAAATGATATTTGAGGAAAACGGATGTTGTTGGCTTGAGGCTTACTGCCTATTTAGCTAACTTTTCTCTTGCACCCGCTCCTGTCTGAGGCCTCTTAACAATATTGGCAGATTTCTCTAGTTGGCTGCCTCTTATGCGTTTAGGTGTTGTGGACGTTTGATCATCACCTCCTCTCCATCGCTTAGTGTTTGCATTCGGTGACTCTTTTTGTATTGGCTGTTTGAGTGAGTGGGAGTCCCAGAGGATTTTTTTTCATGTTTTTGTAGTTACTGCCTCCTCTTTGCCCCGGAACAACCCGATATCTAACCATATAGCACTGGGGCATGTAACGGTGGTACCATTGGATATCCAAATGTACTAAGCATATTAGTGCCACTCTATATGCCGTTAACCAGCATTTACATGGTTTTCAGGTCTACAAACCATGCAAATGCCTTTGAATATCCCCCCCAACGAAGTGCTTAATAACACTGACAATAACAGTGTCCCATGCTCTGCATATCCTCCTTCAGCAGTTCTGAATGGCACATTTCATGCATTCACTCTCAGGTATTAGAGTCACAAAGGCAGCACTTTAAGGCCAGAAAGTCTTTACATTTTCTGTCACTAGCCAGCAGCAGTTTCAGTTCCGAATCAACAGAAGGAGAAACGGTTCCATGCACATACCTCCCTCTTACAGGCTAGTAATGACTTGGCTGCCTCTAATCCAGTCCACTGCTTCCAGGCAGCTTCAGAAGACTTTAGCTGTTACTCCGCCTCTGTAGTCATGCTGTTCCTGCCCCAGGAGAAATAGATCACCCTCCCCCTTTCCCAGGGGCGGCCCAAGGGGGGTGCGGGACCATGTGCGGAGACTCGGTGCAGGGCCTCTTTTGCATAAGGGGCCTCATTTTCATAAATATTTGCATAATGTTACCATACACTACCTTTTAGTAAACATGCCTCTTAATGAGTGCATGGATAAAGAAAGACTAAAAGATTTCTACATTACTATAATCCAGTGCCAATTGCCAGGCACATTAAAAACTACTATAAACACTGCCCATTTAAACCCATAGCAAACCTGCCGTATCATAACAGCACTACCAGGACTCACAAAGCACCATACTCTACCTATCAAAAGGCAACACTGCAAATATTAAACCAATACATTTCAGAGAATAACAATGCATGACCTACTGGGGAAAGAGAACAAGTGGCAAGGTCAAATAGGAATTACATAAACAGAATACCTCAGCTCAGTTACACATGCAGAACATAGACCATCACCAAACAAGGATTCACAATTTAGAAACAGGAAGACAATAATTAAATTGGGAACCCCAAAAGCCAAACTTGGAATGTACAACAACACTGTAGAAATAAAACTATAAATTAATTTCCTCTTGTACTAAACAAAGTGCAGACGTTAATGATGCACATTTCCCAGAGCTGACATATTCCAGTTAATAAATTCAAAATAAAAAGATATTTTTTTCTACCTTTTGTGCATTTCTTTTTCAGTTGCAATTGCTCCAGCCACTTTCTTCTGGTTTCTTTGTGTCTTCTACTAACTCTCCATCATCTGCTGTCCATTTGTCCTTTCTTCCCTCTTCTAGTATTTTTTTCCATTCTCTCTCTACATCTGCTTTAACATACTAATCTTTCTCCTTTTGCTCTTTCCTCATTCCTATTTCATCCACTCAAATTTTACCCCTCCATCCTCAATCCCCACTTACTCTTCCAATACCCGGCCAATTGTAGATTTGTCTTCCCTCCCACACAAAATATTTTTTTCCTCTCCATTTCATACCCCCAGCTTCATCCCATTCTAATCCTCCCCCAACATCAGCTCCCTTCTAGTTCCAGCCCCACCCAGCATCCGCTTCCTTCTAGTCCCCGCATCAGCCCATTTCCAGTCCTAGCCCCACATAAGCTCATTTCAAGTCCTAGCCCCCCATAAGCCAATTTCCAATCCTATCCTAGCCCCACCATCAGCCAATTTCCAGTCCTAGCTCCTCCATCCATTTCCAGTCCTATCCGATTCCCTCCATCAGCTTATTTCCAATCCCAGCCCCCCATTAGCCCATTTCTAGTCCTTTCCTAGCCCCACCATCAGCTGTGGTGAACAGCGCCCTCCTGAGCCTATGGAAATGGATGAAAATCCTGAGGTTCAGCAGGATTTATACCAATATGATAAAGCAAGGAAGAAAGAGAGACTCTATTCCATGGAGCTGAGCATGGAGACCAGCCCAGGGGAGGAGTCCTGCAGTCCTGATTGGGCACACCCTGCCCTTGGAAGGGGCGTGTCCAGGAGAGAATGTGGTTTTAAACCAGAGCATGGCTATGCTAGTCAGAAGCAGAATAAGGAGAGACGGATAAAGAAGAAGCAGGAGAATGATTGGAAGTCCAGAAGACAGTATGCTGATACTGGGGAACCTGGCATTGGAAGGAGACCTGCAAAGTTTTATCCAGAGGCAGTGAGTAGAAGTCCCAAGGAGAGAGGACCTAGCCCTGAGATAGACAACCGTTGGAAGGTACAGCCCTGGGAAAGGAAGCCTTCAAGGCAGGCACAAGCAAGAAAACAATCATTCTGTGAAGTACCGTTTGAGCCAGAGAGCAACAAACATTTGAACAGCTGGAGAACGTTGGAGCCGTCTGAAGTCAGAACGGCATGGCAACAAGTGATTTGCCACAAAGTTTCCAAGCTGAACGTAAAGCTAACTCTCCTGTGTGTGAAGCATTAGCAAAAGAGACTAGCAGTTACTCTGATACCATTAACTTAAGAGAGGAGAAAATAAACAGCCTTAAGCCAGAGGGAACTTGTATAGCTGATAGCAATTCCCTATCTCACAAACAGCAGGCTGAATTGCTCCTACAGAGTTTTAAGCAGTTTTTAGAGTTGCAAGCTAAAAGACAGCCAGTGTTATCAGAAGCCAGTAATTCCATACAGCTTGAAGAATTAACACAGGATAATACAGACTTACCAGATTGTGAGAGCATGATTGCACGGTTTGCTGTGTAGAGATGCCAAGCTGAAGGAAACTGCTTTTACCATGTGTGAATTGAATATCACGGAGCTGTTGTACTGACCTTGCTGAGAAAGCTCTAATTACGTGCACCTGATTTTCCCCAGCACTGTGAAAGGTAACAGTGGCTGAAAGAGGCTGCAGTGAAACTAACTGACCTCTTGGGGCAAAGTGAGTAATTTGCTTCGAAGTGGAAAGCAGCAATTATACTTTAAGTTGCTTTATCCTAAGTTTTCCTGTTAGCATTTGAAGCACCTATTTTGTTTGCATTTATTTGCCATGTGATGGAACATTATCCTTTACTATAATAAATATTCTGGAAACCCCATAACTACAACTCTTTATTTCGGAGCGAGAGGAGCAGGAACTACAATACCCAGCATTCCAGGGATTAGGTTACTCTCCTTTCTCACGAAGCATCATACCGCTGCTCCTGTCTTTAGCCCCAAGGCCGGGCAGGAGCGCCGCACAGCCCATGTTAAATCCTAGCTCCCCTCCACTCAGCCCATTTCCAATCCAAGCCCCCCATGTGCCTACTTCCAGTTCTAGCCCCTCCATGAGTCCATTTCAATCCAAGCCCCCACCACAGCCCATTTCCAATCTTAGCACCCCCCAACAGCCCATTTCCAGTCCTATCCTAGCCCCTCCATCAGCCCATTTCCTGTCCTAGCCCCCCTACTCAGCCCATTTCCAGTCCTAGCTTTGTCCCCTCACAGCCTATTTCCATTCCAAGCCCCCCTCCCCATCAGTTATTTGCAGTTCAAGCCCCCCTTCTACTCAGCCAATTTCCATTCCAAGCCCCCGTCCCCATCAGCTATTTGCAGTTCAAGCCCTCCTTCCACTCAGCTCATTACCAGTCCTAGCCCCCCCCATAGCCCATTACCAGTTCTAAGCCCCCATCAGCCCACTTCCAGTCTTAACCCCCCATCAGCCCATTTCCAGTCCTAGCCCCCCATAACCCATTACTAGTCCTAACCCCCCCATCAGACCACTTCCAGCTTTAGCCCATTACCAGTCCTAACCCCCCTCCCCCCATCAGCCCAGGTAGATTAAAAAAAACAAACAAACCGGATGTGGATACTGCTGCCGCCGAGGCAGCGGCAGAATCAAGCGTCCTGCGGAGCCCCCCCTGCCCGGCAGAGCCTCCCTGCAGCATCAGCTCCCGTGTCCCAAAGCACGGGCTTTCAGAGCCACGAGAGTTTCCCTTTCTCGCGGCTCTGTTAATCCCTCCGGGGCTGATGGGTTTTCCCCGGGCGGGATTAACAGAGTCACGAGAAGTCAGAGAAGCTCTCACAGCTCTGAAAGCCCGCACTAATTGGAACTCGGGAGCTGATGCTACAGGGTGGCTCTGCCAGGCAGGTGGGGCCCCGTGGGACCCTTGATTTTGCTGCTGCCATGCTGGTAGTGGCAGTAGCAGCAGCCGGTTTGTTTGTTTTTTAATTTACTTGGGCAAATGCAGAATGTTTTTTTGCGCGGGGCCCCCTGAAATGCGGGGCCCTGTGCAAAAAACATTCTTGCTCAATGGACAGGCTGGCCCTGCCCTCTCCTCTGTGGTTTTATCTGTATACCACAGGGCAGCAATCAACAAGGTAAGTTCAGCAATGGTCACTGGTCTTTATCCACAAGTCTTAGAACTTTATCCCTAAACTGTATTTAAATACACATAAAGGGACAGCCCAATAGCTCACTACCTTGAGGAAGATTCCAATGGAGTTTTTTTTCCATGTTCAGCTGCTCTCCACTCACTCCTGAGTTTTTTTTTCCTTGCTAGCACAGGATAAATGAACTCAGTCTTCTCTGCTCTGGGAAACTCCACCCACCTCTCCCAAGTGTTCTCTCCTCTTTCTCTGAAACACCTAGAACTTTATCTGTGGGAGGGGCATTTCTATCCCTACCTCAAGGGATTCTGGGACATGTAGTGTGCTTTGTGTTCCTAACCCTGTCACAACAGATAGTACTGGAGTGGTCCAAGACTGGAAGTGGGCAGGAGGCAGCATTTTTTCCGGATATCAGCAATTTTCAGTTCCAGTATCTGGATAACAATTCACATAACTTAGGACAAAAAAGAGCTGCCCTAAGTGGTATTCAAACTCGATATTGGATTGTGGATGAATTTCACTACTATCTAGATACTTCCAGCTCTGACTGCTGTATCTGTCGCAGAATATCTGGCTATTTTTTTAATCTGCAGCAGTTGACCTTTCAAAAAATACTGACCATTACGGACTGAATATTGACACCTGTAATTTTGAGAATGATTCAAATGTGCTCAATCCCTTCTCACAAAAAAATAATCAGGTCATTATTCAAAGAAATGTATCTGGTCAGAAGCATAAGTTCCCCTGAGATTGACATTCAGCGGCACTATACATGTGCCAGGATGGCCTGGGACTGAGTGAGGGCGGAGCTGCAAGTTTTCCATATAGCAGTGATTTTCAGCACTGCTAGTCAGATAGATTAGGAAAGCAAACAGCTGTCTCAAATAGCTATGCATGGTAAAAGGAAAGAAAATTACTTTATTAAAATTTTATATTGGGTTATAATAGTCAAACTGACCCAACACAGGCCGTGTTTCTGTTATGCCTTCATCAGGGGTGTTCTTGGCATACTAAAAAAGCATATGGACCGATGCAAGACAGGATCGATCACATTCTTTCTCGAAACTGGCATACTTACAGAATAAATTCCACCAGTGAAGAACATCCAGTTTTGAGGAATCTTTCCAACAACTGAAAATCATTTTTATGGCAACAGCCATCATAAAATTAAACAAAAATCTTCTATCTTTAGTTACTAATACATTCTCATCCGTTGAACGCATGATAACTGTTTGCCAAGTTAGTTGTTCTTGAATACAAAGAACCTGCTGAATCTTATCCCAGACTCTAGACCAGAAAAATTGAACGTGAGGGCAATCAAATAACATATGCCGCAGAGTAGCCGGGCTTTGATGACAAGTCCAGCAAGCGTTCTGGGTTTTACTATTCCATTTGGATAGCTTTACTGGGGTAATATGAGCTCTATGGATTAAAAAGTATAGGGACTGAGTGATCCCGGCCCCCCGAGACACTCTGTTCACCTGCCGCCAAATCCGTTCCCAGATGGCCGCTGGAACATGAAACTCTAAATCACTGTCCCAGGTCTTTTCAAGCCCTACTAACCGGTAGGGGGTACTGTC
Source organism: Ichthyophis bannanicus (assembly GCA_033557465.1). Taxonomy (NCBI): domain Eukaryota; kingdom Metazoa; phylum Chordata; class Amphibia; order Gymnophiona; family Ichthyophiidae; genus Ichthyophis; species Ichthyophis bannanicus. Next base: position 1,474,674,326 of record CM066032.1, read on the forward strand.
CCGTAAAATAGCATAAAACCGTGAGGCAACCCTCTTCCCAGAGCCACACTCTGCCACCGCTTTTTGTAATTCCCACTCCGAAGAAAGAAATGGTGCTTTTACCCTCGCCTTTGACAAACAATGCATCAATTGCAGCCATTGGAAATAACAGACATTCGGCACTCCAAACTCCCGCTGTAACTCTGAGAATGATTTCCAGCGCGAGGGAGTCGCTAAATGACCCAATGTCCAAATTCCACTAGTTTGCCAAATTTCCCAGGAGACAACTCGCTGACCAATTTTAAAACAGGTATTATACCAAATGGGCGTTTGTCGTGAGAAGGCACTATCTTGGCCCAAAAGCTGTTCTAAGGCGAGAAAAGCCTCCTGTGTAGAAATCATTACTCTACCAAGTGGGAAGGAGTCTGGCCATTTCATGCCCAACAAATTTAAAATGGGGATCGGGGCAGCTATTCGTTTTTCCACCTCCAACCAAGTGGGAATCCCAAACTGGTGTTCTGTAGAAGACCATACAGCACCTTGCTTAAGGCAAAACGCATAATGATAGTTCCTAAAATCAGGAAATTGAACCCCCCCTTGAACCTTCTTTGCCTTTAACTTGCAGGTCGCAATTTTGGGAGGCTTACCTTGCCACAGAAAGTTAACTAACTGACGTTCAATTGAACGATATACCTTGAGAGGGAAGCTCACCGGAAGCATTTCCAAAACATAATTAATCTTCGGTGTCAAAACCATTTTAATGGACTCTAGTCTGCCCCACCATGTTAAATGTAACGGGGACCACTGTTTAGCAAAAGATTGGACCATCTCAACCAAAGTTCTATAATTAATATCAATTAAATCATTCAAGTCTCTCATAAAGCGCACACCTAAGTACTTGACTTCTGCAGGGGCCCATACAAAGGGGTGAGAGCCTAGCATAGATTGAAAAGTCCACCTATTTAGGGGGAAGGCTACGGATTTTGACCAGTTTATATTATAACCAGATAAACTGGAATAAGTATCGAAATAATTTAACAGGCTTCCAATGGAGGAAGGGAGTACGAAAAGCAACAAATCATCAGCATAAGCTGAGATTTTGACTTCCAGATCGCCTATCTTGACTCCAGAAATCTCCTTTTGGGAACGGATTAGAAGCATCAGGGGTTCGAGCGCTAAATTAAATAATAAGGGTGAGAGGGGGCAACCTTGTCTGGTTCCCCTATGCAGAAATAAAGGGGAAGAAAGAGTACCATTAGCAAAAATACGAGCAGTTGGGTTTGTATATAAGACCTGAATTAAACGTAAGAATTTTCCACCAAAGCCAAACCATCTTAATGTCTGAAACAGAAAGGCCCACTCCAGACGATTGAAGGCCTTTTCGGCGTCTAATGATAAGCCCATCACTGGATTGTCCTGATTCCCCGCAATAAGGAATAGGTTTAAAAGAAGCCGCACATTATCTGACGTGGCTCTACCCGCCATAAAACCGCATTGATCAGGATGAACAAGATCTAACATAACTTTTGATAGCCTTCTCGCCAGAATAGAAGCATAAAGCTTGTAATCAGCATTTAATAAAGAGATTGGCCGATAATTCTCGACCTTCTGCGAGTCTCTGCCCGGCTTAGGAATTACCACTATAGTTGCGTCATTGAATGTACCAATTGCGGGCGATTGGGCTTCCAGAAGGCCAAAATAGTCCAACATGTGCGGAATCAACTCGTTCGCGAAGGCTTGATAAAATTCACAAGGGATACCATCTGGGCCTACCGCCTTCCCCGATTTCCCAGCATTAATAGCATCTTTAATCTCTCCGACTGTTATAACAGTTTCTAGCTCCCTAAGCTGAGTATCAGAGAGCGTAGGATGAGAGATGTGACCAAAGGTTGCTTGAAAGTCATCTACCTTCATTTGGGACTCGGACGCATATAGATTGGCATAAAAACAGTGCAAGGCCTCTACGATATCTGAGCTCTTTGTTAAAATCTCCTGCTCATCTCCTTTGAGAACTTCTATTCTGGTCTGGGCTGCGCGGGGTTTCAAGGTCTGAGCCAGCAAGCTTCCTGACTTATTGGCTTCTACATAATATCGAGATTTCTGGTGAAAAATCTGCTGCGATGCCTCCGCATTTAAAATTTGATTATATTGACACCTCAACCTCTGGAGACGAAGCAGTATACCTGGATCAGTTCTGGAGATCAGCAACCATTCACCTGCTTTAATTTCCGAGTCCAAGGTGGCTAGTTTGGCTTTCCTTATCCTATGCAGTGAGATGGAGTAACTGGTAATTTTGGCTCGAATGGTAGCCTTAAATCCCTCCCACCAGGCACAACCTGACGTTTCTCCTGAGAGGTTCACTTCAAAATACTCTCTGATTGCCTGTCTGATGTGATCACAAAACCCTTTATCACCCAGAAGGGATCTATTAAAAGAAAATCTCGACCTGAGAGCTTCCTGTTCCCCCAATGATAGAGAAAAGGTAATGATCGCATGGTCAGATATTTGAGTCGGTTTTATATTGGACTGCGTAACCGCGGGAATTAAAGTTTTGGTGACTAAAAAGTAATCTATCCGCGAGTGCGACTTATGGGGGAGAGAAAAAAATGTGAAATCCTTCTCACTAGGATGCTGCAACCGCCAAATATGAGACAGACCCATATCTTGCATTATGGCTCGAACCACTGAAGGGGCGTGGTACATTCTGTATGAACAAAAAGGTTGACAATCTAGCAGAGGGTCTAAAATCAGGTTAAAATCCCCCCCCCCACGATGATGTCGTATTTAGGTAACGAAAGTAACTCTTCTGCGATGTTATGGTAAAATGTTACATCATCTACATTAGGAGCATACAAATTTAAGATGGCCAGCTTCTTCCCACTTATTTGGAGTAGGACCGAGGTCCATCTACCATATATATCTGCATGAGACGACTCTATCACAGGTAGCAGCTTTTTCTTGACTAGAATGACTACACCATTCTTCTTTTGAACAGCAGCAGAGTAGGCAGCTAAAACATAACTACCCAGACCCAATTTAAGGGCTTCCTTGGATGGTAGACATGTCTCTTGTAAGAGAACCACGTCTGCCTGCTCTTTCATGCAGTATAACAGGATCTTCTTATGCGTAATTGGGTTGTTGATTCCCTTCACGTTCAATGACAGAAACTTAAGTGAGCACATGGGACAGCCGGGATGCACAGTTCTGTATTAAAAAAAAACAAAAGGATACCATAACGACATTACATAATAATACATAACTACAGGTCACTGCATTTACATAATTACCACCACCAACAGGAGACACCAAAAAATCCCAACCTCGGGAATAAACCGGGTGAGACAGCATTACCTAAGTGCTACCTAAACTCCCGAGCCCAAGAAACAAATAAAAATTCCCCTCTGTGATCTGAACTGAAAATTCTCCTTAAAACCCCACCTTAAATCTTCCCCAATGCCCCATTATTCAGTTCCTCCCCCCCTTCCTCTTTTTTTTTTTTTCCATATCTGTTTATTAAGGTTTACAGGGTACAAACAGCACACATCAGAGCAACTGTTACAATTTTTCCAAAGAAACCTAAACAGATCCCAGGCGGGGCTGTGTCTTGTCCACTGCCCTGGGAATACAGCAAGAGCAAACAGAAAACAATCCGAACAACCAGCACAACCTAGAAACCTCCCCCCCATCCCTCCCCGCCCTCCCTACCCCTCCCCTCGCAGGGAGCGCAGCACCAGCCCGACCAACCAGATACAGCCAACCCTCAGAACATCATCAACCGACTTTAAGCACTTCGCTACGAGCCTTAGGGCCCAAGCGCTGGAGATAAGGCATCCATATCAACAGGAAGACGGCCCATGCCCGAGGATGTCTTAGCGCCGCTCTCCTCTCCAGGAGCATAAGTTGATGGAGGCTATTGCGCCACTCACAAAAGGTAGGGGCCGTAGGTTCTCTCCAATGACGGAGAAGGGGACCTTTACCCACCAGACAGGCCTTACGAACCAATACCCTCTCCCATCTACCCTTCGGGTGGAGTGGTCCCAACTGATCCAGCACTACCAAGGTCCCTGACCAGCAAAGCCTCTGACTCAGTAGACCGCTCAGATAGGTCTCAATGCGCTGCCAGTACCTACGCACCGAAGGGCAATCCCACCACATATGACCCAAATCTGCCAAGGCACACGGACATTTAGGGCACCGTCCGTGTAGGGCAATATGACTACGAAATGCCCGCCGCGGGGAGAAATGAGCACGAAGAACACATTTGTACTGCAGCTCCCGCCAATGAGCTCCACCCACGAGTTGCGGAATCCGACCCAAGGCCGCTCGAATGGAACCCGGGGCGATATCCTGATCCAACTCTCGCGCCCAAAGGCTTTCCAGCGCCGAGTAATCCGGGGGCGTATCCAGCCGATCCAAACGTTTCTTCAAATCAGCTATCGTCGGTGGGGATTCCGCCCCTATCGCAAGAAACTCCAAGATACGCTCGGAATGCGCCACTGTAAGTTCATGGCTTGGCAGAGAGCCGACATAGTGGGAAACCTGAATATGCGCGAAAAAAGAGGCGCCTATGGGTAACTCATACTTCCTACAAATCACCCCCAAAGCCTTGCAGCTACCATCTCGGTCCACCACATGGCCCAATCGCCGTATACCTACCCGCCACCACTGACGGAAGGGGGCCGAATCGGAGCCGGGCAAAAAACAGGCATTGCCATGCAGGGGCAACCAGCATGACACCGTAGCATCACTGCCCCAGCGTTTGTTTAATTGCTGCCACGTACGCCGTGTTGCCTGTAATAAAACACTGCTCGTCAAGCGCGGCGGCAAGATGGTCCGCGGGAGATGTAACACCGCTTCCAACGAGTGGGGCGCCACAAAGGCTGCTTCCAGCTCTCGCGGGGTATAAGTCTCAGTGTCCCCCAACCACGCCAGCGCATATTTCCAAAGATCGGACAGCCCGATTCCGCCCAAGCGCCATCCCCCACGCAGCCGCGCCAAAGGGATACGGGCCTTGCGACCCCTCCAGAGAAACCCCCGAATCTCCTTTTCCAAGCGCACCAAATCACGCTTCAAAAGCCACACAGGGAGCGTTTGCAACCAATATAGCACGCGTGGAAAAATCACCATCCCCAAGGCAGCTACTCTACCTAGCAAAGACAGCGGGAGGGGGGCCCACGCCCGCAGCTGCCCGCGGACCTTGGAAAAAATCCGTTCAAAGTTGGTTTTATACAGCATTGTCGGCTTCCTGGTTAACAAAATACCTAGGTAGACAATAGAATCATCCGCCCAGCGGAGGGGGAAACTCCCAAGCCAGTTTCCCCGCAGCGTGCCCCCTACATCTAGGGCCTCCGATTTAGTCATATTAATGCGCAGCCCCGCGAACCGGCCATAAGAGGACAATTCCTCCAGCAACCGCGGAAGGGATTGCTGGGGGGAAGAAATGTGTACAAGTATATCATCTGCGAAGGCTGCCACCTTGAAGCCAGAGGAACCAAGACGCACACCCACTATTTCAGGGGAGGCCTCAATCCTCCGTATCAGCGGATCCAAGGACAGCACAAAAAGTAAAGGGGAAAGCGGGCAGCCCTGACGCGTGCCACGCTCCAGGCGAAACGTATCCGATTGCACCCAGTTACATAGAACCCCCGCCGTAGGGTCCGAATAGAGCAAAGCTACCATCTGACAAAAGGGGGCCCCCAGTCCGTAATACGGCAACAGAGACTGCAAGTATTCCCATTGAACCTGATCAAACGCCTTTTCCGCGTCGAAGCTGATAACCAAGGATTGGAGGTCCCGGTCCCGGACCCACTCCAAAGATGCCAACAGCCGTCTTAGGTTTCGCACGGCATAACGCCCTTTAACAAATCCGACCTGCGATTCATGGATCAGGCTCCCCAATACCAAAGCCAATCGATCAGCTAACACCTTCGCCAGTATTTTCAGATCGAAATTTAACAATGAAATCGGTCTATAGGAGGCTGCCTGGGTAGGGTCCTTTCCCGGCTTGGGAATTAAGGTGATGTGTGCATGGTTGACACCCCAGCCAAAGTTCCCCTGAGCTACCCGACGCTGATACACCGCCACTAACGTTGGGGGTACTAGCACATCCAGCAATTTATAAAACTCGGCCCCAAACCCGTCAGGGCCGGGCGCCTTACAGCAGTCAGCTTTCTGTATCACCCTCTGAACTTCCTCCACCGTCACCGGAGCATCAAGGCAGGCCCTCTGTTCTACCGACACCTGTGGCAGAGACAACCCCTGCAAGTATTGCCGCATTGCAAGCGGTGCTCCTTCCCTCCGGGCATATAATTTCTGGAAAAAAGAACGGAATACGTGGACTATACTGACATTGTCCTTATGCAAGGCGCCGTGATCGTCTCGCAGCGCTGCCACCATCCGAGGGCCCCGACGTCCCCATAGACACCGCGCCAGCAGTTTCCCGGGCTTATCACCGAAACGAAAAAGTTGGTAGCGATAATACATATACGACTTCTTTGCCCGCTGATGTAACAGTTCGTTAAGGGACGTTTGGAGCTCCCAAAGTCGTCGCTTATTATTCACACTAGGATCCCCTGCGCACCGCCGCCTAGCACGCGCCACTTGCCTTTCCATCTGAACAATTTGCCCGGCCAGAAGCCTCCGCTTCCTTGCCACATAGGCAATTATCTCCCCCCGCAACACGACCTTCGCTGTCTCCCAAAGTAGCTCCGGGTCATCCTGGTGTTGTTCATGATGGCTCATGAACTCCTTCCAATGATTCGCCAAGACTACACGAAACTCCGCATCGTGGTACAATCCCAGGGGAAAGCGCCAGAACCTCATCGTTACCACCGGGCCCCCCCAGGCAAGGTCAATCCAAACTGGAGCATGATCGGATATCGCGGAAGGGCCAATCTGCGCGTCCTCCACCCGCCCGAACAACCTGTCCGAGACCAGAACATAATCTAATCTAGCGCTAGTGCCATGGGCTCTCAACTGATGAGTAAAATCGGTCTCAGCCGGATGTAACAGTCTCCAAGGGTCAACCAGGCCCAAACGTGTACACAGGCCCTTCAATGCCCTGGTAGTCGGGACACGCAGGTGAGCCCCCCCCCCCAGCGGACACATCTAATCCCACGTCCAACACGCCATTCAAGTCACCAGCCAGTATCAGGGGGACATCTGGCATTTGCTCAATGCTAGAAGCTAATCGGTCATAAAAGGAGTGGTCCAATACATTAGGGCTATATAGACAGCCCAACACGACCGGCCGACCATCAAGATTGCCATAGAGTAAAAGATACCGGCCATCGGGATCAGAGTGTTCCATTAATAGCTCAAAGCGAGTCTGCTTATTGATCAGAATGACCACTCCACCCTTCTTCCCCTTGGCTGGAGAACCCCAGCCTTGCCCCACCCACAGTTTCTGCAATTTAAGATGTTCCTCGGCCGTCTGGTGGGTTTCTTGCAACATAGCTATGTCGCATTTCTGCTGGGCCAGGGCCTGCAACACTTTATAACGCTTGATAGGGTTACCTATCCCACAGATATTCCAAGAGATGACCCTCAGGGCGGGTCGTAGCGAAACAAATATGCTGTAACACTACCACCAAAACAAGGGGGCATGACCCTCCCAGCCTGGGGCCTCCCCCATATCAATATAGTATCCTCATCTGGGCCGGCTACACCCGGGCAGCTGCGGCACTGCGCTCCCCGCGAATCCTCCCCCTTCCCCTCCCCCTATCCCCAACCCACCCAATTGCCCTGCCCACCCAACCCCCACCCTCCAGTAAGTCCTTATCGCCCACTCCCATTCCTACCTCACCCCCACCTCCCCTCCCAATCACTAGCCCCCCCCTCCCTCCTCCACCCCTCCATCCACACCCCTCCCCGCATGGTCTCCACTCCTCCCCCACTGAGACACTCAGGATGTGAGCAGGCCCCCCCCCTTATGCATTAAAGGAACTTGTCCGGCCCACGAACCGGCCAAGGCCAAACCGCGGCTAGGGGCCGCAGCCTCTGTCAGAGCTAACTGCACCCCAAAAAGGCCCCAGCGGCAAAACTCCCGCCCAGCCACACTCATCCCCCCCTCCCCCCCCCGGGCTGCAGCGCACCTTCACCAGACTTAAACAGCCCAAGGGGGAAGGGGAGGAAGGATACACAGTCCAAACCCAACAACATGTGGATTAACAAACAGTAAACCTGCACGCAGCACTCCATGACCGGCGGTGAGTCAGCGAGGAGCCACAGCAACATGCTGACCCAACAACTGCCACACCATACCTTACAACCCAGAGACCGCAGCGGCAGCCCCTAGGTGCTCTACTGGGAGACCCTCCCCCCTCCCTCTCCCAATATTCCGGGCGGCAGTGTATTAAACAAGGGGGTGTCATGGAGTGCGCCACACCAACCCCCCTCCCGATAATAGCCACACATAACCAGTATAATACAACAGCCACATAGGGTCATAGTCCCTGGAGAACTTCGGGCTTACATAGGGCGGCTTTGTCACACCTTGCCACCGCCAGGCTTCCACTCCGCCACATCCCGAAGGGGCAAGGGCGCCGCCGCAAACAGTCCAGAAGAGGCCCACAATCTGCAACAGGCACTTCACAGCAGCGGTCCCCAGCTACCCGCCTTCAGCATCCATCCGTGCTCTGCACCTCCTGCACCGTAAGTTGCTCCACGTAGGAGGCCGCTTCCCCCGCCGACTCAAAAATCCGGCGCGTGCCCTGATGCCACACCACCAGCCGAGCTGGATACTGTACACTGAACCGGATGTTCGCCCCGATCAGTTTTTGGCATAGTGAAGCATAACTTTTACGGCGGTGACTCAGGGCAGCCGAATAGTCCTGGGTGACTCGGATTCTCATATTGGCATGCTCAACAGTTCCTTGCTGCCGCGCTGCTTTCAGCAACGCTTCCTTCTGCGTGTAGCATAGGAACCGCGCTAGCACTACATGTGGTTGGCGGTCTTTGGCAGACTGCTTGGGCCCTATACGATGGGCTCTCTCCACCACAGCTGGGCCACTCACACCGTCTCCCGCACACAAGGACCCCGCCAGAGCCTCCACAAAGTGCCTGAGGTCCTTATCTGAAACCGTGTCTGCAATGCCCAGGAAGCGCAAGTTATTGCGCCTGGACCTGTTTTCCAGGTCATCCAATTTAAGCATATGTTCTTGGGCAATCTTCTGCACTGCTCGGAGCTCTGTCTTTAGGCTCGCCATGTCGTCCTCGGCTTATGAGAGACGAGTCTCTGCCTCCTGCACGCGGGTCCCCAACGTACCCAGGGAACTCTGGATGGAATCCATTTTTAGATGCAGGGCATCAAATTGCAGAGTCAGTGCACTGGTGACCGCCGCTGAGATCTCCTCGATCATAGTTGGGGAAGGCGCCGTTCCCTGTTTCGGGGGGGGGAGTCCGCCATTTTCGACGGTCCCCCAGCCCGGTCTTTTTCACGTCTCCCGGACTTCACCGCAGACGCCATCACCGCTCAGCAAGAATCCCGGCTCTCTCCCCACTTCGCCGGATCGGTTAGATGACTTTTGGTCCCCGGGTAAGCCACTTCATGGCACCAACTCAACGGTAAAAGGAGAGAGGGGCCTGGAGCTCAAGCCACACGTCTGCTCAAGCTCACCACATCACGTGTCTCCCTCTTTTTTTTTTTTTAATCTCCTCCTTTCCTCCCTGCTCTTCTTGTCTCCTCCCTTCCCTTTAGGTACTTAATGAATGACATTCTAAGGGATATATCCCATCAAAACCTAGAGTCCATAACACCACAATAGTAGGATTAAGGTGTAAAGTCGGGAGGCCAACTACCGCCGTCAAAAACTTCGTTCGGAACAACTCGTAGCAGTCCCCACAGTAAACATGTCCATAACAGCTCCTTTTCGGCACCCTCAGCTCATCTTCGAGGCTTCATGTTCCTCAACAAAGACTCCCAAAGCAGAGGGATCATCAAACGTACGCATTTGATTATGTAGCGTAACCCGGAGCCTCACAGGAAACAGGAGGCCATAACGGGCCCTAGGGATTGCAGACGTGGGCGAAAAGCCAGCAGCTGTTTCCTTCTCTCTACAGTGACTTTATGGAAATCCGGAAAAAAGGACACTCTTTGTCCATCTATTATGAGAGAAGGAGCGGCTCTTGCTGCCACAAGAATCTGCGTTACCTGAGAGTGCCTGAGAGCGCATAATATGATTGGACGTGGCGGTCGGACATTAGGGCCCGACTGCGTTGGAATCCTTTGGGCCCTCTCGATCTCAAACGGTGTTTCAAAAGAGATTCTCAGTAACGTAGGAATCATCGAAGTCAAATAAAGAATTATGTTGGAGCCCTCCACACCTTCCGGAACACCAATAATTCTTATATTGTTCCTTCTCGTTCTGTTATTCAAATCTTCCAGGCTCCGCTCCAGTTGAGTTATCCTCTTAGAATTAGCCGGCACTTTCAGCAGCCTCTCCTCATGCGCTGCGACTTTCCCTTCTAAGCATGTATAATTACCAGCCAGGGTAGCAACTTGAGCTTTCAACTCTTTCAATTCTATGATATCTGCTTGCACTTCACGGAGAGTTTCGCTGTTCGCGGCTACCATCTCGCGCACCGCTCGAATTTCTGCAAGGACGTCTTGCAGGCCCACGGGGTTCTCCTTTGTATTCGCCATCTTTTGTGGTGAGGGTGGGTCGGATTTAGCTCTTTTCACACCACCGCTTGCGGCAGAAAGGTAATCAAGCCGCGTGGGTTTACCGATGGACATAACTTCACAGGTTAAGCCTCAAAACCCAGGTATAGGGTACCAACAAAGCAAGAGGGGACAGGATTCTTCTTAGGATTCGGGCAGCTCAGAAGTTAAGCAGCCATCTTGGACCCTGCTGGCTCCGCCTCCCAAATAAACAAGAATTCTAATTGTAATATGATAAAAGGATAATGATAAAAATATAATAACTAAATAATAAATAATAAAACATATACCTGAACAAATGTAAGATGACGTAAAATATATATAATTAACTATAACAGCAAAAACATCACCATAAATAAATGATTTAAAAGAAATTCCAAGTGTGAAAGTAACAGCCCAAAGTAAAACACAAATATAACAATAATAAATAAATAAAAAGGTTTGACATGTAACGGAGACTCTATTACCAATAGCAAATGGAAAAATTCTATGTCGATTGTGACCCTATGTAATGTCTTGTAGGCTTAAAGGAAAAAAGAAGATGAAATTAATTACAGCCACTATGTAGAAATAATGATAATAACAGGAGTGATCAGCTTGAATCTTACAAAATACATTTCATACCAAAAACATTTCTGAACAAAGGTGAACTACTAAAAATAATTAGAATTATAATGACTAAATGAATCAAAGTGTAGGAACTTTGTTAACACTGCCGGTACAGTACCAATTACCAAAGTATGAAATACCACAATGTAAAACATAAAAGATGATACCCATAAAGCTTTAGGAAGGTCTACTGATAAAGGTTTAAAACCGGAGCATAATTTGCTTAGTAAAATTCTGATCTTAAGACACCCTTAAAATAGCTGGTGCAGTTCCAACTGCAAAGTATGTAAAAGTTATCATATCATAATGTGTAGGTAGAATGCAATATATGCCTTTGAGTCAGTCCTGACTCCTGGTGACCCAGAAGCTCCTGGGTTTTCTTAGCAGTGTCACTGGAAGTAGATTGCCAGGCCTTTCTTCCAAGGCAATGGAGGGTTAAGTGACTTGCCCAAGGCCAGAAGGAGTGCTAGTGGGAATTGAACCCTGGTTGCTTGTTTACCAAGCCAGTGTTCTAACCACTAGGCTACTGCTCCACATACTTGTTATAGAAATATTTAGAAAAAAACAATGTAAACTCTAGCTGCACAACATATAGAAATGTAGCTTGGATTCTTGAATTGCTAAAAAAACGCCCGCTCTTGTGCTGTGCTATAAATTCTCCACCGCGGGAAAAATAAGGTCAGCTGACCTATTCTTGAACTTCAATTTTGTTAAAAACATCTTATTTCCCATTCTTAAAAAGAAATCTGGCTATATAAATGGCAAATATACTGCATAAATGTACCTAATATTTATTTAAGCATTGTGCGCCATAGAAATGCCGTTTTGCCTTTAAAATACTGCTGTCGATTAATTCCACGGAAGAACGGCTCAGCAGAGAGATTGACCCATTAGACACATAATCCAATGTGACTCAGTTTAATTAATTGTGTGCACCATAATTATCTAAAAAGACCTATGAAAATTATAAGAACTGCAAGGGCATAGATGCCTAAAAAATCATATCCTATAATCTTGAAAAGACAGCGGAACTGTAATCCCACAGCCTAAAAAACAAAAACAGCTGCTTAACAAATTTTCATTTTCAGTGGTTGCAATAATTGGAAATCAGATAATCTATGCATCAAGGGATCACCAAAAACATGAAACAAGCATCATAATGTTCTCCTCTATTGTACTTTTACAATCAACCGTAAGGAACAGCCAACCGGCAAATAAAATCTCATACATAAAACCATATGCCTTCCAGGTACATTAGAAAATTAAAATTAAAAACAAAGATGTATGAAAATTGTTGATTGTATCTTTTAGTAGCCATTATAAAAAAACAAGTGGTTAATATGAAATCAGGAGTGCCCGTAGACAATAGTAAATCACTATTGCCCAAAATAAAGTGGAAATTAAGGAACCAATATACAAATTAAAAAAATAAAACACGTCTATAAAAGAGGAATTAAAACCAAATTTAAGGATTATTAAAGTCCAACTACATGTACTAGAGAAAATATAATAATAAATAATAATAATAATAATAAAAGATGAATTAAAGATGAAAAACTAAAACTTAATATCAATAATAAAAACAATTGTAGCAATAATAAAATAATAATAATAGTAATGAAATGATGAACCACAAATAACTATAAACTAAAAGGGGCAGTGGGGAGGGGTACTCAGCTCTCTAAACTATGAGCCCTCAAACCATGATAGGCCACTAAAAAATAAAAAATAAATATAAATAAATGAATAAATAAATAATATAAAACTAAATAACTAAAAAAGATGGCTTTCAAAAATAACACATACTATAAATAATAATTGTTTGTGACAACCGCAAATAGGAGAAGACAATAAAAAACCTTACAGAAGGACCGATAAATCACAATCCACATTGAGACCATAGGATACCCTAGAAAACTTTGCTGGGTTGGCTGTAGACTTTGACAATCTGTTTAAAGTAGTATTGTCAGATTCAAGCTGATTAGCCTTGTCCTGCCAGTCCTTGCCAAAGAGATTTTCTCCCGTGCAAGGAATGTTTCCCAGCTTTTCTTGCACCCACTGTTCTAAGTCTGATGCTTGAAGCCAAGCAATACGACGTGCTCCTATGGATATAGCAGAGGTTCTGCTAATACATTCAAAGCACTCAAAGGTAGCACGGTTCATGAATTTGGAGACATTCTGGGCATGCTTGACCAGAATAAGGTAGTCTGTTCTTTTTTCCTCCGAAACACAAGGACTAAGGAGCTCTAAATCTTTAGTGGCTTCTTCCAGGAACATTCCCATATAAAGAATGTAGAAAATGATCCTGGCTCCTAGCATGGAGGATTGGAAGCATCGATGGCCAAAGGCTTTGAGAGTCCTAGATTCATGGCCTGGAGGATTAGAAGAATGTGTTTTAGCACATTCTCAACATTAGATCATGTAAGATCTTGTGATTGGGAAGCATAGCTGCTTCCTTGGGAGCCATAGGGTATTGTAGAATTCTTAATTCTTGTGCCCTAGGTTCCTTTTCTGGAATCACAGTGATTGCAAGACCCTTTGCTAAATCACGTATGAAATCCTGGAAGGACATATCCTCTGGAGGAGACATTCTGAGTTGAGGAGAAGGAACTGAATCTTCTAATAGATTTGCTCTGGTACCGGTAGAATCGTCAGAGTCATTGGAATCGGAAGACTCAAGCACCGGGTGCTCCTGTAATGCATGGTATCGGTACCACTCGAAGTCAGTACCGAAATGTCTCGGTTCCTGATCCACGATACCGGAGATCGGCATGGGGGAAAGCAGTCCTGTCAAAGCAGGTACTGTCGGTACCAGTACTGATGTCGGTACCGATACCTGTTGAACCGTCTGTTGTGGTCTTAGCGGTACCGAAGCCACTAAGAGGGCCGCTAGACTGCGTTTGATAGCAAGGATTCTGTGATCCATCGCTCCTGCCAATGCCTGGGTGCTGGTATTGGTGGAAGTGGCTACGACCTCGGAACATGGCACCAGTAGTTCCACAGAGGTGGAGGCCTCTGGAACATCCTGGAGCCCCGTTAATGCTTTGGAACTCAAAGAATCCCGCCGGGGCTGTTTTGTCGGTGAAGTATCCTCGAGGGAAACGCCAGTGGCATCTCGATACTTTGAAGGAGATTTACACTTCGAGGACTGGCTAGTCTTAGAAGACTTAAATTTGGTTACCTGAGATCCATGGGAGGAAGATGAAGCTCTGGAAGACGTCGATGCAACTGGCATTGCGTCGGTGGCAAAAAAGGGTATCGAGTTTTGCAGCTCTATTCTGCAGGCCCCTTTTGGTCATCCTCAAGCAGGAGAGACACTCCGTTGGACAATATTCAGGACCCAAACATTTTAGACACCAATCATGGGTGTCGGTGACAGAAATGGTACCGCCACATTTTGAGCATTTTTTGAAACCACTAGCTGGTTTCTCCATGCTTGAAGAAAAATGGGCTTGGTGCCCAAAATGGTGCCTAGCACCAGAAGCAGGGAAAGATCCCTGAAGAAATACAAGGGTTTTTTTTTTTGTTTTTTTTAAGGAAAGAAGAAGAGAACCGGTGGTACCGGTAGGTGTCGAATGAAGGCAGACGTGACCACAAAAAACAAGAAATAAAGGTAAATTTTCTTCGGTGACAGGGTACCACGTCCTGTCAGCTCCGCCGAAAACGAAGAACTGAAGTGAGTGAGGTACAGAGGTGGGAAGGCAGCACGCATGTACTGTGGGATGTACCCAAAAGCTTTCCTATTGGACACTGGGGAGCGTTCCCGCACGGGCTCCGTCGGTACTGACAATACCCATATGTGAAGACTACATTCCTGCTTGTTCCTGGAGATAAGTAATTCCCTGGAAGAGTCCCGTGCCCTCTTGTACACTTGATTAATATATTGAGGGGGATAGTTCCTTTCTGTAAACCTATCTTTCATTATTCTTGCTTGACAAAGCCTTCTACCGTGGTACAAATCCGTCGTGCTCTAAGGAACTGACCCACGGGAAGGTTTTTCTTCAAATTCATAATTCAGAAGGTGGTTCCTATCTGTGGGTTTTCTATATAATGTAGTAATTAAACCATTGGTGCTTTTTTATCAACAAATCTAAATATGGAATCTGAAAAAAGTCATATGTGATTTGAAACCATAAATTAGCATCACATCCATTGATCCACATATTGAATTCCAAAAGTGTTTCTAAAGGACCCTCCCAAAGTATAAGAATGTCATCAATATAATGAATCCATAATTTGATATTGTCCTTGAATTGATGATTAATCAAAAAATTTTCTTCAAAGCTAAACATGTATAAATTGGCTATTTCTGGGGCCATGAAGGACCCCATGGCTACCCCTTTAATTTGTTAGTAGAATAAATCTCTAAAACAAAATAAATTCTCACAAAGGGCCAGCTGGGCCAAGGTGAGTAAAAAAGCTGTGGAAATCCATTTATGCACCTTCCTAGTTAAAAGACAGCATTCTACAATCTTGAGTGCCTCTGTCTGCAGGATGTTGGTATACAAAGATTCTACATCTAAAGTCACTAATATCAAATCTGAATTATAACCTTGTAAAGAGGTAAGAATGTCTATAACATGAGATGAGTCATGTACGTATGACCACATCTCTTCCACAAATGGACGCAATAGAATGTCTAAAAGTTGAGAAATTGGTTCAAGCAGACACCCAATAGCCAAAACAATGGGGTGCCCAGGGGGTGCCTCCATTGATTTGTGCATTTTTGGTATAATGTAAATAGTGGGAATAACTGGTGTATCAACTATTAAAAAGTCTCTTTCTTTTTTAGTGATATAACCTATT
The DNA here is from genome assembly GCA_033557465.1 of Ichthyophis bannanicus. Classification (NCBI taxonomy): domain Eukaryota; kingdom Metazoa; phylum Chordata; class Amphibia; order Gymnophiona; family Ichthyophiidae; genus Ichthyophis; species Ichthyophis bannanicus. Next base: position 1,474,690,380 of record CM066032.1, read on the forward strand.
TCAAATGCTGTAATAACCAAGCTGTCAATACCCTTTTAAGACAAACTGTGAGGTCCCCATCTAACTGAATATAAAGTGTCTTATTATTTAATTGTCTACTAACCTCACTTAAATAATATTCTTTATCCAAAATAACTACAGCCCCACCCTTATCAGCCGGCTTAATAATAATTTGATAATTTCTTTGTAAAGATGTAATTGCTTCTTTTTCTCTATGTGTGAGATTATGAAAAGTAGGCCGAGATTCATTGACCAATTCTTTAACACCACACACTCAAATACTTCTATAAAGGGGTCTGTATGAGGGGGAGGAACACAAGTAGATTTTTTTTCTCACAATTGATAAATCACTAGTAGTTGCATTATTATTTGCAAAAAAATGACAAATTCTAACCTTTTGAAAAAACTTATGATCCATTTGAAACCCATATAGATTTTTATATCTCCTTATGGGTACAAAGGACAAACCCCTATTAAGCACTGATTCTTCATCTGCTGTAAGTGAATATTCAGAGATATTGATGACATTATTATTTATACTGGGCCTCAGTACTTCCACTCGGTTGATCTCTCTGGCCTCCACCGCCCCCTCCCCCATCCACGACCCCGACCTCTGTACATAAGACTTTTCCTGATCTTTAATTCTGTCTTGATCCATATCTAATGGTCGTGGACGTGGACGTGATTTTTCTCGACCTCCCCCTTTCCATAATTGATCCATGTCAAAAAAATTCTTATTTTTTTCTTTTTGAGGATGAGAGCGCCCCTTTTGAGTAGAAAAAATCGGTGCCGACGCATCAACAAATTCAGTTGCTTCTCTTCTAAACCATTTTTTCTTTTGTTCATGTGGTATATCTTTACCCTCTTCTTCTGCATAACTATCCCTCCGGTCAAAAATCATTGATCTTCTCTTAAATCATATCCAATCTCCGTCTACTTTTTTACACCAGGGATAAACATATCCCACCCTGTAATCATCTTCATCTCTTTTAAATGTATCAACTTTTTTATTTTTAACTTCTTTTTTGAAATACTGAATATTTTTCTCATAATCTTTTTGAACTTTATCAAAGTTATTGTCACACCCTTTTAATACAGTTAATTTCTCATCTATCTCTGTTTTAAGTATTTCTGACTTTTATTGGCTGCATTAATCAACAAAATCATCAAATCCAATGAACATTTGTTCAGAATGGCATTCCAGCACTTCACAAACCCATCTTCCATCCAAATAAAGTCCAAGTGCTTTATTCATACGTAACCCCCTTGGGATAATTTTGGATTTGCAAAATTCTAGGACGTATGCTGAATGAATTTCTTCTTTGACCAATTTTTGAGTAAGACAAACAACATCTTCCCAACGGTTGATGATATCACCTGCTTCATCCTCTGTGGGATTAAGTAAAGACTCTTGTGGTATGAGTTTGTCTAAATCAGCCTCCCCAAAGCTTAAGATGTCCTTCCATGGTGAGAACATGCTGAAAAACAATAGTCCAACACAAAAGCAAAAACCATGTGATGGTTTTTGACAAAATTGAAGTTCAAGAATAGGTCAGCTGACCTTATTTTTCCCATGGTGGAGAATTTATAGCACAGTGCAAGTGCGGGCGTTTTTTAGCGATTCAAGAGTCCAAGCTACATTTCTATATGTTGTGCAGCTAGAGTTTACATTCGTTTTTCCTAAATATTTTCTATATCAGGTATGTACCTACACATTATGATATGATATCTTTTACATACTTTGCAGTTGGAACTGCACCAGTTATTTTAAGGGTGTCTTAAGATCGGGATTTTACTAAGCAAATTATGCTCCGGTTTTAAACCTTTTATCAGTAAACCTTTCTAAAGCTTTATAGGTATCAGCTTTTATGTTTTACATTGTGGTGTTAATATCATACTTTGGTAATTGGTACTGTACTGGCAGTGTTAACAAAGTTCCTACACTTTGCTTCATTTAGTCATTAATTAGAGGCCCCGGGGCTAAGTCCCATGAGGGCCGCAGTAACTGGGCTGCGCGGACGTGCGCTGTCCGGCAAAAGTGCCCGGCACAGGATCGCACGCGCATGCCGCGGGGGTGGACGGCAGCGAGGATTTGAAGGGATTGGTCCTGCGGCTCGAGGTGAGCAGCGGGAACCAATCAAGGGGCTCCCAAGCGAGCGGGTGTCTTCGGCGTCGGGGGGGGGGGGGTGGAAGAGGGCAGCTGCGTCTGGCAGTTGGAGGGGCTCGGACACGGCTGCTGTGGCTGGAGGTTTGCTGAACGGGCCGAAACAACAAACGTAAAGTAAACGGAATAAAAAAAAAAAAAGAAGACGAAGAAGGCGACAAGGCCAGTGCGCGTGGTAGGAGGTGCAAGTGGACAGTGAGACGCAATTCCGGGCAGCGGGGCCTGGCAGCACATGGCTGAATCCCGATTGCTGAAGCATCGTAAGAAGGAGGAGACAGCGGAGTGCGGTGGGACCATGCCGCGGAGACTGGCAAGGGCAAATAGGGGTGTGGGAAGTGCTGCAAGGACAGGGCGCGGTAGAGCTACTATCAACAGTAGCAGAGTGGCGGAAGAGGCGCCTGGAGGGGTAGGAAGGGCTCGTTGGAGCAGGGAAGACGAGATATTAAGAGGGTAAAGGCTGTTGGATAACCTTGGCTGCGATTAAGGGGTCGCCAACATGCCCGGTTGCAGCTGCAGAGGTGTATTTGCGGAACCGCCCTCGGGTGGGGGGCGTTTTTTCCTGCATGGGAATTCGCTGCCTCTATCCCGCTTTCAGTTTACAGTGGTGTTGCGTATGGCGTTGGCGAGTCTGGAGGAGAATCTGCTACTCTTCGTCCCGCATTCATTCCGGATTGGCGCGTCTACGAGCGCGGCCGGGGCGGGCCTGAGGAGTCAGGAGATTCAGAAAATTGGCAGATGGAGGTCACAAGCCTTTCAGGGGTATGTGCGGTTCTAAAAAAAAAAAAAAAAAAGGACAAGGGGGGGGTGCAGGGGTGATTGGTGGCCTAACTGTATAATTCTTTTGCAGATGCGGAGCAGGGCCCAAGGCATTGTTGGGTCGTCGGGCACTCCTTCGTGTATTGGGCAGGGCGGCGAGCTGCACAGCGTCCAGTGGAGCTCAATCTCGGTGTCGACGTTGGCGAGCTGACCGTCTTATGGCTGGGCGAGAGGGGGCTGCGGTGGCCCCAGCTTTTGCTTTTGCTTCGGCACCTCGGGAGAGAGAAGAAAGCCCCAGCCCTAATCTTGCTGCATTTGGGCGGAAACGATTTGAGTTCATGGACTTGCAAGCAGTTAATCCGAGCACCAATTAGGGATTTAACGGTTGTGCTGCAAATGTTTTTGGGTTCTGTGCTATTGTGGTCTGACATTATTTCAAGGCCTGTCTGTCATGCGCAGCGGAGGTGGTCCAGAGGTTTAGCTAAGATAAACAGGCAGATCGGACGATGGGTGTGTGAGCATGGCGGTTTTCAAATCATGCACCCATGGGTCGATGTTAAATGTGCAGGGTTGTTTTGTCAGGACGGGGTACATTTAGCCCCGGTGGGAATGGACCTCCTGCTGAATGATTGGCAGGAGGCGCTGGAATGTGCCCTGGCACAGGGAATTAACCGGTCGCAGCTGACTTAGGGGGCGGCAGGGCGACGGATGTCTCCCTTGCTGGTGGCGGGAACCCGGAGGGTCCGGGGTCCGGAGCCGGAGGTGATAATGGGGCGGGGGTGAGGGGCCCCCGTCCGGGCAGCCCCGTTGGGCTTTTGCTAATCATATGGCTAAGCTGGGTAAGGGGTGGTGTGGTTAAGCTAGCCGTGGGGCTTGTCCTCAGCGGTGGCGGAGTAGAGGCTCGCCTTGCTAATCACATGGCGGGTGTGGCCAGATTCGCCAGAATGATAGTTATGTTGAATGGCATTGGTTAATGTTCAAGTTCAAATAAAGCTGCGACCGGTTTTGAATTCCCAACTTTATGTGTGACTGTTTTTTTGGGGGGGAAGGTTTGGGTGTGGTGGGGGGGAGGGGGGGAGAGAAGGGTTGTGGTAGTAGCAGGGGGTGGGGGTGAAGGACGAGCACGGTCTGGCGTGCCTCGGTTATAATTCTTTGTTCAGAAATGTTTTTGGCGGGAAACGTATTTTATAAGATTCAAGCTAATCACGCCTGTTATTATCATTATTTCTACATAGTGGTGGTATTAATTTCATCTTCTTTTTTCATTTAAGCCTACAAGAGATTACATGCGGTCACAATCGACATAGGATTTTTCAATTTGCTATTGGTAATATATTCTCAGTTACTTGTCACACCCTTTTATTTATTTATTTATTGTTATATTTGTGTTTTACTTTGGGCTGTTACTTTCACACTTGGAATTTCTTTTAAATCATTTCTTTATGGCGATGTTTTTGTTGTTATAGTTAATTATACATATTTTACATCATCTTACACTTGTTCAGATATGTTTTATTATTTATTATTTAGTTATTATATTTTTATCATTATCATTTTATCATATTGCAATTAGAATTGTTGTTTATTTAATTTAGATTTTATGCTTTTTATTATTTTTAGTATGCCAGGAGCACCCCTGATGAAGTCATAACCGAAACACGGACTGTGTCGGGTTGGCTTGGCTATTTTACCCCTGTGCAAAATTTTAATAAAGTAATTGTCTTTCCTTTTACCACGCCTGGACTGGGTATCTTGTGTATCACATGGTTTTTGCTTTTGTGTTGGACTATCAAATAGCTATGCAGACAGTGTTGCTGAAGATCACCACTTTATGGATAATGCTGTTCCTGACCACAGTGATCAGATATACAGCACCAGCCATATTTTCCAATGTGATTTTTTTGTTCACTTTTAAAACTTAACATTCAAAACAGATTTATTCAAAAAGTGATTTTATCATGGAACTCCAGCATCTGAAGTAACCGTGGTAGAACGGACCCGGCGCCCACCCCTTCAGATCATCAACCACCCACCTTTTACCCACTCAACAAAATACACAAAGAACTTCTTCATGGGAAACCAACTGGTCACAGCTTTATTACATTTGTAAACAATTGAACATTACAAACCAAAATAATCCCCTTAACAATCTCCCAACAGCGGAGCAATGCCTCACCAGCCATACAATTAGCAAAGTGACCTCGCATCCGCTTCGGCCGTGTCCTGCTACCGGCCACTTCCTACCGCCCTTTTCCCGACCTCGCCATGTGAATAGCAAAGGCCAGCCAGGGCTTATCCGGGTCGGGGGCACCCCGCCCCTGCCCACATATGTCCTAAAGGCTCCGGACCCAGGAGACCTCCGGGATCCCGCCACCGGCACAGGTCACATCACTGCCCTGTGCCGCCCCCCCACATTCAAGCTGCAACCAGTCGGCCCTCCGCTGGGCTACCCGTTCCAAGGCCTCTTGCCAGTCATTTAAAAGAAAATCGACACCCCCAGGGGACAGATGTACACCATCCTGCTGGTACAACCCAGCACAAGTAACCTCAACCCAGGGATGTAAAACCTGAATCCTACCCTGCTCACATATCCAACGCCCAATTTGTCGATTTATTTTTGTAAGACCCCGCGACCAGCGCCGCTGGGCCTTGCAAGCAGGCCTTGGAATAATATCGGACCAAATTAATACAACCCCCGGGAACATGCGCAGCACCATCGTCAAATCCTTCTTTACTGCTCTGATGAGCTGCTTGCATGTCCATGCTGTCAGGTCATTGCCACCTAGATGTAACAGTACCAACTTCGGCTTGGGCTGTACTCGATCATGGTGCCGTAGCAAAGGCATGAGCTGTGTCCACCGCAGCCCTCACTCGCCCAGCCATAGGATCGACACCCGAGCCAGATCAAGTCCCAGATTAGGCCCCAACGGCCTCACAGCCGCTCGCTGACCGGCCCAGAAAATGAATTAATGCCCAACAAGCCAACAACTCTGAGCATTCCTGTCCACATCTGCAAAAGAAAATAACAGTCAATCCCCAACATAAATGCCCTCTCCCATTTCATCATAAGCGAACATAACCCCGGAACGCCCGAGACCGCCATCTCCCAATATTCTGTATTTCCTGCTCCAACAATCCCGCCGCAGCGGCACTGGTGGCCGCGCCTATGCGAAAGGAATGTGCAGCAAACCGATCCGAGCATTCACCCACAAACCTCAGCATCATTCTCAACACTGCCGATACTTGAAAACAGGTCAAGACCTGCTCATTCTCATGGATGAACAACACCCCCTCCATGGCCGGGCGCACCCATAAGTACTCTCGCATTACGGCTACAGGGCACGTGGACACACCCCCAATCCCGCTCAACCGCACCCACAAACCTTTCCCTTGTGGATCCGTCTTAGATTTTTCCAATAGAACTCTTAGCTGACCCCCCTCAAGGCAAACATGCTGCCGTTGCACAATCCCGACCACCCCAGCCCTGCTCGAGTTCGGAACCAATTCCCCCATCCTAAAAGCACCAAAGAATGCCAGGCAAAAGACCGACTGAAATAGCACGGCCTCATACGGGGACGCAGCCACCTTAGGCAAAGCCATGCATAAACGGACCAACAACTCATGCGTTATCAGCCTCCGAGCATCCGGAGGCGTCGGCTCCACCCGCCCCCACCCCTGCAGAAGCTTACGGGCAAGGAATCCATCCACCGGGAAGTCCCAAGCCACTGCTTTCGCAAAAAATGCAAAGCCCGCTAAGTGGCTGCGCACCGAAGCTCGAGCAAACCCCCTCCCTTTAGCCCAAACTACATACTGGCCAAGCAACTGAGCGGCCACCACCCCACCCCTCCATCCAGTGCTATCCAGAAAGGACACCACCTGTGCACAACCTCGCAGATACGCTGCCCACGTTCCAGGAGCGATCGAACTCCGCAGCAAGTCCTTCATCACTGGTGGCCAAGACTCCATAACTTTCAAGGGACCCCACATCCTTCCTCTTCCGCTTCTGACGCCAGTCTCCGAAATTGCTCCCACTTGAAACGGGAAAGAGCATCAGCAATCTCATTAGTGTGTCCCGGTATATGTCTAGCCCTTATCGACACATTCAAACGTAAGCATGCTAACACCACTTCCCTCATCAGGTTCGCTACCTGAACACAACGCGGTGTGTAATGATTCACCACACTTACCACCGCTGCATTATCGAACCACCATACCACCTTTCGATTGCGAAGTCTATCCGGCCACAACTCCAAAGCCACTAACATGGGAAACAGCTCCAAGAACGTTATGTTACTGGTGAGTCGCGACTCATGCCACGCCTGAGGCCAACGCTCCGCGCACCACGACCCTCCGAAATAAATACCCAAACCTATGCCCCCCGCTGCATCCGTATGCAATTGCAACTCCGCACTAGTAACTTCTGCCTCCAGCAACACTGTAGTCCCATTAAATTCCTCTAGAAAAACCTCCCATATCTTCAAATCGGCCTTGATCACCGTCGAGATCCTAATATGGTGATGCGGCCGGCGAACACCAGCAGTAGCTGCCGCTAACCAATGCAAGAATACCCTTTCCATCGGGATCACTCTACAAGCAAAATTTAACGAGCCTATCAACCCTTGCATCTCCTTTAAGGTTAATTTGAATGACATCAAAACATTGGCCACCAAGACGCGCAACCGCCTAACTTTCTCCTGTGGAATACGCGCCACCATAAGCTCGGAATCAAGCTCTACCCCTAGAAACGTGATTCTCGTAGTTGGGCCCTCCGACTTGCCTTCTGCCAGCGGCACACCCAGTTCCTGCGACAACTCTACAAAACCCTCCAGCAACTTGCAGCATTCCTCAGAATGCGCCGACCCCACAAACAGAAAATCATCCAAATAGTGCACAACATTCGCATTACCCACCTTGCGCACTATCGCCCACTGCAGGAAGGTACTGAATTTCTCGAAGTAGGCACAAGACACTGCACAGTCCATTGGCATGCACTTATCAAAATATATGCCTTCTTCAAAACGAAAACCTAATAAATAAAAGGAGTCCGGGTGCACTGGTAACAACCTAAACGATTGACCGACTCACCTAGAGGACAGGACAAGTTATGGATCAATCTGAATTTCCCAGGCTCTTTTTTTGGTATTATCCCTAATGGCAAAACCACCATCCTCACGAATGGCGGCACCGTAAATGGGCCCGCTACTCTACCTAGTTGCAACTCCCCTGCTAACTTGTCCCGCACCATCGGTGCGAGGTGCCGAACTGAAGGCGAATTCCGCGTCCGCGTCCCTGCCACCTGCCCACAAACCGGCATCACAAAACCAAACTTAAAACCTGAGTACAAAACATCCCTATCTCCTCTCCGAGGGTATTGACCCAACCACCCCTGTAACACCTCCACCTTAATCGGCATGGGGGCCAGGCCAAATAGCACCTCATTGCTTTGCGACAGGCGCTGGGGCCAGAGAGACCCCTTTTTTAAGGCATTTTGTTGCAGGGTGGGCTCCCCCACAGATGGAGCACATGTGCCTAAATTTGCAGTCTGGAAAAGGACACACGGTCTTGTTGAACCTCCAACAGACATCCCCTGCTCCACTGCCGACCGCTCGCACCTGCACGACGCTTCCTCCCCCTCGAAAGGAACGAACCACGCCGGCATTAACACTTGCTGCACCTTTTGCCCCACCCCCTCCACCCACACTCGCCTTAGCCGACATCTGGGTCAACCACAAGTTAATGTCCTGCGTGCCCCAGGACACCAATCTATTCTCTTCCATCTTGTCCCTGAATTTTTCATCATAGTTTAACCATGCCCGCCCTTCATGCGTCTGCGATGCTTCCAGAATTGCGTCAGCATACAACAACAACATTGCATATTGCTCCGGATAATGCTGTCCCCAAACACTCGCCAAATGCAAAAAAGCTCGGGTCCAGTTCACTACGATCCGAGAAACTTTCTTGATGCACTCCGCTTTCTCGTCCTCCTTCCGCTTCTTCCTACTTTCCCCCGAGCGCTTCCGGCCCTCTAGAAGTCTAAAAATATCAATATAACGACGCTTCTTAATTTTTTGTCGCAACCTCTTCGGAACACCCTCCCATAACTCCGAGATAGCCACCGCTGCAGGAGCGTCCCTTGCTTGCCTTGCTCCCGGCACACCCGTACCAGTCTTACCTGGACGCCTGCCCTCCTCGGACGATAATGACGAGGACGACGACTCCGAGGACAACGACGACGACGATGATGAGCTCGACCTACGATGCCTGCTACAGGAATGCCTTCATTTTTTACTCTTTTTTCCTTTCCTTCTCCCCTTCCCCCTACCCTTCACCAATCCATCCACAGAAGCCTCCTGCAACTCACCTGCCAAGCCTGCCACTGACGCCCCTACAACAGAAGGACTCCCGTTCACCGGGCTGAGCTCATCATGCTGTCACAGTCCATCCTTGTCTCTTGATGCGATCCCAACTGACAGCCCCCTCTGCATTACCGCATTGTCTGGCTCCACGTGCCCAGCTCTCCGTTGTCCGCCTGCTTCGTCATATCCACCGGCTTCACGCGCAGTTGCCTGCGGATCCATCACTGGAACCTGTGGAGGCATAACCGGAAAAAGAGGGGGGGGAAGCAGCAGGGGGCCATACAGGTTGCCAAGCATCCAACCATTCAGCTCTGGAGGAACCTTGACCACCTCCCAGCCAATGCGCCCAGGTCAGATGCCCACCCCACACCCCGAAGCCACCATGGCCAGTTTGCCAACCCATGGGGGACGCCATGCTTTTACCCTCCGCATTGTGGGAACCCATTAACCCCGCCATAGGCACCAACCCTCAGTCCCCCCTGAACCATCTATCATGGGCATCCGTGGACAGCGCCTGTTCAGCCCCCAGGTCCCCAACTGCCTCTCTCCCTCCCATGACAGCCCCGTGCTCCGCTCCAATTACAGGCCCCACATCTAACCTGCCCACCATACTGCCAGCCCTCCGCTGTCACCGCCTTCTTGACCCCGCCCTCTGGACCCTGAACCCTTTTTTTCCTGTACAGATGGAGGCCTCCCACGCCCACTAGGAGACCCTTCTGCTCTTGAATGACCCAAACGTGACGTCCCCGGGTGCCCACGCCCAACACAAGGGCTCTCATTATCCAACGCCACTTCCCCCACCCCTGATAGCCCCTCCGCTGCCATGCGGCCTTGCGCAGTCCGACCCCAGCCGTCACCCCTTTTCTTACCAGGTCCCTTTGCCCCAGCCCTCTCCCATCCACGGGCCATCCTCCAACCCCTACTCCTCCTGCTTCCTGCTGAATAAAATGGACCCCACCACAAACCCCACACCAGGGCACGAATGAATAACAATAAATGCAGTTTTTTTTTTTATATATATACCCCAGGCCCGGCAACTGCTCACCCCTAGGCAAACCCCTCACTTACTCGCCTTATATGCACCGCTCACCCGACTCTCCAAGCCGCAGACAACACTCCGTTTGAGCCTGTGCTCGTAATCCGGCCCGAGCCTCAGCACGTGGCGATGCCTGCCACACAGTCGTTGCACCCCACAATGCCTCTGGACGTCACGGCACAGACTGCCACACTCAGCCGCTCCTTCTGTGCGCTCTCACTCCTACACCAAATGACGCCGAAAGCAGCCCCCAAAACCGCTCGAGACACCGAAGCTGGTAAAGCTGGTCCGCTGCACGCCCGCCACATGGAATGGAGCAACCACCAGCAACCCCCTCTCTTAAAGCCTCTGGTCCGAGGCTTCTTCTCATTGGCTCCGCTCCTCACGTACCACGGAGCCAATGAATTCAAATGACGCTAGCCGCGTCAACAGCGCCACGTCCCCTCTGCCCGCCCCCCACCCCCACTCTACTCTAGCAGGGTCCCGGCACCGGGCCGATCACCCGGTTACCGTCGTCCTCCGGGACCCTGCCTGCGTCCTCTCTGTTATCACCAAACTGTCTATGGAAGTTGCTTCAGACATCTGGTTAATGTTGATAGAACTGATTCCCACCTTTATAATATTTTGGGGTCAGCACCACATGTGCTTCAGATTTCCATGGTTGGTATGCATACTGCAGAATAAAACATGGCTCAGCAGTCTTCAGTGGTTGCAGGTAAGGCTATGTTCTCAGATACCATGATAGAAAACAATAAACATTATGTGAATCATTTTATAAGAAGTCACCGAAATTGAGAGAGCATCCGCCCCCTTCTAGTCCCATTCTCCCAAGCCTCCACATCAGCCCATTTCCACTCCAAACTCCCCCATCAGCCCATTTCCAGCCCTATTCCAACTCCCATCAGCCCACTTCCAGTCCTATTCCAGCCCCATCAGTCCATTCCCAGTCCTATTCCAGCCCATCACCCATTTGCAGTCCATGTTCCACCCATCAGCCCATATGCTCTTAGCCTAGCCCCATATGCTCTTTTCCAGTTCCATTCCAGTCTCCCATCAGCCCATTTCCACTCCAAGCTCCCCCATAAGCTAATTTCCAATCCTAGCCCCCTCGTCAGCCCTCTTCCAGTCCTATTCCAGCCCCCATCAGCCCATTTCCAGTCCTAATCCAGCTCTTCATCAGCCCATTTCCAATTTTAGCCCTCCCATCACAGTCCATTTCCAGTCCTAGCCCCCCCATCTTAGCCCATTTCCAGTCCAATCACCCCCCACCATCACAGCCCATTTGCAGTCCAATGAACCCCCATCACAGCCCATTTGCAGTCCTAGCCCTCCTCCACCATCACAGCCCATTTTTTCCGTTTGCCCCACCATCACAGCCCATTTGCAGTCCTATCCCCCCACCATCACAGCCCATTCCCAGTCTATTCCCCCCCACCATCACAGCCCATTTGCAGTCTCCCCACCATCACAGCCCATTTGCAGTCTGTTTCCCCCACACACACTATCACAGTCCATTTGCAGTCTGTCCCCCCACCATCACAGAACATTTGCAGTCCTATCCCCCCCCCCTCCACCACCATCAAAGCCCATTTCCAGTCCTGGTTCTTCATCTGTGAACATAGAACATAAATATTTTTTAAGCAATTCCACTTTATCCTCATCAGCTACTACATATTCCTCCCCTTCACCTTTGAGTCTGATAATACCACTTTTGCCCTTCCTCTCTCACTTACATATCTGAAAGATTTCTTATCCCCCCATTTATTGCATTGGCTATTTCCTCCTCTTTTTCAGTCTTTGTTTTCCTAACTACTTTGCTAGCTTCTCTAAGTTCTTCCAGATATAGATGCCTGTCTTCGTCTCTCTGTGATCTCTTGTATTTCATGAAGGCTTCCGTCTTTTCCTTCACCTTTTCAGCTACTTCTTTCGAAAACCTTAGCGGTCTCCTTTTCTTTTTACCTTTATTTACTATTTTAACAAAAAGGCTGGTTGCCCACTGTTTTTCTACATTCCCAGCTGTTTTCATCTCGCTAACGACTCCCTGAGGTATTGGCCCATCTTGGCAAACTTACTTTTCCTAAAGTCTAAGACCTTCGCTTTTGAATGGATTTTATCACCCCTAGACCTAATGCTGAACCACACCATCTGGTGATCACTGGATGTGAAATGATCTCCCACTATAAAATGAGAAACACTTTCACCATTGGTAAGCACCAAGTCCAGTATGGCCCCTTCATGTGTGGATTCTGTTACCAGTTGCCTGAATAGTTCTCCCTATAGAGGATCCAGGAACTCCTTACTCCTAGATGATACTGCAGCAGGCATATTGAAATCAGTAGCGCTTCCCCTTTCCAGGAAATACTGCGTATGTCTTTAATTAACTCTCTGTCCACCTATTCTGCCTGCGAGGGAAGTCTGTATATTACACCAATGCAAATAGATTTCTCTTTCCCTCTTTCTAATTTAGCCCATAGTGTCTCCCCTCTCCCTCTGTATCTCCATATCTTTAATATTATTTTTTACATATAGTGCCACTCCTCTTCCCCTTCTTCCTACCCTGTCCTTTTTGAAAAATTATTGCCTGGTGTAGTTACATCCCAGTCATGGTTATCCATGAACCATGTCTATCTTACTACTACTAAATCCAAATCAGCTTCTCCCATTAAAGTCTCAACATCTGGTATCTTATTTCCCATGCTATGGGCATGTATACACACTGCTTTCTATATGTTGCCTCTTTTACCCATTTCCATAAAGGCATTTAATGGTTCACTTACCTGGGGGCTTTCTTCACCCATCCCCAACAAATCTTCAGTAGGTTAGCCAGTCTGCTAGAAAAGACACATTGACCCTTGTTGGACAGATGTGTGCCAACTCTGCTTTGCAACCCTTGAAACAGCATCTCATGGTATAAGAAACCAAAACACTCTCAGTGACACAATCCATGCAGCCATGCATTTATCTCCAGGATGCGAGCCTCTCTGCCTTGGTCTTTACCCTCAACAGGGAAGATTGAAGAGGATACCACCTGTCCCATTTTCTGCTTCAGCCTCTGTCCCAGAGCCATGAAGTCACTTTTGATATGCTCAGAGGGATACTTGGCAGTATCATTAGTGCCAATATTAATGAGCAACATCAGGTAATAGTCAGTGGGCTTGATGAGTCTCAGCAAACTCTTCATAACATCTCAGATTTTGGCACCTAGCAGACAGCATACCTCTCTGGACATCAGGTCTGGTCAGCAGATGGATGCCTCAGTACCCCACAAAAGAAAGTCACTAACCACCACTACCCTTTGCTTCCTTGTGGTCCTTATTCTGCAACTTTGGGGTACTTGGGTTCTGGTTCTTCCCTTTCCAGGGATGCTTTGACCTCCTCCACTTCCAGAGTTGCATAATGGTTCTTCAGTTCAAGTGCTGGAGGAGTTAGAATGGTGATTCTGCAGCCCTGGTGACTCATGTCCAACCTTCATCATTCTGTAGGCTCCAATTTTCTCCTCTGTTGTGCTTCTCACTATCTTGAATTCTCCTCACCACCTCTTCTTTGAGCTCCTGCACTTGTTTTCTGAGAACTTCAGCATGTAGGCATCCTGCACATGGAGTCAGTCCTGCAACTGGCATTGGGAACTCTGTCTGGATAAAGGCAAAACTGTAACAGGGGCAACATCTTTGGGAATATGATTTTTCCCAGCCATTGTTCAGTTGGTGGAGCTTAGGTACCTGTTGAAGCAAAAGAGAAAGAGAGAGAGAGACCTACCAAAGTACCAACCGGTTTCCCAGTTGTCCTTTCACTTCTGAGGTGTGCGGGACTAACTCACCTCCCATTACTTGCCACTTCTGTTGCTCTTTTACATTTTTAAAGTTTTTTATCAAAGCTTTTTAAATATCTGCAAGGAAATTTCTTGAGAGGATTATATGATATAATAAGGAAAAAAGAAATACAAAGGAAACCATCATAAAAATAAGAGATTCTTATAATCAAAATTGAATCCTATATCATTCCCCAATTTTAAGGAGGAAAATTACCACAACACAGTGAAAATTATCAAGAAATTCTAAGAACCTCATTCAGAAGAGGTTCACACTATGGCAACATTTAGGAGAAGCGATAAGAGGGTGGCCTCCCTGAACCACCTTATCACTGAAAAAAGTTAGTTTTAAGACTAAAAAATATAGGAAACATTTATTTTTGTTTCTCTTAATTTGCAAATCTTCCCTTAGCATTATTTTTGAATCTCAGTTTTGTTTGCTCTTTGGAGACCTGAGAGCTTCTCCCACCTTGAGCCTACAGAAACAGCCAGGAAGAAGAAAGCAAAGAAAGAATGAGATCCAAGATGGGTTAATCAGTATTGGAGAAACACCTCTGATTGCAGAGTGACTGAAATACGACATACTCCTTTTCTCTGACTTCTTGAACATAATGACTTGAGGGCATTGTTGTATATAGTAAGGGATACAAGTGTAATATACTTATGACATTTGAATAAAATTCTAAAAAAATCTCTACAAATACAAAACTAACAAAAAATCAATTTAACTAATCTTCTTTCAATTGGTATAGATAAAGGGCCCCTTCAAGACATGAAGAAAAATATTTCATGAGTTGGTGATCTCTGCATTGATTAAAATAAATTACTGTATATGAAAACTGCTACTCCTAGTTTAGACATGATCAGGTGCTTTGTTAGGACAGAAGTATCATTAACAGTATGACCTGCTAAACTATAATTTCCTAGGATGAACATAATCTTCTATGAATACAGATGACTCTTCATGATAAGAACTCAAGTCTCTTCTTGTTAAATTGATTTTTTTGAGATGGGGTTATTGAGGTTGATGGCAATTTAAATACTAGTGAATCTTATCTGATTATAACTGCAAAATAAGTCCTATTCTGTGACACTGCATTGCTAACTTTCAACTGAAAAAGGTGCATAATTTTCCATCCGCACATATGGTATTATGCTGTAGGGATATGCACAGGCAAGAAAAATTCTATTAGTTTTCATTTTTTCCTTGGTTTATCCTGATTTCCAGATGTTTTTTAAAGTTAGTTTGAAACATCTTTTTAAATAGGGATTCTTTAGTTTACATCCAATTGATGTGAAAGCAAATTTTAGAAAGGCCATTTAGATAGTGGCAGAGATGAGTAAAGCAAAACATACAAAATTCAATGGCAATTTTAGAAGAGGTGCTGTGCACAGGTATGAGCCTTCTAAAATTAGCACATCTTGGTCCCTGGGTATATGTATGTATGTGTAAAAAAGTGTGACAGAGACATGTATGATGGAAAATGGGTAACCAAGCATGTGTGGAGTGGAGGAGTGGCCTAGTGGTTGGAGCAAGGTACTTCAGGCCGGAAGGTCAGGGTTTTAAATCCCACTAGAGGACAGCAACCTTGGGCTGGAAGGACTGGGGTTTCTAGTCCCACAGGTGCTCCTTGTGGTCTTGGGCAAGCCACTTAATCCTCCATAGCCCATGTTCCCTGTAAAATAGTTATCTCCAAGTTATAATGCCCTGTTCAATGTAATTTCAGTTTGTTCAATGTAAACCGCCTTGATATCATGAAAGGCAGTATATAAGAAATGTTAAATAAAAAAATAAAATGTGCATAGCTCCCATAAAGAGCAATGACTACTGCACTGTACATCTGCTTATGGAAATAATGATGCACATATACATAGGCTTGTTTGGGTTTTTGCGATCTGCCTATGTGCAATCTCCGATTTCAGTGTCGACATGCCTGTAAGATCCATAGGTGCCTGTGCACAACAAATACACCCCCCTTCTTCATAGAATATCTGAATGTTTATTTGTTCCAGTGTAGAGAGAGGAATAGGATGGCTAGCAGGTAGTCCAAATTTTCAAGGTCAAAACCTCATGCTATGTCACATAATGCTGGCAGAAAAGATGATTTACCCCCCACTATGGCATAGACCTCCCCATGCTTAAGCAAGAAGGGTCTTGGAGAGGATCCATGTGGTCTTAGGAAGAGGAGACCACCAATTCACATCTATAGACACAGATCACAGGGGGACACCTAGCTGCTGGCAAACACCCAAGGCCCAATTCCATCCCGGACGTACAAGCTCTCTGTATGCTCAGTCTGAACCAGATGTCTAGCCTCATGGGATCAGAATCATGATCAGGCCTGTACATGCAGGCCGGGACTGCGATTCAACCCAGCCTGCCCGACTAACTCAGTCTGGCATAACTCAGTCTAACATACAGGCCATGCCCGACTAACTCAGTCTGGGCTTTACTATGAGCTGCGGGACCATGGCATCTGGTTACCATGCCACCATGGCTCCATTGTAAAGCTGCGATCCCAGCAGCCAGCTCCTGCATTGCATTCCCCACAGCTCGACCCCCAATCTGGTCTACCAAGGCCAGGGACGGGCTGCGGGAAATGCTCACTGCCCCCTCCTGCCACTTTCTGGCCCCAGGCCCGCCAACCCCTGGCGGACCCGGGTAGAATAATTCCTCATGCCCCGTGCAGGTAGCCGGCCCTTGATGTACAGAGCCAACATTAGAATCAGTCCTGTACATCCAGGGCCGACGACCGCTCCCTGCCTTCCCTAACGCCGCCCCTGATCCGCCCCTTCCCCACCCTGTCTAACTTCCCTGTGCAACTGGCGGGGAAGTTAGCCACCGGCAGGAAGGGGCACGAATAGCGGGTCGGAATGTATAGTATATAGGCAGTGGAGTATGGTAGCCACAGCTAGGCCAAAAATGACCTAAGATAGGGTAGTTCCCTAAGGTTACACTCTCTGAGGGTTAGAAAGGGCAACAGCACTAAGTGCAATTGAAGAAATCATACATCCAGAAACACAATGAGTAGGCACATATATACAAACATGGCAGTAGCAAATTAGCATGTGTCAGGTTGCTTCCAAACAAGGCAAAAGTCAGAGGGGTGGTATGCTGATGACAGCAACCAATGACTGTTTCAAAGTTAAACAACTGTGCTGGGTGAATATCAGACAGCGTAGAGGGCTAGCTACTAAGGTATACTAATGTTAATGAACATTAACTCACTGTTAACATGTTATTAGTAACATAATACCACTGAATAACAGGATTTGGGCTAAAATAATGCATGTTAATGAAGAATTTACACACTATAATGTTAACACACCTTAGTAACTAGCCCCCACTGTTGTACTAAAGAGGGGAAAACTTAAATTAAGCTTTAATTATCCCATCCTATCTGCTGCAACACCAGTGTATTTTTCTATGGGCATTGGGGAAGCACATGCTAACATTTATCAAAAATTGCCCTTAGTGTATGTTGGACACCTGAATTAGCATTAACTTGCTTTAGTACATACTGTAAACTCCTATGTTATTTTAGGATCTCACTTTTAGGGGAAGGATATGTTTCATATATATATACCTTGTTAAGGATGGATGACTGAAAATGTCTTAACTCAAATGCTTCTAACAGTATGTGTGGGCTCTACTGAGCAAGTTACTTTTAACTATAGCATAGAGACGTGTCCCTGTAGGAGTGTTTATGACTGGGGGGCGGGGGAGGGAGGAGGGATGAAATCACATTTGATTTTTGATTTTTAACTATTCACATTCTTTTCTACTCTACCAGCAATAGCAGGTACAAAGAGGTTGATTTTAAATATTTATCTTTAAAGCACCCACATAGACTGTATTTATGCAAACTGACAATTTTCTCCTAAATTATGTTACACATTATATGGCAGGGTTTTTTTTCAATTCTGAGTCACAATTTAATAATGATAATACAAATTTCTTGAAACATTGTTTGAAATACTTTGTGGGGAAAATGTCATTACAATCCATATTTCTCCCTGTCTGCAATCTTTTGACAGTTGTTTAAGGTCTCAATCTCTAAACAATGTAATTCATTGAAAAACGGCAGGCATTTTAGTGGTATATCTGTGGCTGCCTGCATGTTGTCTACCTCCAATCAATTTCCCAGCCCTACACATCAGTTTCCCCACAGTCATTCCATCACTGTTCAATGAAGCATACTATATTGTATTTACCTCTTATTGTGTTCCTTGATACTCATGCTATTCCTTTATTAAAACCTATTGTGCTGGTCTCAGTCTTCTTCTCTTTAAAATGCTTTATAACTATAAATGTAATTTTATTAGCTCCTGACAAATCTTACAAAAAAGAACTCCACTAGTTTTAGACCTACATATAACTTGCACAGAATCGTTTTAAAATGAATTATACATTTATATTTGGACATAAATGCATTTGTTGTATTAAAAGGAAACACTTTATTGAAAGCTGAAGAATACCCTATTCGAAGCTATATTACACAGATTTTCCTTATTAGGAAATATAATAAAAATAATAAAATGGTAAATAATGATGGAAATCAGAGATAGCAAACATATTCAGGTTAAATCTGAAGTCCTTTGAACTTGGTGATCCAAACCGAGTCAATACAAGCAAGTAAATTGTTGACAAAGACAAATCATTGTGAGTTGATGCAGACAAATCCATTCCATTAATGATTTGTCTCTGATTTGTGCTCTGTTTCTGTGTGAACTTTTATGCTTTGTTGGATCATGAACATTTCGAAGTTATTGGTTAGTTAATAATATTATATCTACAATGTTGCATGATGGGACGGTATGCTAAGGAGATTATACAAGATTAGAGAATTCATAAGAAGTTTAGAGGAGGAAGCTGTATGGAAAATTGCCTCTGGTCCCTAAATTTGGTTAGTTAATCTTTTTGATTAAATGTGTGAACCATTTGATGCAGTACTCTTAAATGGACAGACTCATGTCCAAACAACAAAATGAGATGCCTGTGAAAACCTTGTAGAGAAAAAAGACCAAGCCTTTGGATTCTTCTAAGTAGTTAGCTAAGTAAAGTAGTTACAGCAGTGACCTTGCGACCAAAGTGTTCAAATCCCATCAACACTTCTTGTGATCTTGGGCAAGCCACTTAACCCTTCATTGCCTCATTTACAAACCTAGATTGTAAGTCCTCTGGGGACAGGGAAATATAGTACCTACTGTACGTGACTGAAACTTGCTTTGAACAACTATTTGAAAGGTGTGAGCTAAATACTAAATAGATAAAAATGTTTAAAAAAGTTTACTTCTCTCAGATACTGCTGCAAAAATAATGGAATAAGTCCACTTTACTTCTTGAAGCTTTAAATTGTTCAAGGTCAATGCAAGAATCTTAGAGACATGCTTACTAAAGCTTAGCATACATTAAGGGAGTTATTTTAGAAGCCCTATTTGCAATTTATATGTGCATATTGGTTATGGTTATAGTTTTATTTGATATACCACAAAAGTGACAAAAGCAAATTTAAGAATAAGTGTAAGGCCGTGGGGCAGGGTCCCCGATGGCTGTTAGTAGATGGGCGTTGGGTCCCTGCCCGAGGCCGGCGTGGTCGGCGGAGCAGTGTGGAGGGGAGGGGGCATTGCTTAAACCCATTGGCTCTTCGGTGAGTGACGGAGAGGAGAGCCAATCGGTGGGAGTCCGGGGTCGCGTGCAGAGGCACGCGGTGGCCGGTCTTACGGCGCTCGGGCAGGGAAGGAGAAGGAGGGCTGTGCCTTTGGCTTGTGCAGCGGGCAGAAAGAATTGTGGAGTTTTATTTACATTCTCTTATATACCGCGCTTTTCTGCATCAGTGTGGTTTACATTGAACAAACTGAAATTACATTGAACAGGGCATTATAACTTGGAGATAACTATTTTACAGGGAACATGGGCTATGGAGGGTTAAGTGGCTTGCCCAAGACCACAAGGAGCACCTGTGGGACTAGAAACCCCAGTCCTTCCGGCCCAAGGTTGCTGTCCTCTAGTGGAATTTGAACCCCCGACCTTTCGGCCTGAAGTACCTTGCCCCAACCACTAGGCCACTCCTCCACTCCAGTGGAGTTCAGTGTTTTTTGGTGGTGCCGGATTGGTCTGTCGTCGGGGAAGAGGTCCAGGCCCGTTTTTGTGCAGCGCATGGGGCTGAGCCAGCTGGAAGGATCCACGGCGGCTGCAGGCCAGAGCAGCGGATTAGCAACAGTCTTCTGAGTGGGGCAAGTAACATATTGTAGGTGGTGTAGGGCATACTGGTGCATCAGATTAATTAAGGGGTCTAATTGTGAGCTGGGCAATGCCTGCTCGCAGGGGCCATCAGAGTCGTGGGGGGGGGGGGTGACAGGGAGTAGAGGGCTGGGGGTAGTAGAGTGGTGCCTCCACATTTGGAGGCGGGAACGGTCAATATTGACTCTGGGGGGCTTTGTGGAGGCAGGGGGGGGGGGGGTCAGGCTAGCCACAGGACCAGGCATGGAGGAGTGGCAAGTACAAGGAGGGCTGGAATAAGCAGAGGGGGAGCTGCTCTATAGAGGGAGACCCTCAAGTAAGGGAGCTGGGGAGCCAGGGGTGGAAGTGGTAATGCCGCAGGCATGTGAATTGGGGCTTCCAGACAGGGATAGGGAGCCAAACGATGCAACAG
The DNA here is from genome assembly GCA_033557465.1 of Ichthyophis bannanicus. Taxonomy (NCBI): domain Eukaryota; kingdom Metazoa; phylum Chordata; class Amphibia; order Gymnophiona; family Ichthyophiidae; genus Ichthyophis; species Ichthyophis bannanicus. The sequence continues at coordinate 1,474,711,156 of CM066032.1, forward strand.
TTCACACTGATGCCATTGTTAACCGAGGGACAGGTGGGGAGGGGCAGAAGGGGGCGATGGAGGCATGGTGGGTGGGGTGGCTGGGCAAGGTATGGGCGGGGTGGGGTTTTATGGGTGGTGTGAGGGACGGGGGGTTGGCAGCTGGGTAGCGCCGTAGCAGGGAGCCCAGGGCAGGGGGCAAGGATTGACTTTCAACATGGGGCCACCGGGAGTGCCAGGAATCTTAGGAATACCTGGGGCCCTGTGGCTTGGGAACATTGGGTTGGGGGAGGGCAAGTTTCATCCAGGGGGGAGTGGTTGGGTGCTTGTCAACCTGCTTGGCATACCCCTGATTCCCCCCCTGCATTTTCTTTCTAACTTCACAGGATCCGGCAACGTTTCAGCCTACAGGACAAGGAATAAGAGGACGAAGGGGATCGTGGAACATGGACATGGGAGCATCCTCAAGGCGCCTGGCATAGCAGGAAACCAATGCGGCCAATGATGGAGGGATCCAGCAGCAAGGTGTGGGAATCCATGATCCACGACTTCTCCAAGGGCGGTGCAAGCTCTAGATGCGGCAACAGCAGGTGAGCTACCGGCTCAGCAAGGGAATGGGGTAGTGCAAGGTAGTGTGCAGGACGGGATGGGGTCCAAGGCTAAGAGGAAGAAGAAGTATTCTCGCAGACGGTGGCATGGCTCAGAGTTATCTTCTTCCTCGTCATACGACTCCTCGTCCTCCTCATCGGGAGCGAAGAGCTCGGGGGGAGAGGCAGTCAGGGTGCGGATGGGACACACGGAGGGAAAGGGCACGCCTATGTTGGTGTCCTTTTCCGAGCTATGGGAAGGGGTCCCAAGGAATCTGCGCCAAAAAATCAAGAAAAGGAGGTACATAGACATTTTCCGATTACTGGAGGACAGAAAGCAGTCAGAGGAGAGTAGGAAGAAGCAAAATGAGGATGAGAAGGTGGGTCGGATTAAAAAGGTGTCACGTACGGTGGTGAATTGGACAAGAGCCTTCTTGCGGTTGGCGAGTGTTTGGGGTCAACATTCCCCTGAGGATTACGGCATGTTATTGGATTATGCGGAATCAATCTTGGAGGCGGCTCAGATGTATGAAGGGTGGGCATGGCTGAACTATGATGAAAAGTTCAGGGACAAGATGGAGAAGAGTAAAGTGCTATCATGAGGTACGCAGGACATTAATCTATGGCTGATGCTGGGATACGATAAAGGCTTGGTTGTGATGCTATCCTAGGAGAAAAGACAGGAAGGCGCTGGAGTTTGTGTTTCAGTTTGGTTTTGTTATACCGATGCAGGGGACTGTATTAGTGAGGAGTGCATGGAATTCCCCCTCAGTGTGGTGTTTTTCGACCATGGTGCGGGACAAGCTGGTGGTGGAATTGAACCTGGGGAGAATTGCGGGCCCTTTCGCAGAGCAGCCGATCGCGAATTTAGTAGTGTCACCGCTGGTGGTAGTGCCTAAGAAGGAGCCGGGGAAGTTTTGTTTGATCCACAACTTATGTTTCCCGTCGGGATCGTCGGTGAATGATCGCATTCCAAAGGAATTGTGCGCGGTTCGCTATGCTTCGTTCGATGAGGCGTTGGATTTAGTTAGGAAATGTGGTCCTAGGGCTTGGATGGTGAAAGTTGACATTGAGTCCACCTTTCGTTTGCTGCCAGTACATCCATCAGCATTTCACTTATTAGGTTTTTGCTTTGAAGATGAGTTTTATGTCGACAAATGCATGCCTATGGGATGCTTGGTTTCTTGCGCCTATTTTCAGAACTTTAGTTCATTTTTGCATTGGGCACTGGTCCAGAGGGTGGGTTGTGTGCAAGTAGTCCATTATTTGGATGATTTCTTCTTCATCGGCACGGCACAGTCAGATGAGTGTCAGCAGTTGTTGTGCAGCTTTGTGGACATGTCCAGCGAATGGAGCTACCATTAGCTGCAGGCAAGACTGAAGGCCCAGTGATGAGAATCACTTTTCTCAGAGTGGAACTGGATTCAAAGGAAATGGTTGCGCGTCTCCCGAGGGAATAGGTGGTGAAGTTACGAGTGTTGGTGGCTAGCGGGTTGCCTTTGGCAAAGTTGACTTTGTGGTAGCTTCAGATTTTACTGGGCTCTTTGAATTTTGTGTGCAGGGTCATTCCGATGGGCCGGGTGTTTTTTCGACAGTTGGCGGTGGCTACGGCGGGGGTGCGGAAGCCACATCATCGCATTAGGATATCCAGGGTTATGAAGGCGGACTTGAGAGTTTCGGATGAGTTTTTGGAAGGTTTTAACGGGACATCAGTCATGATGGAGCCAGAGACATCTAGCATAGATTTACAGCTGTACACGGACGCAGCCAGAAGTTTGGGGCTGGGCATTTATTTTGGGGGAGCATGGTGTGCTGATAACTAGCCGCAGGTGTGGCGGGCATCTGGTTTGACTAGCAATATTAGCTTTTTGGAACTGTTCCCCATTTTGGCAGTGTTGCTTTTGTGGCCTGATAAGCTCCAGAATCATAAAGTACTGTGGTGGTGTGATAATGAGGCGGTGGTCAGTATGGTGAACCATTATACTCCGCGTTGTGTTCAAGTAGCGGCACTGATGAGGGAGGTGGTGTTAGCCTGTTTACAGTTGAATGTGTGGGTCAAGGCTAGACATATACCAGGATGCAGTAATATAATTGCAGATGCGCTTTCTCGTTTCAAGTGGGAGCTGTTCTGGACCCTGGCACCAGAGGCGGACGTCATGGGATTGGCGGTTCCCGAACGATTATGGCAGGTTGGCCTGCTGAGATATTGAATCTGCTGCATAGTTCGGTGTCTGCGACAACGTGGATGGCCTATCAGAGGGACTGCGAAAAAGTAGTCAAATTTGGGGAGTGAGAGGAGTCAGCTGGAGCTGGTGCCTGCGAGTGTCGGGAGGAGGAGCGGTGTAGCCCCGGCCCCCCAGGAACTTTAAAACCTATTGGTCCACTGCGGGAGACCGGGAATGAGAGGAGTCAGCTGGAGCCGGTGCCTGCGAGTGTCGGCAGGAGGAGCGGTGTAGCCCCGCCCCCCAGGACCTTTAAAACCTTTTCATCCACCGCAGGAGACCGGGAGTGAGAGGAGTCAGCTGAAGCCGGTGCCTGCGAGTGTCAGGAGGAGGAGCGGTGTAGCCCCATCCCCCAGGACCTTTAAAACCTTTTGGTCCACCGCGGGAGACCGGGAGTGAGAGGAGTCAGCTGGAGCCGGTGCCTGCGAGTGTCGGGAGGAGGAGCGGTGTAGCCCCGCCCCCCCAGGACCTTTAAAACCTTTCGGTCCACCGCGGACTCGACCCGCGGGCATGCACCCATGTTCGCGTGCCCGAAGGGGCGTGACCAAAGGGGCAGGACACGCCCCTTTGGAGCCCCTTCGGAGCAACGAGGAGCAACAGAGGATTTTGTCGGGCTCATGGGGAAGCAACGGAAGAAGGTGTTTCCTATAGTGAACACTCAGAAGGCTCCTAAGATCGTGGGCCCGATGGATTTGCATCTCCAGAAAGCTCAGGAAGAGCAAGAGTTACCGGACTTGACCCATGGATCTGTAAGTACTGCCTCTGACCTCTCTCTTAATGCGCAGGGTATTTCCCTACCCAGTCAGGAAGTTATGACTGAGAGGGTGATTTCTCCCAGAGTTGATAATCTGGGGGTGCAGCCCTCGCCAGGTAATGTGGTTGTTTCTTCTTTATTAGTAGAGGAGGATAAACGCAAATTGTCTGCTCTTCCGTCTGTATTGGAATTCCCCACCACTGTTCCGTCTGTGGTTTCTCCTGCAGATGTTTCCTTGAGGGACGTGTGGGAAGTGGTGACGCGCATGGAAATGTCCCTGCGTGCCTCCCTTTCCCAGGTCTCTCAATTTTCTAAGTATGTGGTACAGAAGTTGGGAGTTCATGAGGAGGCTATTGCAAAAAATAATACTGTTTTGAATGAATTAGAGGGGCAGGTTTCTGTTATGCAGGCTGTTGCCTCCTCTTCTATTAGGGATAATGTTAATATACATCACCAGATAGAGTCTCTTGAAAATGCTGTATGTGTTAAAAATTTGAGATTCTTACATTTTCCACAAACTCATTATCTTTCTCCTTCTATTTTGTTATATAAATATTTCAAGGAGGTTCTGTTGATTGATGATGTTAACTCCATAAAATTTTATTCGGTTTATTATGTTCCTTTGCTGTCCTCTACAGAGGCCTCTTCCCCTATTGCCAATGGCGCAGAGGATGTTCTAGCATCTCATTCATTGGATGTTTCTGCGTTTTTAGAGTCTTCAACTGATGAGATTACCAGTCGTGCTACTCTAATTGTTTCTTTTATTTCTTTATCAGATAAAAATTTAATATTGCGGTTGTATTTTCCTAAAAAGAATCAATTGTTTTGTGGTAGCACGGTACAGGTTTTCCCTGATGTATGTAGACTTACTCAAAGGCGGCGGAAAGCTTTTCTAGCATTAAGATCCCGCACCTTGGCAATTGGGGCCTCTTTTTTCCGGAAATACCCATGTAAATGTATTTTGATTTATGAGCAGACAAAGTATGTGTTTATGGAATCTGATCAATTGAATGTGTTTTTGAATAGCAAAGAAGTTGGATAAAATCTTGTTACTTCCTTTCTAAGTTATAGGGTTATTTTTTTTTTGATTGCAGGCCCAGTTTATATTATGGTAGATTTGTGTTATTTCTTTGTTTTTGGTCCTTACGCTTCCCTTGATGTGGACTTGATTGTAATACCTGTTTTTTTTTTTAAATAAAGATTGTTAAATGGAAAAAAAAAAAAGTAGTCAAATTTTTGGAGTCCCGAGGTTGGCAGCCAGGCCGCGCCTCTGACGGGCTAATGCGACAGTACGTAGTTTATGCAAAGGAAAGCGGTGTGTCCCAGGCTTCTGTGCGTAGCCATCTGGCTGGCTTTACCTTTTTTGCGAAAGCAGAAGGATGGGGCCACTTTGTACCGGGATTTTTGACCCGGAGGCTGCTGCAAGGGTGGGAGCGAGCTCGGCCAACCGTTGGCGATCACAGGCGGCCGATTATGCACAAGTTGATTGTCAGAATTTGCACGGCATTACACAGGGTAGCAGTGTCCCATTATGAAGCCACGCTTTTCCGAGCAGTTTTTTTGTCTAGCGTTTTTTTGGTGCGTTTCGTATGGGGGAGTTGGTAGCTAACTCCGGCTGTCACGATGGTAGGGGTGGTTTAGGGAGCGAGCACGTGCTGGTCTGGGAGGAGCAGCTTAAGGTGAGGCTGGCCAGATCAAAAACGGAACAGCGGAGAAAAGGTTTGTGGGTAGAACTGAGGGAGGTTGTTAACCTGCCTACATGCCCAGTAGCAGCTTTGAGAGAGTACTTGCGCATACTCCCGGCAGCGGCGGGTTGCTTTTCCTGCATGAGGATTCTCGATGATTGACACACTTCCAAGTTTCAGCAGTCCTACGTATGGTTTTGCAGAAAGTAGGCGAGGATCCTCAACGGTTTGCTCCTCATTCCTTCTGTATTGGAGAGGCAACCAGCGCAGCGTCAGCGGGACTGAGAGATGTGGAGATACAGTACATTGGCAGATGGCATTCACATGCCTTTCTGGGTTATGTGTGTTTGTGATGGTGGGGGTAGCTGTACTCCTGAGCTAACTGCCTATTTCTTTTTCAGATGTTGGGCGGTGTCCTCTCAGCCATTGGATGATCGGCTAATCATTTGTTCATTGGGTGGGACAGGAGGCGGCAGTGCGGCCATTAGGGCTTAATTTGGTTCTTGACCTAAGTGTGGTGTCCATCCTATGGCTGGAGGAGCATGGGCTTTGGTGGCCACAGTTATTGCCTTTGCTGTGGCACCACCAGCGGGTGAGGACCGAGCCTGCAGTGATACTCTTACACATGGGTGGTAATGACCTGGTCTCCTGGACATGTAAACAGTTGATCAGAGCGGTGCGGAAGGACTTGGCAGAGGTTCTTCGGCTGTTTCAGGAAGTTCTTTTGTTATGGTCCGAAATCATTCCAAGGCCTGCCTGCCAATATCAGCGGCATTAGTCTAGCAGCTTGACGAAGATTAATCGTGAGATTGGTCATTGGATCTGCAAGCATGGGGGCTATCAGATTCTGCACTCTTGGGTGGAAGTGTATTGTGGGGGTTTATACCGGCAGGATGGGGTGTGCCTGTGCCAGTGGGTGTTGACTTGCTGCTTAATGATTGGCAGGAGGCTTTGGAATGGATTGTGCAGTGGGAGGCTCGCTGGTCGCAGCTTGGTTTTGGAGGGGGGGGGGGTGGCACAGGGACGTTAAAGTCCTGTGCCTGGTGGCAGGATCCCGGAGGTTTCTGTGGTCCAGAGCCTTAAACTAAATTGTGGCGGCGGTCGGTTGCCCCCACCTGGATAACCTCTGGCTGGTTTTTGCTAATAATATGGCGAGGCCGGGTAAAAGGGGGGATGGACGGAAGTTGCCGCTGGCTCAACCGCGGTGGAAGTGGAACGGGGTCACCTTGCTAATAGCATGGATGGTGATGGCCCGTTTCCCTGAATGGGTTATTCCAAAGGTTATGTTAAACATAAATGTTTTGGAACGTTGTGTAAGTTAATAAAGCTGTGACCAGTTAATTCCCAATTCGTGTCTGTTGTATTCTGTTGGGAAGAGGAGGAGGGGCAGTGTCTGTTGTATTCCGTTGGTGAGGGGGGGCAATTAAGTTGGTGCGGTGAGGCCGGGGGGGGGGTAATTGGGGGGTGGGGGGAAGGGTGGGGAACAAAGGGAGCACTGGGTCTGGGCTGCCTCAGTTCTTGTAAGGCCACGGGGCAGGGTCCCCGATGGCTGTTAGTAAACAGGCGCACAGCACGGTGCTGGATCCCTGCCCGCAGCCGGCATGGTCGGCGGAGCAGTGTGGGGGGGGAGGGGGACATTGTTTGAACCCATTGGTTCTCCGGTGAGTGACGGAGAGGAGAGCCCATGGCTGGAAGGGAGTCCGGGGTTGCATGCAAAGGCGTGCGGCGGCCTGGTTTTTCGGCGCTCAGGCAGGGAAGAAGGAGGATTGTGCCTTTGGCTTGTGTGACAGGCAGAAAGAATTGTGGAGTTCAGCGTTTTTTGGTGGCGCCAAATTGGGCTGTCGTCGGGGAAGAGTTGTGGGCCCGTTTTTGTGCAGCGCGTGGATTCACGGATTCACGGAGGCTGTGGGCCTGAGCAGTGGATTAGCAGCGGTCTCCTGAGCGGGGAAAGTAACAGCTTGTAGGTGGTGGAGGGCATACTGGTGCATCAGATTAATTAAGGGGTCTAATTGTGAGCTGGGTGATGCCTGCTCGCAGGGGCTGGCGTAGTCGTGGGAGGGGGACTGACAGAGGGGAGAGGGCTGGGGGTAGTGGAGTGGTGCCTCCACATTTGGAGGTGGGAGAGGCCAGTAGTGAATCTGGGGGGCTTTGTGGAGGCAGGGGAGGTCAGGCTAGCTGCGGGACCAGGCGTGGAGGCATGGCAAGCATGAGGAGGGCTGGAAGAGGCAGAGCGTAAGCTGCTAGAGGGAGATCCTCATGTAAGGAAGCTGGGGAGCCGGGGGTGGAAGTGGTAGTGCTGCAGGCATGTGAATTGGTGCTTCCAGACAGGGATAGGGAGCCCAGCGAACAGTTCACTTTGATGCTGCTGTTAACGCAATGGAGGCACGGTGGGTGGGGTGGCTGGGCAAGGTATGGGCGGGTTGGGGTTTTATGGGTGGGGTGAGGGACGGGAGGTTGGCAGCTCGGTAGCGCCGTAGCAGGGAACCCAGGGCGGGGGGCAAGGATTGACTCTCTCCATGGGGCCGCCGGGCGTGCAAGGAGTCTTGCAGATGCCTGGGGCCCCTGCAGCTTGGGAACATTGGGTTCGGGGAGGGCAAGGTTCATCCAGGGGGGAGTGATTGGGTGCTTGTCAACCTGCTTGGCATACCCCTGTTTCCCCCCCTGCATTTTCCTTTCTACCTTCACAGGATCTGGCAACGTTTCAGCCTACAGGACAAGGAATAAGAGGGCGAAGGGGATCATGTAACATGGACGCGGGAGCATCCTCTGGCGCATGGCACAGCAGGAGACCAATGTGGCCGATGATGGAGGGATCCAGCAGCGAGGTGCGGGAATCCATGAGCCCACGACTGGTCCGAGGGCGGTGCAGGCTCTGTATGTGGCGGCAGCAGGTGAGCTACCAGCGCAGCAAGGGGATGGGGTAGTGCAAGGTAGTGCGCAGGACGGGCTGGGGCCCAAGGCTAAGAGGAAGAAGAAGCATTCTCGTGGACGGTGGCATGGCTCTGGTCATCCTCTTCCTTGTTGTATGACTCCTTGTCCTCATCGTCGGGAGCAGAGAGCTCGGGGGGAGGGTCAGTGAGGGTGCAGGCGGGGCACACGGTGGGAAAGGGCATGCCTACATTGGTGTCATTTTCCGAGCTATGGGAAGGGGTCCCAAGGAATCTGCGCCAAAAAATCAAGAAAAGTACGTACATAGACATTTTCCGATTACTGGAGGGCAGGAAGCGGTCGGTGGAGAGTAGGAAGAAGCCAAAGGAGGATGAGAAGGTAGGTCGGATTAAAAAGGTGTCGCATACGGTAGTGATTTGGACAAGAGCCTTCTTGCGGTTGGCGAGTGTTTGGGGTCAACATTCTCCTGAGGATTACAGCATGTTATTGGCTTATGCGGACTCAATCTTGGAGGCGGCTCAGATGCATGAAGGGTGGGCATGGCTGAACTATGATGAAAAGTTCAGGGACAAGATGCAGGAGAGTAAAGTGCTGTCATGGGGTACGCAGGACATTAATCTATGGCTGACGCAGATGTCGGTTAGGGCCGGTGCAGCAGGGGGTGCAAGGGGTGGGACGGCGAATATGGCTGTATCATCTCATTCCTTTCGGGCAGAGGGGGAGGGCCTCAGCAGAGAGCGGAGGGTGGGAGTGCTGGGGACATTTGTTGGCGCTTCAACAAGTCCTTGTGTCCGTTCCCCGACTGTAAGTTCTGACACGCCTGCTCGGTTTGCGGGGGTGGACACTCTGCAGTTAAATGTATTAAAAAGGGGATCACGGGGGTGCCCGTGCTGGTGCCCAAGTAATGATGACCTGTCGGGGTTGTCTCCGACACCAGTAAGTTGGGATGGGATAAAGGCTTGGTTGCAAAGCTATCCTAGGAGAAAAGACAGGGAGGCGCTGGAGTTTGGGTTTCAGTTTGGTTTTGTTATACCGGTGCAGGGGACTGTATTAGAGAGGAGAGCACAGAATTCCCCCTCAGTGCGGCGTTTTTCGACCGTGATGCGGGACAAGCTGGCAGTGGAATTGAACCTTGGGAGAATTGCGGGCCCTTTCGCAGACCAGCCGATCGCGAATTTAGTAGTGTCAGCCGATTAGTCTTAAATGTGCTACATTGTAGCTTCATTGTGTGTCCCTAGCCTTTCTACATTTTGAAGATGTAAACAAATGATGTGTTTTTGCCAGGTCCACTCCATTCATTATTTTATAGACCTCTATCATATTTCCTCTCAGCTTTCTCTTTTCCAAGCTGAAGAACTGTAAACTTTTAAGCCTTCACTCGTAGGGGTATTCTTCTAATCTTTTTACCATTTTGGTTGCTCTTCACGGTGCTCTCTAGGTCCTTATTTAGATATGGCAATGAGAACTGTAAACAATATTTGAGCTATGATCGCACCATGGAACAATACAGAGGCATTATAATATCCTTGATTCTATTTGCCATTTTTCTCTTATGGTTCCTAGCATTCTCTTTGCATTCTTGGATGCTGCTTTACACTGAGCAGAGGGTTTCCTCATTTCATCATTGTCTCTCTTTTGAAAATTAAATGTTAGCACACTGGATTTCCTTACTATCCTTCCTCCATTTATTAATCAAGTGTGATAATATTATGATCACTATTACCAAGTGGCCCCAACACTATTACCTTTCATACCAGATCCTATGTTCTATTCTGGTCTAAGTATAAAATAGTTCCTGAACCAGTTGTTCCATGAATTAGTGATTTATTTCATTTCAAAACTTTATCTCCGTAGTGATGCCATTTTCCTCCTGTTTAAACTTGCTGCAGAGTACTTCAGCACAACAAACTAGGCATCCCGCAACCCCCTTGGGGCGACAGCATCCCAGGTAAATGCATTTATGCTATTTTATTTTTTAAATGGTTTCATTCAGCCTAGCGTATTTAAATGTGTAGGAATGGACAGATAAAGGGATACCAGAATCCCCAATATGTAATTGAAGATAGATGAAGTTCTTGATACAAAATGTGTTTAGAAGTTTGACTTCTCACCTACTTCCTTTTAAATAGAATAGGATGTCATGATCATGAGTTCTGTAAAACCGTCTTTAAAATAGATGGAACAATGTTAACTAAGCATAAAGGCTATGAACTGTGCAAGCATAAAGTTCATTGTACAGTCAGCTGGAAGTCCCTGCTGACAAAACATAATTTTTGCAACTTTTGCAATTATAAATTTCATCTAATATACTGTAATCAGATCTTACTCTGTAAAAAGAACTTTGGCGACACCTTGTGTTATTTCGTGGTTATAATAAATGACTGCTACTTCCTCTTTTTCTCTAATAAAAGGGAGCTTTTAGGAGGAGAACTTTGAATTCAATAAGCCTGGAATTATGCCTGCTCATAGTCCGCTTATTGTCTTCCCTCTGAGCTCAAAGAAAATAGCACTTTGTGTGTGTGTGATTGTGTTCTGTATTACTCTCTGCCTGTCTCTCACTACTGATGGACCAGAGACCTAAAGAGCCGTGGTACTGTGGTCAGATCACGGAGTTTTCTTCAAAATGTTGTCCCTAATTTTTACATTTCTTTTCCTACAACATTACTCACTTCTCAGTTATACTTCTCTACAATTCACTCTTAGCATTCTTTCTTTTATTAAACACCCAATATTTTCTCTCAACACCATATTTTCTCTTAAAACATTAAGAGCCTCATTCAGAGAGGGGGATTTCCAGGCCATCCAGATGTCCTCAAAGAAGATGGGCCTATTAGGACCTGATTCTGTACTGCGGGAACTAGACAGGGTGGGACAGCAGGCCCGGGTGGCGACAAAGGCTGAAGGGATTGCAAGGGATTCCCCACAACCTGACCCTGGCCATGGGAGGCCAGACCGGGGGTCAAGCTGCAGGAAAAGAATGAAGTCGGCAGCGGCGGATGGGAATCACGGCTCCTGAATGGAGCCATGGTGCCATGGCTCCATTCAGGAGCCTTGACTGAGTTAGCTGGGCATGTGCCTGTAAGTGCAGGCTGACTGGAATTGGGTCCAGACCTGCATGTATAGGTTTAGACTGGATTATGATTCCATGGGGACTAGACGTGTCCTGCATGATCAGAATCCCATCTACCACTGTGCATCCAGTTCTGCTGCAGCTTTGCCCCCTCCCCTTCCTCACTGCCTGTCCCACGGCTGGTCAGCCAGGGTCTGTATCAGGTGGTGGGAACCCCCCACAGCCGGCCTCAGCTCCGGGGGGATTCCCAGGCCCAATTGCCAGATTAATGCTGCTTATTCCACCTTCGAGGTGCGATAAGCAGCATGTCCCCTTTGACCTGGCAGGATGTACAGGGCCGTGACTGGAATCGGCCCTGTACATTCACGCCTCAGAATGACCCCTTTAGTGTTTCTTCCACATTACCCATTCTGATATGATCCCGCACCAAAATAGCCATCAACTTCTTTTGCAATTGATATGCATAGGATCTGATAGGCTCTCTTTCTCTTTGTTTTCTGTCTTAAAACTCTTAAACTCATTTTGGGAATAAGAATTAATCTCCATACACTTGCTTTAAGAGATCAAATATAGTCTCCACTGACTGAGTTCTCCTAGGTGCCATGTACTTCACTGTTTCCTTAGCTTGACCCTTCAAATGTTCTTTGAGAACTTCCACTTGGTCTTCTTCTGGAATCCTTACAATTTTAAAAGCAGATTGTGCCTCTTCTACCCAGTCTTCTGTTTTGGTTGGAAAACCAGAGAAATCTGAAATTGTCTTTTCATTTTGAATAGCCACAGTGTTCATGATAATGGCTGACTGTTGTTGTGGAGAGCTTCTAGCAGAGCCTTCCAATGACTGACACAGTTTATGTTTATATATATATATATTTTTAGTGCCATCAAATCAGTGTTGACTCATAGAGACCCAGCTACCTCTGGGTTTTTTGGCAATGTATCATTGGAAGTAGATTGCCAGCCTTTTTTTCCAAGGCAATGGAGGGTAAGGTGACTTGCCCAAGGTCACAAGGAGTACCAGTGGGAATTGAACTCTTGATCTTCTGGGTACTAGGCAGTTGCGCTAACCACTAGGCTACTCCTCCACTCATATTTATAGTTATGTTTATGCAATTTCTTGATATACCGCCCAGGCTGAAGGTCATCAGAGCAGTTTACAATCACTACAAGCAGGTAGTGGATACATTCCTCATCCCCAAAGGGCTCACAATCTACATGTGTACCTGAGGCGACAAAGGGTTAAGTGGCTTGCCCAAGGCCACAAGCTTATAGGATCAATCTGTTTCTGTAACTCTTCCATTTTCTTTTCCTTGTTTTTCTTCACTTGTCACAGTAAAGCCAAAGATTGTATTTATGCAGAAAATAAGTCTCTTCTCCCACAAAAATAAGGCTCAGACACTTCAAATACTCCTAATAAGCTTTATTTGATAATACTACTAGTAATATTTCAGATCAAATTTTCAAAATTTAAAAATTGTGGATTTTGAGCTCCGAGATCAAGTTAAAGCACCAGCAACTGGAAAAGAGTCTCTAAAACACAAAATTCACTCAAATGTTTAGCAGAAATCCTGCTGACTATGCAATTTAACCGCTGCAGCCTTTTCTGAGAAGTGTCAGCCTTACTTAACCCCGCTTTGGGCCTTTATTAATGTAGTCGTGACCAGAGTTAAATAATGCTACCTTAGACTTTCACTTCACAGAGGGCTATCAGTGAAAACAAACTGCACCCCCCCCCCCAACTGCTTTCTTTGGTGTCAGAGCTAGAAGAAATAAAATAAACTATAAAAGGATTCCTGCAAACCACCCAGATGTCAGGTGTAGATGTTATGAAGGTAAATTTTGCATTTTCTTTGGCTAAATTCTTATCAGACACTTATACTGAAATATTTAAATTATGTATTGCACAAGATGTTAAGTTAAATAAATATTCAATTATAAAATGACTAGTTATAAATTGCCAAAAAGAATAAATAGCCACTATGGGGTTGGGACGTCCATCCCTGCTATTCGTCCATCTTTCCCATCCTCATATGAACAAGGAGTTTGTACAGGGAGGTAAGGCAGGGATGGGAAAGGGGTGGTGTGGAGGCGGAGTTTAGGATGGGCAGTTGGCGGTCTGCGACCCTGGATGTACAGGGCTGATTCTGATATTGGCTCTGTATGTCCTGGGCCAGCAAAGTAGATTGGGAACTTATTCCATCTCTGAGGTGGAATAAGTTCCCCTAGAAAGGGTGGGACAGCAGGCCCGGGCGGCGACAAAGGCTGAAGGGGTTGCAGGGGATTTCCCACAGCTTGACCCTGGCCATGGGAGGACAGACCGGGGGTCAAGCTGCAGGGAAAGAATGAAGTCGGCAGCGGTGGCCGGGAATCACGGCTCCTGAATGGAGCCATGGTGCCATGGCTCCATTCAGGAGCCTTGACTGAGTTAGCCGGGCATGTGCCTGTAAGTGCAGGCTGACTGGAATCGGGTCCAGACCTGCACGTATAGGCTTAGATGGGATTATGATTCCATGGGGACTAGACGTGCCCTGCGTGATCAGAATCCCATCTACCACTGTGCGTCCAGTTCCAACCGGATGCACAGAGGACTGGGATGCACATCTTAGAATATGTCTCCACAAATAAAGTAAAATGCATAAGATATTATTGCTCAAGAAGAATTAAAATATTACTAATAACTCCATCTCAAGATACTTTTCACTCTTAACAATAACTATTGTTCTTGTTCCCTATTACAGGTACAGGTAAGTACAACCTTTCAAATACTCTTCTTTAAAAATACACTTTTAAACCACTTTTCACCAAATTTCACAAAAGGCTCAATAATCTCTTCAGTGCTTCCAAAAATAAAAATAAATAAATAAACAAAATATGGGGGTACCTCAACACAATAAAAATAAAAATGATGCTTATCCAGATGTCTCAATGTTGGTAGCTTCTTATATTCCTGGCTCTCTCTTGCGAAGGGGCCTGTAAAATCCTGGTCCTCATTCTGCCTGTCCTCAGGTTCTAGTCTTGGAACTTCTGGATCTGGTTTGGTCTGTACCTACTACCTACACTTTGCAAACTCATTAAGAGAAACTACCTCCCTGTTCAATTGGGGTAAAATATTTTTCTCTGAAAACAGAGACATCAGGATTTTAAAACTTCACTTATCCCTAACTAATAAAATAAAAGAATAATTCTTGTTCCTGACTAACCCACCCTCTTTCATTCACAGCACATTCATACACCAAAACCGACCCCAAAAATCCAAGCCAACCAACCAAAGGCTGAATTCAGATCCAAAATGTCTCTCTCCTTTTTCTTCTTTCCTGGCCTGATATTCAGCCCACAGTGGTCAGCGCTTTTAAAGCACCTGGTCTCCATGGGCAGAAATGAAACCTAGTTGCAATTGTGTTTGATGTAAAGCCACTTAGATTTACAGATTGTTGTTGTTATTGTTGTTAAGTGCCGTCGAGTCAGTGTCAACTCATGGCGACCCTCTGGATAGTTGTCCTAAATTGTGTTCGGCCTTCAGTCAGGCAGCTTATTGTTGACAGACTGATATACGTAGCTGCTGTTATTGTATCGATCCATCTCATTGCTGGCCTTCCTCTTTTGCACTGACCTTCTACCTTGCCAAGCATGATGTCTTTCTCTAATGATCTCTCTCTTCGCATGATGTGTCCAAAGTATGAAAGTCAAAGTCTTGTCATCTGAGCGTCTAAAGAAAACTTAAATTTGATCTCCTCTAGTACTGACTGGCTTGTTCTTCGGGCAGTCCATGGTGTACGCAGTAATCGCCGCCAGCACCATACTTCAAAGGCATCAATTTTCTTACTGTCTATCTTTTTCACTGTCCAGCTTTCGCATCCATATCATGTAATTGAAAGTACGATGGCCTGAACGAGTCAAATCTTTGTATGGAGAGACACCTCTAGAATCTTGTCTAGGTCTTTCATAGCCATTCTGCCAAGAGCAATGCGTCATCAGATTTCTTGACTGCGTGTTGCTTCTTTATTGATAGCTGATCCAAGTAGGTTAAGTTATCCATGATTTCAATTTATTCGTGAGAAGCAAATGTTTCAGATCATCTTCACTTTCAGCCAGTAATGAGGTATCATCAGCATAGCGATGGTTGTTGATGAGTCCTCCACCAATCTTCACACCTCAGTTGTCTTCATACAATCCTGCTTCTTTGATGATTTGTTCTGCATATAAATTAAACATGTAGGGGAAAGTATGCAGCCTTGTCATATACCTTTGCTTATTTTAAACCATTCTGTTCCTCCTTGTTCCATTCAAACTGTTGCTTCTTGATCAATGTACAGATTGTGCAAGAGAACAATCAGGTGTTCTGGTATACCCATGCTCCTTAATGTGGCCCAGAGTTTCTCATCGTTTACACAGTCAAAAGCCTTGTTGTAGTCAATAAAGCACAAATAGATATCCTTTCGGTATTCTTTAGTCTTTTCAAGGATCCATCTCTCATCCACGATGATGTCTCTCATTCCTCGCCCTTCCCTGAATCCTGCTTGCACTTCAGGTAGTTCATGTTCCAGGTATGGTTGTAGTCTCCATTGAATAATCTTCAGTAGAATCTTGCTGGCATGTGGGATCAGTGCAATTGTGCGATAATTTCCACAGTCAGTTTGATCATCTTTCTTTTGTATTGGTATAAATACTGATCTTTTCCTGTCAGTTGGACATGATGTTTTCTTCCAAATTTCTTGGCAGAATCTTGTAAGTATGGTAACAGCTGCATCAGATTGCTGTAATACTTCTATCGGAATGCCATCAATGCCTGGTGCTTTGTTCTTTGATTTCAATGCTTCTTTGATTTCTTCTTGTATCACCAATGGTTACGGATCATAAGGTACAGGTTGAAATGGTTATTGGTCCACTTGATCTTTATCATATCTTTCCACCTTTTCTTGATCTTCTCAGCATCATTCAACATAGAACCTTGAGCATCTTGTAACATATATTTTTTTTCTTTAATTCTCATAGCTTTAGGAAAACCAATCTTGTTCTTCCTTTAATAGTTTCTGCTTCTATTTCCTTGCATGTGTTATTATAGTACTTTTCCTTGTCCTGTCTTTCTGCATGTTGGAAATCTCTCTGAGTTCTGCGATTGTCTTTCTTTCACCTCTGGCTTTAGCTTCTCTGTGTTTCTGGACAATTTTCAGAATATCTCCTCTCATCCATTTTGGCTGTTTTTGCTTTTTCACATTTGTAGAGACTTCTCGATTTCTTCCAACATAACCTTCTTGATGTCATTCCATAACTCTTCTGGAGCTCTGTCATTTGTATCTAAAGCAGCAAATCAATTTTGCAGGCAGTCTTTCCAGTGGTATATTCTCAAGGTCATATTTTGCTACATTCATGAGTGGCTTGCTCTTTTTCAACTTTAGCTTGAGTTTGCATACTAGTAGTTAGTGATCTCTACCACAGTCAGCACCAGGTTTTGTCTTTGTTGATGTTATAGAGCTTTTCCATCATTGACTTCCACAGATGTAGTCAATTTGATTTCTGTACAGTCCATTGGGTGAAATCTACATATACAGTTGGCACTTGTGTTGCTGGAAGAAGGTATTTGAGATGAATAGATCATTGGTCTTGCAGAATTCTATCAGTCTTTCTCCAGCTTCATTTCCGTTGCCAAGTCCATATTTTCCAACCACTTTGCCTTCTTCTTTGTTGCCAACTTTTGCGTTCCAGTCACCCATGACTATCAGGATATCCTGTTTGCATGTTCTGTCAATTTCAGCTTGAACTTGTTCATATAACTCATCAATTTCATCATCCTCTGCAGCTATTATTGGGCATATACTTGAATTATAGTTGTGTTGATAGGCATTCCTCATAGACTAATAGATATTAAGTGTTCACTGACTGCATTCTATTTCATTACAGTTCTTGCAAGTTTATTCTTTATTATAAATGCAACACCATTTCTTCTTTGTCTTTCGTTTCCAGCATAGTAGACCATGTGATCATCTGATTCAAAGTGCCTGATTCTAGTCCATTTCAGTTTGCTGACTCCCAACAGATCAAGTTGTTCACATTCCATTTCATTATTGACCACCTCCAACTTCCCTTGGTTCCCTCAGACTTACAAATATGGTGGTATAAAAGTGTAGCTAAATAAATAAATAAATATTGAGTGCCCGATGCTGAACACCCTTTGGTGCTGAATATCCAGTTTCTTCACCAACCTCAATTGGAATCTGGTTAAGGGCAATATTCGGCCACTTACTGGATAGCACATCCACGTAAGGTTAGAATAGTCATTGACTTGTCCTAACTATGTGGTTACATAGCCGGTTGGTGGGTCGAAAATCACCACTAACTGGATAAGCACTGGGACCGACCCAACCCCACTCACTCACCGCCCTGGCACTATCCGGAGTGTGCCAAGGTGGTATGTGGAGATATGCGACAGCACTGGCCAATTAATGTGGCTGATTTTCAGGCAGTTTGAAGGTCCTGCAAACCACATAAAACCTTTTGAATATTGGGCTCCAAAATGACTGAAAATAGAGATAGTGAAGCTTAATGGGAGTGACTTAGTAAAGGTTTGTCAAAGGAAATTCTTGCCTTTACAATTTATTAGATGCTTTTAAAGATGTAAACTAAATTTAGATAAAAGTGAGATTGTTGCATTTGAATTTTAAGAAAACATTTGAAAAAGTCCCTCAGGAAATTAAAAAAATCATGGTATAGGAAGCAAAGCCACACTGTGGACAGAGAACAGGCTAATTGACAGAAAATGGAGAGTAGAACTAAATGGTAACGTTTCCAAAATGAAAAGGATCTATAACAGTGTCCAAGAATCTGTACCGGGACCTGTGCTAATATATTAATAATTAATCTGGAAAAATGAGCAACAAGTGAGATGATTAAATTTTCAGATGGCATAAAACTATTCAATATTCTTGAAACAGCAGAGGATTGTGAGGAACTGCAGAAGAATCTTGTGAGATTAGGGGCTAGACTCCAGAATAGTAGATGGAATTTAATATGGTGAAATGCAAAGTGATGCACGTGCTGAAAAAAAATTACAATCAAAAGAGACCAATTCCCACAGGTGTTCACACTGGCAATGCTAAATATAAGTACAATTTTTGTCGGACTGATGTCCGTGTGAGGACTAAACCTCTATCTCAGACAATGTCCATTTTAATCAATTGTGCAGTAAATTTAAAATGTAAAGAAACAAATACTTATTAGTTTGTCAAATCGAATGTGAAAACAATGTCCACGTCTACTGAGAAAAGAAAACCAATGGGGTACGACACAGCACTGCACTTTTGGTCTGTAATGACTCAAAAGACCCTGCATCAGGCAAACTTCCCCATAAGATTCAAAGAACATGCCTTCATCAGTCTGACAAAAATCCTACTTACTGTATATTTAGCGTTACCAGTGTGAACACCTGTGGGAATTGGTCTCTTGATTGTATTTTATGGACCAGACATTTTCTTTAGCCCTTTGGGATTTTTTGGCTTAGTGAAAAAAAAAATTACCAACTATAGGTTTCATATATTTCATCTTGGTGTGTGGGCGGAACCTCTCCTCACCTCACAGACTGCCTAGGAACTGCCCTGCTCACCGGCATTTAAACCGCCGCTCCGGAGGCAGGCCCGCGCCAGAGGGCCCTTTGGTGTGGCCCTTAGGTGGGGTCCGTGGCGATTGATTAAAATCATACAGAAATTGTGAGTCTATTTGTCATGCCTGTAGTTTGTGAAGGTAGTCTGCTGTTCTGTTTTCTCCTATCTGTGCTATCACTTTGTCTATCTGTTTCTCCTACTCTGTCCTATCTTATTAATGGCGTTCTTTTCTTATTTTCCATAACATAAATGTAGGATTGTAAACCGCTCGGATGCTTCTTGGCCTGAGCGGTATATCAAATGTAATAAACATAAACATAGGCATATAATTCTGAGGTCTGAGTTAAGTGTCACCACCCAAGAAAAACTTCCTGGGTGCCCATTACTAAAGTGCATTAGATTTTTGCACTTGATCCATGTTTAGCACTAAAACAAATGTGAGTTAAGTGCAAAGCCTCCACGCTAGCTGTTGCGGGTATGCCCTGTGCCCAGCCAATTCCTGGTAGTTAATGTGTGGATGTGTCCCCTAACTCACAGCACAATTATGCAGGTGCAATTAGCTTCCCCTATTGAGCAGATGCTAGTTGCACCTACACTAATTGCAACATTGACCGTGTGATATGTCCCTGTGTGCTAACTACAATGATCTCTCAATGACCACTCTCCATCCCTAACCCACCCATTCACCACCTCAAAGCATGATTGACAGCAGACAAATCAGTATAACCGTCATTCTCATGTGGTAAAAGTTACCATGGGCCCTTGCACACAGTTACCGAGCATAAAAATGCTTGTTAACGGCTCAGCTCACTTTAGAAAAATGGCCCCTTATAGTTATTGTTGGTAATATGCTGAATATTTACCCTATTGTTGCTGACAACAAAAAAACAAAACAAATAATTCTAGGGATTCTTTGAAAAGAAGTAGAAAAGACATACAGTGCATTGCAAAAGTATTAATCCGCTCTGCGTTTTTCCTGTTTTGTTGCAATACAACCTGGAATTAAAATGGAGTTTTGGGGGTTAGCACCATGTGATATACAAAACATGCCTATGACTTTGAAGGTGCAAAATATCCTTTATTGTGACACAAACAATAATTAAGACAAAAAAATTAAATCAGGAGTGTGCATATGTAGTCACCCCCCAAAGTCAATACATTGTAGCACGACCTTTGCTGCAATTACAGCTGTAATTCTCTTTGGGTATGTCTCTGTTAGCTTAGCATATCTAGCCACTTGGATTTTCACCCATTCCTTAAGGCAAAACTGTTCCAACTCCTTCAAATTAGATGGGTTGTGTTGGTATACAGCAATTTTTAAGTCATGCCACAGATTCTCAGTTGGATTCAGGTCCGGGCTTTGACTAGGCCATTCCAAGTCATTTAAATGTTTCCTTTTAAACCACTCCAGTGTAGCTTTAGCAGTATGTTTAGGGTCATTGTCCTGCTGGAAGGTGAACCTTCGTCCCAGTGTGGCAGACTGAAACAGGTTTTCCTCAAGATTTGCCCTGTATTTAGTGCCATCCATCGTTCTTCAATCCTGTTCAGTTTCCCTGTCCCTGCAGAGTCAGGAGCCGTTCAGAACAGGTATATTTAAACAGACATTATGTGACAGATCATATGACACTGACTGCACACAGGTAGACCCTAATCAACTAATTATGTGACTTCTGAGGTTAATTGGTTGGACCAGATCTTATTTAGGGGTTTCATAGCAAAAGGGATGAGTACATATGTACTCACAACTTTACAGTTTTTTTTATATATATACAAGGTATTTTATAGTCATTCCACTTCACCAATTTGGATTATACTGTTAGGTCCATTACCTAACATCTAAATGAACCTCCATTTTCATTCAAGGTTGTACATAATTTTTATTTATTTATTTATTTATTTATTTTACATTTCTTCTATACCGCGCGGTTTACATTCAACATCAACTATACAACGCAGGCACTCTGAGTTGTATTTACAATGAACGGGGAGATCAACTTGGAAGTAACTGGGGAAACTATCTACATCTTATTTACACTGGTACCTACTTTAGGCAGGGTCTATCAACATCTTATTTACGCTAGGTGTCTAAATTCTATTTCAGGGAGTACTGTTGGGAGACCGATCTGGTTATACTTTTTCATGCTGGGTCTGATTAGTTGGGTGTAGTGGGTGATTGTCTGAGGAGCACCATGCATGTTTACTAAGGCTGGAATCGGGGTAGTATATAGAGAACAGATGATGCTTTAATGCCTTCCTGAAGTGTGTTAGGTTGGCGATGTTTCGCATATAAGTGGGGAGGGCATTCCATGCTCTAGGTGCAAAAATCGCATATAAGTGGGGAGGGCATTCCATAATGTGACAAGACAGGACAAAAACCGAGGGAATGAATACTTTTGCAAGGCACTGTACTATTATACCTCTGTATTAGGGATGTGCATTCATTAAAAAAAAAAAGATAAAAAAAAAACAACCCAAAGCATTTTTTTTTGTTTTATCAATAGCACACACTATTCTTCAATAGTGCACATTAATGAAGATGCAATGGTCTGAAATGAAAAACTTTTTACTATCAAACAAATAAGAAGATATAGAATCCATTAGACAGAACAAAGTGGAACAATTTCTGGGGCACTCCCCTACTTTTTATAGGTCCATTCTATGAGGGCATGCTAAGTATTGTGTGCAGATTTGGTTATCCCATCTCATAAAAAGATATAGCAGAACTAGAAAAGCTTCAGAAAGGACAACAAACATGATGAAGAGAATGGAACAGTTTTCTTATAAAGAAATACAGTATTAAATAGAATAAAGCTTTTCAGTTTGGAAAAGCGGCAACTAAGAGGGAAAACAGCAAAGGTTTATAAAATCATGAGTGGAGTAGAACTGTTAAATAAGGGACTTTTGTTTAACTTTTCAAATAATACTAAAACAAGAGCATACTCCATAAAACGAACAGATTGAAAACAAGCTGTATTCTAAAATAGAGGAGTCCAAAAGAAGTATGGACAAGTTCCTGGTTGACTTGGGATAGCCACTGTTCCTCTCTAGATATGAGCTATAAAAATTAATCTATTTTTTTGAGATTTGCTAGGTACTTGTAACCCAGACTGGCTACTGGATTTGATGAACCTCGGTCTGGCTCAGAATGGCTTATTTAAGTTCTTACATTCTTATGTATGCTTCTCCAAATCAATGTATGGAGATACAGTCCCTGTCTGCTTAAACACACATCTCTCTCCCCTCAGTGCTTTTCCTTTGTGATACTGGCACCTACTAACAATTGGTGCAGTGTTTATTGCACACTAATCACACTGTGCTAATCATTGCTGCGCAACAGGGCATTGAAAACCCTACACTATCCATTTAGTATGCAAAGGAGCAGTGACTGGGTGGGTTATGGGTTGAGTGTGACTGTTGCTGGCAAATTGTAGTTAAGATGGGCATCATTGATGCATACTAACCGTGATTGCTGCTGTTAGCATGGGTGCACTTACTGCTTCCTCAGTGGGTGGTTTTAAGTGCACTCACATTAAACATGCTTGCAGTTTAGGGCATTCAAGTGCATCTCCCCACAGTAACTGCAGGGGGACATGCCAATCAGCCTCCAATAGCACAGGTCTATTTCACTTCCTGTGTTAACTTTTGGAGCTTAACATGTGCTATAACAGCACTTTTTAATAAACATGCCTACATGTGGTGAGGACAGTAAGTGTGCAATATTTGACAAGGATCAATTCCCGAAAGAAGTCCTTCCACAGCTTCAAATGGACACTAAGAATACAGACCTGCTCATAAGGAGATGGAACTCGACAATCACCCAAGCAGCCACAGTTACCAACAGGCATACAACTAACAAGCCTCATTCAAGGAAAAGCGTGGCATGGTACACTAAAGAAGTTAGATCGTTAAAAAAACAACTAAGAAAGCCCGAAAGGAAATGGAGAAAATCAAAACGCGAATCCAACAAAACATCTTTGTTCAGCAAACTGGAAGAATACAAATTATTAATAAGCAACAATAAGTGGGTTTATCACACTAAGCTAAGAATGTCAGCACTGAACAAACCAAGGGAAATGTTTGAAATAGTTAAATCCCTAACAACTAACCCAAAGGAGGACAACGCCACAGTAGCACCAGATGCAGACGCCATAGCCAAATACTACAAGGAAAAGGAGGGAACACTATCATCAACAGATTTCCATTGCAAAACAAGTAATATAACTACAAATCAGGCCTGGAAAAGTTTTTCTCGCATCTCCAAAAGACAGCTCAAAGACATAATCAATTCTCTAAGCACGTCAACTTCTGCTTTCGACCCTTGCCCAGCCGCATGAATATGTCTGACCAGTGATAGCCTCACTCCTCATATACTAATTCTAATAAACTCCTCATTAGATCAAGGCTATATTTCAGAAGAATTAAAAAAGGCATCAATCCGTCCCCTCTTCAAAGGCAAGAATTTGGATAAATCAGAACCAAGCTCTTACAGGCCTATTTCAAGTCTGCCATTTATGGCAAAAATCCTAGAAAAGGCAGCTCAACTCCAGCTACAAAATCATGTACAGCTTTATCCACATCAGCACGGATTTAGAATTGGTCATGGAGTTGAAACACTCCTCATGGCATTAACAGACAAGCTTCTAAAAGGAATCGAAAAAACAAAATCTGGTTTCATCTTAATTTTTCTCGACTTAACAGCAGCTTACGACTCCATATCACATGATTACCTCATACTCAGATTACAAGAAATCGGCCTGAAAGACAAAGTTCTGTCATGGTTTAAATCCTACCTTTCAAACTGAACCAGCCAAGTAAAGATGGGTAATAACACGTCAAACCCATTCTACTAAAGGAAAGGCGTACCCCAAGGTTCTGCTTTGTCAGAGCTCCTTTTCAACCTTTATATCCAACCCATCTGCAACACTATAAAGAGTCAGGGCATTGACTACAACCTGTACGTGGATGACATCATGCTTTTCACCCAAATCAACACCAAACAACTGAAACTAAAAAATATAAAGGAATGTTTCAATAACATTAGCACATGGCTTA
This sequence comes from Ichthyophis bannanicus, assembly GCA_033557465.1. Taxonomy (NCBI): domain Eukaryota; kingdom Metazoa; phylum Chordata; class Amphibia; order Gymnophiona; family Ichthyophiidae; genus Ichthyophis; species Ichthyophis bannanicus. Next base: position 1,474,734,986 of record CM066032.1, read on the forward strand.
AAGAACGCAATCTTCAAATAAATTTGAATAAAACAGAAATCCTTTTCATCTCAAAGGACAACTCTTTCACTCCACCAGAGTCTATGAAGATAAAAGATGCAAGCATCCAAATAAAAAAAGAAGTGAGATATTTGGGCATTACGCTAGACCATCAGCTTAATTTCACCAAGCATGTGAGCAACCTAACAAAAACCATCTATGCCAAGCTAAAAATGCTTCAAAATCTAAGACCTCTACTCTCCGCAAATGATTTCAGAACAGCAGTCCAGGCTTTAATTTTCCCGCATTTCGATTTCTGCAATGCCATTTTAATGGGCATCCCAAAGCAAAGTATCCACCGCCTTCAACTCGCCCAAAATACATCAGCTAGAGTAATATCACAAACCTCTATCAAAGAGCACATCACCCCAATATTAAAGCTGCTACACTGGCTACCAATTGAGAGCAGAATAAAATTCAAAGCACTCCACACTATATTCAAATCCCTCTAAACAGAACCTGCCATCTGCCTAAAAGAGTTTATTCAAATCACTCCGGAAAATAGACCACGTAGAAGTAACAATAGAAATTCTCTTGTGGTACATGCTGACTTCAGAAGCTGTAACGCAACTACATCCAAGAGATCCTTCTCCCTTTACGCCTCTCAATTCTGGAATTCATTTCCTTCATTCATAAGAAACACTAAGGATCCTAAATCCTTCCATAAACTGCTAAAAACATTCCTGTTCAAGGAACACTTTGGTGAACCAGTCACCTAGTGACAATTCTATTTGAAAAACAACAGTCCTCACACTTTTCAAGATGCTGTCAAGTTCATTATAACTAATTTATATATATGAACATAACATAAGAACATAAGAACATAAGATATGCCATACTGGGTCAGACCAAGGTCCATCAAGCCCAGTATCCTGTTTCCAACAGTGGCCAAACTAGGTCATATGTACCTACCAGTTTCCCCAAAAGACACAGGTTCTGCAATGCTAGTACTGGTCAAGCATTGATATCCTGGGTCCCTTCTTAATAATGGTTTATGGACCTTTCCTCCAGGAACTTGTCCAAACCTTTTTTAAACCCAGCTACACTAACAGCCTTTACTACATCCTCCGGTAACAAATTGCAGAGTTTGATTACACGTTGAGTGAAAAAATATTTTCTTTTATTAGTCTTAAATAGTTTACCCTGTAGCTTCATTGCATGTCCCCTAGTCTTTCTATATTCTGATAACGTAAACAATCGATCTATGTTTACCTGTTCCACTCCGTTCATTAATTTATAGACTTCTATCATATCTCCCCTCAGCCGTCTCTTTTCCAGGTTAAAGAGCCCTAACCTTTTTAGCCTTTCTTCATAGGAGTATCCTTCCATCCCCTTTACCATTTTGGTGGCTCTTCTCTGAACCTCTTCTAATAACTCTATATACTTTTTAAGATACGGTGACCAGAATTACACACAATATTCAAGGTGCGGTCTCACCATGGAACGATATAGAGGCATTATAATATCTTTTGTTTTATTTTCCTTTCCTTTCCTTATGATACCTAGCATTTTATTTGCTCTCTTGGCTGCCGCTGCACACTGGGCCGAGGGTTTTAACATGTTATCCACAATGACGCCTAAATCTTTTTCCTGGGTGGTGGTTCCTAATGTGGAACCTTGCATTGTGTAACCATAGTTTTGGGTTGTTCTTCCCTAACTTTGCCCTTGTCCACATTAAATTTCATCTGCCATTTTGATGCCCAGTCTTCTAATTTATCAAGATCCTCTTGCAATTTTCCACAATCCTCTTGGGTTTTAACAACTTTAAATAGTTTTGTGTCATCTGCAAATTTGATAACCTCACTCGTTATTCCACTTTCCAGGTCATTTATGAATATGTCAAAAAGCAGCAGACCCAGCACAGATCCCTGGAGTACACCACTATTCACCTTTCTCCATTGGGAAAATTGGCCATTTAGCCCAACCCTCTGCTTTCTATCTTTTAACCAGTTCCTGATCCACAATAGTACACTGCCTCCTATCCCATGACTCTTTAGTTTTGCCAAAAGTCTCTGATGAGGGACCTTGTCAAAGGCTTTCCGAAAGTCCAGATACACTATATCACCCGACTCACCTTTGTCCACCTGTTTATTCACACTTTCAAAAAAACATAACAGATTAGTAAAACAAGATCTTCCTTGTATAAAGCCATGTTGGATGTCTCCCATTAGGCCATGACTATCTACATGCTGAGTAATTTTATTCTTTATGATGGTTTCTACCATTTTTCCCGGTAATGATGTGAGGCTCACCGGTCTGTAGTTTCCTGGATCACCCCTGGAACCCTTTTTAAAAATTGGTGTTACATTGGCGATCCTCCAATCTTATGATTAGTTCTTTTTACATAGTTATTACTTAAACCGGATGTTGCTGATTTAAGTTAATTCATCCGTTTTCCCTTTTCACTCCCTGTTAAGATGTTACATATATGTTTTTGTTCAATGTAATGTTCAATCCTTGAGTTCTCTGTAAACCGCTTTGATTCACGAAAAGCGGTAAATAAGCATTAATAAAAAAATAAAATAAAAATATTTGGATCACTTTAGCATGCTTTTGAACATCTTTCCTTTGAGCTGACTGTACTTGTACAGCTAATTCTAACAAATATGGAATTGTAAATATACACAATGATCAATTGTGATCTTCATAGTTATATTAAACCAACATGGCATTGCCATAGAGATGAAATTTAAAACTGTAAATTTTTTAAATTAGCTTAGTGCTCATGCATATCCTCCTACAGTATAGCACAATTGGTATGAATTCTAGGATCCTAGTGATGTACAGGATGGGGTACATGAAAACAAACACAGCTGTAATTGCAGTCTGCTCCATCTGCTGCCTGTTCTGTGTTCCTTTGGATCTTTGACCCTAATAGAGATGGTGCTCAAATTGATCCTTCTTTGGCATTAAGACATTATGTCTGTACTTAGCACCATAGGGAGCAAATCAATGATTAAACTGTAAAGAAAGAAGAAGGGAGATTTAAAAAAAGGGATGATTGAAAGGGAGAAAGAAATAAGTACAACAACCCCAAAGTTCAGATCTAAAGTATAAAAGAGGGAAAAGCTTGCCAAGTTGTCAAAGGAAAAATAATAATTAAATGTTTAGAGACACGCACAAGAATAGGAAGTATTGAGTCACAAAGGATTCTGGAGTTTGGGTCAGAAATGGCGATGTTAATAGGCTTTTTTTCCCGATTTTTTTGCCTCTAACAGATTGGGGGCCTTTTAAAGTTAATTTCCGATATTTGTTTTAATGAACCATTTGAACACTCATTAGAACTGTGTAATCATGCATTTAAATCAGTTGTATATGTGTTAATTCATAGGTTCATATACATTAAATTGATTTTTCGTGCAGTAACATTTTTAAGGGTCTTGTGCTGCCACACTGTCAGCCATGAAGTGCATCACCTAATTTGCATGCCCCCCAACTCTACCTGAGGCTAGACACAGAGCACTGACAGTAGCACAGAGCATGGGCCCTATCTCCTGACATCTCCACAGCATGCAACACCAGCAGCCCTATGAAACTTATCCAATGCATATGCAGATGTGAAAAGCAGTCCGTTAGGACAACTTTTGCTGTATCCAGGTATGTTAGCTCACTGTCCTAGCAGAGTGACTGTAGACCTGCAGGCCCTAGTGTTGAGGTTATTTAGCTGGGGGGTTCTACATCCATGTCAGCTGTACCATGCAGCACCCCCAAAATGAAGGTCTAGATGTGGGCCTTGGTATTCAGTTCCCATCTCCTACTGGCCCCGTATTGTTTGCCCTGCTCCTGCCCTTCATATTTCTTAACATTCACATACAAACTGCATTTCTGAGCTGAGCATGATGTACGATATCTCAGTTTGAAATTCCAACCCATTTGCAGATCAATAAACTGGTTAGCTCAATCATGTTCTCACAGGATTTGCAACCGCCACATATAAAGTGTCCTGGGTCTTCCATAGAAGTTTCCAACTTAGACTGTATATCAGATGGACCTAATAATTCCTTAAGACTTATCTCTACTGTAAGCTATAGGTATGTTTTCAGGAAAATATTCATGTAATCTGAGTAAAGACCAATGTCTGCATATGATTTTCTTCAGAAATAGATGATGATTGCTGAGGTAGTTCCAACAGAGCCTTCCTGTTATATAACGCTCATTCATAAGCCTTGTGTATTATATCTTGAGGATAACTACTACATCAAAGTTTCTTCTTCAGTAAATGGCCCTGTTATTTATATTCTGAAAGAGAGGAACAAATGCGGTGACATCTCAAAATTTGTGAATATGGTAAACTATTTTTTAAATGCCGAGGATGTCTGCTATCATAATATAAGAGAGAGTTCCGATCAGCTGGCTTAAAATAAAGAGGTGTTAGAAATTCTCCATCCACTTGCTGAATGGAAATGTCCTAAAAATGTAAAACTAACCCATTTGGAGAAACTGCCCAGAGGGATTATCAGCAGGCCACTTTAAGAGAGCTTGCAGACCAGTATTCAGGGTTGGGAGGGATTGACTCCCAGGGAGAGGTAAAAAAAAAACAGCAGACTGCAGGAGGATCCACTTCCCAGAGTGATGGCTGAGGGAGCTTCAGGAGGGCTCTGCAAGAGGATGAGTCCCTTAACCCTGGAATTACCGAGATTTTTTGCACACACTGAATACTGTTGGGGTCATAAATGACCCCACAACAAATTTTAATTGTTAACCATGAAAATTTTAAACTAAACAGACAAAATATTATTCCGAATTAATTATTTATTATATGAAGGTTAAATGTTTTGAAATTTAATGCTTTATCATAAAATTACATGAAGAAGAATTGCCATGAAAGCAGTTTTTGCATGCACTTAATGAACACAGTAAAGTATTACAGTCATTTGCATGAGACACAGACAATTTCTGAATGTTCTTTGCAAACATTGCGCTTGCAGGAGGTGCAAACGATGTTGCTTTTCTTGTCTTTTTCTCTGGAACAGCAGTGACACCTTGCCCTTTTCTTTGGGATCCCGACATTGCAAACAGCATCAGTGGCTTCTTCAGTGCTGGAAGAAGTCTCTCTGCAATTACTCTGAAGCAGCTGCTTTCCTAATTCCAAGAGGAATAGACGACATCTGTGCTTTGAATTGGACTGCCATTCTGGATTTAATGACATCCAAACAATGAAGGCATTCAAAGCACTGATGTCCAACATGTTGTAGAAGATTGTCACTGGCCAGCGTCTTGTCATTCGTTTTGTGGTATACGTGCGCAACATTTGATCTGCCGTATCTACTCCACCTTTACTAGAATTATAGTCCAAGATCATGCATGGTTTTTTTGTCTGGACGTGTGTTATCTACTTCTTCTTGATCATGCAAACTGCTCAGAAGAACAACCACTTTTCCTTTCTTCGGGCAATAGGAAACCAGAGTGGCGTCATCGCGAAAGGCAAACAGTGAAGTGAATACCTCTCGGCCCTTTGCTGTTACAAATTCTGAAGGTAATTCTTTTCTGTTCTTTCGAATTGTCTCCAAAAGTGTCATTTGTTTTTCTAGCAATTTCCGTGACAGGGATAAACTGCAGAAGAAATTGTCAACAGTGACATTTCTGCCAGATCGCGTCAATCCTTCAGTGAGTTGCAGCACAACCCTTTCACCCTGATTCTGTTCCCTGTTTTGTCCGAGTTCCCTTCCTGTATATACTTGAAGACGCAGAACATATGACGTTGCACTGTCACACAACATCCATAGCTTTATGCCATATTTCCTAGGTTTGCTGGGAATATATTGTCTGAACGGAACACGGCCACGAAATGTAAGCAGTTGCTCATCCACGGTAACATTTTAACCAGGAACATAGGCATCACTTAGGGGTCTGTTTACTAAACATTCCTAATGTGCGGGGCCGCGGTAGTGTGCCTGTGCCATATAAGGAGTGGGCGGTTCAGGCAGAGAAAAGAAAAAAAACGGGAGTAAGCGATCGCACATTTGCGCGGGGCGCTATTGTGCGCCGCGCTATTGTGCGCCGTGCATAATAGTGCGTGGGAAGGCTAAGTGGCGCCCTGATGTGCACACACAAAGGAGCAGAGCCATAGTACAATGGTTAAGACACTGACCAATGGTGCAGAGATCAGGGGTTCAATCCCCCACAGTGCCCAATGAAGAAGGCTCACTGAGGCAGTGTGTATTATGGGGATGAGTGCTGTAGGGGGCAATTTATTTTTATTTCAGTTATCACTACTAGCAAACGCACTCACAAAGCGTGTTAACATAAGGCGGCCCATAAGGCACATGTTAAAGTTCACTGTCCACCAAGGCACCCTTGAATGTCCCCTATAGGGCACCATATATGTTGCGTCACAGGATAATGTATAGTGCACCTTATATGGACGGCAACCATAAGGTGCCCTATAGGGTGCCCTATAAAGCACCCTCAGAGGCACCTTATGGGTACAGTACACTGAGGGTGTGTTTGATGGCAGCAACATATGTACATTAAATCTAAAAAAAGCTTTGGACAACCCTATCAAATAACCCCACTGTGGGCTCGAACCCATTACCGCTGGCTCCACAGGCGGTGAAGTAACCATTGGGCTACAGCTATATAGCTGCCAGCAAGCCCCTGGCTGGCTGCAGAGAGCCTGCATGTCACCACACAGACAGTCTGCTGTGGGAACCAGGATAGGGTTAGGCCACCCATACCCATGATGCACTGCACATGCAAATCAGCTGTCCACAGATGAACACAAGATGGGGAATGCACCCCAACAGCTCCCCGGCCTGGTAGTGGGACGTGTCCGTGTGCACCCACACAGCACCTTGGCCTGGTAGGAGGTACTGACCGGGTGTTTAATTTGCACAGAGTAGCTACACACAGTCACACTGTGCGGGAACTGTGCTCACCCTGAGTGTGCGATGAGGCACCCTGGACCAGGTCCACAGCACCCTCCATGGCTGAGAGAGGCCATGGCAGAGCTCCAAAACAGTCGTAATCTGTGAGATAGGTAGTTTCTGCAGGAACCCCTTGGATATCTCTGTCTGTCTCAGTCAGGGGGAACCCCACAGACCCCTAGGTGGGCTATGTACCACCAAACCCCCCCCCCCCCCCAGCTGAGGGTGGCAAACAGGCAGGGTCTCCTATCAACAGATCCCCCATTATACACCCCCACCCCCGAGTAGAGTGGACCATCAACCCCAGTCCTGTTGGGGAACAGACACCCTACAGGGCAGTCCAAGCAGCCCCACACACACCCAGACCACAATATCAGACAGACAGTAGGCCTGGATATGCTAAGATGCACCCCACCACTATCTGATAGTCCCCTGCATCAAGCCATCAGCCACTGCACCCTGCAAGGCACTCCAGCAGGGCACATACCAGCTGTGAACAGTTTGCTGGTTAGTCCCACTGGAAATGCATGCACCCACAACTGGGATGGCAGCACACACAAGCAGATACATCAGTGACTAGGCCCCAACAGGTGACCCATATATATCACATGAGGGAAGTGCTATGAAGCACTATGGGGGTGCCTAGCCATGCTGCCATCACTGCACAGTCAGGGTGAAGTGAAAGCCCAGCAGCACATACAGAGGTCACCCTGTCTGTGGAGGTGGTGGACGGCCACTACAATGTCCCTGCCAGTGCCCTATGCCCTGTGCAGATGCATCCTGGCCAGCCCACCCTGTCTGCTATACCCATGGTACCTTGCTGCTCATTATGCACATCATCAGGCCAAAACTGTGGACAGTGTTTGCAGCCAACACACACTGTATAGACCAGTGTTTCCCAACCCAGTCCTACGGGGCACACCGGCCAGTCAGGTTTTCGGGATATCCCTAATGACTATGCATGAGATATATATGCATTAGAGATATCCTGCCAACCTGACTGGTTTGTGGCCCTCCAGGGCTGGATTTGGAGACCCCTGCCTTACACCTCTGTCATTTAAGATTGTGAGTGGGCAAGGTGCAGATGTCCTAGACATCGAAAGGGTATATAGAATGTGACACATTCCTCCTCGATTCTCACCACCACCAAAAAGTTGTCTAATAGACAATATTTTGGTGGTGGTGAGAATCGAGGAGGAATGTGTCACATTCTATATACCCTTTCGATGTCTAGGACATCTGCACCTTGCCCACTCACAATCTTAAATGACAGAGGTGTAAGGCAGGGGTCTCCAAATCCAGCCCTGGAGGGCCACAAACCAGTCAGGTTGGCAGGATATCTCTAATGCATATATATCTCATGCATAGTCATTAGGGATATCCCGAAAACCTGACTGGCCGGTGTGCCCCGTAGGACTGGGTTGGGAAACACTGGTATAGACAGACACACACTCCCACACGTATGCCAGCATTGTGCTACTATAGAGGGGTTCAGAATCCTTGCCCACCACACCAGTCCTGGGCACAGTACAGGCATGGGTATGGTATGCAATACCGTTGGGGGTCCCTCCCTAGGGTGGTAAACACTGTCAGGGGCCAGACCTGACGCACACACCGCAAACATCAGATAGATTATTATGATGGAGCTCATAGAGCAGACTGTGCGTAACGTAGGGATATCTATCTGCCAGTACTCATAGCAAACGTTTGAGAGCTGTGTACCATATACCCTGGTGTAGGGTGACATTGCTAAGGTATGCAAGTGCTGGTATTGGGAGATGCACGCAGGGCCCAATGTCCTGCCTCACCAGGAGGCATTGGCCAATGGGGCCTGTGGGTGTGGGTGTGGGTGTGTCTGTCCCTGTTGGCTGCTGCTGTACGGCAGAGGTTCCCAAATCCAGTCCAGGTTTGCAATACACTGGTTGGGGTTTCCTGCTGTCCCTCATGAATATGCATGAGCTACATCTACATGCCATGGGGGTGGTGCATAGATATACAGCACGGTTATTTGTATGAGTGGCAGCATGGAACCTGAATGGTGTGTGGTCCTCCAGGACTGCATTTGTGAGACTCTGCTCTAGGTAATGCCCCTGGTCATGGTGTCTGTGCTTGGTGGTGTAAAAGATAGGCGTATGACCAATGCGTATATCCCCAGCAATAAAGGATTGCCCTTACTAACATGGTTTAGTTGTGGGAAAATATGTGGACAGGAATGGCAGTAGCCCCAGCTGGGCTTTGAACCTGTGACCTTTTGCTTCTGCACACACTGTCTGTGTGCACTGCACCACTGTGTTGCCACAGATGTGCTGAATTCCCTGGGAAGTCCATGACTGTACATCCGACAGGGCCTATGTTGCAGTGGACGTGCCAGCCTGCACATGGCTCGGCCACTGTCTTCTGTGGCTAGCAGCCACTGCCCCCTCCACCACCTGTACCCTACCGCCAACATGCTGGCATGTCCGTATCTTGGAAAAGCATATGACCTGATTGAGTTGTGGCACTCCAGGACTGCATTTGGGGGACTCGGCTGTCGGTAATGCCCATTGTTATGGTGTGTGTGCGGTGTTGGGTACAAAATGGGTGTGTGATCCATGCTTATGTTCTCTGCAATAAAGGAGTGTCTTTACTATCTCTGTTTAGTGGTGGGTAAAATATGGGGACTGGGATGGCAGGAGCCCCAGCTTGGATTTGAACCTGTGACCCTCTGGTCCTAGAGGTACTGCCTCTGTCTGCTGCACCACACTGTGGCCACAGTGATAGTGCAGTCCCTGGGGGTGGGAAACCTGACCAAAGGAGTCAAAAACCCTGCTCTGCACATTTGTACTGTGGGCTCAGTCACCTTGTCTGGTGACAAAAGTGCAAATAAACCCCTCAACCGACCACAACGAACTGGGGATAAATATAACCAAGCTGGGCAACAGTGATATTAATGGGCAACCATAGCAAACACTCCCAGGAAGGCTCAGAAAAAAGGAAATGGTTTTTGGAAGGGTCTCCGCTCCGTAGCCCCTTCCATACTTCATTTCATGTTTTTGGAGCTTTCCTGGGTGTGTTTCTTATGTTTGCCCATTAATATCAGGGTTCCCCAGCTGACTTCCTATTTTTAATATGTTTGTTTGGGTCTTTTTCTATCTTTATTTGCACTTTTGTTCTGTGCACATGTATCACACTGCTCACGTTTTGCAGGTTTCCCCGGTTTCCCTGTACATTGCTGACGGAAATGGTTTCTCTTCCCTTTAAATGCCCTCTACCGTGAGTGTTTCACTCACGCTATTTTTAACCTGCAAATTCGTCCCCGATACTGTGCGGGGAGCCTCTCCCCTCCCCTTCCCCGCCCATTGACCCCGTCTCTCCGCCCCTCGGGAGCCTTCCTCCGCCCTCAGAATGCCTTTCCACGCCTCTATCGGACATTTGCGGGCCGGGTACTTGTGCGGGGCACGTTAGTGCGGCGCGCAATTGTGCGGGGCCCACGCGCACTTGTGCGGGGCGTTTAAGAGCGTTTCTGAGCGTTTGAGTGCCGCGTTTCCGTGCGCTATTGTGCGGCACGCAATTGTACGGCTTTTAGTAAACATGCCCCTTAGAGTTGCTTCCCAGGTATCAGAAACGTGTCTGATTGGAGCAAGCTTATCCACGGCTCATTGTTCATGTCTGTTGGTTGCATCATCAAATCTGAGAGCACAAGAAATTTGATGAAAACGGTTACGGGCCATATTTTTGCCGAAAACAGAACGACCATCTTCAAGGTTCCACAGCTGAACAATGGATTCATTTCGTGACTTGTACACGCCTGAGAGGATCAGAAGTCCAAGAAAATGTTGAAATTCTCCATCTGTCAAATCATTCCAGGTGTCATCATAAATGTGTCTTCCTTATTTGCTCGTCCACCTCATGATTTCATTCAATAAATTCCTCTTCATGAACATGTGGAATGCTGCGAGAGGGCCATCAACATTTCATACAGCATACCTTTTAGGACCTTGTTGTACGGGCATGACATTAGCTCTGGCATATCTTCCAGCAGCCTGCTTTATAGGTTTCCTATTCCATGATGTGGCATCCTTAGATACATAGGCTTCAATGGCAACATTTGTGCTTATAGTTGATGACCTCTTAGCTCCTCTACGACCACAACTAAGATTCCTCACAGATGATACTGACACCGAGGACTCCTGCCTTCTTCCCCGTCCAGCACAGCCTCGACCTTTGCCTCGACCTGTAACTTGACTCTTTGCTGCAGGCGATGTTACCAGCTCAACATCAGTCTCACATTCACTTGGCGACCAACTGCTGTTGCCATCTGAATCATGACTGTCATCATCAGATTTATTGCCCGAACTTGGCTGATATGCTTCTTCGCTTGCTGAATATGCTGCATCATCAGTCGACTCAGAGCCATCACTGTCAGCATCTCGTTGCAATATTTCTCTTACTTGGGCAGCTGAATACTTTCATTTTGACATCATAAACAATGACCTAAAATAAATAAACAAAGATAAAGTTGAATAAAACGCAAAGCAGTTGTACTATAGGTGTACAATAATCATGATGAATGAGCTGAAAGCCTTTAGATTTCATCGGAAATAATGAGAGAACGTATGATATCAATTACAGAAAATGTGTAAGTTTCATAAAATAAGAGTACAAAAAATAAATGATACATAATTAATGATAAATACCTTTGTCAGATCAAAAAATTCACAAAACTGCAAATTGTATCATGATCCAAACCAGACGTAAGCAACTGGGGTCAAAAATTACCCCACTGGTACTCTGTGCTGCAATTCATCACTAGCGTCACCTAGCGTATGAAAGTTATTCCTCTCATGGTGCAATATAAAGAGAATATTGACATATGAAAAGTCATAAAAAGATTGCATTCTTGAACAACTAGTTTCCGACATAGGCGTTGTGAAACTTGCAATGGGGTCACTTTTGACCCCATCGGTACTCCCATGGTTAAACATTCTTGAGATCAGGTTTTGAAGGTGGATGGGGTTCCCTAGGTACTGTAACGGAGTGTCCCCTACAAGAACCTTTCCCTATTTTGTGCTAAAGGGAGATCTATTACACAGATTGGCCGAGGGGGCCCTAGAGGGGGAAGTGGTAGAACAACTAATAATTTGCTAGCTCTGTCATCACAGGTGTTTTTGTTGGCCCATAGCCATTTATTAGTAGGACTACTAGGTGGGTGGGGGGAGGGGAGAAAACACTAGAGCATGTTTTAGCCCAATTTTTCTGGCCAGGGGTCCATAAATAGGTGCAGTTATATTGCCAATCATGTCCCATCTGCCAAATTTATAACCCCACTAGAGTCAGATCTGCCCCTCTAGTGCCTATACCTATCAATGAAACCCCATTTGAAAGAGTGCCATGGACCTAGTAGGTCCCTTGGAGTGAACTGCCTGAGGCAGCGAGCATATTTTAGTCGTACTAGACTATGCCACCCACTGCCTGGAGGCTATTGCTCTAAGGAATATGAAGACTACCATGACTGCAAATGCCCTCTGGAAAGTATTTTTGCAGGTAGAAACAGGGCCGGTCCGCCCATTGAGCAAGAATGTTTTTTGCGCAGGGCCCCGCGTTTCAGGGGGCCCCGCGCAAAAAATATTCATTAACCCAAGTACATTTTAAAAAAAAACACCGGCTGCTGCTGCTGCCGCCATGGCAGCGGCAGAATCAAACATCAACGCTGCAGGGCCCCGACTGCCCGGCAGAACCTCCCTCGAGCATCAGCTCCCGAATCCCTCCCAAAGCGCGGGCTTTCAGAGCCGCGAGAGCTTCTCTGACCTCTCGCGGCTCTGTTAATCCCGCCGGGGCTGATGGGATTTCCCATCAGCCCCGGCGAGATTAACAGAGCCGCGAGAAGAAGGGAAACTCTCGTGGCTCTGAAAGCCCGTGCTTTGGGAGGGACTCGGGAGCTGATGCTCGAGGGAGGTTCTGCCGGGCAGTCGGGGCCCTGCGGCATTGACGTTTGATTCTGCTGCTGCCACGGCGGCAGCAGCAGCAGCCGGTATTTTTTTTAATCTATCTGGGTGGGGGGCGGGGGGTTATGACTACTAATGAGCTATGGGGGAGGGGCTAAGACTGGAAGTGGGCTGATGGGGGAGGGGGTTAGGACTGGTAATGGGCTATGGGGGGGTTAGGACTACTAATGAGCTATGGGGGGACTAATACTGGAAGTGGGCTGATGGGGGAGGGGGTTAGGACTGGTAATGGGCTATGTGGGGTTAGGACTACTAATGAGCTATGGGGGGGACTAAGACTGGAAGTGGGCTGATGGGGGAGGGGCTAGGACTGGTAATGGGCTATGGGGGGAAGAACAACAAAAGAGCTAAGTGGGGTCCGAAGAATCCAAGTGGGCTGATGGGGGAGGGGGTTAGGACTGGTAATGGGCTATGGGGGGTTAGGACTACTAATGAGCTATGGGGGGGACTAAGACTGGAAGTGGGGTGATGGGGGAGGGGTTAGGACTGGTAATGGGCTATGGGGGGTTAGGACTACTAATGGGCTACAGGGGGGAATAATACTGGAAGTGGGCTGATGGGGGAGGGGTCAGGACTGGTACTGGGCTATGGGGGGTTAGGACTACTAATGGGTTATGGGAGGGACTAAGACTGGAAGTGGGCTGATGGGGAGTGGGTTAGGACTGGTAATGGGCTATGGGGGGGCTAAGACTGGAAATGGGCTGATGGGGGAGAGGGTTAGGACTGGTAATGGGCTATGGGGGGTTAGGACTACTAATGGTCTACAGGGGGGGAAAAAAACTGGAAGTGGGCTGATGGGGGAGGGGGTTAGGACTGGTAATGGGCTATGGGGGGTTATGGCTACTAATGGGCTACAGGGGGGATTAAGACTGGAAATGGGCTGATGGGGGAGGGGAGAGGACAGGTAATGGGCTATGGGGGGTTAGGACTACTAATGGGCTACGGGGGGGACTAAGACTGGAAGTGGGCTGATGGGGGGAGGGGGTTAGGACTGGTAATGGGCTATGGGGGGTTTAGGGCTACTAATGAGCTATGGGGGGGGACTAAGACTGGAAGTGGGCTGATGGGGGAGAGGGTTAGGACTGGTAATGGGCTATGGGGGGACTAAGACTGGAAGTGGGCTGATGGGGGAGAGGGTTAGTACTGGTAATGGGCTATAGGGAGGGCTAGGACTGGAAAAGTGCTGATGGGGGGTTAGGACTAGTAATGGGCTATGGGCTTGCTAAGACTGGAAATGAGCTGATAGGGGGGTTAGGACTGGAATGGGCTGTGGGGAGGCTATGACTGGAAATGGGCTGATGGGGGTTAAGACTGATAATGGGCTATGGGGGGGTTAAGACAAAATGGGGTGATGGGGGGGCTTAGGACTGGTAATGGGCTATGGGGGGCTAGGACTGGTAATGGGCTGAGTGAGGGGGGCTAGGACAGGAAATGGGCTGATGGAGGGCTAGGATAGGACTGGAAATGGGCTGTTGGGGGGGCTTGGATTGAAATTTATTTATTTATTTAACAGTTCTTCTATACCGCGCTATTTTAGATCAGTGCGGTTTACATTTAACATCAACTATACAACACAGGCACTCTGAGTTGTATTTACAATAAAACAAGGAGATCAACTTGGAAGTAACTGGGGAAACTATCTACATTGTATTTACACTGGTACCTGTTTTCAGGCAGGGTATATCTACATCTTATTTGCACTGGGGAGTCTGAATTCTATTTCAGGGAGTACTTTTGAGGGATCAAGTTGAATATCCTTCTTCATACTGAGTCTGATTGTTTAGGTGGAGTGAGTTATTGTCTGCGGGGCAACATGTATGATTACTAAGGCTGGATTTGGGGTAGTATGTAGTGAACAGGTGATGCTTTAATGCCTTCCTGAAGTGGGTTAGGTAAGTGATGTTTCGAATATAGGTGGGGAGGGCATTCCATGCTCTGGGTGCATAAATCGTAAAGGCCCTATTTGTTGTTGCTTTTGTGCATTTCGTTATTGCTTTTGGGACCTCTAGGGTGTTTTGCATCGTGGGTCTTCTGTTTCTGTTATGTGGTACTTTGTGTATCATCTTGCTGATAGCTGTGGGGGTCAGAGTGTTTAAGGCTTTGAAGGTCAAGGTTAGAACTTTGTGGAGGGTTCTTGCTTGAACCGGTAACCAATGGAGGTTCATCAGTACTGGCGTTATGTGCTCTCTCCGTGAAGCCCCTGTTAGTACTCTCACAGCAGTGTTCATTGCAAGCTGGAGCGGTGCTAGTGTTACTTGAGGGAGACCGTGTAAAATTACGTTGGCGTAGTCGAAATGTGGTAATATTAATGCTTGATAGATGGATCGGTAGTCGCTGAAGTCAAGTAGTGGTCGGAGATGTTTTAAGGTCCTTATTTTCATGTATACTGTTTTTACGGTGTTTTTTATGTGGGTTTTTAGGTCCAGTTGTTGGTCCAGTGTAATGCCAAGGTAGCGGATTGTGGGTTTGGTTTTCAGTTCTGTGTTGCCGATTTTTAAAGAGGGTGGAGGGGTGAAGTCCTGGTTCCTTGAGATGAAAAGGACATCTGTTTTGCTGTAGTTGATTCTCAAGTTTTGTGTGTTGAGCCATTCTGCTACTGCCTCAAAACATCTTGTGAGAGGGGAGAGGTCTGGTTGGTTGGTCCTGAATGGGATGTATAGCAGGATATCGTCTGCGTAGGCTAGACAGTTGACCTTGAATGAACGTGCTAGGGCACATATGGGCTGCATGTAGATGTTAAACATCAATGCAGATAGTGACGAACCCTGTGGCACACCCTGGTTTTGCAAAAACGGTTCAGAGGTTGTGGAGCCAGACCTTACATGTTGCCATCTATTAGTCAAGTATGACTTGTACCACTCTAGAGCAAATGGACTCATGGAGGGGTTAGAACTGGAAGTAGGCTCATGTGGGGCTTGGATTGGAAATGGGCTGAATGGAGGGGAGCTAGGATTTGACATGGGCTGATGGTGGGGCTAGGAAAGGAATAGAAATGGGCTAATGGGGAGCTGGGATTGGAAATGAGCTGATGGAGGGACTCGGATGGGGGAGCTAGGACTGGAAATGGGCTGATGGTGGGGCTAGGATAGGACTAGAAATGGGCTTATGGGGGCTAGGACTGGGAATGGGCTGATGCGTGGACTAGAAGGGAGCGGATGCTGGGTAGGGCTGGACCTAGAAGGGAGCTGATGTTGGGGGAGGATTAGAATGGGATAGAGCTGGGAGAGTGAAAAAATATTTTGTGTGGGAGGGAAGACAAATCTACAATTGGCCGGATATTGGGAGAGTAAGTGGGGATTGAGGATGGAGGGGTAAAATTTGAGTAGATGAAATAGGAATGAGGAAAGAGCAAAAGGAGAAAGATTAGTATGTTAAAGCAGATGTAGAGAGAGAATGGAAAAAAAAAAAAACTAGAAGCATGAAGAAAAGACAAATGGACAACAGACGATGGAGAGTTAGCAGAAGACACAAATAAACCAGAAGAAAGTGGCTGGAGCAGTTGCCACTGAAAAAAAGTGCACAAAAGGTTGAAAGATATCTCTTTATTGAATTTATTAACTGAAATATGCTAGCTCTGGGAAATGTGCATCATTAACGTCTGCGCTTTGTTTAGTACAAGAGGAAATTAATTTATAGTTTTATTTCTACAGTGTTGTTGGGCTTTTGGGGTTCCCAGTTTAATTATTTTCTTCCTGTTTCTAAATTGTGATTCCTTGTTTGGTGATGGTCTATGTTCTGCATGTGTAATTGAGCTGAGGTATTCTGTTTATGTAATTCCTATTTGACATTGCCACTTGTTCTCTTTCCCCAGTAGGTCATATATTGTTATTCTCTGAAATGTACTGGTTTAATATTTTCAGTGTAGCCTTTTGATAGGTAGTTTCTTGTGCTTTATGAGTCCTGGTAGTGCTGTTATGATACGGCGGGTTTGCTATGGGTTCTAAATGGGCAGTGTTTGTAGTAGTTACTAATGTGCCTGGCAGTTAGCACTGGATTATAGTAATGTAGAAATCTTTTAGTCTGTCTTTATCCATACACTCATTAAGAGGCATGTTTACTAAAAGTTAGTGTAAGGTAACATTATGCAAATATTTATGCAAATGAGTTCCCTTATGCAAATGAGGCCCCGCACCGAGTCTCCGCACATGGCCCCGCACCCACCTTGGGCCGCCCCTGGGTAGAAATACCCAATGAGATCCTCACAGATAAAAGATCACCCTTTGTATCCAAGGTAATGAAGCAAGTGTGTGCCTTGATGAAGGTCAAGATGCTGCAAACATCAACATATCACCCACAGACGGATGGCCTCATTGAGCGATTCAGTAAATCTCTGAAACAGTTGTTTAAAAAGTTCATTCAGAAGGACAGGAAAAACTAGGACATTTTCCTACCCCATTTGATATTTGCTATCCATGAGGTACCTCAGAGTTCCTCGGGGATTTCTGAGTTGCTCTTCCGAAGATGTCCAAGAGGCATATTGGATGTAGTAAGGGAAACCTGGAAAGATGATCACTATCTCAGGCATAGTTTGATGGAGTACATTATACAAATGTGAAACCAGCTGAGGAAAGACGGAGAGGTGGTCAAACTCAATCTGGAAAAAGTCCAAGTTGAGCAGGTTAGGGGCCTGAATAGCAAAGATTTTCTGCTGGCTTTTACACACGCCTTGAGGCTTACACAAGTGCCAGTTTGAAGGGGCAGGAGCAAGGGCCAGTGGAATTCCTCCAGTCTCCCTCCCAGTACAAGTAAAGCACCCTCTTGAAGTCCCAGGTATTACATCTCCCCAGAAGAAAGCACTCCCAGACACCCCCACCCTTAACACATGAAAAAGACTCTTGGATCCCTTGACTCTTGATCCCTTAAAACCTTATGGGGCTTGAATGGTGGTCTAGAGGAGAGCAGGAGCAACCCACAGTCCAGGGCCGGCACTAGGCATGTTCGGCCGTGTTTTCTGCCCTTGGTCCCACTCTAGTAGAGGCCCTGCTCCCTCAAGCCAGCAGCTGGAGCAAGTCATGCAGACAGTATCCCACACTTTTTCTCTTTTCCCCATCCACCATCTTCCTCCCAAAATAGTCTCCACAAACCTCTTGCCATCGTCACAGTATCAGCAGAAAGCACAAAACAAAATAATGTATCCCTGAGTCTCTCTCCCAATATCCCCTCAAACCTCTCTCTCCCTTCAGAAATCAGTAAAAGAAAATAAAAAGCAGTGCGGCCCTGAGCCTCACGCTGAAGCTCTGGGCAAGACTCTGTTGGTCCCACCCCACTCTGATGAATACTTCCTGCTGCTAAGGAGGCAGGCCAGCAGAGACATGCCCAGCGCTGCAGCATGAGTTTCAGGGCTGTGTTGCCTTTTTTTGTTCTTTTTTAGCAATTTCCAAAAGGAGCTAGCTGGGGAGATATTAGGAGAGAGACTCGTAGGAGGAATGGAAAAGAGAGAGAGTCTGTGTTCTGGGTGTGGGATGGTGAGAGACAGATAGAAATGGGAGAAGTATGAGGGAAGGTGTGAAGAGGGGGATGGGAAAGATGGGGAGAGCAAATAAAGGAGGGAGGAAAGGTGGAGGAAAGAAATGGAAAAAAGCAAGAGGATAGGGAGGTGAAGAAGGATAAGAAGAGCTGAGATAGGTAGGAAAGGGCAGAAGTGGAGCGAAGGAAGGAGGCAAGAGTGCTGTGGGGAAGCAAGGAAATGGGGTGAAGGATGAAGGCATATGGAGAGGTGGGAGAGTCTTTGAAGGAGTGAGAAAGGTGGAAATGCAGGGAGTGAAGAGGGGTAAGAGGCTAAGTAGGGGGTAAGAGTGAAGGCTAGGAAGGAAGGGAATGATAGTAAAGGAGCTGGGTCAGATAAGGGAATGAGAAACAGAAGATGGTAGAAGAGGCTTGGGGACATGGGGAGGGTGACTTCAGAGGCAGTGGGTGAAAGGCAGAGAAAGTATAGGAGGCTAAAGAGAGGGACAGTGGTAATGGAAACAGGAACACCAGAGACAGGAGTGAGAGTGGGAGATGGAAAGCTGTTAGGTAGGTGAGAGGTAAAAAGGAGGCTGGGGGGGGGGGGGGGGGGTTGAGAGAAAAGTTGAGGTAAAATCTAGATATGAATGGATAGAGAGGTGCAGGAGGCCTGCCAGTGTGTAGTTCCTGAGTAAGGATCTGTAGCAGTCCTGTTTGTTCCTTTATACCTATAGGAGGTACATAGGTATTATAGGGCCTGATATATTTGCAGTTTTTCCTTTTTCTAGGTAGAGATATTGCTTAAGTTGAATCCTTGGAGTTAATGCTGATTTTGTGCAGTATTTGTTTTACATGTTTTGAGTCTTTTGCAGGTTTTTTTTTGTTTTTTCACAAAGGACCTAGAATTACTAAAAGGTGCTGCCCCATTACTATATACTAACATGTATTAGCAAATGTTATCTATTGCAGGTCCCATTTAATGCAATGAGACCTCTTCAGTCCAGGCTCCGGGTTCAAAATGTCACCTTTGACTCCTAGTAGTACTGCTAGGAATCAAGCTGCCAAATTAGGTTTTCCACAACAGAAAGGCCTTTCACTTCATTAACATACAGCTGGTATGAAAATGGCCAAGGTGTCATCACTAATGTCATCTCAGGCTTCTCAGACTCCTGTAATGATGTCTATATATTTATTTAGTAGCATTTAGTTCATGCCTTTCCAGTAGTAACTCAAAATGAGTTACAATCAAGTAAAGGGTGGATTTCCTTTTATCCAAAGAGTTTATAGTCTTCATTTGTACCTGAGGCAATGGAGGGTTAAGTGACTTACCCAAGGCCACAAGGAGCTGGTGGGATTTGAACCCTGGTCTCTTTGGTTACTAGGCTACTCCTCCATTCCTATATTACTTTACTCAGAAATCCATGAGTTCTGCCCTATCACTCTCACACGCACACATGCACCACCTTTATACCCAAATATTATAATCCCATAGTTTTTTCTCTCAGTTCCTACAACACAGCACCAGAGATATTCTTGTTCACAAGAGCTGTCCTATTTTTTTTCCGTCTTTAACACAGATGATAGACACTACCCTGAAAAGAGCTGGCTTATGACCCCATAGTGGGGACCACAGAGTAAGGCAGAAGAATGCTACAACAGGGGTCATTGTCAAACTAGGGCTATCATTGAGAGGATCATTGGTCTGCTCAGAAGTTGCTTCATTAGTCTGGACCATAGCCAGTAGAAAGTGGTGTGCCACAAGGGCTATGTTCTCACCAATAGTTTGCCCAACACAGCATCAGCAACAGAGAGCTGGAGGACAGATCTGGTGATTGGTTTGTTTGGCCAATCACCAGAACTGTTCCACTGTCCTCGGTCTGGACAGATTGGAGGGGGGGGGGATCTTAAATAGCCCTCCAAGTTATGTTATATATTCATGTCATGCAACAGACATCCTATGGAGGAATTCTGTCGTTTAAGAGGTAAGGTAGGGAAATGATTGCTTGATCATTAGGAAAAACTTAAACTGATTTTTTTCTCCCTGTAGCTTTAAGGTGATGACGTGTGGGTTGTTTCTGTATATCAGCAACATTTGCCTAATAAGAACTTGAAGTCTGGGTTATTTTTGTAGACTGTGGCTCTCTTCTTGGTACTTAACTGTAGTTTTTCTGTGTATTGTTTGGTATTGTCGATTGTTTAATCTCTGCTGTGATCGTGCAGTGGGTTCTTATACCTTTAGGGTTAACTGCTCATTGCACGATAGAGCGGGGAATAGACAGGTTATAGGCATTGCCTACACATTGCAGTTAGTTCATGGTACTTACTGCTCATTAATTGTCAGTGTTGCAAATGGTGAGAGGACACTTAACACCGCTTTAGTAGGAGGAACATGCCCCTCACATTTAGCATGGGGCAGTTGCACCTAGAATGAAGGAGTAGCCTAATGGTTACAGCAGTGGGATAAAACCAGGGAAACTAGGATTCAAATCCCACTGTGGCTCCTTGTGGTCTAAGCTAAGTCACTAAGGGGTATGTTTACTAAAACCCTGTTATGGTGCATGGCACGCTAGTGTGCAGATGCCATATAAGGAGTGGGCGTTTCAGGCTGAAAAAAGCAAAACCAGGATTAATCATGCACTAATGTGCAGGGTGCTCATGTGCACCCTGCACATTAGTGCATGAGAAAGCTGCGCGGGAAGCATAGGTGGCGCGCTGATGCACAAGCACAGGAACAGAGTAACAGTACAATGGTTAAGACACTAACCAATGGGGCAGGGATCATGGGTTCAATCCCCCACTGTGCCCAATGAAGAAGGCTGGCTGAGGCATTACCTATTATGGGGAAGATTGCTTTAGGAGGCATTTTATTTTTATTTTAATTACTACTAGTAGCAATCGCACTCTCAAAGCGTGTTAACATAAGGTGCCCCATAAGGCATATTTTAAAGTGCCCTATCTGCAAAGGCACCCTAGAATGTTGCTTATAGGGAGCTTTATAGGGTGCCGTATGAGTTTCCGCAAGGTCACAGCACTGTTTTTGATGGCAGCACTGTGCAGTTTAAGGAATGAAAATCATAAGTAGTTGCGCTGACATGCAAGGTGAAGCACAATGGTTAAGACACTGACCAATGATGCAGGAGTCATGGGTTCAATCACCCACTGTGCCTAATGAAGAAGGCTGGCTGAGGCATTACCTGTTATAGGTAATAGTGCTGTAAGGGGCATTTTATTTTTATTTTAATTAGTGCTGCCAGCAAACACACCCTCAAAGTATTGTAACATAAGGTGCTGCATAAGGCACCTCATAGGGTACCCCAGAGGGCACATTTTAAAGTGCACTGTCCGCCAAGGCACCCTACAATGTTGCTGAAAGGGTGGCCTATAGGGCGCCATATAGGGTGCCCTATGAGGCACAGCAAGGTCATAGCACTGTGGTTGATGGCAGCACTGTGCATTTAAATGCATGGAAATCTTAAGTAGGTGCGCTGACATGCAAAGAGGAGCAGCAGTGTAGCACAATGGTTAAGGCACTGACTGCTGATACAGGGGTCATGAGTTTGCTCCCCAGTGTGCTTAATACATAAGGCTGGCTGAGGCATCAGCTTTGCAATGTACATATTGTTTCCTGCAGCACTTTATTTGTATTTTATTAATTGCTGCCAGCAAACATGCCCTCACGTGCCGTAATTGAAGGTGCCGCATAAGGCACCCTAAAAGGCACTCCATAGGGCACATTATAAAGTGCACTGTCCGCCACGGCACCCTAAAATGTCCCCTATAGGGCACCCTATAAGTTGCTCCACAGGATAACGTATAGTGCATCTTATATGGACGGTAACCATAAGGTGCCCTATAGGGCGCCCTATAAAGCGCCCTCAGAGGCACCTTATGGGTACAGTACACTGAGGGTGTTTTTGCTGGCAGCAATAATGTACATTAAAAATAGATAATGCTTTGGACAGCCCTATCAAATAACCCTACTGTGGGTTTGAACCCAAAATCTTTGGCTTTACAGGCAGTGAAGTAACCATTGGGCTACAGCTATATAGCTGCTAGCAAGCCCCTGGCTGGCTGCAGAGGGAGTGCACGTCACCACAAAGACAGTCTGCTGTGGTCACCAGGATAGGGTTAGCACACCTGTACCCATGATGCACTGCACATGCAAATCAGCTGTTCACAGATAAACACCTGATGGTGTATGCACCCCCACAGCACCTCGGCCTGGTAGGGGGAACTGACCATGTCCACCCCCACAGCACCTCGGCCTGGTAGGGGGTACTGACCGTGTGTTTTACTGGCACAGAGAAGCTACACACCGTCACATTGTGCGGGTACTGTGCTCACCCTGAGGGTGCGGTGAGGCGCCCAGCACCAGGTCCACAGCACCTTCCATGGCAGAAATAGGCCATGCTGGAAGTCCAAAGCAGTGTTAATGTGTGAGATAGGTTGTTTCTGCAGATAACACCTTGGATATATCTGTCTGTCTCAGTCAGGTGTAGCTCCTAGGAGGATTATGTACCACCACCCTCCTCCAGGGCTGAGGGTGGCAAACAGGGTCTCCCATCAACAGATCCACATTCTACCTCCCTGCAATGATGGCAGTAGAGGGGACCATCAACCCCGGTCCTGCTGGGGAAAAGACTCCCTAAGGGCAGTCAATGCAGCTCTGTACATATCCATAACACAATAGCAGACAGACATTAGGCCTGGATATGCTAAGCTGCACCCCACCACTATCTGATATTCTCCTGCAGCAAGCCTTCAGCCACTACACCCTGCAAGGCACTCCATCAAGACACATACCAGCTGCAAACAGTCTGTTAGTTAGTCCATAGTGCATGTTCCTGGTGGAAATGCATGCACCCAGAACTGGGATGTCAGCATACACAACAAGCAGATAAGTCATTGACTGGACCCCAAAAGGAAACCCATAAATATCACATGATACAAATACTATAGAGCACTATGGGGGTGCCTAGCCATGCTGTCATCACTGCACAGTCAGGGTGAGAGTGATCTCCCAGAAGGACATACTGAGGTTACCCTGTCTGTGTAGGTGGTGGCCGGGCACTAAAATGTCCCAGCCAGTGCCCTATGCCCTGTGCAGATGCACCCTGGCCAGGCCACCCTGTCTGGCCTATACCCATGGTACCTTGCTCCTCATTATGCACATTGGCAGGCCAATACTGGCAACAGTGCTGGCAGTGTGGGCTGTGGAAGGTGTTTGCAGCCACCACACACTGTATAGACAGACACACACTCCTACACCTATGCCAGCATTGTGCTACTATAGAGGAGTTTAGCAGCCCTGCCCACCACACCAGTCCTGGGCACAGTACAGGCATGGATATGGTATGCAATACTGTTGGGGGTCACTCCCCAGGCTGGTAAACACTGTCAGAGACCAGACCTGAAGCACATACCGCAGACATCAGAAAGATTGTTATGATGGAGCTCAATCAGCAAACTGTGCTTAACGTAGGAATTTCTATCTGCCAGTACTCATAGCAAACGTTTGATAGCTGTGTGCCGTATACCCAGGTGTAGAGTGGCATTGCTAAGGTATGCAAGTGCTAGTATTGGGAGATGCACGCAGGGCCCAATGTCCTGCCTCTCCAGGAGGCATTGGCCAATAGGGCCTGTGTGTGTGGGTGTGGGTGTGTCTGCCCCTGTTGGCTGCTTCTTTATGGCAGAGGTTCCCAACTCCACTCCGGAGTGGAGGAGTGGCCTAGTGGTTGGGGGCAAGGTACTTCAGGCCGGAAGGTCGGTGGTTCAAATCCCACTAGAGGACAGCAACCTTGGGCCGGAAGGACTGGGGTTTCTAGTCCCACAGGTGCTCCTTGTGGTCTTGGGCAAGCCACTTAACCCTCCATAGCCCATGTTCCCTGTAAAATAGTTCTCTGTGTGCTGTGCTTTCCTGTCTAATCAATGTGTTTATACCTCAAAAAAAAATTCCTGTCATGATTTGACAATTTCCAATCTGTAATCAAAACCACTGCTGATCGCTGGAAGTAGCGGTATACAAATGTATACTAAATAAATAAATAAAAAAATAAACTCCAGTCCTGGTGTGCCAAACACTGTTTGGGTTTTCATGCTGTCCCTCATGAATATGCATGAACTACATCTGCATACCATGGGGGTGGTGCATAGATATGCAGCACAGGTATTTTTATTAGAGGAAGCATGGAACCTGAATGGTGTGTGGCCCTCCAGGACTGCATTTGGGAGACTCTGCTCTAGGCAATGCACCTGTTTATGGTGTCTGTGCTCGGTGGGGTAAAATATAGGCGTATTAACCATGCGTATGTTCTCAGCAATAAAGGTTTGTCCTTACTAGCATGGTTGTGGGAAAAATATGTGGACTGGATTGGCAGGAGCCCCAGCTGGGCTTTGAACCTGTGACCTTCTGTTCTTGCACACACACTGTCTGTGTGCACTGCACCATCGTGTTGCCACAGATGTGCTGCATTCCCTGGGGAGTCCATGACTGTACATCCGACAGGGCCTGTTTGTTGCAGTGCACGGCACACACCTGGACAGGGCTAGGCCATGGTCTGCTGTGGCCACCAGCTGCTGCCACCTCCACCACCAGTACCGCTCCATCCTTAGATTGGAGACAGCATAAACCCTGAAGGATTTGTGGCCCTCCGGGACTGCATTTGGGGTAATCTGCTCTAGGTAATGTGCATGTTTCTGGTGTCTGTGCTCTGTAGGGTAAAATAGAGGTGTTTGAGCCATGCTTATGTTCTCTGCAATAAAGGTTCATCTTTACTATCACTAGTTAGTTGTGGGTAAAATATGGGGACTGGATTGGGCTTGAACCTGTGACCTTCTGTCTCCAAACACACTGGTTGTGTGCACTGCAACACCGTATTGACACAGAGACAGTGCATTCCCTGATGATACCATGACTGTTTGTCCGGCAGGGCCTTTCTGTTGCAGTGTATTGCACCCACCTACACAGGGCTAGGCCATGGTCTGCTCTGGGCAGCTGCCACTGCCCCCCTCCACCTCCAGTACCCCTGTGCCACCATGCTGACATGCCCTTCTGCTGGTGGTGCTGGTGGCACGCAGTCTCAGGCCATCCTGTGTGCGTTTAGGCGGCTGCCTATGGTGCAGGTTCTGGGGTAGGGGTGCCTGCATATCTGTCCACACGTCCCCCAATCACCGCCTGCCAATGTTCCGTGCCCTTGGGGGTACCTGCTGGGTACTATCCCCTGTGACACTTTGCTAAACACTCTCGTGCCCATGTTGGGCCCTCATCAGTTGCTGTCTGGCTGCTGTTCAGTTTCAGCATTCCTAGGTGCCATCTAGGCATCTGCCTAGTCCGCACTGTGCCCCAGCTGCAGCACAGCATGTGCCACCTGCAGCTCTCTGTATCCCCTTTCCCAGCATCTGTCCAATTGCCCATTCCAACCTGCCCGCCCTGCTGTTGTGGAAATGTGCATGCCATAGGTAACCTGTCCAATGGAGAGGGAAACCCTGATCAGTGCTATTTCACTGTGGGATCATTCACCTTTTATTTATTTATTTATTTATTTATTTACATTCTCTTATATACCGCGCTATTCTGCATCAGTGCGGTTTACATTGAACAAACTGAAATTACATTGAACAGGGTATTATAACTTGGAGATAACTATTTGTATGGGGACGGAGCGTAGACCCTTATAAAATTCATATTTATTTTTTGGGGCTTTCTTGGGAGTGTTTTTTGATGTTCCCCATTACTATCACTATTGTCCAGCTTGATTATAATTTTTTTATATTTTGTTGGGGTCATTTTTAATGTTTATTTGCCCTTTTGTTCCGTGCACATGTATCACACTGCTCACTTTTTATAGGTTTCCCTGGTTTTGCTGTACATTGCTGACAGAAATGGTTTCTCTTCCCTTTAAATCGGCTCTACTGCGAGGTTTTCACTCGCGGTATTTTTTTACTCGCGGTATTTTTTTACTCGAAATTCAGCCCCGCTCCTGTGCGGGGAGCCTCTCCCCTCCCACTCTCCACCCATTGACCCCGTCTCTCTGCCCCTGGGGAGCTTCCTCCGCCCTCCCGGAACCTTTCCACGCCTCTATCGCACAGTAGCGCGCCGTGCACATGAGCGGGCCCGTTAGTGCGGTGCGCACATGTGCGGGGCACAAAAACGCATCATTAGCGTGCACTAAGGTACCTTAGCGCACGCTATTGTGTGCCGCGCACTTGTGCGCCGTTTAGTAAACATACCCCTAAATCCTCCATAACCTCAGGTACAGACTTAGAATGTAAGCCTCTGTGGACAAGCAAATACTTACTGTACCTGAATGTAACTCACCTTGAACTTCTGAGAAAAGGGGTGAGTGAAATCCAATTTCCTTTCCAGTTTTTGGTCTTAATGCATGGTAAGTGCAAAATCCTATCTCACTCTAATACAAGGTCCCCTTTGATTTTTATACAATATTAAAAAGCCATCCTTCTTTTTGGTAGATAAGATCTACTATACCACATAAATGAAGAGCCATCAGATTTACAATCAGATATCTTTTTCCTCTAATTCTAAGAACTTGATGTGCCCTTGTTAATAACTGAGAAGCTGGAGCAGCAGGAGAAAGCCAAAACCAGCAGTAAGTAATCAAAAGCCTCCCAAAGTTATTGCTTAAACTTGAACATTGGGAAAAATCATTAATATTCCAAGCCTAAACAGTTGTGTCAATTAATAGAATAAATGTTTCCATTCTAATATTTCCAAACAGAGTGAGAAAATGCTAAATTGAGCCCTAGGGAACAAATTTATTGTAAGCGTGAAAAATATTTGAGTTCTGATCCTGCTTTCAAATGACAGTGTAATATGTTATGGATCATTTGATTTTTGCATGAAAATGCAGCTCAGCACCCTAAAAGGCACATGCTGCTAACGGCGTGTGTTGCAGTTCTTTTTTTATAGCATCTGGCAGCTAGCAAATGCCAGTCAAAACACAAAATGTCAAGCAACAACTCGACCAATATACATAGCGGTTTGAACAATGGCACATAAATGAACCATGGTGAGTTGCTTTTTCAGTAATCTAAAAACAAACTAGAAGGTTTATATTTACCCTCCATAATATGTCACCAACTCCAAATATTGGTTTCAGTAACGGTGTTTTATTAAACTTTCATACTGCAAATGTCTTTCAAATTATAAACCTAGGGCAATGTTGTTGGTATTTTAAAAGCTCTATTTGTGAGTTGAATGTCTGCAAATGGGCACTTAGATGTACAAAGCACAAAGACATCCCTGGGGCCATTTTAGAAACTGAGTATATAGATGTCCCCAACATGAGAATGTTCATGTAGCAAGGAGGCATGACTTGGAAGGAGATGACGGCATGGCTTGGGTGGAGCAAGAGATGCACATCGCGGTGCGATTTCAGAATGGCATAAACATGTCTGGCCCTGGTTGTTGAGGTATTCATGCCTATACCTGCTCCTGACCATGAATAAAGTGAAAAAAATTGCTTGTTTAATAGATGTTATGCTTCCAGGGGGATGCACATAATGCTCTTACATATCCACAATTATTATTTCCTGCCTAAAGAAAGCTGAGCATAAATGCATACTGTCCCACTGCCGCATATCTGAGTATCTAAAATGGCAGGCTAGGACGTGCAAGTCTCATACCATAGACGCCCCTTTCTGGGGTACCATTCTGGCATGCCTAAGTACCTGGTACTGAGGCCCTTTAAGTCAAGAACATCTATATTACTAAGTCTACATTTGTGCACATAACAGGCCTTGCAATCTGCACAGGGCCTGCCTCCATAACCTGCTATGGGGGGAGGGGTGGTTTCCTGTAGTGGTGATCATCTCTCCAAATAGCAATGGCATGAACAGTCCTGGATTTTCAAATTAAACACTCAACCAGGAATTGGATTTGTCTAGTTTATATTGACATTCACCAATCATACAGGGTACTTCCTTTTGATGGTTGTCCCCTGCAACGTGATTGGTTCATTCATGTTTATACTCTCTGTGGCTGCTGACGTTAGATGCTATCTATAAAGAGGGCAGGCTGATTCTTTTTAATGTTACACGCAGATGTTTTCTTTGGAGGCTCGGAATCGCCTAAACACCTGAAGCAGAGCCTTTTGTTGTGGCTTGAAATGGGATTCTGATAGTGGCTTTATTCCATTTTCATCATGTTCCTCCTGAAGCACTTTTTAAGATAACTTTAAAAAATTCATGAAACTTAATAAAAATGATTAAAAGGAAATACCATATATAGGGAATGATCTGGTCTCTCCTTTTAGCAGTTACTCTGACATTTTGAAGTTTGTTAGTAAATGCTATTGAACCTGCATATTTTGATCAGTGGATTCTCACAGCTTTAATTAGAAATATTTCATTTGATCACCTCAGCACTTGGGGCAGTATATGGGCAAGCTTGGGTGGAGTTCTGAGTTATCCAATTAGTAGTGATATTTAGGCCACTAACCAGATAACTATCCAGATAAAGTTAGGACAGCAAAAATGCACACGAGACTGATCATAAGGCCGACACAACATCTAGGAAGACTAGGTAAATGTTAGGGCAACAGCAGCATCAGGAGGATGGGGGGGGGGGGGCAGCAAAATACAACTATACTCAAAACAAAACAATGAGTCTTAACAGCAGCATTAAATCAAAGCCTCATGAGGGCATAATTTTTCCGGCAAGGAGGATGGACAGTTTGCAAATTGTCCATTTACCCTCATTAAGTATATATTTACAAAACCAAGTTTAATATTTAAAGCATGATGTCCAAATGCACATTCTTATAGGACTTTTCTGGGTGGGATGGTGTTGAGATGCAGGGAGGAGTGGCCTAGTGGTTGGGCCAAGTTACCTCAGGCCAGAGGTATGGGGGTTCAAATCCCATTAGAACTAGAGGACAGCAACCTTGGGCTGGAAGGACTGGGGTTTCTAGTCCCACAGATGCTCCTTGTGGTCTTGGGCAAGCCACTTAACCCTCCATTGCCCATGTTCCCTGTAAAATAGCTATCTCCAAGTTATAATGCTCTGTTCAATGTAATTTCAGTTTCTTCAATGTAAACCACTTTGATATCATGAAAGGTGGTATATAAGAAATGATAAATACATTTTGGTGTTGTTAAGTGCTGTAGAATTGGTGTCAACTCATGGCAACCATCTAGATACAGTTGACTTGATATACCTCCAATCAAGCTATATATCTCAGTGGTTTACAATAAAATAAAAAAACACTAAACCAGAAACAAGGACCAGACAAATGAAAAAAGGATGGATGCCTAGGTTAAAGAGTCAGAAACACAATTAACCAACCAAGATTACATAAGACAGGGGAGACAGACACCCAAAACCAGGAACAAAACTCTGAACTCCAAGGTCCAACAGTGATGCAGGGCTGACAAAAGAGCAAATCAGGAGGCCACTGACCATGCAAAAAGATGGGTCTTTAACTGGGCCTTAAAGGGACCATAAGCAAGCTGAGAGCACAGAGAGAAAGAAAGAGGCAAGGAATTCCAGTGCACTGACACCACATCCCAAAATGCTGAGGTATGAGCGGCAATAGACCGACACACCCAAGGGCTGGGAACTGCCAGAAAGTGAAGAAAAACTGAATGAAGAGACCAGGAGGGAACATAAGGCTGAAGAAGAGAAGATAGAAAAAAAGGACTGGCATCGTGAAGGGCACGGAAGGTAAGTTGGGCAATCTTATGAGAGATGCAAAAGAGAACAGGGAACCAGTGTTCAGCCAGCAGGAGTGGTGTAATGTGAACTGCACGACACACACTGTAAAGCAGCTTCACAGCTATGTTTTGAACCAGCTGCAACAGAGAAAGTTGATAATGGGGAATACCAGAGAAGAGCGCATGGGCAAAATCAAGACAGGAAATCACCAGAGAAAGGAACAGAGCAAAAAACATCCAAATACCTATGGAGAGAATGGTGTTGGTGAAGAGTGAAAAAGCACTAATGGACTATGGAAGAAATATGTGAATCAAAAGAAAGCAATGAGTCAAATCAAACACCAACAATCTTAACAGAATCTTGCAACAGGATCAGAATGCCATGGATGGAAAGAGGTATGGGGGGGGAGAGCAGAAGAGAAGAGAATAAACACAGATAAATTAAGCTTCAATCCATGACTGGACAACCAGTCAGCAATATGAGAAAGCTGTACAGAAACATGGGATGTGGCAGAGCTGGAGCGAACTGGTAGATGGAACAACAACTGGATATTGTCAACATAACAGAAAAAGGTGATACCCAAAGAAGCAATAAGAGAAGCTAAAGGAATCATAAAAATATTGAATAAAATAGGAACCAAGATAGAACCCTGTGGGACACCACAATGCAATGGCAAGGGAGTGGAACAATGAGAACCCCCAAGAAACCTGGAAAGTACAACCCTCTAAAACGAAACCAACAAAGTGCCAGACCAGAGACACCAAGAGAACACAACTGAGAAAGGAGGAGGGAGTGGCTAAAAAGATCAAAAATGGGAGTAAGATCCAGTGAAACCTAAAGAATCTCACAGTGCCCAGCCAAGGAAATGTGAAGAAAATCAGTAATGGCAACAAGCAAATGCTCTGTCAAGTGTTTGAGCCCAGTGAAGGACGTTCAATCTATAAAGGAAGGATTGGAGCTGCTCAGCAACCACATACTTCAAAACCTTAGACAACCTTGAACATCTTTTAGCATTTCAATTTGAAGCAGGAATTTTCTCTTTAACTCTGGTAGCTTTAGGAAAGACAATCTTGTTCTTCCTCTAATAGTTTTGGATTCTATTTCCTTGCATGCGTCATTGTAGTACTTCTCCTTGTCTCATCTTGCTGCACGTTGGAAATCTCTGTTGAGTTCTATGATTTCTCTTTCTCCTCTGGCTTTAGCTTCTCTGCATTTCTAGACAATTTTCAGAGTTTCTTTGGTCATTTATTTTGGCCTTATCTTTTTTTTGTAGAGACTTTCTTTATGTTATCCTATAACTCTTCTGGTGCTCTGTCACTTGTATCCAGAAAAGCAAATCAATTTTGAAAGGAGTCTTTAAATTCAGATGACATAGTCTAAGGTCATATTTTGCTACATTCATGAGTAATTGAGTTTAATTATCAAAGTCTTGTTGGGGGCGGGTACTAAGGATCTAAAAGTTTTGTGACCCCCAATTCTTGCTGCCTATTACTAGCATCCTGTGGTTTATCGTATTAAATTCAAAATTCTTGTTTTAGCCCACAGAGCACTTCATACGAATACTGCAATGTATCTGGCTGATTTACTTATTCTTTGTATTCCTGGTCGCATACTTTATTCTGTTCAAAATAATTTGTTGGCAGTGTCCTCATCCCCACTAGGATTTAATTGGCAACCACCCATCAAGCATCACTTGCTTATCTCGCTCCAGTGTTATAGGACTCTTTTCATTTGGCTGTTAGGTTGGAATCATCTCTTTTAGAATTGAAAAATAAATTACATTTTGACTAAGCTTTTGAGGATTATGTTCTGGGATCAGTTTTGGCTGGATTGGTTTAATGAGGTGTTTTTTGTTGTTTTATGTTTTATTTAGTTCAATAACTTTTGCTTTAGTAGTTTATATGCTTACAGGCCAGTGCTGTACTGGCCGTACAGCCCCTGTATGGCCGCTCAGAATCGGGGTGTGCAGAGGTAGACCCAATTCTGATCCTGCAGGCACATCTGTTGATCCCCATCTAGCACAGCCAGGTTCCTGAATGGAGCTGCAGTGCCATGACATCATGTCGCCATGGCACCATGTCTCCATTCAGGAGCCATGATCCCCAGCTGCCAGAGACATTATTTCCCCACAGCCTGACCCCTAATCTGGCCTCCCATCACCAGGGTTGGGCTGCAAGAATCCCCTGAACCCCCCTCACCTCTTGTCTTTGCCTGGCGCCGCGGTCCCCCGATGTTCAAGGGGACTTATTCCATCTCCGAGGTAAAATGAGTCCCCCGTCTCCGTGGCTGACCCCAGATGTAAAGGACTGACCTCAGAATCAGCCCTGTATGTCCAGGGTTGCTCTCTGACCACCACCCATCCTCACTCCACCTCTGCCCTGCCCCCTTCCTCCCAGAAACAGAGCTCCCTATACAAATAGCCTGTTCGTATGGGGAGCTCTGTCCCTGGCAGGGTTCCTGGCCGTTTAGTGGGTCTGGACATCCAGATCGGATGTCCAGACCTACTAAACGGAGTTCAGAATGACCCCCTTATTGTAGACCACTCTGTTTTACCATTTTGTATTGTCTAGTGACATTTGTTTTATTGAATGTAGTATATTGTGATTTTTTATGTACTATTTTGTTTAATTCTGTTTTCCCTTTTTCTACTGAGAATTTTATTTTTATGTGAATTTTATTGTATACACTACTTTTCTGTTTATGTTTGAAAAGCAGTTAATCAAGTTTATTTAAATTAATATAGAGAAACTGGCCTGAATGAACTGTATAGAGAAGAGTCATTTTCCTCTTTTAAAATTGTATTTACGGTCACTTGAGTCATAGCATATGGTAGGTTTTCCCTTCGGTAATTCTATTGAACTGATTCAAAAGGAAAAGCAAGTCCACTATATGTGTTTTATAAATCTCACTGTGAATCTAGCCCTGGAGACTTACTCACTTTCAGAGTTCCTGTTGCTTTCACTATTTCTTCTCCTGTGATTTCTACTTCCAAAAAATCCTGTACCTTCTGGCTTATTGTCTCCAAACAATAAATCTAAATATTTCTCCTCCAGCCCAGATGACCTTCCATTCTCTGCAAAGGTTTATTGAGTAAACTTGATGCCGTAAACCATCCCTCTCCCCCTCAAGAGCAATTTTATTTACATAATTTCTACATTGCCATTTTTTCAGGTGATATGCCAATAATCTTTTCAGTTTGTCATCTTTTCATAACACTGCTGCCTAAACTTAAAAGTTACTTCCTCCTTATTCACATCTTGAAGAGTAAATGGGGTACAAAAAGCATCTCCAACTCTATTTGTTCTCGGCTGGCCTTATACCTCAATTTTGCCTCAGTAATTCCTCCATAAATTCCATCTTTCTTAATTCCTTTATTCTTGCTTCCCTCTGAATCAACTTCCTCCTAATATAAGCCTTGAATCCATCCGATCTGATGTTTTATGGCCTTTTTCCATTGGCATTCTTCTGAAAACATTCCTTAATTGCCTCTTCAACTCTCCCAGGAACTGACCACCATCTAATAATTCCTAATTCAAAATCAACCTCTTATTCCCCTTGTTTGGACCCCTCCACGGTTACCTCAGTATCTCTAAGGCATGATGTTACCATGTGATGTTATCCACCTCCACTGCAGTGATCCTCCTGCCCTGCTCTTCATTCACTAGAAAGCAGTCTATTCTGGAGTAAGGATCATTGGTTCATTTATGCCAGGAATCTCTTAACCAAATGTTCTGCATGCATCTTTTGAGGATCTGCCTTTGTCTAAAGTCCCCCTGCTCCTTTCCTCTAGAGTTGTCTAGCCTCAACTCTAAGATAAGATTGAAATGCTAGCCATAATTAGTGCCCCCCTCCCAGACCCCCCCCCCCCCCTTTAGAGTCTCCTCAAAAAATGTTCTCTGCTTCTCTTTTGGAGCATAAAAGCTAACTACCAGCACCTTTGATTCCTCCACCCATCCCTCCTTTCCTTTCTTTTTACTGTACTTCTTTTTCCACCTTAACATCTAAGGCCTTGGCAGCAATAATTCCCACCCCTGCCTTTTTCAAACCCTTCTGATCCTAGAAAGACCTGGTATTTTTTTAATATTTTAAGAAATGTTCATCTTTTATTTTGAAATAGCTACAGTATCTTGGAAGTGCTGATTTTCTTCCATACCATTGCTCTCTTGAAGTAGAAGTTCAAGATCCTTATATCAAAAGTCACATTTTATAAAAGATGTAAAGACAGTAATTGATATATTGAAATTGCAATGCTCACAGTTCTGGCAATATTTTAGAAAAAGAGCTGCTAAACATGAAGCCTTTTCTAAAATACAGAATAAGGAGGTGCAGGAGTAGATGCCGACATTTTCTAAAGGCATATGTAGGAAACATCAATTGAGTAAACGTAATTATCATGCATATCTAAGTACCAAAATTTGCAACTTACAGTACATCTATAAGTGCCGATACTTATACATATATAAGGGCTATTTTGCAAACCTATACATATCAGTTGTGGTCAACATTGGCATCCTTGCATTTTAGGTATGTTGTATACAATATCTTGAGAAATAATTGGAAATATTCCAACTGTATGTCATCATACTAATGTAATAGTGTGGTCAAAAGGTATACAGAAAAAGAGATGTCTGTGCAACATAAATGTAGTAATTTCTGAGAAAAAATACAAAATATGACCTGGACAGGATTAATGGCACCCTTCACTAATATTTGGTTGCACAACCTTTGGCAATGATGACAGCCTCCAAACGTTTTTTATAGCCATCTATAAGTTACATACATCTGTCTGCTGGTAGTTTTTCCTACTCTTCAACTGTGATATGTTCCAGCTCATGAATGGTTCCAGGATTCATTTTAACAAAGGCAGATTTCAGCTCTTTCCAAAGGCTCTCAATTGGACTGAGATAAGGACAGTCCATGTTTTCCTTTTTAATCATTCTTTTGCACTTTTGGATGTATGTTTTGAGTCATTGTCCTGCTTGAGGATCCATGAACGACCCAGACCTAGCTTTCTAGGTAGCACATTTGACTTCAAAATACCTTGTAGTCCTCTGACTTCATGATTCCTTTAATACATTCCAGGCCTCCAGTTCCTGAGGCAGCATAACAGACTTACAACATTATAGAACCTCCATTATATTTAACTGTAGGAAAGGTGTTTTTTACCTTATAAGCTTCATTTTTTTTGCCTGTAAATATATTGCTGGTTTGCATTGCCAAAGTGCTCAAGTTTGGTTTCATTTGTCCATAGAACATTTTCCCAGAAGGATTGTGGTTTGTAAAGGAGGGTTTGGGCAAAGATCAGGCATGCCTTTTTATATCTGTCTTTGAGCAGTGGGGTCCTCCTTGGGTTTTTCCCATGAAGTATTTTTTTGTTTAGTGCATGGCATATGGTGCAGGTTGAAACCACCGCTCCAGATTGCTCCAGGTCAGCCTTAAGCTCTTTGGATGTTTTGCATAGTGTTTTTCCAACAGTTTGCACTAACGTTTGAAGATTTCTTTGATTAATTTTCCTCTTCCCACCTTGTTCTGAGAGGTTCTTGACAGTTCCATGAGCAGAAATCTTCTTAAGAACATTGTGAACTGTAGAAACAGGAATCCCAAGGTCTTTGGAGATGGCCTTGTACATCTTTGAAATTTGATGTTTAGTGATAATGGTTTCTCTTTTATGCATGCATATATAGTCCAAAGCTATTTCATTGGCCACTTTTTTTAGGAGATATTGGGCATTAAGGGGTTGAACTGCAAGGGTGCCAATAATGTTGACCACAAATGGATGCCACTATAGCCATCTAATTTTTGAAGGAGAAATAAATAAAGGAGTATTAAGGATGATAACCCCCTTAATCCCTCCTGTAAAGGGCTGGCTGAACCCAGCACTTTTTTATAATATGTTTGTGCCAGGGCATAGTTGCAAATCCCTACATTTACCATTTTGGTCATACACATGTACTCCTTATATGAAATGGGGAATGCATGTGTATTACCTGGTAGTGTTCTAACTGTTCACTCACTAGCTTACAAACTAGGCTCAGACTTTAGATAATACAAAAGCTTTTATTTTAAGAATAATTATGAGATAATAAAGCATCAATACATCACCGAATATTGTAGCCTCACTCTGTGTCGGGGGACTCAGCACGACGTCCAGAGGAATCCGGGAAACACGCCGAAGTACGTCTACTTCTCCCAGGTGTAGGTCCCGGATTCCTGTGGAGAGTCCCCTTCTTTTATACATCATTTCTGGTCAGTTTTTGGTCATAATTTCCGTTTTTCTACATTGTTGATACATTCGTATTGGGTCTTTGATACATTATTGACACAATATCCCCTTTCTCCTCCCCATTCCCAGACTCAGTGAGCATGAGTCATTGTTCCAGCTAAAACTGGTTTTTACTAGCCAAATTCTTAAAACTGATCAACAAGTATGATCTTTAGTAACCTCATGCTGAATGTACAAGTCAACATAATTACTTCAAACTCACTCTCTCATATCCCACTTGTATCACAATCGGTCCTTGATGAGTTGACATTAAGCATAGGTGACTGTATGTATTTTACGTGGTGAACATATCAATCGATATGCCACCCAACAGTTAAAGCAGGAAAAGATCATCATGACAATCACTAGAATCAGAATGGGGTGAATTATTACATTTAAAGCACCTTTGGCAGAAGGTGAATATCCGAAGAAGATATCATACCAGTGGTGGGTGGCAGCAGAGGCAATCGCAGTGCCAAAGGATACCAATCGATCTGCTGCCACCACTGTTTGTACGTGATGGGCGGCAATAGTCCAATTAAGGTATTGTAAATGTCGGTGTATCAGTTGTGACTGGTTCAAAAGTTTCTGCAATTTAGTAAGATTGAAGTCCCAGGTGGGAACATTTAAAATATGTTGTTGCCAAGGGATTTCAGTAGATATATATATATCAGGAGTTAACAAATATGTCTCATTATACCAAGTTAAAGTGGTTACATTTTTCATACATCCTATGAATGGGAGGGAGATCTTTGGAATGACTTCTTGTATAGTAACTAAACATATCTCTTGTGGAGCCACCTCCACCATCCATTCATATGTAGAAGGCAAAATATTAAATTTACAAACATTCAATGAATTCTGCAATAGGCACGGTTCATATACATTCGATTGTGCTCTACATAATATACCATGCATAGTAGTTTCACATAAAGATAAATCATGCGATTGATTATTAATATCAATATAGGTTCCGTATATTTCTGGCGCCCAATAGTACATGTGAGCACTAGCTCCAATCATTAATGGTAATACAATAAATTTGCACATTTGCATTTGCTTGGTTACATTATGAATAATAATTAAGCCATAACATATAGTTGAGTTACACTCAAGTTTCTGTGAGTTTACAGTTAACCACTGGGTGGTTAAATTCAAAAGTGAAGCCCAAACCTGCTGATTTCCAGTCATCAGCTGTGTTTGCATTGTGTCTCGTTGTTCTAATGCGAACAAAGTCTGTAGAGTACATCCAGTCCAGTTAATAAAATTGTTTAGATTTGCTTGCGTATCTGATTCAAATCGTGAGAAGTCATCAAATAATTGTTGTTGCAAAATTGATGCTTGAACCTGTAATCTGGAAGGATGCCATATTGTTGGCATCCAACGGGCTTGCAAGGTCAGGGCCTCTTGTGTTTTAAGTCCTGTATTACTCATGCGATTAGCCAACGTTTCTATATCAAAACTATTCAAAGTCCCAGTTACGGTTCCAATCCCTCCTAGCAAAGTGTCGTACCAGGCACGTCTTCGACGAGCACGACATTGTGGCATCTGAGGAAAGCGAATGGTAGCTGTGAGAATCAGCTTTCGTGCTTCGTGCCCAACTTGGATACAAGTGGAAGGAATTCTCTTTACATGTCCAGGATCTATCTTAGCAGTAGCTATATTAATAACACGTATATAGGAGGACCACCAAGTACGATTTGTAATAGGTGTGGCATTAATACAAAGTAAATAGGAATCCTGTACTGGGTATACATAATGTTGGGTTGCGTTAGAAAACTGACTTTGATTTAACAAAGTCTTAATCATATTTATCATTCCACATTTAGCGGAAAAATTCCACTCACTGACATTGGTACACCGGATCTTTACGGGCGCAGTCACATTAATCACAGCATTATCTTGGTACAATAAATAAATTGGTCTATACCCATTTGGAATAGGTGGTCCTGCCCACATACTGGCTGTACTAGTCACATTGATCATGGGGCACCGTTCATTAGGAAAACAGGTGTAGTTATCTTGTTGTCGCAGAGTGGCATGCCTTTTCCATCCCCACAACTGGAAGGGCCGGGGTTGCAATGGTTGTGCAGGTGTCCAGGCTTCTCCGGGGCCAACCCACCACGAGCAGCAGAGGATGCCAAGGAGGAGGGTCACCTGTAGGTATAACATACACATTATTCCCTTAAGTAACATTTATTTTCAGGTATATATTCCCATTTTTCTACGCCAGGCCGCATTACTAATAGAACTTTATCTCTTCCTATAGCAATTACTTCCCCTGGGGAAGGCGGTCCTTGCGCATCCTGTATCCAAATCTTTGCTCCCACATTTATAGTACTGGTTGATCCAAAGCCTTGGTCACCCCGTATGGTTAGCTCTGTGGGGGCTTGCCCTTCTTCCACCGGGGCTAAAAATATTGGAATAAGGATGAGTTGAGCCACTCGTTCTCCCTCTGGTACTTCATGCGGCTCTCCACTCATGTTCCACAATAGAACCTTAAGTTCTCCTTGATAATCTGCATCAATTACACCTCCCACAGTGAATATCTTTTTTAAAGCATAACTAGACCTTGTGGCTATCTGGCCATAATGTCCCTGTGGTATTTTACATCCTATCCCTGTTGAAATCATCCCAACCCCTCCTGGAGCAATTAAAATCATCTTTAATGCATGCAAATCTAATCCTGCTGAGATTGGAGTCCCTCGAAGCGGGGCTCGGGCTGAGGGGTCAATTTTCCAATAAATAATGGAATCTATCCGTGTCACAGCAATTTGTAAATTTGGGGTCAGCATTCGCATTAAGGGAGTCATGGAATCAGTAATGGGTCGATTATTTAGGCGTTGTAATGCTTCACTTAAATTATCTCTCCATTGCCCAAAAGCCTGTGAGTTGTGAGGATTTAATTTCTTTAGACTAGCTTTCAATAACCCATTCATTCGTTCAATCAATCCCGCTGCCTGTGGGTGATAGGGTACATGATAAATCCATTCAATATTATGAGCCTTTGCATATTCTCTTACCTGTGTTCCAGTAAAATGTGTACCATTATCGGTTTGTATTTGCATGGGAGTACCATAATATTGGGTTAATATTTCAATAGTTCGTAATGTACTCCATTGCGTAGCATTTTTACAAGGATAACCTACTAACAATCCTGAATAGGTGTCAGCTGCCGTACAAATATATTTGCACCCTTGACTACCTGGTAATGGCCCAACGAAATCCATTTGCCAGATTTGCCCTGGAAGCTGTCCTCTTCCAATATGTCCCATTATAGTATGAGGGATCGCCCTATGTTGGGTGTGCTGGCAAATGGGACATTGCAAAATAGTTTCTTTAATTTGATCCAGAGTTAGAGGAATTCCCCTACTCTGGGCCCACCTGTAGGTGGCTTTTTCGCCGAGGTGCCCGCTCTTCTGGTGGGCCCAAAGAGCGGTACCTTGGAGCCATGCCACTTTATCTTCCACGCTCGGGCTCGCTGTGTTACCTGTTTCATCCAATGTCTCAACATTAGCGATGGTGGCTGCCGCATCTGCTTGAGAATTAAATAAACGATCCAAAGAGTTAGCAGGCATATGAGCATCTACATGAAAAACAGTACACTGTGTATTTTGCAGAATTTCCACTATATCTTTCCAAATTTCAACACCCCATAATTCTTTTCCATGGATTTGCCAATTTTGTTGGGCCCAATTTCCGAGCCAGGTAGCTAGCCCATTTGCCACTGACCAGGAATCTGTGAATAAATGACATTGACCCCCCTGTTCCTGTTTTAATGCTAAGTATATAGCGTATAATTCAGCATATTGACTACTTTTCCCTTTACCTTCTACCTCAATAGTTTGATTTATAATCGGATTATATGCCACACTCTTCCACTTGCGTTCCCCATTTACATATTTTGCAGATCCATCCGTAAACCAAGTATGCTGTCGTTGTTCATCTGTCAGATGTTCATATGAGACTCCCCATTGTACCGGGGATCCCACATTTGGTACAGAAGGTTTAATAGGTACCTGATCTTGAGAGGGAGCCATGGCTACCTTTTCATGCAAAGTAGCAATTCCTCCCTCCCCTGTTTTCGCTCGCTGTGAAATATACCATTTCCATTTAATAATGGTTTGTTCTTGTGCATGTCCTACCCTATTTGATTTGGGGTTGGACATTACCCATTGCATAATTGGTATTTGAGGTCGTATCAACACTTCATGTCCTAAAGTTAATTGTTCTGTTTCTACTAAAGCCCAATAGCATGCCTGCAACTGCTGCTCAAAGGGTGTATATTTGTGCCCCGCTTCTGGTAATTTTCTACCCCAGAATCCTAACGGGACTCGTTTACCCTGTTGTTTTTGCCAAAGGGACCAGTTACAATAATTATTCTGTACAGATACATGTAACTCTATTGGCCCTTCCAACAACGGCCAGAGATCTACTGCCTTTTGAATAGCTTCCTTAGTAGCCTCAAAGGCATTTTGTTGTTCTTCTCCCCATTCAAATTCATATTTCTTCCTAGTCACCTTGTATAATGGGGATAATAACTGTCCCAAATGAGGAATGTGTTGTCTCCAGAAGCCAAATAACCCAATATAAGATTGGGCTTCTGCTTTTGTTTTAGGGGTAGCAAAGTCTGAAATCTTTTGCCGAGCTTTATCGGTCACTTCTCTATGTCCCTGGTTCCACTGTATGCCTAAGAATTTCACGGTTTGAGAGGGCCCCTGTGTTTTGGCAGGGTTGACTTCCCAACCCTTCCCCTTCATATGTTGTACCAACAGTTCTAATTGCTGTTCCACCTGCTCTCGAGTCTCTCCCTGCACTAATATATCATCAATATAGTGGGAAATTTGAGTCGGGGTTTTCCTCATGAACTCCTCCAAATGTTCTGCCACTATCCTATGACAAATAGTGGGACTATGTAACCAACCCTGGGGCAACCGGGTAAAGGTATACTGTCGCCCTAACCAATTAAATGCGAATTGGTCCTGTGCCCGTTCTTCTACGGGAATTGTAAAAAACGCATTAGCCAAATCTATGACAGCATACCATTCCCCCCTACGCTGTTGGATCTCTT
Organism: Ichthyophis bannanicus; assembly: GCA_033557465.1. Taxonomy (NCBI): domain Eukaryota; kingdom Metazoa; phylum Chordata; class Amphibia; order Gymnophiona; family Ichthyophiidae; genus Ichthyophis; species Ichthyophis bannanicus. The sequence goes on from CM066032.1 coordinate 1,474,776,324, forward strand.
CTATGATGGTAATGGTATCGGGAACAGCTGCTGTCAATGGGGGTGTCTGTTTATTCAATTCACGATAATCTACTGTCATTCTCCAGGAGCCATCACTCTTCTTGACTGGCCACACTGGATTATTCCACGCCGTAGTGGTGGGTCTTAATACCCCTACTTCTACCAACTCCCTTATAGTTTCACCAATTTCCTTATGCCCTCCAGGTATTCGATACTGTTTCATGGCTACCAATTTGAGAGGTGGTGGGATATGTACGGGGGGCATTTTCACTTTCCCTACCAAAATGGGTCGCATTTGGATAGCCTTTGTATTGTGCACACCGAAGGTGAACTTACCCTCTGCTAACTGTAGAGTCATTCCCTTCAGTACATTAATCCCTAGGATAAATTCAGGAATGGGAACCACTAGAACGTTATATCGACGCAGTGGCAAATTCCCTATTTTCAAGGTTACTTTGGTTTGAACTCCTTCAATTACCCTTCCTCCTAATCCTGAAATTTTCACTCGGGGTCCCTTAAATTTTTTCGGATTCCCCTGAATTAAAGTAGCCTCCGCCCCAGTGTCAATGAGTGCGGGAACCCTCTGAACATTCCCCCCTCGCCAGTGTATTTCTAGCGGAACATAGGGGCGTTCATCCCGCTTCACCCATGAGGCTTGGCTTCCCTGCTATGCCTCATAATCCTCCAGATCCAACAATGATCGGTCTGGGGCAGAGGGCGTTACCACTTTCCACAATCGCTTATCCTCCCTTAGTTGTGTGGCTACTGCCGCAGCCATCTCTTGCCAAGGGTACAAATTTTTAAATTTCTCCCACCCTTCCTCCTCCTTAGGTTCCTCCTTTGCCTGATCTCCCTTCTGCACTGGTCGGGCATTTAATACCTTCTTTTTGTATAATTGCCACAAGTGCCCCGTTTCCTTCCCATCAATCTGTTCCTTGGGCACCCCTGCTTTAATAAGGGCCAAAAACATATCTTTACGAGATACTCGAGGGGCCCCAGGGGTTTCTCGGTTACTATTTTTGTTATTATCTCTAGAAGATCTATTTCGCTCTCTTTCATCTGTCCCAGTGCCTGTCCCCCAATTCCCTAAATCTTGCAAATCTTTTAAACGGGCCAATACCTCAGACACTGGTTGTTCTGCCATGGACAACAACAGAGTAAGTAATACATTTTTGTAAGCTACTGGAGCCGTTTTAATCAAACGATTCCGTATCCCAGGAGTTATTTTAATATCAATATAATCTTCTATTATATCCATAATAGGGAGGGATGCCTTCATAGCCTCCTGTTTTAGTCGTTCTGCCCCCTCCCTTATGGAAAACCAGGGTTTGTCCGAGATGGGCATGTCCTCGGGGGACGGGAATTTGTCTAGATAGGCACTTGCTACAATGTTAAACATAATTTGTCCCGTTACCCCTCCATGGTTTGCAAAATATTGCCTGATTAATCGCTGTATTAATGGTTCTCGACTTAGTGTAATAAATCGCCCTACATCCTGACTATCCATAAACACTCCCCGGGCGCCAGTATCATATAGGCACACCAGCCACTGTACATCCCCTTCCCCGGGCTGCTGCCTAAATTGCCCTAATATATCATCAACCTCTGCCTGGGTAAAATCTTCCACAGTCTGTCGTGTATGTGTATGCGGCTCATCTTCCTGTAGAAACAGGGGCCGCCTATTATCCCCTTCTCCCTCATATACAGGGACCCCATTCTGCATCAGGGGAATTGGATTCCCCTGAGCATCCAATACATTTCGTCTCCCTGGTCCAAATTCGGTTTTTTCTTTCCTACACTTCACTGGTTGTGCTCGCACATCCGGTGGAGGGTCTATTTCTGGGTCGGGACAATATGATCCCCCCGGACAATCATCCCACTCATCTGAGGAGGAGGACCAGACATCCCCGTCCCATTTGTCCAAATCCCAATCAGCCGTGGCTGTAGCCACAGCTTTATAAACTTTCTGTTTATTCAGGCGTCCTCGCCTTTTACGATATTTGTTTTGGGCCACTTTTACTGCTGCCTTCTCTGCTACCGCTTGGTAGTGATCTAATTTATCTTTTAACAATTTTTGGTTACACTCTAATACCACTATCCTACTTTCAGTATGGAGTAATTGTTGCTCCAAACCCTTATTTTTAACTATTGCTTGTTCTAACATTTGGTACACTTTCCGATAAGCGGAAAGTAGCACCCAAGTTTGCCTCCCCAACACACTAACATCACCGGCTTTGCCGGGCAAGCCTCCGAGTACATTTTCTACATCGGAGGGTGTGGCTTCTTTGAGTTTATTATCCCATGCTTCTGCTAAGCCATTATGTATCAATTTTTGGGCCAGAGATCCAAATGGACTCTCTGTCCACCCTGGAATATCTATGGTAGCCAGAGTCTGACTCTTCTCTTTGCGTCTAAACATTGTTGGCTTCCTGCCAAATCGGCGATTTTTTTGGCACACTGCCAATCACCGAATTCGGTATTCGTGGGATTCGCCGTGCACTGCGCTCCCCACAGAGACCGAATATCACCCCTTTCTACCTACCGAATCCTGCTCACAGCGCCAATTATGTATTACCTGGTAGTGTTCTAACTGTTCACTCACTAGCTTACAAACTAGGCTCAGACTTTAGATAATACAAAAGCTTTTATTTTAAGAATAATTATGAGATAATAAAGCATCAATACATCACCGAATATTGTAGCCTCACTCTGTGTCGGGGGACTCAGCACGACGTCCAGAGGAATCCGGGAAACACGCCGAAGTACGTCTACTTCTCCCAGGTGTAGGTCCCGGATTCCTGTGGAGAGTCCCCTTCTTTTATACATCATTTCTGGTCAGTTTTTGGTCATAATTTCCGTTTTTCTACATTGTTGATACATTCGTATTGGGTCTTTGATACATTATTGACACAATATCCCCTTTCTCCTCCCCATTCCCAGACTCAGTGAGCATGAGTCATTGTTCCAGCTAAAACTGGTTTTTACTAGCCAAATTCTTAAAACTGATCAACAAGTATGATCTTTAGTAACCTCATGCTGAATGTACAAGTCATCATAATTACTTCAAACTCACTCTCTCATATCCCACTTGTATCACAGCATGTATAGATTACACAGGTACACTAAAAAAAAATTTTTTTAAACTGCCTCTAATGTTTCGATTGATTTTTACGTTTTTTGGTGCGCTGAATCCAAATCTGGTAACCAATTAGCTCCATTACGTATAGATTTTTTGCTACATTGGGTTAGCAGTTTGAGGTGAACGTTTCAGATTGAGTGCGATCGAGATAAAAGTTTCCTGGATGAATTCTTTATACTAATTGTTTAGTAGTTATTCAAATAAGAATAAAGAAAATTGTAACAAGGCAGCACATAAGAATAGAGTAATGTCAACAAAACACACTGTGATGGTAGCAAAATTGTCTGCACTTAAAACAGCCACATACATGTGCACAAACATTGAGCATATAAGAGCGAGGTTAGACACAAAGCAAAGCAAAGAAATGTGCAAAAAATGTTGTACAGGTATGTATGTAAGAATAGAAAACGCAAACCGCACCATTGCAATACATGAAGACAAACACCCGATGGTGTGAAAATAAAATTCTAATAAATGAGATCCGACACTGTGGTAATAACTAGCAAATTTTTATTTCAAAGTTTAGTAAAAACACAATATTTGTCAACACAGTTTAGATTTTAAAGTCATTCTTGGGTCAATCAATCTCCTGGTGGGCCCATTTCTTCTTCCCCCGAATGCTTCTCTTGGTGCGCTGCTTGGCGTATTTTTCATCTGGGGTTTCCCGCAGCAGCAACCAGCAGAAATCAGCCATCATAGTGGTGTTCCATCTTCCTTGGTACCTTCTCTCTGCGTCCTTGATGTCCTGGTGAAACCTTTCACCTTGTTCTTCACTGTACGCCCCCAAGGTTTCGGGAAAGTAGTTCACATGGGAGTGCAAGAAATGGACTTTCAGGCTCATGTTACAGCCTTGTTCTTTGAAGGCATTGAGCATCCTGGCAACAATATCCTTATAGTTCTCATCCCGCCTGTTCCCCAAGAATTTGAGAACAACATCCTTGAAGGAATCCCAGGCTTCTTTTTCCTTCTCAGACATCGTTTCAGCGAATGCTCCATCTGAAATGAGTTTCCTTATATCAGGGCCAACAAACACTCCTTCCTTTAGCTTTGCTTCAGAAAGTCGGGGGACCTTTGAGCAAAGGTACCGAAAGCACTCACCATCTTTTGGAAGGGACTTGATGAATTGCTTAATGAGACCCAACTTAATGTGGAGAGGTGGTAATAGAATTTTATCACGAGGTACCAAGCTCTCATGAAGAACATTTTTCTCACCGGGTCTCAAATACTCCCAAATTGGCCAGTCTTTTTTCCCCCAGTGTAGGTCGCGGGCCCGGCTATCCCACAAGCAAAGGAAGCAGGGATATTTGGTGAAACCGGATTGCTGCCCTAATAGCATGGATAGAATTTTAAAGTCTCCACAAATCATCCACTTATGCTCATCATAACGAATCTTCTGAAGAATCAGGGCCAAATTCTTTCTTGGAGAATAACAGAGTGAGCAATAGGAACTGAAGCGAATGTGTTGCCATTATGAAGAACACCTTTTATGCTGTCTTTTGATGAATCAATGAACAGCCGCCATTCAGCAGGATCATACTTGAGTTTAAACTTTTCCATCACTCCGTATATATCGTTGCAAAATACCAAATCTTCCTCTTTGCTGAAATACTTCAAAAATTGTGTCTCGCGGTTGCGGTACCAATAAAAAGTTGTTCCTGGTGACAATAGATTTTTCTGTTTAAGCCGAGAACCTAGCAGTTGGGCAGCATCTTTTGGGAGTCCTAAATCCCGGACTAAATCATTCAATTCAGCTTGAGAGAAAAGTTCAGGTTTCGGATCTGGTTCAGTTTCAAACTCGGAAGTACTGGACTCATCGGGAAAAGCCATCTGATGAGTCTCATCATGATCAGAACCGTCCACACAAATATGATCCAAAGATTTTGGTGGTTCAGGCACAGGTACTTCGTTGCTATGAGGCATAGGCCTAATTGCTGAGGGAAGGTTGGGGTAACTTATTACGTTCTTATTTTTTAAGTTGTATCCCTTCACAATGCAAGAGCAAAAATAGCAGTCACTGCTGTGGTCTCTTTGTTCACGCCACATCATAGGTATTCCGAAACGAAATGCTTGTTTTTTACCTTTCATCCATAAGCGTAGATCTTCCTCACATGTCTTGCACACTTTGTGAGGAGCCCACGGTTTGTCTTGATCGCCTAACTTCAAACCGAAATAGGCGAAATATACTTTTTTAATAAATGCAGAAATGTTCCTCTGCCGCTTTTTCACGGTATATTCCCCACAAATAAAACAAAAACTGTCCGGAGAGTTGACACAACCTCTGGCTCTGTGAGCCATCACAAATACACAGCACTGCAAACTACAACTGTAGTGAACCACTTCGGAATAAAGCTGGATTACGACTGAGCAAACAAAAGGTAATAATGAACTTGCAAGAAACTGAAATTTGACAGGAACGTTCATGTCGCAACCACCGTGTTTGAGCGAACGAGGCGAGGCGAACAGGAAAGAACATGCGCCAGCGCGAGTACTGGATTTAGCCCCCCGCCTCCCAATTGTCCTGTTAATGTATAAAATTAATACAAAACACTCTAAAATATCATGAGGGAGTGTTTCTAGTTAGTTAACCATTACAACCTCTATTTTGGGCCAAGAAAATAAACTGCAGTCGGCTAAAAAGAAATTATGTGAACATTCCTTATATGGGTAAGAAATCTAATTTTGCAAGAAAACGTGACGTGATGGAACATTTTGGCTATTTTTCCTGGATTCAGCACCCCAAAATCTATAGGAATCAGTTGCAAAACTGGAGGCAGTTTTTTGGTAGTGTACCTGTGTTATTGATCTGCCCAGGCCACTCATAACTAAATCCCCAACATGCCCCCTTGCAAGTTCTATATAGTAAGCACACCTACAGGTAAATTCAGCCCTTTCTAAAATAGACATTTGCATGTGGATGGTATTTCTATGTGTAAATGATGGATTTTACACATGGAAATAGTTAATAAAGCTTTAAAAATAACACCTGTATCTTCCAAACTTAATTCAATCCAAACACTACCTGAAGTATCTAGCTTCTAGTTTACTCCCCTCCCCCCACAATTAAAAAAACAAGTTCCATGTACCTGTGGAGGGGCCTTTAGAAAAGACATCCAAGTGCAATCTGGGATGTCTAAGCCAGAATATCTGGAAAATAAAGCAGGCATGTCCAGGTGCAGACATTTATTTATTAATTTAGTTAGTTAGTTAGTCTTATATACTGCCCAAGAGTCTAGGCATAACTTCACTGTCCTGTTTATACATGGAGTTTTTTTCTTTGTTTTTCCTACTGGTATGCTTAATTATTGTAAACTGCATAGATTGTGTGCACTGTTGCGGTATAAAATAAAATTAACCATAACTATAACCATAACCACAAATGTGGACATGCCCAATATGGACATTTGCAGGGGCATCTACATAAACATCCTGAGAATAGTATTTTCAGAATCTGGCCCTCTAAGAATAGTCTAATGGTTCAAGTAATGGGCTAGGACCAGGGAAGCCAGGGATCAAATCCCACTGCTGCTATCATTGTGATTGAACTGAGCACTGGGGATGATGGAGTTCTATCTTCTCTAATATAAGAAGGGTGTTCTTTTTTCCTTATACGTTTCTTTTCTTTGCCTGCAAATGTGTCACTGGTTTGCACTGCCAAAGAGCTCAAGTTTGGTTTCATCTGTCCACAGAACATTTTCCCAGAAGGATTGTGGTTTGTAAAGGAGGGTTTGGGCAAAGATCAGGCATGCCTTTTTATGTCTGTCTTTGAGCAGAGGGGTCTTCCTTAGCCTTTGCCCATGAAGTCCTTCTTTGTTTAGTATGTACAAATGATCAGTAGTAGTAGTAATATGGTGTGGGTTGAAATCACCACTCCAGATTGTTCCAGGTCAGCCTTAAGCTCTTTGGATGTTGTACATGGTGTTTTTCCAACAGTTCACATAATCCTTCGAAGACTTCTTGGATTTATTTTCCTTTTCTCACCACAACCTGGGAGGCTCTTGACAGTTCCATGAGCAGAATACTTCTTAATAACATTGCGAACTGTAGACACAGGAATCCCAAGGTCTTTGGAGATGGCCTTGTACCTTTTGAAGTTGGATGTTTGGTGATAACGGCTTTTTTGATGGTCTCAGGCAGCTCTCTTGTCTTCACTATTGTGAAAATGGAACAGGAAGTGAATGTGGCCATCTTAAACACTAGACAGGAATTATTTATTGAAATATTTTAACTACATAAAGCCAGGCCCGACACAGGCCGTGTTTCGCTTATGTCTTCATCAGGGGCTTTTGGCTCAGCGCGGTGTCTATGTTACACACGTTTCCTTTCAGGGAACCCCCTTATGCCGCTCGAAGTGAAAGCCGCCGCATTTTTGTTGTGCTTTTTGTTGGACCATCTTAAACACTAGAGCCATCATTCATTGGTTAACTTAAGTCATGTGAGTACTGACAATTGATCATAGGTGTATCTAATTTTACCGCAATGGGAATGTGGTTCTTCTATTCAGCTTGATTTGAATTGTTTATAAAGTTGCCAATAATCATGTCCTGGCAATGTCCCAGTTTTTATAGTATTTTTTACTATTTTCTTTTTAATTGGTCTTGTTTTATTTGATTCTTCTATGTGTCAAATATGTATGCCATTTCACTGACTACTTTTCTTTTTAGGAGATATTGAACATTAAGGGGTTGAACTGCAAGAGTGCCTACAATGTTGACCACAACTGCAGAAGGCATTTCTAAGTCAGAGGAGCCAAGTATATATGTAACTATGAATAATCAAACTTCCATGCCAATTTTTGCTTTTAAGATCCAATTACCATCTAAAAACCTGAAACCTCCTATGGTAGGTCATTGTGAGTTTATGCTGCAAATGGAAACAGAATGATGTAGAAGTGGTAAAAGAGACAGTGATCTGCAAGCATTTCTAAATTATCGTGAATAATTTTGGATATTTACAGCTAATGCGGTCATAACACCTAGAATGAATGTGGGGATAGAATGGCTAAACTTGATGTGACATATTTTATTGACTCTGTTTTTTTTTTTATTGATAGCTGTCATGCAGAGTCAAGTGATTCACTGACTAAATTAATGCCATGTTTTATTTCTGCTTCTGCTGTGCTTGCTTTTCAGGGACAGTTCAAATTTGGAGTAAAACAAGGAGGTGAACTGGATCAGAAATTGGTTGACTGACAGACAACAAAAGGTGATGGTAAATGGAACTCACTCGGATGAAAGGAAGGTGATTAGTGGTGTTTCCCAGGAATTGATCCTGGGACCAGTACTGTTCAATATATTAGAGAGTGATATTGCTGAAGGACTGAATGAAAAAGTCTGTCTTTTTGCAGATCACATGAAAATTTGCAAAAGAGTGGACTCCCCTGAGGGAGTGGATAGCATGAGGAAAGATCTACAAAAGTTGGAAGAATTTTCTAATGTTTGACAGTTAAGATTTGCTGTAATGTGAAGAAGTGCAGTGTCATGCACTTGGGAAGGAGAAATCCAAGGGAATTGTATGCGATAGGAGGTCAGAGGTTGGTGTGCATAGACCAGGAGAAGGACCTTGGAGTGAGGATCTCAAGGTGGCGAAATAGTGTGACAAGGCGGTGGTCAAAGCTAGAAGGATGCTGGGTTGCATACCGAGAGGAATTACAGAAGAAAGGAGGAGGTACTAATGCCACTGTACAAGTCACTGGTGAGTCCTCACTTGGAATATTGTGTTCATTTTTGGAGACCATTGTTTGCAAAGGATATAAAAAGACTGGAAATGGTTCAGAGGAAGGCAACCAAAATGATTTGATGCCTGCGCCAGAAGACATATGAGAAGAAACTTGAAGTCCTAAATATGTATACTCTAGAGGACAGGAGGGACAGGGGAAATATGATACAGACCTTTAAATACTTAGAGTAATGAGCAAACAAACCTCTTCCAAAGACGGGGAAACTGCAAAACTAGAGGACATAAAACTGCAAGGGGATATACTGAAAGGCAATGTCAGGAAATACTTCTTCACTGAAAGGATTCTTGGAATGCCCTCCTGATGGAAGTGGTGGGGGCAAATACAGTGACAGAAATCCCGCCGCGCTGCAGAGCCTGGGTCCCGAGGCCGGTATGTAACTGGGTTCCCGGGGGCCAAAATCCCTTGCTGCGGTTGCGCGAGGATTCTTGGGGGGGGGGGGGGACGAGGAGGCGTGCAGCACGGCGATGCCGGCATCAGCAGCCCACGTCAGTGACGTGGGGGCTGGCGATTGGTGATGATGACGGTTAGGGGGGGCGTGGTGTCGGCATGAGAGGGAGATCGCAGCGTGTGATCTCCTTCTTCCTCGCCGAACGCTGCAGGAAAAAGGTGTGTTGGTCCGGGCTCTTGCTGCGCTTCTAGGTGGTGGGGGGGGGGGGGCTAGGCCACGGGTCTCTTTTGCTGCGGGATCCATCTCGGGAGGTGTGTTGCGGGGGCGCAGAGGCAGTTGCGCCGTGAATAGGGGCAGCTGTTTGTCGGGTGCCTGGCCAGCCGCATGTGGATTTAAAAAAAAAAAAAAGAGAAAAGAAGGGGGAGCCTGTGAGCATTTGGGTTTACTCGGGCATTGTTGGGCTTTGGTGGAAACGGGGGGAAGTTGAGCCTGTGGGGTTCAACTAATACCATAATAAATAATTATTAAAACTGAAAAATATAGGGAGGAAGGTGTATAGGGCTGGGTTGTCTTTGGGTGAAAAAAGGGGAAGGGGCATTATGGTCTGTCGGTCTCGATGGTTTGGGGTCAGAGGTGGGGAGGGGGCCTCGGGGGCGGACGATGGCGGGCAACGGGCAGGGCGGCGAGGGCGTGTGGTGCCCGTACGGGGTAGAGTGGTGGAGGGGAGGGCGTTGGCTGTTGGGGCAGCTAGGGGTGCTCGGCAGGAGCGGGGTAGGGTGAGGTTCAGGGGTGCTGGGGCCGAGGGGGGCACAGCAGGTTGGGCCTCGCAGGGCGGTCGGGGTTTGGGGAGCGTCGCCACCCCTCAATGGAGGGTGGCGGTGAGGTGGCTGGCATTGCAGTGGACGTTCCCGGGGCCGATGGTCTCGCTGGGGATGGGGCAGTGGGGTCAATGGCTGGCTCTGGTGTCGCGGGGGCAATAACGGATTCTGGGTTGCGGCTTGACGCCTTGGTGGGAGGGCCTCTTGGCCCGCCCTCACCCCCTGCAGCGTTTGGCTGTTACACTCCCGGTTTGGGGGGCAGGCATTTCCCACATCTTGGTTTTCTCTGGGTCTCCGGGTCCTTGGGCATATGGGGCCGGCCCCTGGGGTGGCGTAGGGCATTGGGGGGCGGCTGGGCTGACCAGATGGGGGCCGGGGCAGGTGTGGCCAGGGGTATCGCGGATAGGAGTTCAGCGGCCTGGGCGGCCGGTGGCCTCGGCTCCTTGGCTTGGGGCTGGGGTGGTGGGCCGCGTGCTGCGCCAAGCTCTTTGGCGGCAGTTGCTGCTGTTTTTCTCCTTATTTTCCTTTGCAGGTCCCACAGAGTGTACCACCCGGGATGACCTCGACTGACACTGGTCGGGCTGGTGGTGCAGGGGCCACCGGTTCCGCGGCAGAGTTATCCGGATCGGCGGTGGGGGTGCGGACCATTGGAGTCTTGGCAGCGCCTTCCAGTGAGGCTGGTGAGTATGTGGGGGGTGAGGGCGGAGAAGGGGGGGTGTGCGAACTTTGGGGATGGACTCCCGGTAGGGGGGAAGGCGAGTGCGAAGCGCAAGTGCAGGTGCCGCTGCCCGCATGCTTCTTCTTCATCCTCATCCTCGAGATCATCATCGGGGTCGTCCGGTGAGTGTGGGGGTCGCGGGCGAGAAGGGTAGGGGTGGGGGGGCCTTGTTGGTGCGCTGCGCTGAGTCATGGGAGGGCATGCCATGGAAACTGCGCCATCGGATCAAGCGTTGCAGATATATCAACATTTTTTGCTTGCTCGAGGGTCGGAAACGCTTGGGGGAAAGCAGAGAAAAGCGCAAGGAGGACGAGAAAGTGGGCAGGGGGCGGGAGGCATCCCGTACCGCTCTTCTCTGGACCCGGGCTTTTCTGCAATGAGTCAGCGTATGGGGCCATTATTTCCCGGAGCAGTATGGGGTGCTGCTGGCTCATGGCGACGCGTTATTAGCTGCGTCAAAGGCGCACGACGGGTGGGCCTGGCTGAATTATAAGTTGGGGCGGTGGGGCGAGATGTCTGTTGGCATTTCAATAAGTCATTGTGCCCCTCCCCCGACTGTAAATTTAAGCATGCTTGCTCCGTGTGTGGGGGCGGACATGCCGCCGGTAAGTGTAGTCGCAATGGAGTGGACGGTGCCCCGGTGGGGGGGGCAAGTGAGGGGGCCCTTATGCCGTTGGCCCCCACGCCCATGCGAGTTGATGCTATGCGCCCGTGGTTAGTGCAATATGGGCGGTCTCGTTCGGGGGGGCGTTGATTTTGCTCTTGCAGGGTTTTGTCTGAGGGTTTTTTGGATTCCCTTTAGGGGTGCGCCGGTGAGGGGTGGGTCGCGAAACGCTGGTTCTGTGTGGTCACTGGCCAAGGTGGTACGGGGGAAGGTCGGGGAGGAGTGCACGCTGGACCGAGTGGCTTGGCCCTTTCGGGAGCCCCTGTTTTCCCCATTTACAGTATCCCCGTTGGGAGTAGTTCCTTAGAAGGAGCCAGGCAAGTTCCAGTCGATCCATAACACAGGTACACTACCAAAAAACTGCCTCCAGTTTTGCAACTGATTCCTATAGATTTTGGGGTGCTGAATCCGGGAAAAATAGCCAAAATGTTCCATCACGTCACGTTTTCTTGCAAAATTAGATTTCTTACCCATATAAGGAATGTTCACATAATTTCTTTTTAGCCGACTGCAGTTTATTTTCTTGGCCCAAAATAGAGGTTGTAATGGTTAACTAACTAGAAACACTCCCTCATGATATTTTAGAGGGTTTTGTATTCATTTTATACATTAACAGGACAATTGGGAGGCGGGGGGCTAAATCCAGTACTCGCGCTGGCGCATGTTCTTTCCTGTTCGCCTCGCCTCGTTCGCTCTCGCTCAAACAAGGTGGTTGCGACATGAACGTTCCTGTCAAATTTCAGTTTCTTGCAAGTTCATTATTACCTTTTGTTTGCTCAGTTGTAATCCAGCTTTATTCCGAAGTGGTTCACTACAGTTGTAGTTTGCAGTGCTGTGTATTTGTGATGGCTCACAGAGCCAGAGGTTGCGTCAACTCTCCGGACAGTTTTTGTTTTATTTGTGGGGAATATACCGTGAAAAAGCGGCAGAGGAACATTTCTGCATTTATTAAAAAAGTATATTTCGCCTATTTCGGTTTGAATTTAGGCGATCAAGACAAACCGTGGGCTCCTCACAAAGTGTGCAAGACATGTGAGGAAGATCTACGCTTATGGATGAAAGGTAAAAAACAAGCATTTCGTTTCGGAATACCTATGATGTGGCGTGAACAAAGAGACCACAGCAGTGACAGCTATTTTTGATCTTGCATTGTGAAGGGATACAACTTAAAAAATAAGAACGTAATAAGTTACCCCAACCTTCCCTCAGCAATTAGGCCTATGCCTCATAGCAACGAAGTACCTGTGCCTGAACCACCAAAATCTTTGGATCATATTTGTGTGGACGGTTCTGATCATGATGAGACTCATCAGATGGCTTTTCCCAATGAGTCCACTACTTCCGAGTTTGAAACTGAACCAGATCCGAAACCTGAACTTTTCTCTCAAGCTGAATTGAATGATTTAGTCCGGGATTTAGGACTCCCAAAAGATGCTGCCCAACTGCTAGGTTCTCGGCTTAAACAGAAAAATCTATTGTCACCAGGAACAACTTTTTATTGGTACCGCAACCGCGAGACACAATTTTTGAAGTATTTCAGCAAAGAGGAAGATTTGGTATTTTGCAACGATATATACGGAGTGATGGAAAAGTTTAAACTCAAGTATGATCCTGCTGAATGGCGGCTGTTCATTGATTCGTCAAAAGACAGCATAAAAGGTGTTCTTCTTCATAATGGCAACACATTCGCTTCAGTTCCTATTGCTCACTCTGTTATTCTCCAAGAAAACTGCGAGAATTTGGCCCTGATTCTTCAGAAGATTCGTTATGATGAGCATAAGTGGATGATTTGTGGAGACTTTAAAATTCTATCCATGCTATTAGGGCAGCAATCCGGTTTCACCAAATATCCCTGCTTCCTTTGCTTGTGGGATAGCCGGGCCCGCGACCTACACTGGGGGAAAAAAGACTGGCCAATTCGGGAGTATTTGAGACCCGGTGAGAAAAATGTTCTTCATGAGAGCTTGGTACCTCGTGATAAAATTCTATTACCACCTCTCCACATTAAGTTGGGTCTCATTAAGCAATTCATCAAGTCCCTTCCAAAAGATGGTGAGTGCTTTCGGTACCTTTGCTCAAAGTTCCCCCGACTTTCTGAAGCAAAGCTAAAGGAAGGAGTGTTTGTTGGCCCTGATATAAGGAAACTCATTTCAGATGGAGCATTCGCTGAAAGGATGTCTGAGAAGGAAAAAGAAGCCTGGGATTCCTTCGAGGATGTTGTTCTCAAATTCTTGGGGAACAGGCGGGATGAGAACTATAAGGATATTGTTGCCAGGATGCTCAATGCCTTCAAAGAACAAGGCTGTAACATGAGCCTGAAAGTCCATTTCTTGCACTCCCATGTGAACTACTTTCCCGAAAACTTGGGGGCGTACAGTGAAGAACAAGGTGAAAGGTTTCACCAGGACATCAAGGACGCAGAGAGAAGGTACCAAGGAAGATGGAACACCACTATGATGGCTGATTTCTGCTGGTTGCTGATGCGGGAAACCCCAGATGAAAAATACGCCAAGCAGCGCACCAAGAGAAGCATTCGGGGGAAGAAGAAATGGGCCCACCAGGAGATTGATTGACCCAAGAATGACTTTAAAATCTAAACTGTGTTGACAAATATCGTGTTTTTACTAAACTTTGAAATAAAAATTTGCTAGTTATTACCACAGTGTCGGATCTCATTTATTAGAATTTTATTTTCACACCATCGGGTGTTTGTCTTCATGTATTGCAATGGTGCGGTTTGCGTTTTCTATTCTTACATACATACCTGTACAACATTTTTTGCACATTTCTTTGCTTTGCTTTGTTTCTAACCTCGCTCTTATATGCTCAATGTTTGTGCACATGTATGTGGCTGTTTTAAGTGCAGACAATTTTGCTACCATCACAGTGTGTTTTGTTGACATTACTCTATTCTTATGTGCTGCCTTGTTACAATTTTCTTTATTCTTATTTGAATAACTACTAAACAATTAGTATAAAGAATTCATCCAAGAAACTTTTATCTCGATCGCACTCAATCTGAAACGTTCACCTCAAACTGCTAACCCAATGTAGCAAAAAATCTGTACGTGATGGAGCAAATTGGTTACCAGATTTGGATTCAGCGCACCAAAAAACGTAAAAATCAATCGAAACATTAGAGGCAGTTTAAAAAAAAAATTTTTTAGTGTACCTGTGTAATCTGTATTGCCCTCCTGGGGATTCCGTGACTGACCGCATCCTTCGGGACCAGTGCGTGGTGCGCTATGCATCCTTCGATGCAGCGGTAGTTTTTGGTGCGGCAGTGTGGGTCCGGCGCGCTGTTGACGATGGTTGACATTGAATCTGCGTTCCGCTTGTTGCCTGTTCATCCTTCGGCTTTCCCTTTGTTAGGTTTCCGTTTTGCATCGCGGTTTTATTTAGATAAGTGCATGCCTATGGGTTGTGCGACATCCTGCGCCTACGTCGAGGCTTTCAGTACATTCCTGCTCTGGGTGTTGGAAAGACAGGCGGGGGTCTCAAACATAGTGCATTACTTGGATGATTTCCTGTTTGTCGGGCCTAGCCAGGTGTGAACTTGCGCCTACCTGCTTGAGACCTTTGCGCTGGGTGGACTTCAGTATTCCCATAGCGGCTAACCAGACCCTCGGGCCCGTGATGCGCCTTACCTTCCTGGGGGATCGAGATAGATACTGAGTGTATGGTGGGGCGCCTGCCCGAGCAGAAAGTCAAGCGACTCCGGGAGCTGGTGGCTGTCGTGGGATCGTCTGGCAAGACCACCCTTCGGGTCATGCAGTCGTTGGTTGGACATCTTGAACTTCGCTTGCGGGGTTTTGCCAATGGGGCGTCCTTTTGCATGATGGTTGTCACTCTCCATGGCAGGGGTTCATCGTCCGCACCACTGGATTCGCGTGTCATCGGGAATGCGTGAGGATTTGCGTGGGTGGGAGGCTTTCTTGACCGGTCTCAATGGTTGCTCAGTTTTGCAGCTGCCTGAGCTTTCAACTGTGGACTTTCATCTGTTCACAGATGCGGCAGGTAGTTCTGGGTTCGGGGCCTATTGTCAGGGGGTGTGGTGTGCAGAGCCTTGGCCTAGTGAATGGGTTCACTCCGGCTTGACCCGCGATATCACCTTCTTGGAGCTTTTCCCCATCGTTGTAGCATTTTGGGTATGGCTGGAGCGTCTGCAGGATTGGCGGATGGTGTTCTGGTGTGACCAATGCCGCGGTCGTTGAGGTTATCAACAGGCATGCCCCTTGGTGCCCGAGGGTAACTTCCTTGATGTGGATCTTTGTGCTCGCTTGCCTGCGTCCGAATGTCACTGCCAGGGCATGGCATGTGCCGGGCTCCCAGGATTTTATCGTTTCCAGTGGGCACAGTTCCGGCTGTTGGCTCCGGAGGCAGAAGAGACGGCTGCGCTGGTCCCTGAGCATCTTTGGAGGGTTGGGATCCAGACTTGATGGCTTTGCTGTCCTCGTCAGTGGCGTACGGCACTTGGGCACAGTATCGGGGAGGATACTCCCAGGGAGTATGTTTGTGTGTGCGTGGCCTGGGGGGAGTGTTCCCGATGGGCTAGTTGGGCAGTTCATGCTGTGGGCACAGAGGGAGGGTTGGTCTCGATAGGTGGTCAAGGTTGCATTGGCCGGGTTTTCCTTCTTCTGTAAGGTGGCCGGTTGGGGGAACCCCATGGTATCGTTTTAGTTAATCGCCTGATGGCAGGATGGGCCTGGGCTCAGCCCAGTTCACAGCGACTGGTGACTCCCGGTTTCCCACGAACTGTTGCTTCAGATTTGCGCAGCCTTACCTCACGTCACGGCCTCTTGTTTCGAGGCTGCCTTGTTTTGCGCATTTTTTGCGACAGCCTTTTGTGGGGCGTTTCGGGTGTCGGAACTAGTACCGCGCTCCTCACGGGGGGTGCATTTGGCGGTCGTGATTTTGGGCACATGACGGAGGAGGAGTCTCAGGTGCGTAATTTTATCCCGCGGTCCAAGACGGATCAGATGGGCAAAGGGAGCTGGGTGGTAAGGTGCACTATTTTTCCCTTGCCTTCCTGTCCGGTGCATGCCCTGTGGAGTTATTTGCAGCAGCAGCCGCGGGTCCCCGGATATTTCTTTAGTCATGAGGACGGCGGGCCGGCAACGCAGTTCCAGTTCACATCTGTGTTGTGCTTGGTTTTGCGGTTCCTGGGTCATGGCGAGCGGAGCTATGGGTCACGCTCCTTCCGGATTGGGGCAGCCACGAGTGCGGCGGCTGTCGGTCTTGACATGCGGGTCATACAGCTGATTGGAAGGAGGCACTCGGGTGTGTACAAAGGCTATGTTCGCCCTTAGGCGGCCTGTGCCGGGCTGGTCTGGTGGTGGTGCGTGCTTGATGACCGCCTTGCAGTTGGTGGGGGGGGGGAAAGGGGTGAGGGGGTACTAACAGTTTCCTTCCTATTGCAGAGCTGCCGGCTGTTGGCCATCCAATTTGTCCTTTCTGATGGTGCCTACTCATGATTGGTGTATCATCGGCCATTCCTTCGTTTACTGGGCTGAGCGAAGGGCGGCAGTGCGGCCATTGGGCATTCACCTCGGGCTGGCAGATGCTGGAGTGCGGCTGTGTTGGATGGGACAGCATGACATGCGATGGTGGCAGCTTTTGGACTTCATTCAGGCGAAGCTCACGCAGCGACGTTGGCCAGTCGGGCTGCTAATTCACCTGGGAGGCAATGATTTGGCGAGCTGGTCCTGCCGGCAGATCATCAGAACCGTACAAAGAGACATTGGTTCGGTGCGGGACTTCATTTCGAATATGGCCATTGTTTGGTCGGACATCGTCCCGCACCCTGCCTGCTGGGCATAGCGGCGGTGGTCGCGGGGCCTGGTCAAGATTAACAGGCAGATAGGGCGATGGGTTCAGCAAACGGGTGTGCTGGCTTGTACTGTCTCGATGGTGTTCACCTGGCCTGGTGGGGACAAGATCTTTTGCTGAATGATTGGCAGGAGGCCCTGGAAGGTTGGTGTTGGTCGCAGCTTTACTTGGTGGGGGCGGCGCAAGGATAGAGATCTACCTTGCGCTGGTGGTGGGGTAGCGAGCTGGCGCTCGCCGACCCGGCGGGACATTTGAGGCTGATGCCGCTTTGCAGGGGAGCGGCAGTGCTCCTTGGTTGGGAGAGACATCACGGTTGGGGTCTCTGCCCGGTGGAAGGCAACTTGCCTGCCTTTGCTAAATAACATGGCGAGGCGGGCATGGGCGAGGGGGAACGGGGGGGTGGATGATGCACCACTTTGCTAGAAACGGCTGGTGGGGGGCATCATCCGGAAAGGGGGGGGGGGTGGCAGAGTTGGGATTTAAGAATGTTGAGTTGGGCCCATGTTGGGGCCGGTTTTATTATTCATTCAATAAAGCTGCGACCAAATTTTTTGTTACCAAATTCCAGTGTGTGTGTGTTTTGTGGTGGTGCCGGGGGGGGGGAGGGGTTGGAAGTGGTGCCAGGATGTCAAGGCTGATAGCAGGCAAGGGATTGGCATCCGGATACCTCGGTTAATCCCGCCGCGCCGCAGGGCCTGGGTCCCGAGGCCGGTATGTAACGGTTCCCGGGGCCCAAATCCCTTGCTGCGGTTGCACGAGGATTCTTGGGGGGGGGGGGCGAGGAGACGTGCAGCACGGCGATGCCGGCATCAGCAGTCCACGTCAGTGACGTGGGGGCTGGCGATTGGTGCTGATGCTGGTTGGGGGGGGGGGCGTGGCGTCGTCATGAGAGGGAGATCGCGGCGTGTGATCTCCCTCTTCCTCGCCGAACGCTGCAGGAAAAAGGTGTCCCTCCCCACCCTCCCATGTGTTATACAAAAACTTTAAATTGGTGTTCGGGGTCGTCGCAGCTGGGTAGGGGGGGGGTGTTGTGCTTCGAGCCATATTGGCGGTCGGTGGGGTATGCGGGGTAGCGAGCTGGCGCTCGCCGACCCGGCGGGGCATTTGAGGCTGATGCTGCTTTGCAGGGGAGCGACAGTGCTCCTTGGTTGGGAGAGACATCACGGTTGGGGTCTCTGCCCGGTGGAAGGCAACTTGCCTGCCTTTGCTAAATAACATGGCGAGGCGGGCGGTAGGGGGAACGGGGGGATGGATGATGCACCACTTTGCTAGAAACGGCTGGTGGGGGGCATCATCCGGAAAGGGCGGGGGGGGGGGGGTGGCAGTGTTGGGATTTAAGAATGTTGAGTTGGGCCCATGTTGGGGCCAGTTTTATAATTCATTCAATAAAGCTGCGATCAAATTATTTGTTACCAAATTCCAGTGTGTGTGTGTTTTGTGGTGGTGATGGGGGGGGGGGGGGGTAGGGGTTGGAAGTGGTGCCAGGATGTCAAGGCTGATAGCAGGCAAGGGATTGGCATCTGGATACCTCGGCTATTCAAAACAGCATGGGACAGAAACTGTGGATCCCTTTATAGCAACAGGATAAAATCAAAATAACCTTAACAGTCTCTGCTATCTCAACATATAGAAGTGACCTGCACGGGTTGTGGGTACACCCCTAAACCAAGGCATGGGGAGAGGTGACTTCCACCTACCCTTCTCACCCTGCTGGGCATACTAGATGGACGATGATAGTCTTTATCTGCCGACATATACTATGTTGCTATCATCATTATCAAATGAGAAAGTTATCCCTGAAGCAGAATGGAGAAATGTACCCTTTAAAAATGGACTACATTGAGTCTAGTGACCAATCATTCTTTGCTGAAGAAAGCTAAGAAGACCTTTTTCCTAAAATGCATAAGTAGCTATCATGCATTTTTGCATGTGGCAACTGCATGCTACGGCTCGTAGTGACCCTTACTGCGGGGGCATAACAGTAACCATATACAGATTTGAATGCTATTTATGGGTTAGGGGTAGTATGTGTGCATGGAGAGCACACTGAAGTTAGCACAGTGTGAGGGAGACAGATTGCATGCTGTCAATGTTGCAATTAGAATAGGTGCAACTAATGCCATTTCAATTTTTATTTATGTATTTATTTATTTAACTCATTTTATATACCGCAAACCTAAGAGTCTAAGCGGTTTACAGTGAACAACATGCCAGTGCTTCCAAGGAACAAAATTAAAAGAAAGGAAAAAACAAAACAAAAATTACAGTAAAGATATAATAGAAAAATCTAATCTGAGAATTAAAATTGAAACATTTGAGAAGTGTTCATTAAATAAGAATGTCTTAAGTTTTCTTTAAAGTCCAGTAAATCATGCAGAGTGGGTGCAAAGAAAGAGAAAGTGTTTCTTGATGTTGCAAAGCTGAATTTGGAGTAAGCTGAAGGTACATGTAGAGAGTTGAGGGAAATTGACCTCCTACTCCTATTATCAGGTGTTTTCTGAATGAGAGTTTGAAGATAGGTGGAATTTGATTCGCTCATGGTAACTACACTGTGCATGAGGGTTGCATCCACTCATTAACTGCTTGTAACGTGCTATCCATGTCCTTGACAGTTATTGTAGAGGCTTTGCATCTACCAAACATTTGTTTTAAATGCATGTTAAGTGCAAAAAGCTAAATACTTTAGCATAGGTGTTGGAAAGAGGTGGGCCACACGGGCCCTGGCCCCATCAAAACTTGGCTGCTGTGATTGTGGCCTTCTCCTACTTCTGCCTGCGGGGATCCCATTCCCTGCGGGCATTTGAGCACTGCAATTAGTAGCCTTCCCCTCCTTTTATGCTCACAGGAGAGCAGATCCCTGTGGACTGATAGGAGGGGAAGGCCGGCAATCACATTCTCACGTGGTTTGGCAGGTCTGGAGCAAATCTTGGCCTCCAGAAAGCAAACAGCATTCTGCTGCCCCTGTACTTTAGTAAAAGGAATCCTAAATTGTTCTATATGTATTTTGAAAAGTTCCAAAAATGGTTATGTTTAAAGAAAAGACCATATGATTGTATATGGCATCACTGAGTATGATATATGCTGTCGTGGGGCGCCCCGCCTACGCCATTAGAAATATGGGGCTACTCCAGAGCAAAGATTATTTTAGGTAGCCAAAGGGAATGTAATGTTCATCTGACGTAGTAAAGATGTTCTTACTTATTCCAGCTTCCTAAGAGCACTCATTAACGAAACCAAGTGTAGAGAAATGAAGGCTTTTATTCCCCGTCAGTGCAAGAGTTCAAACTAAGACCTTTAGAATCAACAGAAAGTCCTTTGTTTCAAAAGGTACCAGCATTCAAATCATATGCTTAATTGTTAAACTTCACAATTAATGCAAGGCTTGATTAAAGGAATTCAGTTCATTCCATTAGCATAGGAATTCTACAAACTTCTTCTAGGTTACACGGTGGCTACAAACTCCTGGCACGAGGCTATGCACAACTCACATTCCATCTGTTCAGGTTGAGACATGGGAACAGTATTTATGCATTCTATCTCCATGGACTCTTCATCAGGGGAATAATCACTGTCCCTGTCTGATACAGGTCTGTGTGCAATGTCTCTAGGGTCTTGTCTCCAATACCACTGTGTTCTAAGGGCTTTGGGGATTTTATGAAACCAATCTGGCTTCTCCTTCTTTACAGAGTGAGCACGTGTTTCAACAGGGCTTTTAGAACTCAAACATTTAATATCATTAGTAAATCTTTCATACCTGGAGTCTGGCTCATTTGAATCCGGGGAGTTTTTCCTTTCAGGAACTTTCCTCCTATAACAGGTTCTCTGCCTGTAAGCCTTAGGCAATGCTCTGCTTTCTGGCAGCCTGGTAAAACCTGACGTGGATTCCCTTTTCTCCCTTGGTAAGAACTCAGCCTTTTCACAAAGTGGTTTTCCTTTCTTGCCTGTTATAACTTGGTTAGCATTTCTCAGAGATTGCAAGCTTTTCTCTAAACCATTCTCTCTGGTTCTTTGCTTCTGTCTCCCTGCTCTTGAGTCAGGAACACTATGAGAACAGGGCGTGGCACACACTCTAACTTCAGAGCTGGCTCTAACAAACTTCCCTTGAACAGCAGCACGGTCAGCCTGGCCCCTCTGGATTTCACCCTTGTGAACTCTGTTCCCTTGGGCTTGCTCACATAGGATTCTTTCACTTACTCCTTCTCTTGGAGCTGATCCTCTTAATGGAGCTGTTCCTCCTTGTGAAGCCGTTCCTCTGTCTCTGTTCCTTCTCAGGTCCTTCTCTGTGTGCTCTCTCTCCTTCTCTCCTTTCTTCCCCTCCTTCTCCTCTTTGCTGGCATTCAGCTCTGGCTTATAAAGGAATCTTTCCTTCAAGAGTTCCGGGGTCACACCCAGGTGCAAATCATTAGCCTTCTTAGGCTCATTAGCTCCTGTCTGTTCATTCCTGCTCCCTCTAGATGTGCCTGGAGGTAACTGCACATCTAGATTCCTAAAAGAAACAAGATTTATTTTCAAGTTCTCAACTTTATTGATACCCACATCATGACAATGCCAAACAAAACCTACTACTGATATAGCATTTTGAGTTTTCTGCCACAGCTGGGCCCGCTCTAGGGAAATATCAGGGTCTCAGAAAGTACTCCTTCACCTGTAACAGCTGTCAGGACATGTGGCACGAGTGTTCCTAGCAATGTAGATACCAGATGTCAGGTAGATAAGGAAGCAGGAGAAGAACTGAGTATAGAACTAAATCCAAACATCAAGCAGAGGTATTGAACAGGGAGAAGTCAGGGCAGGCAGCACAGGTTTGTAGAGATTAACTAGCAGAAGCCAGACACCAAAGAACAGCAGAGAACAAGGCAGCTTCTCACAAGAAACCTATCTGAAGATAAAAAGGATTCAGAGCCAAAAGATTGCAGGTAGGGAAAAATATGAATTTTAATGACATTTCCCCACAAAGTATTTCTTTTTTTTTTTATTTATGTTTTATATTATTACAAACAATTCCAGAATACAATCTGAAGCGAAATACACATAACATACAGAGATACAACAAGTTATCTCAATAGAAATATCACCAAGGAAATACAAAACCAAATAGTTAGACCACCATATACCCACTATAAGATCCGAGAAAAAAGAAATCATTCTTAGAAACCTAAGATACACAAAAAAAAATCACAGGAGCACAGATATCATGGTATGGCAGCCGATATGGGACTCCCCTCTACCCCTCCCTCCCTACTTTGTATAAATTGCACCAATTGCAAGGGCTCAAAAAACAAATATTGTTTAGCACGATACAAAATCACACACTTACAGGGATATCTTAATTTAAATTGAGCTCCCAGAGAGAGAGCTCTCTGGCGTAAAGCCAAAAAATCTCGCCTCCTTTTCTGGGTATCTCGAGCAAGATCGGGAAAAATATGTACTTTTGAGCCCATAAATTGAGATTGAGACATTTTTAGGAAATACAATTTTAGGACAGCGTTCCTATCGGATTCAAAGGCGAAATTAACCACAAGAGTAGCCCGGCTTGTCACCACCTCTAGTGAGCTTTCAAGAAATTCAGACAAGTCCATCGTGGAAGTCACTGGCTCTGCAGCATTACCCTGCTGACCAAGCGGGTCCACCGAAGAAATAGACACATATTGAGCCCTAGCTACCGGAGGTAACGAGCCCTCGGGCATTTGTAACACATCCACAAAGAACTTACGGACCAGGTCCAACGGTACAAGCAAGGGTGACCTCGGAAAATTCAGGAATCTCAAATTATTCCTCCTCAGCTGGTTATCAAGAAATTCAATTTTTCTCGCCTGAATCTGCCGATCCCTTGAATTTGCCACACCAAGGGCCTGCAACTCCTCCACTTTGGATTCCACCTGCAATATTTTTGTAGCATGTATAGCCGCCTCTGTTTCCATTGAGGAGCACTGAGCTTTAACTTCAAGCAAATCCTGGGATACAGAACCCACAAAAGGTAAGAAGGACTGCTGAAGGGTAGAGATAGCTTCCCATAAGCTATCTAATGTTACTGGCGTCGGTTTTACCACAGTCCCAGGAAGCCGAGATGCCACAATATGGGGGGAGCTACTTCCACCAAGCTCAACCCCTGATACACCGCCGGAGGGAGACACCCCAACTCGACCTCCTACGGCTCCAACAGCTGACCAATCTTTCACAAAGGAGCCCTCAGCAGTCCCAGGAGCTTCACACACCGGTGAAGCCACATTCGACTGCCGCATCGTGAGAGGGCATCCAGGTTGAGCTGGGGACGCCTGAACGGGGCTCAGAGAAACCCCTTCCACACTGAGATCTGCCTGCACCAACGGCGAATCCCTCGAAGCCATACCGCCTGCGGAGGTACAAAATCCGGTAATAAGCATCTGAACAAGCTGGTCCGATGAAGAAGATGACCCCGAGGGCTTCTGGGCATGCTGTTTCCTCTTCCTCCCCATTAGAGAAGTTGCTCAGGTACCGGACCAGGACCAACACACTCGGCGTCCTACTCCATCGCCATCTTGGATCTGAGGAACTTCCCCCACAAAGTATTTCAAACAATGTTGTAAGAATTTTGCTTTATTATTAAATTTGGTGTGAGAATTGAAAAAACTAGTTATAATTTTTTCACAAGTCATATTATACATTATGTCAGTCTGCATACAAGCAATCTGCATAAGTGTTTTTAAGATAAATATTTTCTCTTTGAAAAGTTGTACAAAGTAAACATACTAAAATCATCCTCATACTTCGTACCCACTATTTGTGTTTATGATGCTTGTGTAGAAAAGCATGTGAATAGTTAAAAATCAAATGTGCTCTCATTCTCCACCCCCCCTCCTCCCCCGGACATAAACACTCCTACAGGGGCATGTCTTTATCCTATGGCTAAAAGTAACTTGCTCAGTAGACCCAACATACATACTTTTACAAGTATTTGAATTAAGACATTTTCTGTCGATCAACCTTCACCAGCTAAATCCATTTCAGTATTAAATTTTAGCTGTCACATTTTTGACCATTCTTCAAGAATCACTAACTTCCTCTTAATTTATCCACACCTTCCAGGGTGTCTATTCTGTTGCACATTTTGATATCATCCACAAAGAGGTATACCTTCTCCTGATAGATCTTCTGCAATATCACTTACAAAAATATTAAGAACAGGACCAAGACTGGTGTCTAATGCACACCAGTGCTAATTCCCCTATCTTCAGGTTGAATTCCATTTACTACTATCCTCTGTTGCCTCCCACTCAACTAGTTTCTTGCCCAGGAACTTTAAGGTCTGTCTTAAGGACAGTTTATTTTATTTTATTTATTTAACATTTCTATACCGCGTTTTCCAAAATATCAAGCGTGGTTTACAAATAGCAACAATTTGAGTAGTACATAAACAGATACATACTCAGTTTCATGGAACGTTGTAAAACTATATACAGTAGTATAGGATGCATTAAACTATTTACATGAACATAATTGAAATCTCTCAAAGATGCAGAAATCTTAACTTGGTTAATTTCCAAGTTGCCTATGCAGAAAGTGTCAAAGGTGCTGCTAAATTCTAAGCATATCACTTCTAGCACTCTACTCCCATCCAATTCTCTGGTCACCTGGTCAAAGGAATCAATCAGATTTGTCTAACAAGACCTTCCTCTACTAAAGCCATGCTGTCTCAGATCCTGTAATCCTCCCTCTTCTTTCAAATGATCTGCATATAAAGCCCTCAGATAGGGACATTTTCTTTTGCCCTTAATTTTCTCAAAATACTACTTTTGCTTACTATTTATTGCTATACTGTGACAAATCAGATACGTCACTTTCATATGCCCCCTCCTTCATTTCCCACTAAATGCTTTCATTAGCTCCTTTCACACTTTTAAATTAATCACTTGCATGTTTGATAAAGCTTCTTATAGCTACCTGTCTATAATTGGAACAGTTACTATGACAATTGCTTTTTTTTATATGTGCAACCTTGATTCCTGGAAATATTATTTTTGTGTGGAGGAGTGGAGGTGTTGCCCACTGCTTACAACAGTAAGCTGGGAACCAGGAATGCCAAAGCTCCAAATTATTTTCTTTAGTTTTTTTGGTTTTTTTTTAAGTTCGCATGTTTTTTATTTCCTATTAAATCCATTCCACAGATCTGTCCAATAACATAGCCAAAAACATAGTACAGGGACCATCCAGCAGTTACACACATACTATGAGAGAGATGCATCCACTAGCAAATAACAATCAACTTGATGAGAACATACTTAGTACTAAAGCAATTTTATTATGAAAAAAAATCCCCTACTGTTTTTTTACATGGTGTGAAAATATTGTAAACTATTCCGTTTCTCTACTGCAATTCTTTCATTAGAAAACTATGTGGATGCTTCTGTTAAAGACTCCCTCGCCATGAAGATAAGACTTGAGATATTAGAAAATTCTGCTTGATTTTTAAATCTCTGCTTGACAAATTTTCCTAAATCTTCTTATGTGGGTGCTAGGAAACTGTTTAAATTGTATTTAACATAAGTTGTGGGTGTCCTGACGGAATCCCACCCCCTTTGACTAAGTTTCTACAATTCAAATTCATGCTTGTCTCTTTCCAGTCAGCAATAGCTCTTGCCAAACAAGATTATTTCCCCATCACCCAAAACCTATTTGTGTTAAAAAAGGTTTTGGGTGATGGGGAAATACCGGGGGTTCAACAAGCTGATGCTTTAAATGTATCTGCTATTTTGGAATCGTCTGATAAAATACACATTGTTCCATCAACCTAACGTGTAACATTTGTGCTAACTATGATTGAGAATGGTTTCTTAAGTTGTTTTTTTTCATAAAAGGAGTATCTTCTTTAAAGGATTGGCAGTGTTTGTTTTTCCATATTTATACACAAAACCATTTATTGCCTATGAATGGTGACTTGTCACCCTTCTCCTATCCCAGTTTTTATTTATTTTTCTGCTTTTGGTTACAGAATATGTTTTGAGGTCTAAGGGCTCTGGGAGACAAATGGAAAAATGCAGATGTAGTTTAAGGTAGATCTGTGGAAATGAAACCTAAAATATATCTTAATCCTAAAATCCTATATCTTTCGAATTTTTTAATTCATTGTTAGTCACTTTGGATGAGAAATCAGAAAGATAGTATAAAAATGTTATGAATAAAGAGTGTGTGTGTGTGGGGGGGGGGGGGGGAGTACTGAATGTTCTGTGGTGACACCTCCTCCCACATGGCTGATTTCATATAATTTTGCTCCACTTAAGTTAGACATGAAACTTCCACATGTTTCGCAAGGACTAGTATGTTTACGTGACATATGGTACATGCAGCCATTGGAGTCAGACATGATAAAGTCTACAAAATACTGGGGATCAAACATTTGCCTACATACAAACTGAGTAGATGTTCGGCAGCTAAGCTGGAATACATTCAGGCCATTATTAAAATGAATGCTTTACTGACAACAGTTTGAAAATTCCTTTTAGAAACACAGCACAGCCAAATAAGACAATAACCGAGGGAGAGCGGACTCGTCGCTCCTCCTTTTCTTAAGTCCTCCCTTTCTTCCCCTTTTGCACCCCCTCCCCTTCTCCCGGAACCCCCCACAAATCTGACACAACTCCAACGTTTGGTAAAACAACTGGTCGCAGCTTTATTAACCATTAACACATGCACAATCAAATCGAATATATATATAACGGCGGAATGATGCATTACCAGTCATATCACTAGCAAAGTGATAGCGCCTCCACTTGCCTCTTCTTTTCACCCTTAGCCCCTGGCTTCGCCATATTAGTAACAAAAGCCCAACCAAGGGGTTGTCTGGGTCGGGGGTACCCCAGCCCCGTCCCAAGCTTATCTTACGTGTCCGGACCCCGGAAACCTCCGGGATCCCGCTTATCCCCCCCTCCAACTGCGACACCCCTAAAACACACCCCCTCTTCGCCACCACTGATAGGGCGGGCAGGTGGGACAACCGGCCTCCAGGCTCTTCGCCAGCTAGTTCGGGGCCGCTGGGGCAGACTCTGACCCGCCTCTTCCGTCCTCTCCCCATTGGCTCCCCTCCTGCCTCCTGCAGGATGAGGAGCCAATAGGTTTAAAGGACGCCCTTGCCTAGCTACTCCTCATCCCCCCCACCCACCCCCACCTCTTCCTGCAGGCCTCCTCGTCGCTCCATGCCGCTCCGCCCGGTTACGGGCGGCCGGCATGGACGGGGCCACCCGGCCTTCATTAACCGAGGGAGAACGGACTCGTCGCTCCTCCTTTTCTTAAGTCCTCCCTTTCTTCCCCTTTTGCACCCCCTCCCCTTCTCCCGGAACCCCCCACAAATCTGACACAACTCCAACGTTTGGTAAAACAACTGGTCGCAGCTTTATTAACCATTAACACATGCACAATCCAATCGAATATATATATAACGGCGGAATGATGCATCACCAGCCATATCACTAGCAAAGTGATAGCGCCTCCGCTTGCCTCTTCTTTTCCCCCCTTAGCCCTGGCTTCGCCATGTTAGTAGCAAAAGCCCAGCCAAGGGGTTGTCCGGGTCGGGGGTACCCCACCCCCGTCCCAAGCTTATCTTACGCGTCCGGACCCCGGAAACCTCTGGGATCCCGCCACCGGCGCAGACGACCCCGTCGTCATTGCGCCACCCCCCATACCAGAACTGCGACCAGCGAGAATCCCGCAACACAACCCATTCAACTGCCTCTTGCCAGTCATTCAATAATAAATCCAAACCTACCAGGGATAAATGCACCCCATCCCTGCCGTACAGACCTTCACAGCCCACATCCACCCATGAATGTAGTATTTGGTAACCGCCATGTGCACAGACCCACCGGCTGATTTGTCAGTTTATCTTAACTAAGCCCCGAGACCAGCGCCGCTGATCCCGACCACTCGGACGTGGTATAATGTCAGACCACATGACTATCACTTCCGGGAATAAATACAACACTTCCCCCAAATCCCTCTGTACCACCCTGATCAGCTGTTTGCAAGTCCACGCTGACAAGTCGTTGCCTCCCAAATGGAGTAAAATCAAGTCTGGTGATCTCCGAAGGCGCGCATGGTGCCGAAGCAAAGGGAGCAACTGCGTCCAACATAGACCTCGCTCACCCAGCCATGAAACAGTCACCACCGCGGGATCCAGGCCAAGATTCGACCCCAAAGGCCACACAGCCGCATGCTGACCCGCCCAATGCACAAATGAATGGTCGATCAGCCAACAGCTATGCGGGTTCCTCCTTTGGTCTGCAAAAGAAACACACAATTAGCCAAATGCATCCCCCCCCCCCAAAACCGTCCTCTTACAGCCGGACATAGCCCAAGAAAGCCTTGGACCGCCTTCTCCCTATGTGCTGAACCTCCCGACTGGACAAACCCTCCACCGCGGCACTAGTTGCTGCACCTATACGAAAGGAATGTGCCGCAAACTTACGCAGATCCTCGCCTATCCGCCGTAGCACCATTCTTAAAACTGCTGTCACCTGAAACTGGGTGACTCCGTTCGCTTTAGCATGCATAAATAGCACCCCTTTGACCACCGGACGAAGACTCAAATATTCCCGCAATGCTGCCACCACGCAAGTACTCCCCCCTGGGACCTCCTGCAACACCACCCATCGACCCCGCCCCAGATGATCGGTCTTAGACCGGGCCAACCAAACACGCAGTGTACCCCTTTCTATCTGGATATGCTGGTAAAGAAGCCCCCGTACCCGAGCCCCTGCCGAAGAAGCAATCAACTCCCCCATCCGAAAGGCCCCAAAAAAGACCAAACAATAAATTGCTTTAAAAAGAACCACCTCGTAACCCGATGATGCCAAGGAAGGAAGCGCCACGCATATCCGCAGCAGCAACTCGTGCGTGATTGGTCACCGGGAGTTCCCTTGCCCCGGCTCCACCCTCCCCCACCCTTGCATCAGCCTCTGAGTTAAAAACCCGCCCGCTGCTGGGGACCAACCCGCCGCCTTCGCAAAGAACAAGAAGCCCGCTAGATGCGACTGCACCACCGCTTTGGATAGCCCTTTCTCTTTTGCATCTACAATTTATTTATTTATTTATTTAGCAATTATTTCTATACCGCTCTTTCACAAGTATCAAGTGCGGTTTACAATGAACAGTATGTTATATGGTAAGGGTGGTATCATACCAAGTCAGTTTACATAGAACATATTGAACTATTTACAGGTAACAATATAAAGTATTAACATTATAATTATTAGAACATTAAACTGTTAGAACATATATACATTGTTGATATTTACAATTATGTCAATGAAATGCGCTAGCATCCAATCGGACATGGATTCCGGCCGCCACCCTCGGGCCTCGCAGAATTCCACAATCTTACCAAAGCCACGCTGATACGCTGGCCATGTTGCCTGTGCCACGGAGCTCCGCAGCAAACTCAACATCCCTCTTGGCCAACGCTCCATAAGCACTCCGGGACCGTCCATCCGGATGCATCCGCTCCTGGTGCCAGCCTCCAAAACCGGGCCCACTGAAAACGAGAAAGAGCATCCGCTACCTCATTACTGCATCCCGGGATATGCCGTGCTTTAATCACCACATTTAAACGTAGACACGCTAAAACTACCTCCTGCATTAGCTCCGCCACCTGCTTACATCGTGGTGAATAATGGTTGAGCACGCTAACTACCGCTGCATTGTCACACCACCACAATATTCGCCTATTAGCCAGGCGCTCTGGCCATACTTCCAAGGCTACCAACATTTTATTTATTTATTTATTTAACATCTTTTATATACCGCACTATTTATAATCAGCGCGGTTTACATATAACAAGAAAACATCAGATAAGATACATATTATCTGTTTTTTACATGGAACAGGAACAAAAAACTTGGGTAACCAGGATAATTATTTACAATGAATAATAGTCATTGAACTATATACATATGGGCGGCATATTGCATGAGAAGAACCTTTTTAGTATGAGAGAGAGGTATGAAGTGTTACTGGGTTAGCAGAGGTTACGTGTTAATAGCGGGATTGTTGCTATTTGAGTGAGCTTGTGTTACTATGTTCTCTGGGAAATATTTGATGAAAAGGTGATGCTTCAAGGCCTTTTTAAACTGGGAGAGATCAGCGATTGCCCTAATGTGTGGTGGGAGGGTGTTCCAAAGTTTTGGAGCGCATAAACTGAAGGATCGGTTTACAGTTGCGGAGATGTATCTTGACTCTTTTGGAACCATTAGCATGTTTAATTCCGTGGTTCTTCTAAGCCTGTTGGAAGGGATTGGTTGGATCATCTCTGATATTGATGAGGGAGCAAGTCCTTTGTGAGCTTTGAAGGCTAGTAGCAGGGTCTTGAAGGTGATTCTCGCTTGGATAGGGAGCCAGTGTAATTGTTTCAGGAGAGGTGTTACATGTTCTCTTTTAGGTACCCCGAAAAGCACTCTTGCTGCGCTGTTTAATGCTAGTTGAAGCGGGTTAAGGGTAGATTGGGGGAGCCCCTGTAATATACAGTTTGCGAAGTCAAAGTGCGGGATAATTAGAGCCTGGTAGACGGTACGGAAATCATCTGGATCAATCAGTTGGCGGAGGTGTCTGAGGGAGCGAATCTTGAAATAAACTGTCCTTACAGTGTTGGTTATGTGGGTCTTCATATCTAGATTCTGATCCAGAGTCACTCCAAGGTATCGGATGTGGGATTTTACTTGCAGCTTGGCATCTTGAACCTCAAGGAATGTGGGTGGTGTGAACTTAGTGTTCCTTGAGATAAAAAGAACCTCTGTTTTTTTGTTCTGGATTCTGAGATTTTGAGTCAATAGCCAATTTGAAATGGCGTTAAAACAGTTGGTTATGGGGGTGAGGTTCATCTTATCTATGCAGAACGGTATATATAGTAACACGTCATCAGCATAGATCATATAGTTGACATTGAAGGACCTGATAATGGTGCATATAGGTTGCATGTAGATGTTAAATAATAGTGATGACAAAGAGGAACCTTGCGGGACTCCTTGTCCTTGGTGAAACGGATCTGATGTTTCACCATTTGAGCGAACCTGCTGCCATCTCTCTGAGAGGTATGAGTTGCACCATTCGAGAGCATTTCCACAAAGGCCCTTCTCTCTTAGGCGGATAATAAGAAGATCGTGACAGACCGAGTCAAAAGCAGCCGCAATATCTAAGAAGATGAGAACAAAGCCCTGTTTGATGTTATCGATACCGGAGTTTAGGCTGTTGAGAAGTGAGGTGAGGAGCGTTTCGACCCCGTGGGATTCCCTGAATCCATGTTGACAGGTATCCAAAGGTGCTTCAGTGTCGATATGGTCTTGTAATTGTCTGTAGGCTATTTTTTCAATTATTTTAGCAAGAGTGGGTATGCTAGAGATGGGTCGGTAAGAGTCTGTTTTTTGTGGATCTAACTTGAGGGTTTTTAGTAGAGGTTTAATAGAAGTCTGTTTGAGGGCAGCAGGGAATGAGCCTGTGTCAAATGATAGCCTTATGATCTTGGATATTATTGGAGCAAGCTCTTTGCGAAGGTCCTTTATCCAAAAGGCTGGACAAGGATCAGTATGTGCTGTGGATAAGTTGAGAGATGAGATTATATCTTCAATTAGCTTCAAAGAAGGGGTGGAGAATGAAGCTAAAGGAGCTGGGAGCCCATAAATATTCGGGACAGGGGGTATTGTAATTTTATTTGTACAGCACATCTTAGATTGTATGTAAAGAGCATATTCTTGTGGGTTAATTTCACACTGGTGTTCCGGTGAAGGTTCCTTGGCTAATTTTTTGACAAGCGTAAATAGGTCGTGGGGTTTATTTATAGCACGTTTCAGGATGTCTGTATGATATAGTCTCATTTTTTCTGAAATGGCTTTATGGTGAGCATCAAGATGTTGCATGTATGCGGTTTGATTGGTATTGGTGCGTGACCTCCTCCATTTCTTCTCGAGCTTTCGCAAAAGTTTTAGGGATTCTTTCAGATCTGATGTAAACCAAGTAGCTTTTCTTTTTGAGGGCTTGTTTCTGGGTGGACGAGATGAAATGCGGTTGAGTCTGTTGTTCCAAGAAGTGATAATCTCTTCCAGGTTTAGGGTAGAGTCTTTAAAGAGTGCGTCAGTTTCATCGAGGATCTGTTCCTTGTTAAAAGGTTGGAAGCTTCTGGATGTGGTATTTGCATATTTGTTTAGGTCCTTGTCATCAGAATATTGTTTCTTTTGAATGGGAATTTGGAGCATAATGAGATTATGATCTGACCATGGGACATCTGTAATTGCTAGTAGAATATTTTGAAGTTGATTGAGAGCGGATAATGGGGCAAACATGGGAAATAGCTCCAAAAAGGCCACATTATTCACCAACCTCGAATCACGCCATGACTGCGGCCATTTTTCAGCACACCAGGCTCCCGCAAAATAAATGCCTAAACCTATTCCACCCGCAGCATCAGTAAACAACTGCAAGTCCTCGGAGGAAATCTCCTCCCCTATCATAACCAAAGTCCCATTAAACTCCTTCAAAAATGTATCCCAGATCCTTAAATCCACCCGCATCACACCGGTCACCCTAATACGATGGTGCGGTTTTTTCACCCCTGCGGTGGCCCCGGCCAAACGCCGTAGAAACACCCTACCCATTGGGATGGCACGGCAAGCAAAATTCAAAGCCCCGATCAGTGCCTGCAACTCCCTCAACGTCAACTTGCATGATGCCCTTGCGTTGGCTACCAACACACGCAACCTGACCACTTTGTCGCGTGGTAGCCGTACCACCATCTCACTGGAGTCCAACTCCACCCCTAGAAAAGTCAACTGCCTCGCAGGACCTTCCGTCTTTCCCACTGCCAACGGCACACCCAGTTCATTTGCCAGGTCCAGAAAACCTGTCACTAGCCTCTGACAATCCCCCAAATGTTCTGCACCCACAAACAAAAAAT
Organism: Ichthyophis bannanicus; assembly: GCA_033557465.1. Taxonomy (NCBI): domain Eukaryota; kingdom Metazoa; phylum Chordata; class Amphibia; order Gymnophiona; family Ichthyophiidae; genus Ichthyophis; species Ichthyophis bannanicus. The sequence continues at coordinate 1,474,809,528 of CM066032.1, forward strand.
CATCTATATAATGGACTACATTTGAACAACCTACCTCTTCCACGAGCGCCCAATGTAGAAATATACTAAATTTTTCAAAGTAAGCACAAGACACTGAACAACCCATGGGCATGCACTTATCAAAATAAAAACTATCTTCAAACCGAAAACTAAATAACGGAAAAATATCCAGGTGAACCGGCAGCAGCCGAAATGCAGACTCGATGTCGACCTTCGCCATCCAAGCCCCCTGTCCGGCACGCCGCAGCAATTCGACCGCCCGATCAAATGAGGCGTAACGAACCGCACACTTGTCCCGTGGTATTTTATCGTTCACAGAAGCTCCCTCCGGAAAGGACAAATTATGAATTAATCTAAACTTCCCCGCTTCCTTCTTTGGTATAACCCCTAACGGGGAAACTATCAAATCAGGGAACGGCTTCTGAGCAAAGGGGCCCGCAATCCGACCTAACTCCAATTCCGTGAACAACTTTGATCGGACAATGTTCGCTAACCGCCGCACCGAGGGGGCATTGCGCAACACCCTGTCCGCTACCTTGCCCACTATCGGAATTACAAAACCCTCCTGAAATCCCTTGTCCAACACCACCCTGTCACCCCACTTAGGATAACGCAACAGCCGAGCCCTCAACACCTCCACCTTTATTGGGGTAGGGGCTAAGCTGTTCAACGCTACCCTATTTTGGAACCGGCCCGCTGGTCGTGTTGGCGACTTTCTTGCCACACTTTGCCGCCGAATGCCCCCCTCCACAACTGGAGCAGGCATGCCGGAATTTGCAATCCGGAAAGGGGCAAGAGGCCTTGTTGAATCTCCAGCACACGTCCCCTGTTCCCGTCCCACCCCCTCTCTGCAGCACGACGGTTCCAGCTGTCCGAAAGGAATGACCCGCACCCCCTTGTGCTGTACCCCCTTGCTTACCACCGCCGAACCCTCCCAACCCCCCTTTGGCTGACATTTGCGTTAGCCATAAATTAATGTCCTGGGAGCCCCAAGACAAGGACCGGATCTCTTCCATTTTATCTCTAAACCGCTCATCGTAATTCAACCACGACCAGCCTTCATGAGTCTGCGCTGCCTCCAAAATAGAGTCAGCATATGCCAATAGCATCCCATACTGCTCGGGCTGATAATGTCCCCAAACACTTGCTAAACGCAAAAAAGCCCGAGTCCAGTTCACCACGTTCCTGGACACCTTCTTCAGCCGCCCCGCCTTCTCATCTTCTTTTCTCTTCCTTCTACTATCCCCCGAACGCCTCCTACCCTCCAACAAATGGAAGATGTCAATATAACATCGTTTACATATCTTACGGCGTAATTTTTTCGGGACCCCCTCCCACAATTCCGCGTAAGCTGCTAAGGAAGGAGCTCCCTCGACTGCTTACCTAACCCCTCGCTGCTCCCACCAATCTCCTTCCCTGGAACCCCCCACTTGAGGAAGAGGATGAGGACGAGGACGAGCTAGAGGAAGAGGATGAGGAATCCGAACGATGCCGCTTTCTCCCTCCGCGCCTCCGCTTCCTACGCGCATGCCCTCTGTCTCCCGCCGAATCCCTCCTCCCTGCTGACCGCTCGCCTCTTCCACCTGTGGACTCACCTGCCGCCCCCACATCCACTTCACCCCCAACAGGCGCTCCGGCTGCCGTCCGTCTGTCATCCTCCACAGACTGTTGTTGCTCACCTTGCCTCGAGGTCGCCATCTCCTCCCCCATGTTCTGACGCTCCTCGGTCAGACTTGCTCCTTGGAAACCGCCTCTCCCAGGCGTCGTTGGGTAAGCACCCCTCGCCGGCACCTGCGAAGACATAACAGGAAACACAGAGGGAGAGGCGACCGCAGGCCATGCCGGCTGCCAGGCCCCGAGTCACTCCATCCCCGAGGACCCTTGCCCCCCTCTTAACCAGTGCTCCCAAGCTGGCATACTCCCGGATGGCCCAGCAACCCCGTGCTCCCCCCAACTAGTATTCGTGAGGGGCAGCCCTTGCCCCATGGCAAATGAGTATGCTTGCCCCATGTTTCCCAATTCCCCACTCCACCCCGTGCCCCGTGCGGCACCTTCGCCTCTAGTGACCCCCAAAGCCCCACCACCCCCCTCCGGGCCCGCCAAGCTGCTCCCTTGCTGCCCGCCCGCTTCCCCCCCCTGCCCCCCACTCTTCCTTGCCCCCGAGCATGACCTCCTTGCTGCTCTTCCCCTGCTCCTTGCTCCAGGCGCTGCCTCAGCACCCCTCCCTGACCCCTGAGTGGACCGCACACCCCTTGAACCTCTGCTCCCCCTGTCGGCACTAACCCCCCTGCCATGATCACTCCCATCTCCCTCTGCGCTCCTCTGCCCCGTATTCCCAGCCACCCCTGCCATAGCCCCCCTTTCAGACTGCCTGGACAGCCTCCCAATAGTTTTTACGGCTCTCCCAGGCCCCTTCCCCCACTTTCCCCCGCTTTCCCCCTCTTGCCGGCATTGCTACTCTGCCCTCTCCGCCCCCTCCGAATCCCCCCCGTGTATTTCCCTTGAAAACGCTGTCCGGCACCCCAACGTGTCACTACTTGCCTGCCTGACTCCGACGAACCCCCGCAGCCGAAGCCCAGCCTTGCCGCCGACCACGTGCAGCACCTACAATGTGCTCACACAACCAGCTGCTCCCGACTGCTGTCCTCCGCCGCTCTCCAGGACTCTCGCCGCCAGCCGAACGGTTGGTTTCAATTTTATTATATTTTGCTTCTGGTGCAAAAACGAATCGGCCCACATCGCTGCTCCTCACCCCAACCGCACAACTGGCCTCCAGGCTCCTCGCCAGCTAGTCCGGGGCCGCCGGGGCAGACTCTGACCCGCCTTTTCCGTCCTCTCCCCATTGGCTCCCCTCCTGCCTCCTGCAGGATGAGGAGCCAATAGGTTTAAAGGACGCCCTTGCCTAGCTACTCCTCACCCCTCCCCATCCACCCCCACCTCTTCCTGCAGGCCTCCTCGTCGCTCCACGCCGCTCCACCCGGTTACGGGTGGCCGGCATGGACGGGGCCACGCGGCCTTCATTCAGGGTCATTCCAGAAGTTGAATAGGGCATTTGCACGTATCTAGAGATGTAAACATGTAGGACCATATTCTGGTTCACAACTCCTATGGATGCTTATCTTGTAGGCACTGGGATGTCTGGATGTCCCCATGAGGGGGCAGAATGGGGGCGTGGCTGCCCCAGAGACATGCAGACTGTATTCCAGAAAGCCCCGTGGACATTTCAGACATTTCCTGCAAACATGTCTGTTATTTCAGCCAGATACACAGAACAAGGCCAGAACTTTGCCAGTTTTCTGCTGTCTTCTATGATTCGTCCCTGCAAATGAAGTATGCGTGTGCACAGTAAGGTTGGCGGGTTGTACAGGAAGAGCTGATGTTGGGATCTGCAAAGCATAGAGGAAATGAATGCCTGATTTGCAATGGCCATGCTACATGAGGCAGATAGTAACGTAGTAACTATAGTATATGACGGCAGATAAAGACCAGTATGGTCCATCTAGTCTACCCAGTAAGGTGGCTAGAGTGGTTGTAACTGCTGCTCCATGCAGGGCAGCCCCCCTCTATTAAAAGATATTTAAATTTGCTTTGATTATATCTTCTTGTTATAAAGGGATCCGCGTGTCTGTCTCATGCTATTTTGAATTCCGTCACTGTATTTGCCCCCTCCACCACCATTCCATGGATCCACCATCCTTTCAATGAAAAAATATTTGCTGATGTTGCTTTTACGTTTACCACCTTGCAGTTTCATTGTATGCTCTCTAGTTTTCCAGCTTCCATTTTGTTGAAAAATGTTTATTTTTTCATTGATACACTTTAAGTATTTAAAAGTCTGTATCATATCTCCCCTGTCCCTCCTCTCCTCTAGGGTACAGATATTTAGGTCTTCAAATCTCTTCTCATATGTCTTCTGGCACTGGCTCTGAATCATTTTTGTCACCTTCTTCTGAACTGTTTCAAGTCTTTTTATGTCCTTTGTGAGATATGGTCTCCACGAATGAATACAATACTCCAATTGAGGCCTCACTAATGACTTGTACAGGTGTATTAATACCTCCTCCTTTCTACTGCTTATTCCCTTCTGTATGCAGCCCAGCATCTTTTTGGCTTTGGCTACTGCCGTGTTGCATTGTTTCTCCACCTTGAGATCCTTAGACACCAGCACTCTGGAGGTCCCTCTCCTGGTCCATGCACACCAACTTCTCGCACTCTATCACATACAGTTCCTTTGTGTAACCCACCCCTATTTGCAAACCAGTGACCAGTGCCCTGATGTAGCTTCCTTATTTAAATTGTGTGTCACGGTGCCGTAAGGAAAGGCGCTATCACCAGCTTACAAATGAGAAAGGTACAGTACACACCAGTTTCTTCTTCAAAAGGAACTGGGGAAATAAATAAAATAAGTAAACTTAGGTGGTATAAATAAAGTTTACAAATAGAATTATTGCAAAGTGTCTTAATATTTATTCTACACAGGTTCTGACACTTTTGTTGTTATTTACTGTGTATATTTAGTTGAAATAATCTTTCCAGATTCTCAGTAAAACATGTAAGAACAACCCATTATACATCTCTTCTTTTATTGCACCAAAAAGTTGCACATATTTTCTCTTTTTACTAAACAAGTTTATACTAATAGCTACTCCTGTAACTTAGGGGCTTGTTTACAAAGCAGCGGTAGTGGTTCGCGATCGCGATCGCAGCCGCGGCCCCATTGAAATCAATGGGGCCGCGGCTCCGATTACGATCGCAAACCGCTACCGTGGCTTTGTAAACAGGCCCCTTAGTTTCTTAAATAAAAAACAGTATTTTCTTTAACAGAAAAATTAATAGCAACCTGTCACAACTCTAATAAGGGAAATCCTAACTATTCTAATCAGATAAGTTTCTTCTCTGACTAATGTAGCACAAAAAAAATACTTTTCTGTTAACTTCAGTTGTTAATTTGTAAGTCCTGATGTTTTGTGATGTTTTATTTTTCTTTGTGATGAAGACATATTTCATCAGTAACAAGTGGGGATTGTCCACTCTTTTCCCCTTGCTCTCCTTTTCCTTTTTTTTTAACACACAGCTTATATTAAGTACTTCACTTAGCTTTCTTTGTTCATTCAGCTGAGATGTAAGACTGACTTCTTTTTTTTATTATTGTTCACACAGCTGTGAGAATTGAAGTGTAGGGGCCCAAGATTCGCGCAGGAACCGCCGTATGTCTGAATCCACGGGTCCGGGATACCTGGCTCCCTAACTTAATTAAATAAAAAGGGAGACAAAACCCTAACTTCTTTCTAGTTTAGCTATGAGACAACCTAAATTATTCCTTTGTCACAAAATTTGTTACGTTCCCTAACTAAATAAATAAAATTAAACAAAGTCCCTACCTAAAAGTAGCTATCTAAACTTATTTCCCTATGCTGAAGAACTTACTAAACTCCTTGTTTCCTTATACACATACTTGCACCAAATTTACTCAAACTTGCACTCAGCGCTCAAATACTATGTGTCTATTCCACAATAACTAGATTCATTCTACCTTACAGCATGCTTTGTACAATTAACTTGTAGTACACTATGCAATTTCAGTAGTGCTACTCCACATGCAATAAAGTAACAGGTTTAGAACAGGTTACTTTACACTTATCCTCACTTCAGAGTCATTCCAATACTCTGGTCTCCTTTAGACCATTAAAAATAGGAAACCTATTTTTAGGGAGCTCTTTTACTAGCATCACCTTAAAAAAAAAAAGTTTTCAGCCGAGTCAAGTATACAGTAAAAAAAATATATACACAGCTCAACCATATTTTCCTACTTTGAAAGCAAATCTTCAACCTTTATAAGAAATACTATAATAACCAACTACTCACTCTCACAAACAGTTCTTCACTTCTCCATCTTCTCAGCCGTAACCCCAGGCAACACTAACTCAAAAAATGACATCATCAGAAAACCTACAGCCAATAAAAAGCATGCTTGCACCAGTATTCTAATAACAGTTGCCACGAATTCTATTTTGCAGCTACAATCTCCATTTTTATATTTTAAAACTCCCATAAGAAATAATGAAAAATAACATAAATTCCAAAAGAAATTATCCCTTTCCCAACAATCACCGACTGACTATTAAACCCTGTTTTCTCAGGTTTCTCACTCAAAACAGCACTCCACTATGACATTTCACCAGTTTAACCTCACCCAAAAAAACCTCTGAAATCCAACCTCCCTTTCTAAAATCAAATTGGAGTCTCAGCTTTCACCTCCACCTGCAATAACTCTCAAGCGCTACTTCACAGTGTGGGATACCAGTCTCTTGATCCGAGAGACCCGGATCCGCCTGATCTGCTCCGGATCTTTTCTCATGCATTTACTTTTCGTCCCGGACCAACTCCTCTCCCATCACAGATCCAATCCGGATCAAAACATACTCCAGCTCCCCTCAAATGAGACACTCAACAACTGCCAATGCTGCAAAAACACCTTCTCAGGTAAAAAAAACTTAACCCCTTTTGGGGGTTACAATCGCCCATGTTAAAACTAAATGTTGTCCCCAACATTTTCATACACTATTTATCTTCACACCAACCACACTTCCACTTTATTAAACAAAACACCCATTCTTTTTCTTCTTTTTTTTAACAGTTAAAGCAACTCATTATTAACAGTACAGCAATTAAATTTTCACAGGTAACAGCATTCTCCTCAATTTGGAATGTGTACAATTCCGGGCCAGAATTATGTCTAACATCTGACACAATTGTTTACAATCTATTACCGGTATTGTCAGCTTAGCTCCCTTAACTTAGTTAAGGTACGAAGTACCCAACTTCAAAAATTTATCATTCCAAAATATAATTTTCTCTTAAATAAGCTGAACACAAACCTTTAGTATCTCGAGTGGAACTTCGTATTACATTTTTCCCTCTTCTAGATATAGATACATCCTGTTGTACAGGTAGAAATTCGCGTATCTGTACAAACATCCGTATCCAAAAACACTCCTTCCTTGTTCCCTCCCTTTTTGAATTATCCTTTTCAGAATCAAAATTTATAGATTTTATTTGGGATGGCACTCCCACACTTGGTGACTGAATTTTCTATATTCGAAGGAAACAACTTAAGTATATTTCTATGTAGAACTCTTATTTTTCCCGATTCACATTGAATTTTAAACACAATTTGATTAGTTCCCAATATCTCTAAAATTACATAAATTTCACTTTCCCACGGACTTTGTAATTTATGTCGGCCAGGATAATTCTGTTTTCGCACTAACACTCTATCCCCAATGCATAATTCAGACGTTCTGCTCTTTTGATCATAACTTTTCTTCATTTTCAAGAAACATTCGATGGACTTCTTCTGGGCTATACCACGAGCAACCTCCAATTTCTCCTGTTGAAGTCGAATCCAATTTTCAGCAATTTCAGTGTCACAATCAGAAGACATTCCTTCAGTTACCAAGGGGCATGAAGGAAGTAATGTCTCCCTTCCCAAAAATAGATAAACTGGAGCAAAGCCGGTGGAAGAATGTACAGAGCTGTTATATATTTGATTTATTTCATGCAGATATTTGGACCACTTTCTCTTTTTATCCTCAGGGAACGTTCACAAAATTTGATGCATTGTTCTATTAAATCGTTCGCACCTACCATTTCCTTGAGTATGGTATGGAGTAGTTCTGGATCTTGTTATGCCATACCAACTGCATAGTTCCTTTATGACTTCCGATTTGAATGCTCTCCCTTGGTCTGAATGTAAACGTTCAGGAATTCCATACACAGCTAGCCATCTATTAATAAGCATTCTTGCAGTAGTTTTTGCAGTTTGATTTCTAGTAGGTATTACAATAGTAAATCTGGTGAACATGTCCGTTAAGATAAGAACAGATTCAAAACCCCTACGATCTCTTTCAAGTATAGTATAATCCATTGCCAAAACTTCTAAGGGTCTGTTTACATGAAAAGAACCCATTTTTTCTCTTTCTTGAGGACATGGTAACTTTGCAAAACAACACTGAGAACATTTGCTTATCCATTTTTCAATATCTTTCTTTAAATGCACCCAATAATGCTGCTTACATATGTTTTTAAAGGTGGTTTCTACTCCAAAATGTCCTGCTTTATCATGGAAATTTCCCAATACTTTGTTTTTTTGTACATCAGGCACCACCACTTGTCACACCACATCTCCATGTCGGCAGTCTTCAAACTTTCTAAATAATACATTATCTCTGATTACTAATCTATCTCTTTGTTTCCAGAAAAAATTTTATCTCTTCCGTTACTTGTTGCCAATTCACTTCTGTAGGATTTTGTCTTAGCCACTCTAATATTACTTTTATTACCGGATCAGTTGTTTGAGCTTGATAAATTTCTTCCTGTAATTGCTCAGATAAAATCAACTTATTTGACACCGTCACCTGCTTCACCTGAATAACTTTATTTGTATTTGGTTTCTTAGCACACCCTAACAAATTCAGTTTCAAAAAATCCTTCCCATCCTTATCTTCTTCTTCTTCCTCTGATTCTAGATCTTTAGGTAATCTAGACAGAACATTAGCATTCTGATTCAATTTTCCCGGTTTATATTCCAAACTGAAATCTAATTCAGCTAGTTGGGCAATCCATCTTTGTTCTATAGCTTGGATCTTAGCAGTTTCCAGGTATTTTAGAGGATTGTGGTCTGTCCTTACTATAAATTTTTTATAAATCAAATATTCTCTAAACTTATCAGTGGCCGCCCACTTCAGTGCCAGTAACTCCAATTTAAAGGCCAAATAATTATTTGCATTATTTTCTGAATTCCTCAACCCTCTATGGCATATGCGATTACCCTTTCTTTGCCATTTTGAATTTGGCTTAATATAGCTCATAATCCTCTGTAGCTGGCGTCGGTTGTCAGAATAAAGGGTTCAGTAAATATTGGGAACGATAAAATAGGAGCTGACATTAATTTCTCTTTTAAAGCATCAAAAGCTAATTGACACTCTTCAGACCACACAAATTCTTTTTCCCGGTTGGTTTCTTTATTTTTTCCCATAAGACAATGTAAAGGTGCAGCGATTTGTGCAAAATTGGGCACAAACCGTCTATAAAAGCTTGTAAAGCCTGGGAAACTGCGTACTTCAGTCTTTGTAGTAGGAACCTTCCACCATTGTATCACTTGAATTTTGTCCGAGTCTGTCGTTACTCCTTTCTCAGAAACCACATATCCCAGAAATTTGGTTTCTTTACAGAATAATTTACGTTTGCTAGGTTTTAGCTTAAGGCCAGTTTCCCCCAAGCGTTTGAATACTTGATTCAATCTCTCTAAATGAATTTCAAATGAAGGAGCATATATCAAGATATCATCCAGGTAAAGCAACAAAATTTCAAAGATGTACTCATCCAGCACTGTCTCCATCAGGCGCTGGAAACTAGCGGGTGCATTACACAAGCCAAAGGGCATTCTGGTCCATTCAAAAAGACCGAATGGAGTGGTAACTGCTGTCTTTTCAATGTCCTTTGGGCACATCCCTAGCTGAAAATATCCTGAAGTTATGTCCAGAGATGAGAACCATCTAGAATTTCCTAAGACGTCCAGTGCCTCATCGATGCGAGGTAAAGGATATGCATCCTTAACAGTAACAGCATTTAATTTGCAGTAGTCACAACAGATACTTCCATCTTTTTTTTGATAACTACGGCAGGACTAGCCCAAGGACTATAGCTCTTTCGTAGCATTCCTTGCTGCACCAGTTCAGTAATGTGACTTTTGAACTGTTCAAAAAGATGAGGTGACACCCTGCGATATGGCTGTTTAATAGGAGGTGTATCTCCTGTCTTTATTTCATGCTGAATAATCTCAGTGTACCCAATGTCATTATCATTATTAGAAAAGACATCACAATGTGTCCACAGCAGTTCTTTTAGTAGTTCAGACTGTCGGTCAGTTAATAAATTCCAGTCAATTTTCACCTTAGGTAAATTTTTTTCCCAGTCTATATTTATATTCCTTCCTGCAGTTTTTGAGTTTTCATTTTCAAAAATCTCCATGGGTTTACTAATCTCTGCCACTCTCATCCTAGGAGGAAGGTTGACATCTTTTTCTCCTATATTTATCACTCGTACTGGTACTCTACCTTCTTCTTGTTGTGCTAGTACTTTAGCTACCATGATGCTGTTTGACATACTTGCGGACTGGGTGGCGATTACCAACAATGGCCCTACCCAGTTCCTAACACTGTTACATTTCCCTACAATTATTTTTTCAGACCTCGCGGGAATCAATTGACCTACTCTTCCCAATACTTTAACAAAATGTACTCATTGCTCTTTTAGACTTCGCTTTTGGAGACTTATTTCCGTAATTATAGTTGAAATTTTTGTTTGTTCCAATGCAAAACAGGATAAATCCCGAAACAGTCCTTCCAAGCGCCTCAACACATTCATTCCCACAATACCTTGGGCTGCATCTTCTTCCAACCTTCCGTTCCTGAAATTGTCTTGAACTACGAATATACACCTTCTGGAACCAATTGTCCTAAGCACTGCACATTAGCATCAAAGTACCCTAGGACTGGTAGTTCAGTTCCATTAACAGCTATTAACTTCAGTTGTGAGGCATCCTGTAGAGACTTCGGATCAGGAAAATTTTAATAAAAAAACTGGCTAAGATAGTGGATACACTCGACCCAGTATCAACGGTACATGTTATTTCAATCCCATTAATTTTCATTTTAAGGAGCGGACTTGGTCCCACCGCCCGCTCCCCCAATAATTTCTCTTCAGAAATCTCCCTCTTGTTTTCAGTCACTTGTCCCTTTACCACAGCTTTGCGTCCAATCTCTTTCTCTATGGTATCACTCAGTTGACTTCTTCTAAGCGATTCATTGCTGGTACTTGGTATACCACTACTATTTAAACTCCCATTTCCACTATCTGAATGAGGTACTTGCCGATATTTTTCATTCCTACACTGTCGAGCTATGTGTCCCGGTTCTTGACATTTAAAACAAATAATTTGTTCTGAGGGTGTTCTCCTTGATCTTTCTCCCGAAACAAAATCTCTCCTCATGGCTTGAGGATCACCGGTTCTACCGTTATTATATTAATTCTGTATTCCTCTATTCCACCTTTCTCATCTCTGCATCTCCCACTCTTGCTCTTGTCGCTCAGTCCACTGAGTAAACAACCGGGTCAGTTGTCCAATCATTGCTGCAGTGGTATCCCTACTTGCACCATCACCAGCATCTTCTCTAGGCCTCTGGAGAATTTTCTTTGGCTCTACTATGACCGGGACTCTCTCTTCTCCTGACCATCTTATGGCGGCCTGTAACAGTTCTGAAAATTCCATCCCTGGGTTATCATCATTTCGTTTAGTAATTTCTCTTTTCAATGCGGCATCTCTTAACCCCAGAATGAACTGCTCTTTTAAGGTTTCCTCCGGCATTCCCATTTTTCTCCGATCCCTTTTTAAAATTACATCCATTTTTTGTTGCAGTTTATACCCATAAACTCGAATAGTTTCTTTCTCTTCCTGTTTAGCGTTGTAAAATTCTTGTATCCTTATCCCTAAAGCAACTTTATCCCCGTACACCTGTCTTAACATTTCGAAAATCTCCTCCACGGTACAGTCTCTTGATAGAGAATATTTAACTGTATCAGCTGCTAGGCCTTTCAGATGATCTCTGATTACGTCCATTTGGTCTTCCGGAGAAATTTTTAAAATTCTCATTCTAATTCTCACTTTCTCCATCCAATCTTCCACGGTTAAATCAGAAATTTCCCTTTGGAACCCTGAAAATTCTGGAATCATCTGTTCATGGGGTATTACTACTGTGTTGGTGATAATCTGTGGCATTCGTGTTCCACTTGTTCCAGCTTCCATTTCCATCTTCCAATAATTTTTTTTTCTTTCTCCTTTTTTTTTTTCAAATAATAAATGTTTGTGCAAAACAGAAGTTACCCTCCTAACCAAAATAATTTTCAAACACACTCCAATCAAGTTTTATTGTACTGCTCTTCCAGCATTAGCTATAAGTTCAAAGTGTTTGTTAGTTATTTACCTTAACTAACCAAACCTAAGAAAGGTCAGAGTCACTAATCTTCAATACCACTCACTAATATAACCCCAATAGCTTTACCACAGATATCCAATTTAACAGAGAAGAAAAAAAACATATATATATATATATCCTGTCCATGACGCCAAACCTGTAACCCACCCCTATTTGCAAACCAGTGACCAGCGCCCTGATGTAACTTCCTTATTTAAATTGTGTGTCACTGTGCCGTAAGGAAAGGCGCTATCACCAGCTTACAAATGAGCAAGGTACAGTACACACCTGTTTCTTCAAAAGGAACTGGGGAAATAAATAAAATAAGTAAACTTAGGTGGTATAAATAAAGTTTACAAATAGAATTATTGCAAAGTGTCTTAATATTTATTCTACACAGGTTCTGACACTTTTATTGTTATTTACTGTGTATATTTAGTTGAAATAATCTTTCCAGATTCTCAGTAAAACATGTAAGAACAACCCATTATACATCTCTTCTTTTATTGCACCAAAAAGTTGCACATATTTTCTCTTTTTACTAAACAATTTTATACTAATAGCTACTCTTGTAACAGTTTCTTAAATAAAAAACAGTATTTTCTTTAACAGAAAAATCGATAGCAACCTGTCACAACTCTAATAAGGGAAATCCTAACTATTCTAATCAGATAAGTTTCTTCTCTGACTAATGTAGCACAAAAAAAATACTTTTCTGTTAACTTCAGTTGTTAATTGTAAGTCCTGATGTTTTGTGATGTTTTATTTTTCTTTGTGATGAAGACATATTTCAACAGTAACAAGTGTGGATTGTCCACTCTTTTCCCCTTGCTCTCCTTTTCCTTTTTTTTAACACACAGCTTATATTAAGTACTTCACTTAGCTTTCTTTGTTCATTTAGCTGAGCTGTAAGACTGACTTCTTTTTTTTTTATTGTTCATACAGCTGCGAGAATTGAAGTGTAGGGGCCCAAGATTCGCGCAGGAACCGCCGTACGTCTGAATCCACGGAGTCCGGGATACCTGGCTCCCTAACTTAATTAAATAAAAAGGGAGACAAAACCCTAACTTCTTTCTAGTTTAGCTATGAGACAACCTAAATTATTCCTTTGTCACAAACTTTGTTACGTTCCCTAACTAAATAAATAAAATTAAACAAAATTTCTACCTAAAAGTACCTATCTAAACTTATTTCCCTATGCTGAAGAACTTACTAAACTCCTTGTTTCCTTATACACATACTTGCACCAAATTTACTCAAACTTGCACTCAGCGCTCAAATACTATGTGTCTATTCCACAATAACTAGATTCATTTTACCTTACAGCATGCTTTGTACAATTAACTTGTAGTACACTCAGCCACGCAACTGGCATGACCGCCTCGGGTCTCTTTCCCCTTTCCCCTTACCCGTGACCCCCCACCCCCCTTTTCCCTTCCTCCCCCCCTTCCCTTCCCTCCAATGAGTCACTACGTTACACCGTGGAGTTTCTTTCACAAACTATTTGCTTTATTTGACAATAATGGTTATTAACAGTACAACAAACTGTTGGCCACAGCATGCACGCTCCTATCAACAAACACAGTCTACAATTTCCTTGTATCCTCCCTTTTATTTTGCCCCTCGAGAGACACAGCCTAATAGCTTACATACTTTGTACATAGCAGGAGGGAACTCTTTGCCGTGAAAGCTTTTCTCAGTCCCTTAGTCTTTCGTATCCTTCAGTCGCAAGGCTGTTACACCTGCCCTTCGAGCAGACTTGGCAACCTTTCTTCCTTACCCCCCCCCCCTGTTGCCCGCCGTCAAAGCAAGGCCGGGGGGGGGGGGCTCTCTGCGCGGTGTTCTTGTCGCCATCTCTTTCTCTCTGGGGGGAGGTCCGTGTATCTCTCCAGTACCTCTCCCCCTTTACTTAAGGCCTATGCTGTGTTCTCTCTCACTGGGTGCGTTTCTCCCGCCATCTTGCATGCTGCGACGTTTCCCCCCCCCCCCGTTTGCTAATTGGGTGGGTTGGGCGGGTGTCCGGCTTCCTCCAGGCAGGGGGGTGAGTGGCAAAGAGGCCGCGCCTGCGCCCGACGCGCTCTTTTACTGCAGCTCTTTGCCCGCCCCCCCGCCTCCGCCATCCCCCCCGCCCCTCCCCCCGGCCCGCGGCTTGCCACCGCGTGCCTGTGCCCGGCCACGTTGATTCGCAGACGGGTCTCAGCCATGCAACTGGCATGACCGCCTCGGGTCCCTTTCCCCTTTCCCCTTACCCGTGACCCCCCACCCCCCCTTTTCCCTTCCTCCCCCCCTTCCCTTCCCTCCAATGAGTCACTACGTTACACCGTGGAGTTTCTTTCACAAACTATTTGCTTTATTTGACAATAATGGTTATTAACAGTACAACAAACTGTTGGCCACAGCATGCACGCTCCTATCAACAAACACAGTCTACAATTTCCTTGTATCCTCTCTTTTCTTTTGCCCCTCGAGAGACACAGCCTAATAGCTTACATACTTTGTACATAGCAGGAGGGAACTCTTTGCCGTGAAAGCTTTTCTCAGTCCCTTAGTCTTTCGTATCCTTCAGCCGCAAGGCTGTTACACCTGCCGTTCGAGCAGACTTGGCAACCTTTCTTCCTTACCCCCCCCCCGTTGCCTGCCGTCAAAGCAAGGCCGGGGGGGGGGGCTCTCTGTGCGGTGTTCTTGTCGCCATCTCTTTTTCTCTGGGGGGAGGTCCGTGTATCTCTCCAGTACCTCTCCCCCTTTACTTAAGGCCTAGGCTGTGTTCTCTCTCACTGGGTGCGTTTCTCCCGCCAACCCCGCCAACAGCGACTCCTCGCTTGTTGACGGGACCCCACCAATCAACGCGCCGCTGTGGCCAACACTTGCTTCTTCCATAGTCGCTCAACCGCATCTTGTATATCGCAGAGGAAAATGTCCATTCCAATGTCTGACAGGTGCACTCCATCTGCGCGATATAGTCCCAGACATCTCTCTTCAATGAGGTCGTGCGCAATGCTGCATCCCCCTATGGCCCCCATGAAGCGGGCCATCCATCTGTTCACTTTGCGTCTGGTCCTCTCCACCGCCCTATGTGAGTTCTCGCCTCTCCACACTCGCCGCGGTATGATGTGTGACCATGCCAATAGCGTCCCGGGAAAGGTGTTTGCCAGCGTTAAGAGGTCGCCCTGCATCCTCTTGGTGAGCTCGACGCTGCGCGTGGATGCCAGGTCGTTGCCCCCCAAGTGGATCACAATCATCGCTGGGTTCCCGGTAGATCACTTCTTTAGGAGCAAGGACGGCATTAGCTGGTCCCACACCATACCCCATCGACCCAGCCATACCACTGCAACCTCCGCGCTTGGTAGCCCGAGATTTAACCCCTGCGGTCTAGACCGTGTCCTCTTTTTTGCCCAGTGAACAAATGAATGGCCGCATATCCATGCTTCACGCGGCCCCAGGTAGTCGCGCGTCCCTGCGTGGAGCACAATCAGAGAATGTTATTACAGCAGCCTATATCCAACATACGTTTTACATTCTCCTTATCCCGCCTCCCGTTCCTCATCCATTACCCGCTGGCCTCCTGCGTTGGACGTATATACAGTTTGTATCTATCCGAATGCCATCGGCCTATCTTCATTATCTGTTCTCAGGACATCCCGATGCTGTCTGCCGTTGAAGCAGCTCCTATGCGAAAGGAGTGCGAGCCGTATAAGCTTGCATCCCGTCCTGTTCGCTCAATTACTAGCTTGAGTACTCTGATAAATTGGAAGCGCGATAAGGGGGCACCATTCGCATGTACGAACCAGTGGTTTTCCGAGTGCGCCCGTACTTGTTGGTAAGCTAAAGCATTTTTTAGCGGGCATGAAGGGTCATCGGGCATTGCCGACAGCACCACCTGCGCCCCTTTTCCCTCCACGTCGGTCTTGGATCTGCGCAACTGCAGCACTATTGCCCTAGTGCGTATACACACGTCGCGCTTTTCCATTCCTCCGCTGGCCAACCCTCGCTCCGATGCCGAGGATGCTACTAGCTCCCCTACCCGAAAGGCTCCGTAAAAGGCCCAGGAATATGCGCATCGGAAGAGGCGCGCCTCGTAGTCATCGTAACAAACTTGGCTAGTCGTTACCATGAGTTGTTGTAGCACCTGGTGAGTAATCGGGCGGCGCTTGTCTATTTGCCGGGGTTGGCCTAAGGACCAGCCTCGCATCACCTTCCTTACTATGAACTCAGCCTTGGGGCTCTTCTTTCCCATAGCCTTCGCAAAAAAGGAGACGGCCGCTAGACGGGCTTGTACTGCCGCTTTTGTGCAGCCCATGCTTTTGCAATGTATAATCCACTTCAGAATGGTTGTTACTTTGAATCTGTCTTCCTGTCATATGACATTCTCTCTGCAGAATGTTTGGTAGTGTTCCCATGCCGCCAGGTATCTGTGCCGGGTATTATCCGCTAGGGCGCCTAACAGGAGCTCCCATATCTCCGTGGACCATACTCCCAGACTTGATTGGGCACCGCTGTCTTGTCCACGTCGGCCTCGGGCGCTAGCTGGTGAAAAAGGCAGATTTTAGAATGGGAAAGAGCATCAGCAATGTTATTATTCTCGCCCTCGATGTGCTCCGCTCTAACGGATATGTTATGCTCCATGCACAGCAATACAATTCGCCTCAATAGTGTCACCACCCTGGGCGTCTTAGCTCTCATCCTGTTCACCGCCCACACCACCGCTAGGTTATCGATATGGAAGATGATCGCCTTATTGGCGAGCTCCGGGGCCCAGATACTGAGAGCTACCATCAGCGGGAAAAGCTCCAGGAAGGTGATATCCCTGGTGGTTCCTTCTGCATGCCACTCCCTGGGCCAGATCTCAGAGCACCATGCTCCTTTATAGTATATGCCAAAACCAGTCCCCCCCGATGCATCAGTGAAGAATTCGAGTTCGGCATTGGATACGGGGGGCGCTTGCCAGAAGGAAAGGCCATTGAAGGTGTGCAGGAATTGAAGCCAGACCAGTAGGTCTTCCCGTATTTCTTTGGTGACCCTGATGCGATGGTATCTTTTTGTGATACCCTTTGTTGCCCATGTCATGCGACGGCAGAACACCCTTCCCATGGGTATCACCCTGCATGCAAAGCATAGCAGGCTCAGCATTGACTGAAATTGTTGAAGTGTCGCTTTTCGCCGGCTATGCATAATTTGCATGTCGGTTTTCAACTTCAGCACCTTTTCGGGTGGCAGGCGTGATCTGCGTGCCGGCACATCTAATTGTATACCCAGGAACGTGATGAACCCTGTTGGGCCCTCTGTCTTCCCCTTTGCCAGCGGGATCCCAAACGCTCGCGCCGTCTGTTCAAAGATATCCAATATCCTTTTGCAGTCGTCGCGATCCTTTCCAATGAATAGGAAATCGTCCAGGTAATGTATGACGGTATTGGGGCCTGCTAGGTCTTCTACTACCCAGTGTAAGAACGAACTAAATTGTTCGAAATACGCGCATGATATTGTGCAGCCCATAGGCAAACATCTGTCATAGTAGAATTCCCTGTTAAACGTGAATCCCAGCATTGGGAACGAGTCTGGGTGCACCGGCAATAACCGGAAGGCCGACTCGATGTCCACCTTCGCTAATTGTGCTTGTGGCACCCTGCTGCGTATGAGGCTAATTGCCTGATCCATGGTTGCGTATCTGACCGAGCATAGTGCCGGATCGATATAATCATTGACTGACTGCCCC
Organism: Ichthyophis bannanicus; assembly: GCA_033557465.1. NCBI lineage: Eukaryota > Metazoa > Chordata > Amphibia > Gymnophiona > Ichthyophiidae > Ichthyophis > Ichthyophis bannanicus. The sequence goes on from CM066032.1 coordinate 1,474,827,273, forward strand.
TCCGGGTACCAGTGGGGAGACTACCATGTCCTTGAGGGGGAGCGACTGGAAAGGCCCCGCCACTCTCCCCATACCAAGTTCTTTGGCTATCTTGGCACGGGCGATCTCACTGTGCTTCTGTACCGATGGTGGGTTAGTAAGTAGGCTTGTTTGTGCTCTGTTTTTTAAGATCAGGGATGGGATGCGGAAACCTCGAGCAAAGCCATCCTCTATATTAATAGCTATTTCCCGCCTGGGGAATGCTCGAAGCCAAGGCCGCATCAACTCAAGCCTGATGGGTGTGGGTGCCAGCCCCCTCGTTGGAACGTTGCTGTATTGCTCTGAACGGCTTGGCCTCACATACTGTACAGGAGTGCTTGAATTTACACGGCTGCCATGTACAACTCCCTGAGTTGAACTGTCGGCATGGCCGTTTTCCCGTGAACTGATTGGCCTGCCGCCATTGCGTGTTCTGAAAGGGCTGCTGCCACTGTGTGCTCCACTGTTGATGGCGCAGCCCCTCCAGACACAAGGGCCTGTTGGGCGCCATTTCGTCAGTCCACATGTCCAGGATCCTATGATGCCATGCCAGGGTGGGATCATCAGTCATGGCCGCTCTGAACTGCACGTCATAGTTCAGCCAAGCCCATCCCCCATATTGTTTGTGTGCCCTGGTAATCGTGTCCAGGTACCGGGTCAAGTATGGCCCTGCTTCAGGTTCTTTTTCCATCACCACGCTCATAAAGATGTGGAATGCTGCCACCCAATTATTAATAGATTTGGGAATTTTTGGTTTCCGCTCCCTCTCGCTTCTTTTGTCCCTATCTTTTCCATTGTTGGACTCATCATCTTGGTCCTTGAGCAGGAGGGAGAATATGTCGATATACTCCCTCCTCCAGATCCTCTTCTTGACTTTTTTGGGCACCGACACGGCCAGGGAGCTCACCCCGCAGCGTGGGTCGCAGCTGGCGTCATGCCAATCCATCTGCGTTCGTTGGGTCGCTCCTGTTGTTGCGCCCGTACGGTCCTCGCCCTGCTGACTTTGCCACGACCAAGCCTGCCTGAGGGACTTGGATTGTTTTTTGCTCTTCTTCCTTTTAACTTTTTTTAAAAGCGTAGCGCATCACATCTGCCCATTCTATGTCCCTCTCACTGTCTGAACTGGCCCCATCTGACGAGGATGTCGATAGCTCTGGCGCCCCCTTTTCACCCCCCGACCTACCATGTGCTTGGTTGGGAGTGGTCGCGCTGGTACTTGTCGATGGCACTTCATAGCTCGTTGAGCCCGGTGCTCCCAGCCGTTGCTTAACTGAGTTCAGGCCGTGTTGCGTCACCTGATCTCGGACCATCTGGAGTAGGTCGTCGAGTTCCTGATGCTGCGGCAGGGCGGCGATTTCCCATTGCTGCGGCGCCTTATTCCTGGTGCTTTGGCGAGGCCTCGCTGCTGCTGTTGCCCTCTGCGCTCCTCTCGTATTCGGACCGGGGGCTGCTCGCATCTTTGATGTTGTTGCCTCCTTTGTTGTTGCCTTGGCGCCTCGTGGCCTGGAAGCCTTTGGTGTCTCCTTTCTCGGCATCTCTCACTAGAATAAAGTCACTATGCAAATGCAATGGAAAGGCTAAATTACTAACAGCCAGAATGCTTTCTATTAATCCCGTGCTCACCAAAGCTATGTCCTTATGCCCTCGCTACATATCTCCATAAATACATGTATTGATATCTCAACATTCCCATATACCTATCTTCCCCACGTAAACATCTATCTTCCCCTTGAGAGTTTCCTTATCAGCACATAATAAAGGCATCCTAACAGTCTGCATTACCCTCTATTCCCCATTAGATGGCAGCCTTATGATACCCTTCTCCCTACTCAATTGCCTTTCTGCTTACATTTTAGCCTTGTTCTGCAGCCGCTCCGTTTCATAGTGTTTCTTCCTTTATTTTATTTTATTTTATTTTTTTTTAATATATTTAAGCAAAACCCGTTCGGCTGTCCCCCCCCCCCTGCCCTCTGCCTCCCCCCCCCAGCAATAATAAATCACTACACATTCGCTCTGGGCTGCTGCCCATCTCCTAGCCTCCGTCTGCCCCCTTTTTCCTTGTTATTAATTTGTCGCTGAAAGACCACGCTGCCTGCACGTGTTTGGGAGCATTTTGTGCTGGTGTGCTGGCTTGCTGGCTGGCTGGGTGGCTGGCTGACTCGCTCCTTCCTTCCCCCCCCCCCACCCATCCCGCGCCTGTCTGCTACCTTGTTCCGTGGCTCCCCCCTTTTTTGCCTCACTCTGCTGCCCCCACCAAGCGCTTGCTTGTTTCTGCTACTCCCTCCTCCGTACTTGCCTCAGTCTTCTCTTCGCGGTTCCTTTCTCCGGTTCCTGATGGATGTAGCCCGCGGCCCCTGTGGCGATCAACACGCGCTCCTCCACGTGGAGGGGGTGGATCCACCTGAGCCTTTATGCAGCCTCCGGCTCGCGCCCGCTGCCCTGGAGAGACCAGCGCTCCCGAGTCAGCCTCCGGGAAGCAGGCAAGCGGGTGGGTGAGGGCCGTTAGAGCTCACAGCGGCCGGGCCTTGTAATGCTGGTCGGCTTTCTTCAGGCAGGGGGGTGTCCGGCTTCCTCCAGGCAGGGGGGTGAGCGGCAAAGAGGCCGCGCCTGCGCCCTACGTGCTCTTTTACTGCGGCTCTTTGCCCGCCCCCCCGCCTCCGCCGTCCCCCCGCCCCTCCCCCCGGCCCACGGCTTGCCACCGTGTGCCTGTGCCCGGCCGCGTTGATTCACGGACGGGTCTATGCAATTTCAGTAGTGCTACTCCACATGCAAAAAAGTAAACAACAGTTTTCTTTTCCTTTAGAACAGGTTACTTTACACTTATCCTCACTTCAGAGTCATTCCAATACTCTGGTCTCCTTTAGACCATTCAAAACAGGAAACCTATTTTTAGGGAGATCTTTTACTAGCATCACCTTAAAAAAAAAAAAGTTTTCAGCCGAGTCAAGTATACAGTAAATTAATATATACACAGCTCTTTGTAATTAAATGTGCAATTCCTAAGCACATTCAAACCGGTCACTCTGTCACAAAACTCAGTCAGGAACTCTGTTTAACACATCTCTGCTCTCACTTCCACAAGCAGCTTTCCTTCTTTTTAAAATACCTGACCAATTTCAGTAGTACTCAACCATATTTTCCTACTTTGAAAGCAAATCTTCAACCTTTATAAGAAATCCTATAATAACCAACTGCTCACTCTCACAAACAGTTCTTCACTTCTCCATCTTCTCAGCCGTAACCCCAGGCAACACTAACTCAAAAAATGACATCATCAGAAAACCTACAGCCAATAAAAAGCATGCTTGCACCAGTATTCTAATAACAACAGTTGCCACGAATTCTATAACCGAGGCAGGCGGACCTGGTGCTTCAGGTCCATTTCCTCCACCCCCCCATCGCCCCCAATCTCCCACCCCACAAAAGACACCACACCAACAGTTCATGGAACACAACTGGTCACAGCTTTATTAACCTTTTAACAATTTCACAATATGCCAACATGCTACACCTTCTCAATCGATTAGCAGCACCCGGCCCACACCAGCCATACCTTAGCAAAGTGCCTTGCCACCGCTAACGCCATAACTTGCCCCCCCCAGCAAGTTACCTAACCCTTCCCCCGACTTTGCCATGCTATTAACAAAAGTCAACCAGGGTTTGACCGGGTCAGGGGCACCCCGCCCCCGCCCAAGTGTAGCCTGAGGCTCCGGACCCCGGAAACCTCCGGGATCCCGCCACCGGCACAGTTGACAACCTTGTTCCTGTGCTGCCCCCCCCAAAGCCAAGCTGCGACCAGTGAGCATCCCTACCAACACACATTCCAAGGCCTCCTGCCAGTCAGAAAGGAGCAGATCCATCACGAGTGGCGAGAACTACCCCATCACCCCTATACAGCCCCGGACGCAACCGCCACCCAAGAATGCATCCACAGGTACCCCCATGTCGGCAAACCCAGCCGTTAGCCAGCCCCCGCGACCAATGCCGCCGGCTCCATCATGCCGGCCTTGGAACAATGGCAGACCCCCACAGAAGTAGCCCCAGAAACATCTGCAAAACCCCCTAATCTTCCCGCGCCACTCCGATGAGATGTCGACATGACCCGGAACCAGGTTCTTGCCTCCCACACTGCAGGCCGTCACGATAACCGCCCTTGGCGCTGTAGCAAAGGAAGCCGCTGCAACCCGCGGGGTCTGCGCTCACCCAGCCATGATACAGCCACCAAAAAACTGGGACGATCCCCAAATTGGCGTTCACCCGCCTCGCGACAACAGTGGACAAAGGAGTGACGAATCCCCAACATTCAGCAGGCTACAGACTCCACCTGCAAAATAAATGGACAATGAAACTCCCCACCCCACGACCCCGCTTAGCCGCACAGCCGCACATAACCCCCATACGCCCGAGAGCGCCATCTGCCAGTGCTCTATATGACCTGTGCAGCCACCCCGAAGCGAAAAGAGTGCAGTGCAAAACTGCGACGGCACTACACCCACCAAACGCAGCGCCATCCTGACCACCTCGGGCACCGGAACACCCCGGGCACCTGAAACAGGTCACACTCCCCCCACTCAGTAAGAAACCCCAGCCTACCCAGGTAGCACCCGCAGGAACCACTGCACGGCAGCAACAGGGCACGTCACCAAGCCTTCATTACACCGAAATGCACCCTCCATTGATTTACCCGCTGACCGGTTGGGAACATAACAAAACATCCCGAACCGCCCCGAAACCCAAACGCGGGGCCGTTGAAGCCCACCCCCACCCCCCCCCCATCCCCAATCGAATCTGCCACCAACTCCCCCACTCGAAAGGCCCCCGAAAAATGGCAAGACCAACGACTGCCCAAAACAGGGCAGCTTCATACCCCGATGCAGCCAAACCCAGTCCCGCCGCAAGGAGCCAGACCGGCACATCACGGGTGAGGGGCCGCCAAATCCCCCAACCAGTGATCCCCACCCCACCCCCTTCGCCAATTGAAACCGTCCAAACTGCGAGCACACCACCGGTCTGGAACCCCCCCCCCCACAAATTGGACCACTTAGGCACCATCCCGCTGATACCCAGACCACGGCCCCAATGACACCGAACACTGCAGTAAATCCGGCCGGTCTCCAAGGCCAGTGCTCCCTAAGTTTCCCGGGAACCCAGATCCCTTCTTGCCCACTTCTTAGCCAAAGCTCGAAACTGCTCCACTGGAACTGAGAAAGAGCATCGGCAATCTCGGCAATACAGCCAGGGATATGCCAAGCCGTCTCTGACACTGGCAACTGCAGAGACGCCAACATCACCTCCCTCATTAAACCCGCTACCGGCAAACTCCCGTGGGAGTAACGATGGACCACACTGCCCACTGCCGCATTGCCGCACCACCATACCACCTACCGGTCGTAGAGCCAACCCAGCACTCACTCCAAAAACCACCCTGAGCGGCAACCGCTCCAGGAAGGAGATATTGGCAGTCAAACCCAATACCGTCCAAGACGGCGGCCAGCCGACCGCACACCAAGCCCCGCCGCCGTACACCCCCCACCCGGGTCCCCCCGCCGCAACCATGTAGAGCTGCAACCCCGCACGGGACACCTCCCCTTCCATCAAAACCGAGGTCCCGACGAAATTGGCCAAGAAGCGACTCAAGAGCCGACAAATCCGCCCTCACAATTCCGCGACCCCAATCCGGTGGTGCGGAAGGTACACCCCTCCCCTGTGGAAACAGCCAACTGCCGCGAAACACCCTTCTCATCGGTAACGCACAGCCTGCAAAAAACTCAATGATCCCAGTAATGCTCGCATCCCCTGCAAGGCCACCCCGAAGGATGCCAACATATTAGCCACCAAAGCCCCCAAACCGGCAACCTCTATCTGCCGCAGGCGAGCTGCCAGATCCGCCGAGTCTGATTCCCCCCCCCTAAAGGTAATCATGTCGCCGGACCCTCCATCTTGCCCTCCGCCAATGCTCACCAAAGTTCCACGATAGCTCTGCAAACCCGTCGAACATCCCCAGGCGCTCCCCCGACTAAGCCGCCCCACAAACAGCCCAAACCACCACTAATGCACCACCTTCGCAACCACTACAGGAGGGTACTGAACATTGAAAAGAATGCACCGGAGACTGAGCAGCACCTTGGCCAACAATTGTCAACATAAGACGCCCTTGGAAAATGGAAGCCCCGCAAGGAAACGGAGATGAATGCCCGACAACAGGCGAAGACCAAGGCAATCCCAACCTCGTCCAACAATACGGCCCAACCCGCTTTCTTCACCATCTCCACCGCCCGATCAAATGATGCAGACCTCCCGGGACACAACCCGCGTGGAATGCGGTCAGAGACCGACCCCCCCCATAGGACAGGGACAATTATAAAGTAGCCGGAACCCCCAAGGCTCCTCATTCGGTACCAACCGCCAAAACACCATAGGGAAGGTGAAGTCCAAGTACTAGGCACCACCATCATGCCCGACCCTGGAAGAACCAATTCAAACGGAAAACCGAACCCCCAGTAAGGAAGCCACCATTAAAAAACGTACCCACGTATCGGAGTCGGAGCCCGACTGCCCAGCACCTCGAGGCTGGGGGGCCGATCCCCAGGCACCGGGGACCCCTTTTGAACCACGCCTCGTAGGAGAATGCCCTCTGCCACCAACCGTGCAGAAGTGCCAGAACCTGCTGCCCGGAAATGGGGAGGTAGACCTATTGAACCTTCCACACGGCACACCGACCCCCCCCCCAGCCCCAGCTTACCACTGGAAACAGGCCGACTGCGAACGAAAAGGAACAAACGGCCCCCACTGCCAGCATCGCCCCGCCCCCCCACCCCTCAGCCTACATTTGGGTCAGCCAAAGGTGAATATATCTTGAGTGCCCCAAGATAACCTTCTGTCCCCCTCCATCCTGTCCCTGAACAGTCCAACATAGGTCCACCACGCCCCAACTCCAAGCGGCCAGGACGCCGCCAATACAGAATCCGCGTATGCCAAAAACAACCCAGATGGCGAGGCACCGAAAGGTTTGAGCCCAATTCACTACCTAGCGCACAACCTTTGGAACCCACCCCGCCTCTGTTCACGGCTCTCCCACGAGCGGTTTCCGCCATCCAACAGGTGATCTGGCATCGAAGTCGATCAGGCACCCCTTTCCACAACTCCAAGAATGGAACCACTGACAGGGCCCCTCCCCCCCAGGCCCCACCACCCCTGCGCTATCTGACCCCCTCCCCAGCAGCTCTCCACTGACAGGGCCCCTCCCCCCCAGGCCCTGCCACCCCGCACTAGCCGACCCCCTCCTCAGCAGCTCACCCACAGATGCCAGCGACGAATCACGCAAGGAGGAGGGGGAGGCCGACACCGAGCCATAACGCCGCCTGCTCTTTCCTGCCCGACCCCCCCTCCCCGCTCCTTCCAACCTGGCAATCCCTTGCCCGGTGGGCCCGACCACTCACCCGTCTCGCGCCCTGGGCGGCCACAGCTGGAGCAGCCCTGTCTTCCAGCTGTTTGATCTCCGGGCTGGCCTGCGCCATCTCCCACGCCTCACACCGGATGTCTATGCGGCAGCACCTGTCATCATATACGCTACACGGCCCCCACTCACCTGTCTCGTGAACTTCTGCAGCCACAGCAGCAGCAGTCCCGGCGTCAAGCTGACAGATCTCAGCACTGGACTGCGTCGTCTCCAGCACCCCACACCGGACGCCACCGTGGCAGCACCTTGCCCCGTGTCCGCTCCACTGCCCTCTGCGCCGGCCCCTGTGAAAACACAAGGAAAAACAGAAGGGGGGACAGGGGGAACCACCAGAAACCCTGTATCTGGCCAGTGCCCACCCCACACCGACCCAGCCGTATCCCGCCCGCCCCCAAGCCACTGCTCTCCAGGCAAAGGCCCACCAGCCACCACCAAAATACCATGAACCAGACATCAGGCAGCTGGAGCAAGATGTCCCCCTCCCTACTGCCCCCAACCCGGCTGCCAACCAACCCCTGCCCGAGCTCCCCGGGCTCCCCCCTCTGCCCCTCCAAAGCACCCACCATGCATCACGACTCCCCCCGCACCCCCCACCCCCTTAGTCGCCCCCCAAACCACCCAACCCGGAGTTGGGCACCCCTAGCCCGCTGGGCCCACTAAGGAAGGGGCTCCAGCGCACCCCTCCCCCCCATGCCGGCCCCTCCCCAAACCGATGACTGCAATGTTAGGGGCCCCCAATGCCCACTACCTGCACCCCTGCCCCACCCGACAGCGGCACGGGGGGACGATCTCCCGCAGACCGGGCAATGACCTGTTCAGCCCCCACCAGAAACACCACAGGCAGGCTGTCAGTCAGCCCCCCTCCTCCTCCATGAGCCCCGCGTGCACCTACTAGGCACCGGAGCTGGCGCACGCTGAGCGTCACTCACTAAGTGCAGAGCCTCTGGAGACACAGGCCACGCACTCGCCCTCCATCTCCTCCTCAGCGAGGAGCTCAGAAACGGGCCGCCGAGGCAACGGGGCTTCCCCTCCGAAGGGGCTGCGAAACTCGGCCTGGAACAGCTCCAGGAAGCGGCGGCATCCCTCCCTCGCCGGAAGAGCCGGACACGGCCCCTCAGGTGAATGAGCCGGGGCGCAAGGCAGACCTCGGCAGGGGAGAGCTTGCGCACCGCGGAGAAGGGTGGGAAGCCAGCACCCCCGATCAGCCTCCGCCGTGAATGACCACGCGGAGGCTGCCCGCCGGGCCCAAACCACCCACCACGCCGCCAAGATCCTCCCTGAATGGCTCCCACGCGGCTGCCACCGCCGGGTGCCAATGAGTTTAAATCGGCAGCGGCCGCACGCAGGATCCTCACACCGGCCGCGCGCCCGGTTAGAGTCAGCTGCTGGGACCCTGCCCGCGGCCTCGTCAGTTTTGCAGCTACAATCTCCATTTTTATCTTTTAAAACTCTCATAAGAAATAATGGTATCAAAATTCTATGTTGAATTTAAACAGGAAAAATAAAATAAATTCCAAAAGAAATTATCCCTTTCCCAACAATCACCGACTGACTATTAAACCCTGTTTTCTCAGGTTTCTAACTCAAAACAGCACTCCGCTATGACATTTCACCAGTTTAACTTTACCCAAAAAAACCCTCTGAAATCCAACCTCCCTTTCTAAAATCAAATTGGAGTCTCAGCTTTCACCTCCACTTGCAATAGCTCTCAAGCGCTACTGCACAGTGTGGGATACCAGTCTCTTGATCCGAGAGACCCAGATCCGCCTGATCCGCTCCGGATCTTTTCTCATGCATTTACTTTTCATCCCGGACCAACTCCTCTCCCATCACAGATCCAATCCAGATCAAAACATACTCCAGCTCCCCTCAAATGAGACACTCAACAACTGCCAATGCTGCAAAAACACCCTCTCAGGTAAAAAAATAACATAACACCTTGTGGGGGTTACATTTGGATTTCTGCATCTCAAATACCTGACTCTGCACTTCTTCGCATGAAATCATAACAGCCAAGTAGTAGACCATTCTTCCAGTGCTTTTACATCTTTTCTTGTGTTGTCCACTCCCTCAGAAGTGCCCACTTTGTTGCAAATGTTTGTGACATCTGTAAACAGGCAGACTTTTCCCTTCATTCCTTCAGCAATATCACTCATAAATACATTGAACAGTACCGGTCCCAAGACTGATCCCTGGAGCACACCACTGTGCACTTTCCTTTCTTCTACGTGAGTTCCATTTACCACCACCTTCTGTCATCTGTCAGTCAACCAATTTATGATCCAGTTCACCACCTTGTGACCTATCCCTAGATGGTAAAAGAAGGAGGGCAGCCAGTTGTCTACCCTATCAGAGGATACCTAGGTTGAGAAGCCAGTACATGGACCTTACTGATGAACACAATGTCACCAGGTTTTTCTTTGATAGGGCAGCCATACATCAGCTGTGCCAGGAGCTAGGGCCTCACCGCAGTGCAATAACCCACAGGGGACAGAACTTGCCTGTGCATCTAAAGGTGACAACAGTATTCATCTTCTTTGCAACAGATGCCTTTCAGTCTGTTCTGGCAGGCACTGCAGGTCTGAGCCAAGTGGCAGTGTTCAAGTGCATCCCCCAGTTTCTGAGTGCTTTCCTGATGCTTGCCTTGGATTATATTGTGTTCCCTCACACAGTGCAGCAGAGCCAAAAGACAATGCTTCCTACTACTACTAGTACTACTAATGAACATTTGAATAGCGCTATAAGTCATATGCAGCACTGCACAGACATGTAAGAGACAGCAGAGAGGTCAAGAAGAATGAGGACAGAGTAAAGGCCCTTAGATTTTGTCAGGAACAAGTCACTGGAGAGTTTGGCAAGAACCGTTTCAGTAGAGTGTAAAGGACCAAAGCCAGAATGTAAAGGATCCAGGAGGGCATGAGAAGAGATGAAGTCAAGGCAGCTGCAGTGAGTTGAGTGTTCAAGTAGTTTAGAAATGAAGGGAAGGAGGGAGATGGGTCGATAATTAGAAGGACAGGTGGGATCAAGTGAGGGTTTCTTGAGGAGAGGTATGACCACAGCATGCTTGAAGGCTGCAGGGACAGTTGCAGTGGAGAACAATAGGTTGAGAATATGAGAGATGGAAGGGACAATAGTGGAGGAGATAGGGCTTAGGAGATGGGTGGGGATAGGATCAGAGGAGCGGGTGGTGAGTTTGGAGGAAGAAAGAAGGTGTGCAGTTTCCTCTTCAGAGATTACAGGAAAGGAAGAGAGGGTAGCAGAGGTGTGTGTGTGTGGGGGGGGGGGGGGAGTTGGGAGTGAAGAGGGGGAGGAGGGGAAGTAGCAGACTTTGTGGGGAATTGGACGGTGATCTTGTGGATTTTGTCATGGAAATAGTCAGCCAGGGTTTGGGTAGAAATGGAGGAGGGGTCAGAAGTGGAGGCACTTTGAGGAAAGAGCTGATAGTAGTAAAGAGATGGCAAGGGTCAGAGGCAAGAGAGTTAATCAGATGGACATAATAGTCTTGTTTGGCAAGAGCTATAGCTGACTGGAAAGAGACAAGCATGAATTTGAATTGTAGAAAGTCTGCAAGGGAGCGGGATTTGAGCCAAGCAACCTCAGCAGAACGGGCATAGGAACATAGATAACGGGTAGTGGATGAAAGCCAGGGCTGGAGTGCAGAATGCCTCACAGGACATGGCATGGGCAGAGCAAGAGCATCCAGAGCAGAGGAGAGTGCAGCGTTATAGGAAGCTACTGCCTCGTCAACAGACTTAGATGACATAGTGGAGGAAAGAAATGAAGAAACAGTGGAAGAGAGAACCAAAGGATCAATAGCATGAAGATTTCTAAATAGGTTGGAGGAGACAGGACAAGGTTGAGGCGGCGGGTGATGAAGATTGAAGCATAAACGTTGATGGTCAGATAAGGGAAGAACCATTTTATAGGTGGCTGGCTTCCCTTCTATGCTGGCATTGATTGATTTTTTGTATGTGGCCCTGAGGCCCTCTTGACAGAGGAAGGCCACATTTGACAACCATTCCACTCTCAATATGCAAGTAGTGTACAATACACTGGGAGAACTTACTAATGTTGCAAGATTCCCCAGATCATGCCATGATGTATATATCCTTACCCAGTCAGGGATCTACGCAAGCTTTGAGAGTAGTGACATCTCTGGAAGTTGGCTGCAAGGTAAACTGACACAGAGAGCCCCCCTTCCATGCCCATGCAGGCCTGACCATGGGAACATTGCCAAAAAGCAGATTGTGAGAAGACAGGCAGGGTTTCCCCACAGATAGCAGATGTACACAGACCAAAATAAGCCAAGACAGAGAGTGGCTATTGTATGGGACAGGTGTAGCCCCATGTATAGAGCTGCTATGAGACATGTCAATACCTATTTCCAGTGCACCTGCCTCCACTTGCACTTCAGGTCTCTGTTATTGTGATATATGGCATGGTGCTTGTGGCAGATGGTGAGCTTTTTGTAGGCACTCACTCGTGTACCCTCATTGCCTATCAGAATGTTCAGGTGAGAAAGGATCTCCTGTAACACAATGTTTAGCTCTCCCTCAGTGAAAGTGCACTTTCTTGTGGAAAGCTTTGGAGCCATTTCCCAGTGACACCATAAGCTTAGAAGACTTTAAAGGACTACCAAAAGGGACTGCTACAACAGGAAGTAGATCTACACTTGTAGAGTATAATCTTCTGGAATAAACTCTAAATCTTGGGGTAAAAGGGACTTTTTGGGGGTTAAGGCTGATAAATCTGTGTATTTTAGAATTCAGTGTTTGCTAAGTCAGTCAGTTCTTAGTACCACCAGTGAGCTTTGTATTTAAGTCAAAGCAGAGTATAGCTTAGCATAGAACATAAAACAAGAATAAATAGACTTTGAAATAAATTTGTTTCTAAAGAGCTTTTCATTTAAATCAAATCAGAGTTTAGCTTACCTAGAAAGTAAAATAGAGTAAATAGTTACTGAAATAAATTTGTTTCTAGAGAGCTTCTTTACCTAAATCAAATCACAATATAGCTTAGCATAAAGGTAGAATAGTCTCTGAGTAGAAAGAAAAATAAACTTGTTTCTAGTGACCTTTACAAAGAGTACTTCCAATTAGGAGGCAAAAGATTTGTGAAGTTGCCTTAAATAGATATTAAAGGCAAGTGACAGATCAAAGGGGCAATTTAAAAAGCTCCTTCTATCAAACCAAGGGCTATGCGAATCACCCAGGAAATTGGAAAGCCTCTACCTTAGAAGCCGAGGACAGGGCACTGTGTAGAAGCTAACTTTTAATAAGTCTTCTCCCCCCTCCCTCCCCGACTCCTACCCACCCCTGGAATAATCATAGCTTTATAGGTGCTTAAACCTTTTAAAGGGAAGGAGGAGACCATATTCATTCTCAGGTGCAGCTGTATATCATCATCAGGCATACATTAAGGACCTGAGATTAATTAATGTTGAAGTGAACAAAGTCCATTAAACATATTTGGGGTCATTCTGAGGCACAAATAGTAGGGATGGACGTCCCAATGGGATGTCCATCCCCGCTATTCAGGCCCTTTCCCAATCCCATCTACCTTCCCCGCGCATTGTACCGGGAAGGTAGATGGGGGAAGTAAAGGGGTGGATTGTGGGTGGCATTAGGGAAGCCATGGGCGGTCGTTGGGCTAAGACATACAGAACCAATTCCAATGTCAGCCATGGACATTCGGGGCCTTGGAGGTGGAATAAGTTCCCCTAGTTGGTGGGGGATGGAAGATCCAGGATGAGGAAAGGGCAAGGGGGTGTCAAGAACTTTCCCCACAGCCTAAACCTGGCCTTAGGAAGTCAGATCGGGGGTCAGGTTGTGGGGAAAGTACCTTGGCAGCTGATGGTCGGAGATCACAACTTTTCAATGGAGCCACGGTGCTATGGCAATCGGATGCCATGGTGCTGCGTCTCAATTGAATAGCCCTGACTGAGCTATCCATGCAAAGCCTGTACATGCAGGACAGACTGAATCGGAATCCAGGCTCCCTCTGTGCATCTAGTTCTGACCGGGTGCACAGAGGGTCATCACGTCCATGTCGGAATCGAGCACACTAGGTATATTTATTCATATAAGTATCCCCAGCAAAATCTAAGAAAGTAAACAACTTAAATGGCTAAACACAACCTTAAAACTAAGATGCAGACAGCAGTCCAGCAGCAAGATGGGGGTTTTCCAGTCTTTTGCATTGAGTTTCATATGTATGATTTTCTCCCAGTTGGTGAAGTGTCTTACATGTGCACTAGGTACAAGGAGCTCTTTGCTCTCAGGGAATGAGTCTGATCTCTGGAGGCTAGAGTAGCAGCCTTGAAGGACATAAGGAAGACAGAGAGGTACATAGATGAGACCTACATTGATGTATTACTGAAGTCCCACCTCCAGTCTGGCAGCATCCCTGTTGCCATGGAGGAGAGAGGTCACGTGACAGGACAGCATCACACTGGTGTGGCAGGAAGTGATTTTGTAGCTAGGACCTGTTCTCCAGGTGATGTAAAACCCTCTTGCACTGAGGAGGTTTCTACAGGGCCATGTGAACATAAGGGAAGGGTTAGGACAGTCATTATAGTTGGTGATTCTATCATTAGGCATGTAGATAGCTGGGTGGCTGGTGGACATGAGGATCATCTGGTAACATGCCTGTCTGGTGTGAAGGTAATAGATTTCATGCACCAAATAGACAAGGTATTAGTGCTGGAGAGGAGTCTGCTGTCTTGGTACATGTTGGTGCCAATGACATAGGGAATTGTGGTATGGAGGTTCTGGAGGCCAAATTTATGCTTTTAGGTAGAAGGTTGAAATCCAGAATTTCCAGGGTAGCAGTCTCTGAAATGCTTCCCGTTCCAAGTGCAGGACCCCAAAGAAGGCAGAGCTCCGGAGTCTCAATGCGTGAATGAGACAATGGTGCAAGGAAGAGGGTTTTGGATTTGTTAGGAACTAGACAACATTCTGGGGAAAGGAAGGACTTTTCAAAAGGAATGGGTTCCACCTTAACTGGGATGGAACCAGGCTGCTGGCATTAACCTTTAAAAAGAAGATAGAGCAGTTTTTAAACTAGATAATAGGGGAAAGACGACAGTCGCCCAAGAGCATATGGTTTGGAACAATGTATCCTTGAAGGATACTAGCAAAAGACAGAAGTTAGGACATATCAAAATACCTACACCACTCCCAACCATTTCCGCAATACTACCCAATATACTAATGCAAGGGCTTTTTCATACATTGCACCAATGCTATGGAATGTGCTCCCCAACAATCTAAGAACACTGCTACAATTCTGCAAGGAACTAAAGACACATTTGTTTAAAGAGTACTATGGGAACTCCCATAATATGCCCCAACATCAATATGAATAAAAAACTCTCTACTATTCCTACCCATTATACATGTAACCAGAGAAGCAATGATGGACCTGAATCCACTCCCACTGCAAAACTGTATATGTTTCCCATAACTTTGTATCATACTGCAATACTGAATATAGTTACTCTAATATTGTATCCACTTAGTGGTAAGATAGTTCTTTATACATAAGTTTGCAAGTTCATTGTAAAGTTTGCCCCTTGATCTCCGGAAGGGGTGATATATAAGAGCATGTTATATAAATAAATAAATAAATATTGACAGAGAGGTTCCAGTAAAGACAAAAGTAACCCAAATGCCCTTCAGTACAGAGCAGACACAGCTTAGAGATTCCAAATTACCGCTGCCTACCTATAACCAGATTAATATGAATAATATACAGCCTCTGAAATGCTTGTATGCAAATGCTAGAAATCTGAAAAATAAGATGGGAGAGTTAGAATATATAGCACTAAATGAGAAGTTAGATATGATTGGTATCTCAGATACATGCTGGAAGGAGAACAACCATTGGGACACTGTGATACCTGGGTACAAACTATATCGTAATGATAGAGCAAATCATATTGGTGAAGGGGTTGCACTGTATGTTAGAGAGGCATTGAGTCACAAAGGATTAAAATATTGCAGGAAACAAAATACACTGTAGAATCTCTATGGATTGAAATACCATGTGAAAAGGGGAAAGGGAAAGCGATGGCAGTGGGGGTGTACTATCGACTGGATAATTAGGGAAGCTAACAAAAGTTACAGCACAGTAAAAATAATGGGTGATTTCAATTACCCCGGTATTGACTGGGTCAGTGTCACGGCCGGACATGCTAGGGAGATAAAGTTTCTAGATGAAATAAATGGTGGCTTCTTAGAGCAGCTGGTTCATGAACCGTAAAGAGGGAAGCCATTCTGTACCTAGTCCTTAGTGAAACAAGATCTAGAGCAAGAGATAAGGGTGTTGGGGTCACTTGGCAATAGTGATCATAGCATGATCGTGTTTGATTTAATAAATGGAAGAAGGTTGGCAAGGAAATCCACAGTGATACCTTTTAACTTTCAAAAGGGAGACTATGAAAAAATGAGGAAAATAGTTAAGAAAAAATTAAAAGGAACAGTTGCAAAGGTTAAAGATTTACATCAAGCATGTCTGTTGTTTAAAAATACTATCTTAGAGACCAGCAGTATTCCATGCTTTAAGAAATGTGAAAGGAAGTCCAAAAAACTGCCAGCATGGTTTAATGGTGAGGTCAGAGAAGCTGTTGTTGCCAAAAAAAAAAAAAACATCTTTCAGGAAATGGAAAAAGGAACAATATGACGAAAACCGAAAACAACATAAGCACCGGCAAGTTAGATGCAAGGAATTGATAAGGCAGGCAAAAACAGAATTTGAAAAGAAGCTTGCTGTGGAAGCAAAAACACATAATAAAGACTTTTTCAAGTACATTTGTAGCAAAAAACCTGTGAGAGATCAGTTGGACGATTAGATGATAGAGGGATAAAAGAGGCACTAAGTGGGGACAAGGCCATAGTGGAGAGGCTAAATGAATTCTTTGCTTCAGTCTTTACTGAGGAAGATATAGGATGTTACCCAGGACTGAAATGGTATTTAAAGGTGATGCCACAGAAGAATTGACAGAAATATCAATACACTGGGAAGATGTATTACAACTATTTGATAAACTGAAGAGTAGCAATTCACCTGGATCGGATGGTATATATCCAAGGGTGTTGAAAGAACTGAAATATGAGTCTGCAGACCTACTATTAATAATCTGTGAACTATCATTAAAATCACCTGAAGACTGGAGGATGGCCAATGTAATGGCAATTTTTAAAAAGGGTTCCAGGGGTGATCCAGGAAACTACAGACCGGTGAGCATGATGTCAGTACCAGGAAAAATGGTAGAAACCATTATAAAGAACAAAATTACTGAACATGTAGATAATTATGGCTTAATGGCAGACAGCCAACATGGCTTTAGCCAAGGAAGGTCTTGTCTTACTAATATGTTATGTGAATAAACAGGTAGACAAAGGTGAGTCAGTTGATATAGTGTATCTGGATTTTCAGAAAACCTTTGACAAGGTCCCTCATGAGAGACTCTTGGCAAAGCTAAAAAGTCATGGTATAGGAAGTAGTATACTACTGTGGATCAGGAACTGGTTAAAAGATAGAAAGCAGAGGTAAGGCTAAATGACCAATTTTCCCAATGGAGAATGGTGAATAGTGATGTACCCCAGGGATCTGTGCTGTGTCCACTGCTTTTTAACATATTCGTAAATGACCTGGAAATGGGAATAATGAGTGAGTTAATCACATTGGCAGATGGCATAAAATAATTCAAAGTTGTTAAAAACCAAGAGGATTGTGAAAAATTGCGAGGGCATTGATAAATTGGAAGACTGAATGTTCAAATAGCAGATGAAATTTAATGTGGGCAAGTGCAAAGTTATGCACTTAGGAAAGATCAGCCCAAACTATGGTTACATGATGCAAGGTTCCATATTAGGAACCATCACCCAGGAAAAAGATTTAGGCGTCATTGTGGATAACATGTTGAAACCCTCCACCCAGTGTGCAGCCGCAGCCAAAAAAGCAAATAGAATGCTAGGAATCATAATGGAGAATAAAACAAAGGATATTATAATGCCTCTGTATCATTCCATGGTACCACCACACCTTGAATATTTTGTGCAGTTCTGGTCACCGTATATTAAAAAGGATATAACATTATTAGAAAAGGTGGAGAGAAGAACCACCAATATGGTAAAGGGAATGGAAGGATACCCCTATGAAGAGAGGCTAAAAAGGTTAGGTCTCTTCAACCTGGAAAAGAGATGGCTGAGGGGAGATATGATAGAGGTCTATAAATTAATGTGTGCAGTGGATCAAGTAAATGTAGATCAATTATTTACACCATCAAAATATAGAAAGACAAGAGGACATGCAACGATGCTATAGTGTAACCTTTTTACATTAAGACTAATAAGAGAAAATATGTTTTCACTCAATCTATAATCAAACTCTAGAATTGTTACCAGAGGATGTAGTAAAAGTTGTTAGTGTAAGTGGGTTTAAAAAAGATTTGGACAACTTCCTGGAGAAAAGGTCCATAAACCATTATTAAAGGGGACCCAGGAAATCCACTGCTTGCCACAATACAAGCATTGTGGAACCTGTGTCCTTTGGGGAAATTGTTAGGTACTTGTGACCTAGATTGGCCACTGTTGGAAACAGGATGCTGGGCTTGATGGACCTTGGTCTGACCCAGTATGGCATATCTGATGTGCTTATGTTCTTATGATGCACATTGAAACCAAGGAGGCACGGCCGGCTGAGCCTGATCGGAGACCTGGAACTTTTCAGAATAAGGTAAACACCTGGACTTCCCCGCAAATGGGCCCGTCTGGGTTGTCTGCTCTAGGTACCTGGTATGTTGGACAGGAAGCAGTGAAAATGTCTGGGGTCGATTCTGGAAGCAGGTGTACATCCATATCCACTTATCTGGAATACTGTTCAAATTGTGCTCGTGCATGTATTTAAATGGGCACGCTGCTTGTACACCGATTTTGTGGAAACTGACTCAATGCCACATCACAACTTACTCCATCTGCTCGGATGAACAGAACTCCCCAGATAATGTCTAACTTGTTTCTATTTTTCTACATAAGTAGGAAGGATTAAAGTGAAGTGCCGAAACAAAGAACAATAGGATGGACAGTTTAGTGCAAAAGCAATTTGGCATTGAAGAGAAAACGGGACCTTTCTGTAAAGTGTAGTTGAGATGAAATGCATTTCCTTGCAAAAAAGAATATTCTGTGCTGGCTGTAACTGTAGTAATCTGCTTAAGTAATTTCAATTTAGTTTGGCTCATTCCTTTAGAAAGAGAAGCTATTGTGATTATAATTGCCATACTTTATAACTATTATTTCTGTAAAACAAAATCATGACAATATTTGCAGCTATATATCATTGCATAGCTTTTACCCTAGATATACTTTGCTACATGCCAAGAAACTGTTTGCTGATATGTATATTTTAAATAAAAAATATGGGAAAACAATGCAAGTTCATTCTACCTCCAATGCAGGATGGAAAATGCTGGGCCTTCTGTTCCTTTGTTTAACTGAGATATCAATATACCTTGCTGCTTAGGAAGAGAGTATTCTTACTGGTCAGGACATTGCAGGTAAGATTCAGGTAATTTAATAGTGCATAATAATATATGCCTGAAGACAGCTAAAGCTGGAAGGATATCATCTATTGCTCTTAACCGTGGTAGGGCGGACTCGATGCTCCGCATTCTCCCTCACCACCCCTAATAGCGGAATGATACATCACCAGCCATATTACTAGCAAGGTGAGCTCGCCTCTGCTCTGCCAACTTCCTTCCCCCCCTTAGCCCCGGCTTTGCCATATAATTAGCAAAAGCCAGCCAGGGGTTGTCCAGGTCGGGTGTACCCCACCCCCGCCCCAAGATTATCCTACGGCTTTGGACCCCGGAAACCTCTTGGATCTTGCCTAAACCCCCCCCCCCCCACTGCAACACCCCCTCAACCCCACCCCATGACAAGGGGCGGGCGGGCAGGATGCCGGCAATGGACCTCTTTCGCCCTCGTGCCAGTCCGCTATGCCGATCCAGCTCTTCCCGCTTCTCTTTACTCATTGGCTCCCCTCAAGTGCACCAGTGCGATGAGAGCCAATGAATTCAAAGCCCGCTGCTCTCCTCCCCCTCCCCCCTCCCCCAGAGATTCTTTGGTTGCTCGCCTCTCGCCATGCCACCCGGTTACGGGCGGCCGGCCTGGACCACGCCACGCAGCCTCCAATTTATATAAAGGGATCAAAACATGATATCTCGATGGATAAAGGTGAATAGTGGAGTACCCCAGGGATCTGTGCTGGGTCCACTGCTTTTTAACATATTCATAAATGACCTGAAAATGGGAATAACAAGTGAGTTGATCAAATTTGCAGATGACACAAAATTATTCAAAGTTGTTAAAATACAAGAGGATTGTAAAAAATCTCAAGAGGACCTTGAAAAATTGAGAGACTGGGCATCCAAATGGTAGATGACATTCAATGTGGACAAGTGCAAAGTTATGCACTTAGGGAAGAACAACCCAAACTACGGTTACCCAGTTCAAGGTTCCACTTAGGAATCACCACTTAGGGAAAGAATCTAGCATCATCATGGATAATATGTTGCAAGTCTCTGTCCAGTGTGCAGCCATGGTCAAGAAAACAAATAGAATGTTAGGAATAATAATGAAAGCAATGGAGAATAAAACAAAGAATATTATTCTGCTGGGACCACACCTTGAATATTGTGTGCAATTCTGGTTGCAATATCTTAAAAAGGATATAGCAGAATTAGAAAAGGTACAGAGAAGAGCGACCAAAATTGTAAAGGGGATGGAAGAATATCACTATGAGGAGAGGTTTAAAAGGTTAGGGCTCTTCAGTCTGGAAAAGAGATAAAGGTCTATAAAATAATGAATAGAGTGGAAAAGGTAAACTTAGATTGGTTGTTTACTCCTACAAAAAGGAGAAAGACTAGGGGGCATACAATGAAGATACAACAGAGCACATTTAAAACTAATCAGAGGAAATATTTTTTTCATTCAACGTTTAATCAAACTCTTAGCAGATGTAGTAAAAGCTGTTAGTGTAGCTGCATTTAAAAGAGGTCTGGATGAGTTCCTGGAGGAAAAGTCCATAAGCCATAATTAAAGAAGACAGGGGAACTCCACTGCTTACTCCTGGCACAAGCACCATAGAATCTGTGTACCTTTGGAGAGACTGACAGGAGCTTGTGACCTGGATTGGCCATTGTTGGAAACAGGATACTGGGCTTGATGGACACTTGGGGGTATGTTTACTAAACCGGCGCTAGTTGCAGCGTTACTGTGAAGAGTGCCATATACGGAGTGGGCGTTCTGGTCTTAAGGTAGCAATCGTGGGTTATCGCGATTGCTACCTTGTCTGTTGCAGTGCACGGCACCCACCTAAACGGTGCTTGGCCGTGGTCTGCTGTGGGCAGATGCCACTGCCCCCTCCGCCACCAGCACCCCTCCGCCACCATGCTGACATGCCTTATGCTGGTGGTGCTGCTGGTGGTGCACAGTCCCAGGCCATTCATTGTGCTGGTAGGCAACTGCCTATGGTGTGGGTTCTCAGGTAGGGGTGCCTCCATGGACATGCGCGCTTCCCCCCGGCACTGCCTGCCAATGTTTTGTGTCTTTGGGGTACCTGCTGGGTAATATCCCCTGTGACACTGTGGGACACACGCTCATGCCCATGTTGGACCCTTGTCAGTTGCTGTCTTGCTGCTTTACAGTTTTGGCATTCCTATGTTCCACTTAGGCATCTGCCTAGCCCGCACTGTGCCCCAGCTGGACCACAGCATGTGCCGCCTGCAGCCCTCTGTAACCCATTTACAGCATCAGTACAGTTGCCCTTTCCTACGTGCCCACTCTGCTGTTGCTGCACATGTGCACACCATAACAAACCTGCCCAATATAAACGAGAAAAAACCCTAATCAGCGCTATTTCAATGTGGGATCATTCACTTTCTAGGAGACAGAGAATAGACCCTTCCAAACATGATATCTTCTTTTTTGTGCTTTGTCAGTTGTGTTGCTTTATGTTTATCATTAATATCACTATTGGCCAGCTTGGTTATTGGGATTTCAAATATGGTTTTGGTCATTTTCTATGTTTATTTGCCTTTTTGGTTCCTGCACATGTATCACTACTATCACTTATATGGGTTTCCCTGCCTTTGCTGTACATTGCTGACTGAAATGGTTTCTCTCTCCTGCAAATGTGCCTCTAGTGCGAGGTTTTCACTGGCGCTAATTTTCAGACCCTGATTTCACGGCATTAGTGTTCCTGGAGCCTCTCCCCACCCACTCTCCGCCCATTGACCCCTATTTCTGCCCTCTGGCGAGCCTTACTCCACCCTTCAAACCCGGCTTTCACAGAGTTAGTGTGCCTTAATGCTGCTGCCGACGTTATAGTGCGATACGTGACATTATCGCATGATAATGTTACATTATCATACGATAACGTTACGTATCACGCGATAACCTTGGCGCTGCTACTTTAAGATGGTTTAGTAAACATACCCCTTGGTTTGACTGAGTATGGCATATCGTATGTTCTTATAAACATTCATGAGCTGCTTTAATGCAAATTCATGCAAATCTGCTCATTAATTTTCAAATATGCAAAAATCAGTGCTGTAGACAAAACTGATTTAATTTTTTTTTTTTTTTTGAAGGGAGGCAAGGTAAATTTGGAAGCCACTAGGTATACATGTCTGAATAATGCTAGTTATACTCATAGAGTCCCTTTTACGAAAATGTTCTAAGCAGTTAACACATGTTTACGCGTGTGCTAACTGCCTGCTTGGGCCCATAGCAAATGTTACTGCAGGGGCATGACAGTTACCACACACTGATTTGTGTTCTGACTGCCACTTGTTCATTGGGTGCTGAATAGATGGAGTGAGGACAGAGAGTGAGTGTGGTGAACACATTGTAGTTATTGTTGGAGGACATAGTGCATGCTGTCAATGTTGCTATTAGCATGGGTACTCCTAAAATGACTATAATAGTTGATATTAGGCATACCCCTGGTACTTGTGCCATGCATTAGGGTATGTATCAATGCGTTAACTGTTGGAACATGCTGGTTACCATGTAGGATTTGAACTTAACACACATTAGTTTTTATGCTAAATATAAGTAAGGTGCAAAAACCTAACACAATTTAGAAAAAAGCCCATTATTGACAAAAAATACTTTTAAGTGCACCTTACAATGGATTTCCAGTCAGATTTTCCTCTTTTGCTGCCCCATGCGAATGATTAATGTGCTGCCCGCAACACCCACACCAGTGGATTCCAATGGATCTCTTTACAACCTTATATTTTGTTTCAACAGTGACTTCATGAAAGTCAAGGCAACCCTTACACATGTAGTGGGGTTGGAGTAAGGCCACTAGATTTCTACACTACTTCCATCCAGTACAAATTCCCAGACAAATTACAAAAAATTACAAGACCCTGCAAAAAAGATCATTCTAAGCCTATAGAAAGGTTACCAAATGTCACAGATTTACAGGAATTGTCCCCAATTTTAGGGCTGTGTCCCCAACTCCCACCTGTTTATCAGCTTCCTTTCCCAGAGTCCAGCAATGGGGACAGAGGTGGTAAAAAAATTATTTTCAATTTAGCGATTTGAATGTCAGTTTTTAGAATTTACATTCATTATATTTTGCACAGTGAGAGGAAATAGATCACTGTTTCTCTTTATCAATTTGTCTGCTTGGAAGTGATATTGTTGCTGTACTAGAATGGATAGGGGGGGGGGGCAAGGTAATGTCTTTGCTCCTTCATGCTTTACTACTAAAACCTGGAACTAAAGTGTCCCTTCCTCCCCTCCCCCATACACTTTGAATAATTGCCAAGATTTGCCTGCAAAGAATCTGATAATCTTACCTATAGCAAACCTGCTAGGACTCACCATACCAACCCTACCTATAGAATAGCAGCACTAGACCAACCCGACCTATGGAAAGGTAGCACCATATCAATCCGACCTATGGAAAGGCAGCATGACAAAGGCCCTAGAATACTAATACACCTCCTGTTAAGAAAACTGAACAAGCAGGACTGCTACAGATTCCTATATAGCAAGTAGCACTAGCAGAATACCACATCTCGGTTACACAGACACAGCCAGGCGACCAGCATGAAAGCCTCGGGTCGCTACCCCGCCCTGCCTCCCCCCCCTTCCCCCCCCCCCCGCCAGAATAACTGTACTCACGCGGGATTGGCGACAAAGCACTGATCATTTTATTTGGTTAACAACACATTCTTGGAAATTACAGTACACGAAACTGTTGGCCACAGCATGAGCCTATTATTTACATAATCCTATATTATACTATACAAACATTCATACAGCGAATGACAGTAAATGACCTTACATTACCCTTTCTTCTATCCTTTCTCAAGAGGCACAGCCCACTCTGATTAGGTTCTTGTCGCCCGGCAGGGATCTCTAGAAAGCGGCATTCCAAGCCTTTTCCCCACTGCCATCATTTCTTACTAGCAAGGTATCTTCACGGGGATGATTTCGCTACCAGGCCCTGTTCTTGGCTCTGCCCCTCTTGCAACAGTGTCCTTATCCGCCTCTGCCCAAGTCCCGTCAAAGGCTTGAGCAGGGCTACGTTGTGAATCTCTGTACTCGTTTCTCCCGCCGTGAAAGCATCGGGAGGCCCTGTAGACACTGTTGCTGCTTCCACTCAGTGTCCCGTTTACGGAGACATCCTCTATGTTCCACTCCCCTTATCATGTCTGGGCTGTGCGCTCTCTCGAGAGGAGGGGTCCCTATCTCTCCTGCCTGCCCCCCCTCCCCCGATTACTCTGCTGTGACGAAGCCTATCCTCAGGGTGGGTCGGGCGGGTGATTGTCGTCGTCCGGCACCGTGCGGAGGGGGGGGAAAAGAGGGCGAGCAACGGCGCCGGCGGCCTTTAAGTAACCTGCCTTGCCGCCACGCTGCCCGCCCTCCCCCCCCCGCCCCGCCCCCCCCCCCCCTCCGAGGTTAACCCTTGGCCCGCCGGCGCCCGCCTGTGCCCGGCCGCATTTAAGGTTGCGGCCAGATCTCAGCCAGGCGACCAGCATGAAAGCCTCGGGTCGCTACCCCGCCCTGCCTCCCCCCCCTTCCCCCCCCGCCAGAATAACTGTACTCACGCGGGATTGGCGACAAAGCACTGATCATTTTATTTGGTTAACAACACATTCTTGGAAATTACAGTACACGAAACTGTTGGCCACAGCATGAGCCTATTATTTACATAATCCTATATTATACTATACAAACATTCATACAGCGAATGACAGTAAATGACCTTACATTACCCTTTCTTCTATCCTTTCTCAAGAGGCACAGCCCACTCTGATTAGGTTCTTGTCGCCCGGCAGGGATCTCTGGAAAGCGGCCGTCCAAGCCTTTTCCCCACTGCCGTCGTTTCTTACTAGCAAGGTATCTTCACGGGGATGATTTCGCTACCAGACCCTGTTCTTGGCTCTGCCCCTCTTGCAACAGTGTCCTTATCCGCCTCTGCCCAAGTCCCGTCAAAGGCTTGAGCAGGGCTACGTTGTGAATCTCTGTACTCGTTTCTCCCACCGTGAAAGCATCGGGAGGCCCTGTAGACACTGTTGCTGCTTCCACTCAGTGTCCCGTTTACGGAGACATCCTCTATGTTCCACTCCCCCTTATCATGTCTGGGCTGTGCGCTCTCTCGAGAGGAGGGGTCCCTATCTCTCCTGCCAATCCCTCCCGGCGTCGATTCCTCGCTCGCCGGGGGGGTCTCCACGTTGCGCTGTGTCCCCTCCCCCTCCCGCAGCTGTGGCCAACACTCTTTTCAGCCATAGACGCTCCATCGTGTCTTGTATCGCACATAGGTATACATCCATCCCGATTTCAGACAGATGCACACCGTCCGTACGGTACAAGCCGTGGCACTTCTCCTCTATGAGCTCGTGAGCGATGCTAAGCCCCCCAATCGTGTCCATAAATCGCATCATCCACCTATTCACTATCTTCCTTGTACGCTCCACTGCCTGATGCGACCATGCGCCCCTCCAGACCCTCCGAGGAATGATGTGCGACCAGACCATAACTGTCCCCGGAAAAGTAGTCGCTAGTGTCTGCATGTCTCCTTGCATCTTCCTCGTGAGTTCGACACTGCGCGTACTCGTCAGGTCGTTCCCGCCGAGGTGGACGATTATCACCCAAGGATGTACCTCTGCTGCTCCTACCTGCAAGAGGAATGGCATCAACTGGTCCCACATCATCCCCCGACGGCCCATCCACTTTACTGCCACTTTATCTGTGGGGAGGCCCAAATTAGGGCCCTGTGGTCTGATGCTTGCTCTCCTTTCCGCCCAATGCACGAAGGAATGGCCGCATATCCACGCTTCCAGTCCCGGTCTGTCACCTAATACGTCATCCTGCACCACTCCGGCCTCGTGAAGAGCTCTCCCGGCGCGGCAAGAGCAGGCCGGAGCAACCCACCTGATTACCCCGTCCAATCGGGACGTGAGGAGCTGCACACAAAGAGCACCACCGTCAGCGAGTGCGGCCCTTTCCTGCACCACTCCGGCCTCGTGAAGAGCTCTCCCGGCGCGGCAAGAGCAGGCCGGAGCAACCCACCTGATTACCCCGTCCAATCGGGACGTGAGGAGCTGCACACAAAGAGCACCACCGTCAGCGAGTGCGGCCCTTTCCTGCACCACTCCGGCCTCATGAAGAGCTCTCCCGGCGCGGCAAGAGCAGGCCGGAGCAACCCACCTGATTACCCCGTCCAATCGGGACGTGAGGAGCTGCACACAAAGAGCACCACCGTCAGCGAGTGCGGCCCTTTCCTGCATCACTCCGGCCTCGTGAAGAGCTCTCCCGGCGCGGCAAGAGCAGGCCGGAGCAACCCACCTGATTACCCCGTCCAATCGGGACGTGAGGAGCTGCACACAAAGAGCACCACCGTCAGGGCGCAACCGCGCCTTGCGGGCCCGCGCCTGAGGGCCTCGCCAGAGGGCCCTTTGGCGTGGCCCTTAGGCAGTGGCCCTTACATAGCCATCAACGCAAAAGAAACAACGACTGCCACATATAATTGGACTTCTAGCCTAAACCGCAAGTATAATATAATGATTCAGACTCTCTATTGACTTTAATCCACTGCAAATCCATTACTGTTTCCAATAACTAACTTGATTTGACTTACTGTTGTCAGTATTGTACCTGTACTTACTGTTGTCAGTATTGTACCTGAACTTACTGTTGTCAGTAATTCACTCTTACTCTACTCTTATCAATGATTCTATTTCACATCACTGTTGTCAGTACATCACTTTCACCTTATTGTTCCCCAAAGGCTTGTTACTATTGCTCACTATCTTGCTACTGTTACCAATAATCTCACCTTGAATATATGCTGCTAGTAATTTACCTTGAATATACTGTTGTCAGTAACTCACCTTCTATATAGTATTATTGATACAATCTAGCTTTACTGTTGCCAGTTTTTTACATTGGATTACTTTGAATTTACTGCTGTCAATAACTCACCTTTAATATAGTGTTATTGAATCAACTTGACTTTACTGTTGTCAGTATATTACATTGGATTTACCGTCATCAGTAACCTGCTCTGAACTTACTGTCGTCAGTAACTCACTTGGATTTACAATTATCACTACTGCAATTTAACTCTTTCAGAGTTTATTTACTGCTACCAGACACCTATATTACTATCAGAATCTATCTCACATACTGTCTCTGAGATACTCTTCTAGCTAATTAACTTAAAATCAATTTATCACAATTCTATTCCACAGCCCACCGAGCCAATCATAGAAAATGTCGCACCCAAACAACATGCTCACACGAATATCATACACCAGTTTACTTTTGGCAATAATAATTATTGACCTATCACTAACTTTAAACAGCAATAATCACATGACTATACCTATAATACACACACACACCCGTAATGACTGCCATATTGGACACACCCATATAAACTACCCAAAAATTAATCTTCACAGACTTATACACATTAAACAAACAAATCCACAACAAATAGACAAGAAAATTGAATCTATCAACCCTTCCTCTCTATCATGCATCCTTATTAATGCACGATCAATGAAAAATAAACTACCCATATTTAACGATCTGATAACTGACTTAAAACCAGACATCTTATGTGTCACAGAGACATGGCTTTCTGAAACAGATACGGTCTATCTAAATCAACTTGATAAAGAAAACTATGACACATTTTACAAACACAGATCCAATAAAAAAGGTGGTGGAGTGCTAATGATGACAAAAAAGAGTTTAAACGCCAAATTAATCCAATCAAACATCACTAATAATATGGACACATTATTAATAAAAATCGGTCTCATAAAAATCTGCCTAATCTATAGACCACCAGATCAAAAAACAGATGGCCTGGACTCTCTTATTGAACTCCTCAACTCTTCCACAGAACAAAATCCTATAATTATGCTAGGCGATTTCAACCTTCCGTCACTTCCAACACTAGACTCTAAACTATTTCTAGACACCATAGCAGACATAGAGTACTATCAAATAATTCAAACAGCAACGCATATCAAAGGAGGAACACTAGACTTGGTTCTTCTACCTGAGATACTCTTCAAGCTAATTAACTCAAACTCTATTGAATGTACAGAGATCCCATGGTCCGATCATTTTATTATAAAAATAAACCTCACATATCCCATCCTTAGCGTCAAAAACTACATAAGAAATGGCCCTACTCCAAAATTCAGAAAATTTAATGAAACAGACTTCCTTGATTCAACAACCCCCTACCTCTTATCCACATATGATTTGGATGATGCTGTTAACAACTGGAATGAGACTATCAATATCGCAGCCAAAAATAATCATCCAAATAAAAAGACCACACATACCAAAACTAACAGTTCACCATGGTTTAATAACACTCTAAGACAAATGAAAAGAGAATTAAGAAAACTTGAAACGAAATGGCGGAAATCTAAGCTATCTGTACACAAGGAAATATATAATACCCATCTAACAAAATATAAGGAAACAATAAACAGCACGAAGAAAAATTATTACGCAGCAACCTTAGCAAAATCATATAACAGACCTAGAGAGCTATTCTCTATCGTCAGAAACTTAACCAATAACGATCAAACTTCTAGCAACGAAATCACAGACATCTCAGTACAAACCTTAGCTAATTACTATCAAAACAAATAAAAAAAACCTACTATGCCCTCAGAAAATATCAACATTCCTAATCAATCTATAGATGAATGGTCAGAATTTTACCCCATGTCAAAAGTATCATTAAAAACTATCATCACAGGCCTAAATACTACAACTTCATATTTAGATCCATGCCCAGTATCATGGATAAAAAACACACTACCAACTCTACTATCATTTATTCTCCCAATAGTAAACTTATCACTAACCCAAGGATACCTTCCACCTCCCCTCAAACACGCACAAATTCGCCCAATTCTAAAGAACTGTAAACTAGACAAAACATCTCCAACTTCATACAGACCCATCTCTAGCATACCATTCCTGGCCAAAATAATTGAAAAAGTAGTACAATTACAGACACAGGAATTTATAGACTTATATTACCCACTTGACGATCAACAATATGGTTTCCGGCCCCGCCACGGTGTAGAAACACTTCTAACAGTATTAATAGATACACTCCTAAAAGGAATTGACAATCATAATCAGGCGTTCATCCTCCTTTTCATTGACATATCAGCAGCTTTTGATAGCGTGCACCACTCAATAATGCTCAATAACCTAAAACAGATAGGCATAAACTCCACCGTACATAAATGGTTCACCTCATATTTAAATAACAGAACACAAAATGTAAGAATAGGTAATCAAGCTTCTAACACATACAAACAAGAAATAGGTTTACCACAAGGTTCAGCACTTTCAGCTTTACTTTTCAATATTTATATAAAGCCGGTCTGCAACATCTTTAAAAAATTTGGAGTACAATATCACCTTTATGCGGATGATATTATGATGTACATACCTTTCACAATTCCCAACCTACCGATCCAACTACTATCAAAGTGCTACAATGAAATCACAATCTGGCTAAAATCCCAAAACCTCCACATAAACCATGCTAAAACTGAAGTATTAATTGTAACAAAAAACCAATCATATATGCCTCCAACCCACATAACTCTGCAAAACCAAGAAATTAAAATAAAAAATGAAATAAGATATCTAGGTGTCATTTTAGACAAACACCTCACAATGGAAACCCACATCAGAAATACTATTAAGAAAATCTACTTCAAACTCAAAATCCTCAAACAATTACGCCCCCTTGTATTTACACAAGACTTCATTAATATAACTCAGGCTACCATAACTCCCCACCTCGATTTCGCAAACTTAATACTTATGGGCATCTCAAAACAAAACATCAGAAGAATCCAACTTGCTCAAAATGCAACAGCCAGAGTTATTTTACAAATAAACTCCCTTCAACACATAACACCGATACTAGCTTCCCTTCATTGGTTACCAATACAAAGCAGAATAATATACAAAACAATAATAACCACATTCAAAGCCATAAATGACATGGCCCCGAAAACATTATGTAATCTTATAGACAAAGAACCTCTTAAACCAACTCTTAGAAAAGGACAATCAAACAAACTAAAGATTCCAAAAGAATTCATAAAAACCCATAAATTAACAAATAACAGAGCCTTTTCCCATAAAGCTCCAACCATCTGGAACTCGTTGCCAGAGGACTTACGTTCACTATCTGAGATAATAGAATTCAGAAAAAAATTGAAAACGTATCTATTCAATAAACATTATAATACCATAGAAATCCCTCCACTCAACTTAGATAAAGGCTAAAAACGAACCTATCCACATCACGATTATACACCCTACGACAAAGGATAATATACAAAACTTAAATAAATAACACTCCATTACTATGCCTCGATTCTCCCCACTTGTATATAGTTATAACTGGTATGTTCTGCCTAATGCAGTACAGACAGTACTCTTGTTTAAATTGTTACACACGCTGTTATAGTTGAAATATCCTGATTAGTTGCTGAATTCCTGACTTATATATGTTAAGATGTTCTATGTAATAAGTTATAATGTTAAATGTTCTATGTAAAACAAACGCTGCTTTGTTAACTGTTGTTAATTGTACACCGCAACTGATCGCTGGAAGATGCGGTATATAAATGAGTGTTAAATAAATAAATAAATAAATAAAGGGGGCAGGTTAAAACTTGGTTTGGCAAATGTCACTGCATGAAAATAAACTTGGTTTGGCAAATGTCACTGCATGAAAATACAACTCGAAACTGGTAAGACAAACAAAACTGCTGTATTGCGCACTGCTCTAAGCTCATACATCTTAGGAGTAATACAACTTCTCCCCTCTTTTTTTTTTTTTTTTTGTGGCGCGTCTTCGCCCCGCAATTCTTGCCCGTGCCGTTAAAGCTGGCAGACGTATAATTTATATCTGTCGGATCTCCATCTACCGATGCACATAATCTGCTCCTTGGTCATCCCCAGGCTGGCCGCCGTTGAAGCGGCGCCGATCCGGAAGGAATGCGTGCCGTAAAAGCGCGATTCCAGGCCTATTCCCTCTAGGGCCTGTTTCAGGACCTTGGTGAATTGGAAGCGGGATAGGGGGGCACCATTTGCGTGCACTAACCAGTGATCTGACCCCTTCGGCCGAATTTGCTGGTAGTCCACAAAGGTTTTTAATGGACAGGACGTATCCCCTGTTAGCTGGGCTAACCTTATTGTGGTGCCCCTCCCCTCCGTGTCGGTCTTGGATTTCTGCATCCGCAATGAGAGCATACCGTCACCCAGACTGACATCTCGTTCCCTAATGCCCCCGCTTGCATTGGTCTTACTGGCCGAGGCAACTAGCTCGCCTACCCGGAAGGCTCCAAAGAAGGCCCATGAGAAGGCACATCGGAACAGGCGCGTCTCGAAATCGTCGAAACATATTCGGCCTACGACTTCCATCAACTTATGCAATATTGCATGCGTTATAGGGCGCCGTAACTCCCTTCTGCACGGCTGTTCGCCTGTCCAGCCCTTCATTGCCCTGGTGATTGCAAAGTCTGCTCTAGGGCTGCTTCCGCCCATCGCCTTTTAAAGAAAGCGATTGCCGCCAAGTGCGATTGCACCATTGATTTTTTTGTACCCATGCTCTTTTGCTGCAAGATCCATTGTAGAATGGCTCCTGTGGTAGGGCAGACTTCGGGAATCTTGTTTAGCACACAGAAAGCCCGGAACTTCTCCCAGGCCATGATGTATCTTCTCCTGGTCCGCGCGGATAGTGAGCCCAGCACCAGCTCCCATACTTCGGTGGACCAAGGTCCCACGCCTGCTCCGGGACGGCTGTCTTGGCTGCGTCGGCGTTGGGCGCAAGAGATCTGAAAAGGGAGATCTTGGAACGAGAGAGAGCATCGGCAAGGTTATTGCAAGTACCCGGTATGTGTTTCGCCCTGATAGTTATATTGTGCGTTAGGCATGCCAGTACTATATTCCTCAGTAGTGCTATCACCCCTTGAGTATGCGCACGCATACCATTCAAGGCATATACTACAGCCATGTTGTCAGTGTGAAAAGTGATGGCCTTATTGCGGAGCTGTGGGGCCCATATGGCCAATGCCACGGCAATGGGAAAGAGCTCAAGGAATGTGATATCCCTGGTAACACCCAACGTGTGCCATTCGGGGGGCCACTCCTCTGCGCACCACGCTCCCTTAAAGTAAATCCCAAATCCCGTGCTACCGGCGGCATCGGTGAACAGGTCTATGTCCTCGTTCGACACGGGCAGTTCCTGCCAGAAGGTCAACCCATTGAAGGATTGCAAAAAGAATTCCCACATGTGCAGGTCTTCTTTTATGCCTTTCGTGATCCTGATCTTATGGTGTTTCCTCCGAATCCCTTTCATCGCCATTGCTATGCGACGGCAGAAGACTCGCCCCATAGGCATGATTCTGCAAGCGAAACATAACAGGCCCAGCATCGATTGAAATTGCTCCAAGGTCGCTTTCTTGCGGGCTCGTATAGCCTGAATGGCGGCTCTCAATTTAGTTATTTTGTCCTCGGGGAGGCGTGACTGCTGCTGCGCTACATCTAACTCGATACCTAAGAAGGTGATAATGTCCGCGGGCCCACTGGTCTTGCCGGCCGCTAGCGGTATGCCGAAGCTCTCGGCTACTTGCTCGAAGACCCCGAGGATTCTTTGGCAGTCCTGCCGGTCACTTCCGATGAAGAGGAAATCGTCCAGGTAGTGCACCAGTCCGCCGGGCCCGGCGATATCCGCTACCACCCAGTGTATGAATGTGCTGAATTGCTCGAAATATGCGCACGATATTGAGCAACCCATGGGCAGACACTTATCAAAGTAATAATCGCCATTGAAGGTGAATCCCAGCAGGACAAAGGACTCAGGGTGGACCGGAAGGAGGCGGAAGGCTGACTCGATATCCGCCTTTGCCAGGTTCGCCAGAGGGCCCCGTTTCTTTATGATATCTATAGCGTGATCGATCGTTGAATATCTCACCGAGCATAACGCCGGATCGATTTGATCGTTCACCGAGCCTCCCTCGGGGTATGACAAGTTGTGTATTAGGCGGAATTTGCCTGGCTCCTTCTTGGGCATGATTCCCAACGGGGACAGCAC
The DNA here is from genome assembly GCA_033557465.1 of Ichthyophis bannanicus. Classification (NCBI taxonomy): domain Eukaryota; kingdom Metazoa; phylum Chordata; class Amphibia; order Gymnophiona; family Ichthyophiidae; genus Ichthyophis; species Ichthyophis bannanicus. Next base: position 1,474,860,439 of record CM066032.1, read on the forward strand.
CAATTTCTTGAGGGGTGGGGTATTAAATGGGCCCGCCACCCTCCCTAGCTCTTTCTCTTTTAACAATTTTTGTTGTACTACATTATTGAATTTTTGAACTGATGGGGCATTGCGTATTCCCTGCGCTATTGGGTTGGCGGTAACCGGGATCCTAAAGCCGTGGCTGAAGCCGCTCTCGATACTGAGAGCGTCATCCTGGCGCGGGTACACGCGCAGCCAGGGTCGCATGCGGTCAAGCCTGATGGGGGTTGGGGCCATGGCCATCGCCTCCTCGTTGTTGCCCCGGACGGAAGAATTTATTGTCTTTGCCGGTGCGGCAGGCGGTGATTGGATGATTTCCCCCGCAGTTGGAACACGCATGCCGAAATTTGCAAGGCCGCCATGTGCAGTTCCCTGCATTGAATTGGCGGCATGCCCTACGCCCGTTCGTCTGGGGTGCCGGCCGCCATTGTGGTGCCAGAAAGGACTGAAAGGACCCTTCCTGACAGTACGGTCTGTTGGGTGACATCTCTTCTATCCAGAGATCCACGATCCTGTGCTGCCAGGTCATGGTTGGGTCTTCAGCCAAGCTTTGTCTGAACTTGATGTCGTAATTCAGCCAAGCCCAACCCCCTAGCTGCTTGTGTGCCTGTGTTATTGCATCCACGTATTTAATTAGATATTGGCTCAGCCCCGGCTCACGCTCCAGGACCACGCTCATAAAAATATGGAAAGCCGAAACCCAATTACTTATGGATTTTACAATCCTTGGCTTCTTCTCTCCCTTCTTGTCGTTTTCCCTGCCCTCTATCATGACTCCGTCCTGATCCCGGATCAGGAGCGAAAATATATCTATAAACTCCCTACGCCAGATTCGTTTTTTTATCTTTTTAGGTACCGCGCTGGCTAGGGAGCTGACCCCGCAACGCGGGTCTCCACTAACTGCCAATGGGCTCATTAGCATAGCTGTGGGCGCTGGTCCGGCGGGCACGGATGTCCCGCTGTCAGGTGTATGTGTACGAGTCTCACCCTGCCCGCCCCACACCCTTGCTAACTGTCCTTCTTTGTGGGATCTAGAACTTTTCTTTTTACAAGCTTTCAGTATGGTATGCATGGCGCTTGCCAGTGATATGCCGCCCTCGTCATCCGAGCCTGTTTCCTCCGATGACGAGGAGGACAATCCTGCCAATGCTACGCTGTTGCCCGCAGGCTTACCTTGAACCGCTGAGTTGAGCGGTGCACCGCAACCTTCCGCCGTGCTGGTGCTGGGCGCGCTGTCACATGACGTTGAGCTGGGGTGAGGTGTGTTGCCATCCCCTGCCGAGGTGGTGCTTGGTGCGCTGCCGGTTGCGGCCTGTGGTTCGTCTTGCCACCCGCTAGCTGCCTCCAGCTGTTGCTTGAAGGCGCTCAAACCGTGTTGGTCTACCTGTTCGTGGATGAGCCGTAACAGCTCCTCCAGCTCCGGGCTTGATGCCGGTTGTCCCTGCGGCTGCGTAGTGTCTAGCCGCGAATTCTTAGCTGCGCGGCTCCTGCGCGAGCCGTCTCCGCCACTGGCTTTCCTTTTGGTCTCTTTTGCAGGTGCCCGTTTCGTAGCACCGCGTGTCGTTCTTCCTACGGTGCTCGGACCCCGGCTTGCGCCTTCCAGGTCATGACGTCTCTCCTGGCTCTTTTCTCCGCCCTGTGCTGCCCTTCGTGGCATATTGACCTGCCTGCACACAATGCTATGGGAAGGGACAGGAAAGGGACAGAAATGCACATTAACGCTGTCATTGTGGAAACCATGCCATTGATGTGGCACCATCGCTCATCTTTTCCTCCCATCTGCATATATGGCCATATAGGCGGGAATATGAGCATCTAATACATATAACCATTATTTGAATATGAATCCTAATAAATATATATATATGTGCGTCGCAATATATTTATACCTATATATATCCAATTTATTTATTTATTTATTTATTTTTTTTTTTTTTGGTCCTCCATCCAGCACCATGCGACCATGCGTGTCTGAGGAAAGGTACGCTGGTGCCCTATACTCCTTCAATATCTACATCAATATTACCTTCACTTTGTAGGGCTAGTACCTGTTCTGTGCCACTAGATGGCAGCCGTAGGCTGTGGTAAGCAGCAGCAAATCACAGAAAGGTATAAAACAGCGTGGGAAGCAAGCAGGAGCCCAGCTGATTTTTAAGAAAAAAGTTCCCGGGGGGGCGGAGCCTGATGTCCAGCGGGATGGTCGCATAACGCTGAGGCTCCCGAGAGGCCTACTCAGAATCCTGAATTAACACCGTACATACTTGGAACTTCTACTCTGATCTTGCCGGGGCACATTGGTGAGATGGCGGGGACCAAACCCACGCGCCTGGAATTTGGATCTCCAGCGGCTTCTCACGGCAAACGTTCCAAAACTGAACCTCCGTCCCCGCAGAAGGGGCTGGCCTTGCGCGAGGGCCCCGAAATGCAGCAGGAAATCCTCGTAGAGATTAGAGGGGTCAAAAACCTCGTGCAGTCAAACGGTGAAGCACTCCGAGCGCTGCGGGAAGATTTTGGTGTGCTGCAAAGCAAGCTAGAAGGGCTTTCTTCGCGTCAGGACAAAATGGAGAGCATATTGGACTCCCATGCGGCCCGGTTGTCCAAACTCGACAAAGTTGAACGTCAGGTGCGGGCCCTGCAGAAAGAAGTGGAAGATGGCAATAATAGAGCGCGCCGTAACAACATACGACTAGTGGGCATACCGGAGGGAGCGGAATCGGGAGACATGAGAGAGTTTTTATGCAAAATCCTCCCTTCCCTGCTCCAAATCACCTTTGCCAAAGATTTGGAGATCGATCGCGCTCATCGTGTACCCACAAGCATAACGCTCCACAGGAAGACCCCGCGGCCTATCATTTTTCGACTTTTGAGATATCAACACGTTGAGCAAATTCTAAATGCCTCTCGGGCAAAGGGCCATATGGAGTTTGAGAGCCACAAGATCTCCTTCTATCCCGACTTGGCTAAACCCACGGTCGACCGCCGAAAGCGCTTTCTGGAATTCCGGCCGAGGCTTCAACAACTACAAGCATGCTATGGCCTGATGTACCCGGCCAAGCTCCGAGTCACGCTTCACAATCAGACAAGAACATTTGAGGACCCTGATCTACTAGCGGAGTTTTTGGATTCCAAAGAAGCCGACTTGATGCGCTGACTTCCAGAATATTCCTGCAAGTATTCTCATATCCGCTGTACCTGCCATATTGGATCTGCCGCAGCCCAGCAAAGAGTCTGGCGAGGGCAGTTTGTTGCCTTACTTTTGATGATATCTGTGACCCGACTCCATCTACCCACAGTAGCCTCGATGAGTATCAGAGACAGTGTTAATTATGGACTCTGGTGTTTCTTTTCATGTCTTTCTATTTCCTCTCTAGGGCCTCCTCCCGCAGACATATGGTCGCCATATTCTTTGGGGGTTTTGCTTCTTCTCTAAGATACTTTGGTACATACTTTTCAATATGGGGTGTATTAGCCAGAATACTCGGTGATTATGTCATTGTTGCACAGATTCTGATTATGTTGTATGTTCTCAAGCGCCCTTACCTAAAATGTCTATTACTGATTGATGGCATCATGTAAGATTTTCTCATTGAACGTAAAAGGAATCAATAATCCGATAAAACGCTAGAAAATCCTAAGCTACCTAAGTCAGGAAGCTGCGGATCTGATTTTTCTCCAAGAAACGCATTTAAATTCAAAGGAAACTCTTAAACTCAATATTAAACCTTACATGGTGGCCGCCTATTCCCCAGCCGTTTCTAAGAAATGTGGGGTTGCCATACTGGTTAGGAAATCTTTGCATGCTACTATTATTGCGACTAGCTCAGATACAGTAGGTAGATGGTCCAGAGTTCACCTCAAGATAGGTAGCCTTGAAGTTACATGTATATGCCTTTACGCTCCTAATGTGGATGACCCTGCCTTTTTTGCTACCATTGCTCAGGTTGCGCAGGCCTCTGCTAATACTTCATTGATAATTGGGGGGGATTTCAATCTAGTCCTTGATCCCCTGATTGACAAACAGCCGCCTAGGACAAGTGGTCCCCCCAAGAGTCACACCACGCTTACCTCCCTGATCAAAGATCTTGCTTTAGTTGATCTATGGAGGTTACTACACCCCAATGAGCTTGACTTCACCTTCTTCTCTTCCCCTCATAAATCCCAGTCTCGCATAGACTTCTTTCTAATATCAAAACTGTTAGTTCCTCAGGTGGACACTGCAAAGATTCACTCCCAACATATTTCAGATCATGCTGCCATTTCCTTTCAATTACACACTACTGCACCCCAAGGGAATTCGGGGGCCTGGTTCTTTGATAGAGCCCTGTTAACTCAGCCAGAGTTTCAGTTAGAAATTCGAGCAGCCATACAGGATTACTTCCATTTTAATCTACCCCAGGATACTGCGAATTGGGCTTGGTGGGAGGACTTCAAAGCGGCCATTCGAGCAACGATCACTAGCTATCAAATCCGCCTGCGAAAACAACGCAAACAGCAGCTACTCATACTAGACCAACAAATAAAAGCAGGCGAACGAGTCCTAACTTCACGTACTGATCCATGTGTATTAATTCGATTACAGCGTCTCCGTTTTCAATATAATTCAATCCTCTCAACTGCAGCTTCTAAGAGTATTGAGCTTCAGCGAGGGACATATTATCGTGAAAATAACCGAGCCGGTCGACTCTTAGCCAACGCCTTGAAAGGTCAAAAAGAAGCCAAACGCGTAGCGGCCCTTCGAGCTCCACAGGGAGGGGGCATAGTGACCACAGACTCCGACATTGTAGAGCTCTTTCGGGATTTCTATACCCGCCTATATCAATCTGAATGTGAGTTCTCGTCAGAGACATTCGAGCGATTGCTTTCTGGCATTCAGCGGCCAACCCTCTCTGAAGATGATAGGGATGCGATGGATGAACCCTTCTCTACTTCAGAGATCCAATCTGCCCTAAAACGAACAGCCTCGGGCCGTGCCGCAGGGCCCGATGGTCTCCCGACCGAATTCTACAGAACGTTCAGTGCAGATTTAGTTCCCTATTTAAAACTCTATTTTACTGCCCTTGCGGTAGATACATCCTCTTTGGGATCCTTTTCTGCAGCTAATGTGGTAGTATTTGAGAAAGAAGGCAGAGACCCGCTACTAACCGCCAACTACCGTCCTATCTCCCTACTTAATGCCGATTATAAGATCTTCGCAACGATCTTGGCCACCCGGCTATCTGACAGGATGGCCACCCTAATTCACCCCGACCAATGCGGTTTTATACCCGGCAGATCAACTGCTGACAATGCTCGGACCTTGTGCCATGTGCTATCCAGTGCTGCCAATCTAGATCATCCATGGGTGGGTCTTTCTCTGGATGCCGAAAAAGCCTTTGACCGCCTAGAATGGCCCTTCTTATTTGCAGTTCTCCGATGGTATGGCTTTGGGGAGGGCTTCCTCCGATATCTCCAAGTCATGTATACTCAACCCGTCGCCAGTATTTGTGTAAATGCCATCAAGTCTCAGCCATTTAATCTCCAAAGAGGCACGCGTCAAGGTTGCCCCCTATCACCAATGCTCTTTGATCTAGCTCTTGAACCCCTAGCCCTCCTTATTAGACAGTCCGCACGTATTCGAGGTGTCCCCTTCAGTCATAGGGAGATTAAACTCTCTGCATATGCAGATGACCTTATGCTTTTCGTATCCCTCGATTCGGTTCCAGCTGTCTTGGATCTGATTGACGGATACTCACAATTATCGGGCTATAAAATTAACTGGACCAAATCTGTGGCATTCCCACTGAACCGCTGGGTACATGAGGCTGACATGCAGGCCTTTCCCTTCCTTTGGCAATCCCGCATGGTGAAGTATCTCGGGGTCCATTACTGTTCTCCTTTAGAAGACACTATCAGTTTTAATGCCAAAGAGGTAGTCTCCAAAGTCCGTGAGCTCACGAATCGTTGGTCTCCCTTATCTCTTACATGGTGGGGCCGCTTAGAAACTGTGAAAATGATGATAGTCCCCAAAGTGAACTACATTTTAGAAATGCTGCCATGCTTACTCCCGCTACATACTTATAAAGATATTGAGGGCCTTCTCGTCCGTTATCTCTGGCAGGGCAAGCCACCAAGGATAGCTAAACAAAAACTACAGTCTGCAAAGGAAAGAGGGGGTACCAGATTTCCTGATTTTCTTAGATATCATCAAGCCTTCCTACTTAAGCAAGGTGCCCGATGGCTAGATGCCTCAACAGACAGCAGACCAGTTTGGCTTGACATAGAAGAGGAGCTTAGTAGCCCAATTCCGTTGACCCATCTCCCCAGTATGTCCTATCAAGTAGACACCCGCCATCCACCAATGATTGTCGATACTCTTGCGGCCTTTAACACTCTCATTCTATCACTGGGCCCGAACGTATGTCCTCAGGACAGACTCCCGCTATGGAATAACCCCAGAATTCAAGTCCTAAATAGAACGATAGCATGGAAACCCTGGTACTCCAGGGGGATCTGGACACCCCAACAGCTTTTCTCTGTAGCTCGTTGGAAAACCTTTTCTGATTTACAAAAGGAATTTGCGTTACCAGCAAAACACTACTTTCAATTGATGCAGCTTCAACACTGCCTCAAAAGTGCTCGAATCATGCCGCCCTCTGCCCCTACTGAGGACGGGCTATTAGAGATAGTTCACTCTATTAGTAGTACACATGGGGTAGCCTCTAACTTTTATAAAATATTATGTCAGGGTACAGACACGGCCACTTTTAGAGCCCAACAAGCCTGGGAGCGCGAACTGCAAACCACTTTATCCCCTGTGCAATGGAGCGTTTTCTGGAGCAAAGTAGTGCGGGTTTCCCGGTCTGCCTCTGTTACCCAAACTCTCTTCTTTTTCGCACACAGATGCTTTTATACCCCAGAAAAAATAGCCAAATGGAACACAAATGCTAGGGACCAGTGTTGGTCTTGCCATACTGCTGTGGGAACCTTCGCTCATGTTATTTATGAATGTCCTCAACTACAGGTTTATTGGGGGCGGGTCTGGGGTTGTATTCAATTTCTCTTACACCTTCACGAACCTCTCTCTTGGAAGATCGTGGGACTCCGCTCTGTGGCGGAGGTCCCCTCTCTTCCTAAGAAGGGTCGCTTTCTCCTTGATTTCATGCTGGGGATAGCCATATGCTTAATCACGAGGAATTGGAAGGATAGCTCTCGACTTACTGTCAATGAATGGTGGAACCTCGTCTGCTTATATAGTAAATATGAGCAGATACCTCGGAGAGCTATTCCCCATGCCCAACCTCACTCTCGCTTGTCTAAATGGCAGATGCTTAATGATTATGTACAATCTGCTCATTGCTCCAACATGCCTGTATAATGTGCACTCATCATGTTTCAGATCACCGTTAGGTTTTGTAACACAATAATGTAAGTACACGCCCGCTTCGGGAATGATTAGTTTTCTAGAGAAGAAGCAGGGGGGAGGGGGGTGGCAGGGGTTTACTTTGGTGTATGTATTACACTTTATGTATCTGTCTTTTAGCTGTATGTCTTCCTTTTCCTTTGTTGTTATAAAACGAAAATAAAGAATTTAAAAAAAAAGAAAAAAAAAGAAAAAAGTTCCCGTTGCCTTAAACCGCCTCTGTTCTGGCACCGGGAGCTCACACATCGTCTGCTACACTCTCCGGGCCTTCCCCGTGTCTGCTTAGATTGCGGGAAGTCCCATTCTGCTGACTTGTATTTATTTAATGCATTGAATTTATCCGATTGGGGAGAAGTCAGCCCTGAGGAACTCCCACACTTCCGTTCCCCTCTCCCACAGCCCATCCTGCCCTCGATCAGGCTGCTGCTCAGGCGCCCCCCCCCCCGCCCTCCATCGGGCTGCTGCTCGGGCGCCCTCCATCGGGCTGCTGCTCGGGCGCCCCCCCCCGCCCTCCATCGGGCTGCTGCTCGGGCGCCCTCCATCGGGCTGCTGCTCGGGCGCCCTCCATCGGGCTGCTGCTCGGGCGCCCTCCATCGGGCTGCTGCTCGGGCGCCCTCCATCGGGCTGCTCGGGCGCCCCCCCCCTTTCCTCCCTCCCTCCCTCCCTCCCTCTTGCCTTGCTACGCTCCCCGGGCGCTCTGCCTCAGACGCGCTGCTCCTACCTCCGACAGCGTGCTGATTTTTTTTTGCTCGAGCTCCTTTGTTGGATGCTGCGGTTAGCCGCGGCGGCGCTCCACGTGGCTTTCGCGAGGTGAGTTGCTCGCGGGTGATTGTCGTCGTCCGGCACCATGCGGAGGGGGGGAAAAGAGGGCGAGCAACGGCGCTGGCGGCCTTTAAGTAACCTGCCTTGCCGCCGCGCTGCCCGCCCTCCCCCCCCGCCCCGCCCCCCCCCTCCGAGGTTAACCCTCGGCCCGCCGGCGCCCGCCTGTGCTCAGCCGCATTTAAGGTTGCGGCCAGATCTAAACACACACCACCCCTCACCAAATAGAGAACGAGGAACATGACATATCAATAGATATAGAAATATGCAGATAAATGAAAACTCCAAGAAATCAGATTCTTCATGTAGTATGACATTGGAAAAATGAAAACAGAAGTGCATTTCCTCTTCTACTATGCAAACTACAGAAACACACATTTCACAAGTATTTTTTCTAGTTTTCTTGTCTGAACATTTTATTTTTCCAGTCACATTGGTCCCAGTTTTTTGTTTTCTGCCTTCTTCTGTTTATTTTCTCCTAATATTTTCCAGGGTCTGATGTTCATTTGCCATTTTCCATCTTTCCTCAGTGGCATAACCAGGACTGACGTTTTGGTGGGGCCAGGGATTAATATGGATGGGTGCAAGACGTGCAAATGTTGCCACTGATTCCAATTCTTCTCTCATTCATTTGGACCTGTTACCAAAGTGGAAGGGCCATAGCCCATCCAAGCCAACTCTTGGCTATCCCCCTGCTCCTCCTGTCTTTGTTCATACATCCTTTACACCTGTCATTGACATTGATCTATCCCTTTCAGCTCCTTCCGTGATAGCCATTTTCTCCAGTCCCGTTCTTCTTTCTTTTAAACCTACCCAGTCTCTGTCTGCCTCCTTTTACCACCTTCCCAGATTTATTTACATCCTCTGCTCACTCATCTTCTTGCCAACTAGCCATGGCCTCTCCCACATGATTCCACCATGCCCAGTATCTCCCGCCTTTCTCTTTCCCCATCATCCCTATAATCCAATACCCTTACTGCAGTCCAGAATCTCTCCTTCCCCTCAATGATCCAGCATTTCCCCTCTCTTTCTTTCTCCCCAAATATAGTGGAGGCGCAACTACACAATCCCTAGCATTTTTCCTTATTTCAATCTGAGCTGAACCCCTTCCTCGTGTCTCAGCAGCATGTGGCACTTATTATGATTTCAGTTCTGTTCTGTCGGGGTCCTCGGTTGAGTAACTGCCAATATGTTACTGGGTGATATCTAAATAAAGATTTTCATTCAGACCGATTCAAATGGAAAACTGATCCAAGAGATTAATTTTCCTTTGGGTTCAGTGGTTCTGAACTGAACGAACGAGGTCCTCCAAAAAATCCAAATCCTTTATGGTACATTTGGTTCAGGGCTATTAAAATTTATGGGGGAAGCAAAGCAATGTTTTATGGCTACAGCACCCTGCTGTCTTCTTGGAACTTGTTGCTCCCTGGCCTGTTCCCCCTGTCCCACTCCTGTTGCAGTGGGGTTTTTTGTGCCTCCCCCCCCCAAAAAAAAAAAATCTTATCATCTGCTCCTCTGAATGCCTTGGGATTTTGGAACCTTGCCTCAGTCAGTGCTTAGAGTGTTATTGGCACTCTTGGGGCTGCTTTATTGCTGCCTTGGACCACTCATGCCAGTACCGATGCTGCTTTGCCCCTCTCATGTAGTTTCACAGTAGTCCTGTCACTGTTGATCATGCTTTCACTCCTCTATCAGTGACTTGGAGTGTTTATCCCTTTGTTGTGGTGATATTTGCTCATATTTTTTATTTTTCTATTTATTCTCACCAAGTTCATTGACTGTTTCTAATGATAATCTCAAAGTGAAGTCGTCAGCAAATTCATACCTAATACAATACAATACAGTATCATAAACCCACTAAAATTAGTAAACTAAAATCATTGGAAATATCCAAGCTTTGGTCAACTTTCAGAACTGCAAATGCTTACCCTCTTCCCAGTTCTAAGGGCAGGGTATTTGACAACCTTGGTGAATGTAAGGTAAATACATAGCATTTAATGAGTATGAGTCTCACTACTGCAGCTCCAGGAAGAGCCAAAGAACTTGCTGAAAGTATCTGTCCTTGGTTCGATTCTTTTTAACATATTTGTTAGTGATATTGCAGAAGGGCAGTTGGATAAGGTTTGCCTCTTTGTGGATGATACCAAAATCTACAATTGAGTAGACACCCAAGAAGGAGTAGATAACTTGAGGAGGGATCTAGCTAAGCTTGAAGAATGGTTGAGAATTTTGCAGCTGAGATTTAATGCTAAAAAATGCAGAGTCATGCATTTGGGCTGCAAAAATCCAAGGGAGCGGTACTTTAGGAAGCAAAGTATTTCTGTCCACGAAAGAAGTTCAGGACCTGGGAGTGATTGTTTCTGATGATCTTAAAGTGGCTAAACAGGTAGAAAAGGAGGCAGGCTCATAGGGAGAGGAATGGCCAGCAGAAAAAAATAAGGTGATAGTGTTTCTGTATAAGTCTCTGGTACAAGCTCATTTAGAGTATTCTGTGAATTTCTGGAGACCAAACCTTCAAAAGGATATAAACAAGATGGAGTTGGTGCAGAGGATGTCTACTAAAATGATTAATGGTCTTCATTATAAAGCATATGACGACAAGCTTAAAGACCTTAATATGTAGAAGTTAGAGGAAAGGCTGGATAGATGAGATATTTATTTATTTATTTATTTATTTATTGAAAGGTTTTATATATCGCTTTTCAGCAAAATCAAAGCGGTTTACATAGAACAAAACTTGAAATATTACATTGTAACATTCTAAACAGTTAACATTACAGTGAACAAAGGGAAATTGTTATAGAATTTTACATAATAGATTAAGTAGTTTTGAATTACAAAGTTGAGTAAATGCTGATTAGAGAGTTAAATAGTGTGGTAAGGAGAGTGTAGCACAGCCCTGGGAAATAGAGGAAAAAGGAACTTTTCCTTCTTTAAGGGGGATGGGCTCACCTAAACACATGTGCAAAAGTAAAAGCAGTGAAAGAAACCACGCTTGCAGAGCTAGGCTGAAGCCACACCCAGACTCCATGGCAACCCTAAGTAAGGATAAGGGACACCTGTGGGTGGAGGCAGAAGGGGAGGCACACTGCCCAGCATTTAAGGTTAAGCAAACAGAAAGTGATAGACTCGGTAGAACTGTTAGAAGCCTTGGAGGTGTTGGAAGCCACGGGAACAGCTTGAGAAGCAGCAGCTGGGGAAAGGCCAGAGGACAGGCTGAGTACTTTCCTTCTAGGAGAGAGAAGGGCAAAAGGCTGGCTGTAAGAAAGCTAGAACAGGAAGGCTCAGCTTCTTCTGAAGAAAGACAAATCTTCAGGCTGAGAAAGCCCAGGAAAGCTGGAAGAAAATCCTGCAGTGATTCCCTGAGCAGCTCTGACTCAGAGGACGCTACCTCCAACAGATGTCACAGCTGTGAAACTCCCACAGTTAAGCTCCAAGGTAGGAGAGGAAAGTTGGAAAGAGTTAATGCTTATAACTCTGACTCAGATACTGAGGAGATAGTTATACCTGCTAGCATGCAGAACAGGAAGAAGGGTTTTGTAGATAAAGCCAAGCAAACAAAGCCTGTTAATGTTTTACGAAGAGAAAGAAAGGCAGTTCAATGGGAGAAGCTGTTTAAGCTGTTAAAGCATATAAACCTTAAAGTACCTGAACGTATTCAAGTTCCACAATCAGGCAGTGCAGAGGAAGAAATGGAGGTGGATTATAAGGAAGATGACCCTGATTCCACTTGCTCTGAAATGGAATGTGCTCTATGTGTTACTGCTGATTGAAAGAAGTAAAATACTAGGAAGAGAGATGTAGAAAATGTTTAGGGCTGGCGGATCCAAGATGGCGGCGTGTTGAGGCGTGCGGTCAAAACAGCGTTTTCTATGGGGAAAAAAAGGAAGTCCAAAGGGGCTAAACAGCCTTCTATAGCCCCTCAGGTTACTTCCCAATTACCTGCGACTACTGGTCCTTTGGATTCCTACTTTTTACCTGCTCCGAGACAGCTTTTGGTTACAGGGGAGTCTTGCCTGGCTAAGCAGCAGCCGGAGGTGGAGTCCTCGGCTCTTGTTTCAGGCGGTGATCTGTCCTCCCCTGGCTCGGTACGTGCTCCGAAGGTGCCTCGTCAAGAGCTTGACGTAGAAGGGAGGTTGATGGAGGGGTTTGAGTCGTCGGACTCCCCTGTGGTGCAGCGTCTGCCTGTTGAATGCAGGGAGATTGTTAGTCCTTCCCCAGAGCAACGTCAGAGGTCGGAGGTCATAAGAGAAATCGTGGATGAAGGGGCTGGCCTAGAGTCGGGGCCAGTTACATCGACCCTTGTGTCGGGCGGATCATTACCATCTGGCGGAGTGGGAAATCTTATCTCTCCGTCTCCTATGGTGCCCCCGGAGGTGTTTACTCTGGACACAATTTGGGCCGCTATTATGCAACTCCGTGAAGAGATGGTGCCACGGATCTCTGGACTGGCTTCGCAGGTTCATAATGCTGAAAAGGTTATTCAAGAGCATGCAGTTAAAATAACTAATTTGCAGAAGGTAGCTGCTGATATTCAGGAAAGCTCCGCGCTTTTTGAAAAGGAGGTGGAAACCTTGAAGAAGAACATAGTGCCTATCTGTGTTAAGTTGGAGTTGCTGGACAATATGTCTAGAGCTAGTAATTTACGTTTGGTAAATTTTCCTAGGTCAGCAATGATATCCGCAAGGGATATGTTTAAAAGTTATTTGGTAGATAATTTGGGGATTCCCCCTGAGCTGTAGGTATGGGGCTGGTTAAGGGTTTATCTAATGTTGATGTTCTGAATGTAACTGCATTATTGGAGTCATCTCAGGAGGATCAAGTGGTGCCTTCTACTTTGTTGATTACCTTGGCTTTACTTTCAGATAAAGAATGGTTGATGAAGTTATTCTTTAAAAAATGTAATGTTTTATTTAAGGGGTTGCAGGTCCTTATGTTTCCAGACCTCTCTAGGGAGACTCAGCGGAGGCGGAGGGATTTTCTTCTCCTTCGCCCTGGGGTACAGCAATTGGGAGGGCTTTTTTTCCTAAAATTTCCCTGTAAGTGTCTGATTAAGTATCAATCAGATTCCTTTATCTTTTTTGAACCCTCACAATTGTTAGACTTCATTAATGCCCGTCATAAAGGGGCGATGGATGTGTCTCCACCCTCTTTCTCCGAGAATTAGATTTAGCTGTTTCAGCATGCCTCTTATTTCTTGTTGGAATTGTTAATTTTGTATATTTCCTTTCTTTGGTATTCTCCCCCCCCCCTTTTTTTTTCTTATTGTGGGCTAGAGTGGGTAGGGTTGTTGGGGTTTGTTTGCCTATGTATAATTGAGACTTTGTCTATTATATTGTTTCATACCCTTCTCAGTTTCCATTTCAAGATGTATTCTTGAATGTAATGTGAAATTTATAAATTAAAAATTAAAAAAAAATACTAGGAAGAATCTCAGGAAGCAGTTCTCAGGTTCATGATAGCTGAAAGCTTTGAAAAGAGAGAAAGGAAATCTCTTAGTCTAAAAGTTGCAAAGTTCTGTCTGTTGAAGAGAAGTAGATGATGCAATTGAGTTCTGTGCTGATCAGCTGAGAAGTGTTTTAAACTGAAGCAGCTAAAGGGAGCCGACAGAATTACTGAGTTCTGTTGTATGCTTTAACTGCAAATAAAGCTGTTGTTTCTGAGATGAGAAATTTCCTAATGAAAGAAGTAAAGACATTTACTTGTAAATAATACCACTGAAACACACTGTCTGTAAAGAACTTTATTTGGGAGAAAATATCCTTGTTTTCTGTTGCTGAGTTTGGAATCTTCTACAAAGGACTGTTACTAAACTGCACCAAGTTAAAAATCAATAAAAATTCCTGTGTTGCTTTAAAACCACTTGGACTACTTTTATACACAACTACACATTTAAAGCTAAAAGATACAAGATGGGAGCCCGTCTTCACTAGGCGACCGCCTAGTGGAGGCGCGCCCGCCACAATAGTTTTAAACATAAACATATGTACAATGATATGATAAAGATGTTTAAATACCTCCATGGCATAAATGCACAAGAGGAGATCCCCTTTCAATTGAAAGCAAGCTCTGCTATGAGGGGCATAGGATGAGGGTGAAAAGGGGTAGACTCAGGAGTAATATGTGGAAATAAGAAAGATGCGTAGAACAGTCTCCCAGTAGAAGTAGTAGAGATGCGAATAGTATCTGAATTCAAGAGAGTACGGGACATACACAGAAGATCTTTAAAGGAAAAAAGGGACTATTGTAGTTGATATGGAAGGGCAGACTACATTGGCCATATAGTCTTTTTCTGCTCTCATGTTTCTATGTTTCTATCCCAGTGCCTTGGTATATTTAATTCAATGTTGTTTTGCCCTTCTTTTGATGCTTTGGGGTCTTCATGCCATTATTTGTGCCATTCTGCCCCACTTACAGTGGCTTTGGCTGTTCCATGCCACCGTTGGTATAGTTTTAAAATGCCATTGGGTGTTCATGCTCTTTCGGTGCCTTGAGGTGTTGTTGGCTTGCCTGCTAATGTCTGTATGGAAAACTCCATTGTTAGATTCCAGAATAGAATGCATTCCTTCTCCACTGATTTTAATAGACCTGAATAAATCAAATAAGATTCAGTGATATGACAATGAATGGGACAAATGAATAGAAGTGAAGAATTTTATTCTTACTTTCAAGATACTTGGCCTACTTTCTGAAGGGAGGTAGGCTTATATTAACATCTTGTCTGTGAGTTTGTGTCTATCTGTCTGTCTCCCGCTAATGTGTTTCCTATTGCATGTGCTACTGACGCAACTTGTGCAGGACATCTAATGGCATTAATGTACATGTGTTACCATAAAAAAGAATGATAACAAAATGTAGCATTTAGATGTCTTGGACGATCTGTGTCAATAACACATGCAATAAGAAACTCATTAGTGGGAGACAGACAGACAGACAGACACAAACTCACAAACAGATAAAACGTTAATATAAGCCTACCTCCCTTCAGAAAGTAGGCCAAGTACTTTATCTTGAAAGTAAGAATACAATTCTTTACTTCTATTTCGATAGTTTTGTGTCATAGAATATTATATAGAAAACAGAGAAGGCTTACATATACTGTAAGTTAAAATACAAAACAGAACAAAAATTCTGGTCCCCAGTAATCATTTTGCCTCTCCTTTTTAATTGTATAAATCATGAGAAACTCTGGGCCACATTAAGAAGCATGGGTATACCAGAACACCAGATAGTTCTCTTGCACAGCCTTTATATAGAACAAGAGGCAACAGTTTGAACGGAACAAGGAGAAACAGAATGATTTAAAATCAGAAAAGGTGTATGATAAGACTGCATACTTTCCCCCTACCTGTTTAATTTATATACAGAAAAAAATATTCAGAAAAACAGGACTGTATGAAGACAACCGATGTGTGAAGATTGGTGGAAGATTCATCAACGACCTTCTCTATGCCGATGATACCACAGTACTGGCTGAAAGTAAAGATGATCTGAAACATTTGCTTCTCAAGATCAAGGCACATAGTCTTAAATTGAGCCTGCACCTTAATGAAAAGAAGACAAAGATCCTGACAACTGGCAAAATCAATAAGTTCATCGTTGATGGAGAAGAAATTGAACTAGTGGACAACTTTAACCTGCTTGGATCAATAATCAATAAAGAAACGACAAGCAGTCAAGTAATCTGATGATGCATTGCTCTTGGCAGAATGGCTATGAATAATCTAGGCAAGATTCTCAAGAGCACAGATGTTTCTCCAAACAAAGACTTGACTTGTCCAAGTCATGGTATTTTCAATAACATTATATGGATGTGAAAGTTAGACTGTGAAAAAGATAGGAAAAAAATCAATGTCTTTGAATTATGGTGCTGATGAAGAATACTGTGTATACCATGGACTGCCCTAAGAACAAACCAGTCAGTACTAGAGGAGATCAAGCCTAAGTTTTCTTTAGAAGCTCAGATGACAAGATTTCAACTTTCATACTTTGGACATATCATGCAAACAGAGAAATCATTAGAGAAAGACCCTGCTTAGGAAGGTTGAATGTCGATGCAAAAGAGGAAGGCCAGCAATGAAATGTATCAATACAATAACAGCAGCTATGGATGCCACTCTATCAACAATGAACCACACAACTGAAGACTGAACACATTTTAGGACAACTATCCAGAGGGTCGCCGTAAGTCGACCCCGACTGATAGCACTTAACAACATCAAAAATAAATTAGTATGAGTGTGCAGAAAAAAACAACTTGTTTTGTTTAGTTGATCTTCTTGAACTTGTGATTTTTAAAATTTTCTTTGGATTTTTCTTTTTTTGGGGGGAGGTGGGTGCAGTGTCATCAGTAGTTTACGCTATTGAGCAGTAAGAAGCATTATTTCATGTCAATTTGAATTAAAAAGGGCATGCAAAATTTCACTGACATTTACCATATTGTTTCAAATGAATGTAGATCCCTAGACATTTTAGCAACTGCAAATGTATCCCTCTGTAGCTCTTATCAATTATTCTTTGTCATTTCTCTCTCTACTGACTCTTCATTGCTGATGTTAGACTAAGGGCTGCTTTTACTAACACTTATGGATTCTTTTACTAAAGGGCACTAGCTGTCAATACTGGTTTGGTGCACGCTAAAGGCATATTTTGGACCTGCATTTACAGCAAGCGATGGGTCATGACAGTGTTGCTGGATTTTGGCATTAACTGTCCATGGCACTTTTAAGGTTGCAAATAAAAGGGATAGAGGTGGAGGATGGGCAGGGTAAGAACCAGACAGATAGTATACCCATGCTACCTGAACAGTGGGCTAGTATTGCAGATGCACTCATCACTACTTTCCATGTTCCTGGCAGTTAATGCTATGGTGTTGCCCTAACACACCATGGATTCACGTGTTATGGATGCATTTTGTGGAACATCACAGTGCTCTTTAGTAAAAGGGCCCCTTTGTTTAACCAGAAAAGCTATTTTTTTCATCTGGGGACTGTTGCTGCAGTGTTGATCTAGTGTTCATCTGTGGGTCTAGAGGTAGCTGTGGAGCTGGCTGCAGGTATGTTTTCTAAAGGTGGGGAGGACCATAGAATTGGAGCCAGCCGCAGATTTGGGTACTGTCATGAGAGGCTGCAGTTCTTGTGGGATGTACATTGAGCTGGAAGAACAATCTGCAGCCAGGATAAGAGGGCTGCAAGGATACTGGCCACACTGCCTTGATCGTGCAACTGCAGTGGGGAAGATATGGA
Organism: Ichthyophis bannanicus; assembly: GCA_033557465.1. Taxonomy (NCBI): domain Eukaryota; kingdom Metazoa; phylum Chordata; class Amphibia; order Gymnophiona; family Ichthyophiidae; genus Ichthyophis; species Ichthyophis bannanicus. The sequence continues at coordinate 1,474,877,923 of CM066032.1, forward strand.
CTTTTAAAAGAGAAGGAATGTAACCTGCATGTACTGTATGTCTTGGGGTTTAAGGTCTAGATCACCACTGCAGTTGGGCAGAGGCCTCAGTCAGTTATGAGTTGCCCAGTGAGTTTTGAGGTACAGGGATATGTGGAGAACAGGGCCACATGGAGAATGGGGCCATATGGAAAATAGGGTCATGTGGAGATGGTGAATGGTGATCTCTGTGTGCTCCGGGTGTGGATTCTTCTTACCTTTGCAATTCTGAAGTGGAAAGGCAAGACCCTGCTCACTCATAGGGGCTTGGTTCGGGAGACAAGAGCCAACTCACTTTGGAACAGGTTTGAGTTTATCTGAGCTAGGATGGTTCCATTACTTCAGACCATTTTGGCAGTGTTGGACCAGAACAGAGCATGGATGGTGTTTTCTTTAGCCTCGAAGACAGATCTTTGCCCTGCAAACCCAGAAATGTTCCTCCAAGAGAGAGAGTTATGGGAGCTATAAAAAAACACTCGTATTAAGGAGAGCTTGGTTGTCTGGATGAAGTTGGCGTATTTGGAGAATCAAACCCGACAGAACAATTTGAGGTTTTCTGAGATTTCCACAGTCGAGTCCAGTGTAAATGATGAAGAAGTATCTGATGGAAATCTTGGGGATGGCACTGGATAACTTACCACCTATTACCCGTGCATATTACCTTTCTCTGGGAAGTGGATCTGCTGCTTCTGACAGGCCCAGTTGGACTTGACATGTTTTCTGGAAAGGTCTTCAGAGCTAGTGATTGTTTCAGCTACTATGGTGGTGACTTTCACCTTTGGTAATAACAAGAACTCCATTTTGCATCTTTACTTCAAGCATATTAATGAGTTTTCTTTGGCATATCTTAGATTTGTTGATTACATGTGAAGGAAAGGCATTCTGTTGGGGATCTATAGTGTGCATACTTTCATAGCAGAACACCTGTGAGAGAACAGGTTGGGCCATTATTGTAAACCACTTTGCTGTACCCACATCAAGTGGTATATCAAATCTTAAATAAATGAAATGAAATGAAATAGATGACAGAGGGGCACTAAGAGAGGACAAGACCATAGCGGAGAGACTGAATTATTTCTTTGCTTTGGTATTTACTAAAGAAGATGTAGGAAACTTACCTGTGCCAGAAATGATATTTAAATGTGATATAGTAGAGGAATTGAAACAACTCTCGATAAATCAGGAAGATGTATTAGAACTATTTGATAAATTAATGAGCAGCAAATCACCTGGACTGGATGGCATATATCCCAGGGTGCTGAAATTACTGAAATATGAGATTGCAGACCTACTTATAATAATCTGTGAGCTTTCATTAAAATCATCTGTAGTACTAGAGGAATTAGAGAGTGGCCAATGTAACACTAATTTTTAAAAAGGGTTCCAGGGGTGATTCAGGAAACTACAAACCAGTGAGCTTGACGTCTCTACCAGCCAAAATGGTAGAAACCATTATAAAGAACAACATTACTGAACATGTAAATACTCATCGCTTAATGGCAGAAAACTAATATGGATTTAGTTATGGAAAGTCTTGTCTCACTAATCTATTACATTTTTTGTAGGTGTGAAAAAACAGGTAGATAATGGTGAGCTAGTTGATATACTGTAGTGTATCTGGATTTTTAGAAATAATTCCGATAATGGGAAAAAGCGGTATAGAAGAAAAGCATAAATAAAATAAATAAATAAATAAATAATGCCGGGGTCATCTGTGGACAGAGTCAAATCGGGATAGCAACTTATCCAGATAGGGCAATAAAAGCTGCTATCCGGATAACTATTCACATTACTTAGGAAAGCAAAACAGATTTTGTTTGTTTCAAAATGACACAAAATACATATCCTAGGTTTTTAAATGATGGCATGCACTAATTCTAGAAATGATTTTCTTATTCTAAGTATTATCTTTTTGATACAATACCTATTTTTAAGATTTAAAGTTACCCACCAACTATACTAAAAAAATTGTAACCGTGATTTTAATATTATGTAAATATTTTTTTTTCTCCCAATAGCCATTCACTCTGTGCATTTCTCTATGATTCACCAAAGCTTTTCTTCTATCCTGGGAAAAATTTTCACTAAACCACATAGTGGCAAGGTACACATAGTAACATAGTAGCATAGTATATGATGGCAGATAAAGACCAGTATGGTCCATCTAGTCTGCCCAGCAAGGTGGCAAGAGTAGATGAACTTGCTGCTCCGTGCAGGTCACCTCTCCCCATGCCTTTATTTAGAGGTGTACACACCGCTCCGTGTAGGTCACCCCTATTTATTCAGATATAAGAGATAGTTATGCTTATTTTGATTTTATCCTGTTGTATAAAGGGATCCACTATATCTGTCCCATGCCATTTTGAATTCTGTCACTGTGTTTGCCCCTACCACTTCCATCAGGAGTGTATTCCAAGCATCCACCACCCATTCAGTGAAAAAGTATTTCCTGACATTGCCTTTCAGTTTACCCCCTTGCAGCTTCATGTTATGGCCTCTAGTTTTACAGCTCCCCGTCTTTGGAAGAGGTTTGTTTGCCCATTAATACTCTTTAAGTATTTAAAGGTCTGAATCACATCTCCCCTGTCCCTCCTCTCCTCTAGAGTGTACATATTTAGATCTTCAAATATCTTCTCATAAGTGTGATGCAGGTTCCAAATCATTTTGGTTGCCTTATTCTGAACCGCTTCCAGACTTTTCATATCCTTTGCGAGATACAGTTTCCAGACTGAACACAATATTCCGCGTGAGGCCTCACCAGAGACTTGTACAGTGGCATTAGTACCTCTTCCTTTCTGGTGGTAATTCTTCTCTGTATGCAACCCAGCATCCTTCTGGCTTTTCTCACTGCCTTGTCACACTGTTTCGCCACCTTGAGATCATCAGAAACAATGCACATCAATCTCTCACCCCCTATCTCATACAATTCTCTTGGATTTCTGCTTCCCAAGTGCATGACGCTGAACTTTTTCACATTAAATCTTAACTGCCAAGCATAAGACCATTCTTCCAGGTTTTGCAGATCTTTCTTCATATTCTCCACTCCCTGAGGAGACCATGCTGTGGCAAATTTTTGTGTCATCTGCAAAAAGACAGACTTTTTCATTCAGCCCTTCGGCAATAACACTTCTGAATATATTGAACAGTACCTGTCCCAAGACTGAACCCTGGGGCACACCACTAATCACCTTCCTTTCATTTGAGTGGGTTCCGTTTACCATCACCCGCTGTTGTCTGTCAGTCAACCAATTTCTGATCCAGTTCACCATCTTGAGACCTATCCCCAAGCTGTTGAATTTATTGATAAGCCTCCTATGAAGAACAGTATCAAAGGCTTTGCTGAAATCTAGGTAGATGACATCCATCGCATGCCCTTGATCTCGTTCTCCGGTCACCCAGTCAAAGAACTCAATCAGATTTGTTTGGCAAGATCGTCCTTTGGTAAAACCATGTTGCCTTGGATCGTGCAACCTGTTGGTTTTGAAGAAGTCCACTATTCGTTCTTTCAGGAGTGCCTCCATTATTTTTCCCGTCACAGAGGTAAGGCTTACTGACCTGTAGTTTGTCACTTCTTCCCTATTACCACTTTTGTGGAGAAGTACCACATCAGCCCTTCTCCAGTCCCGTGGAACTTTTCCTGTCTCCAAGGATCTATTAAAAACATCCTTTAAAGGCCCTGCAAGAACTTCTCTGAGCTCTTTCAGTGTCCTGGGGTGTATCCCATCTGGTCCCATACACTTGTCCACTTTCAGTTTTGCAAGCTGTTCTAACACTTCAGCTTTTGAGAATGGTGTGGTATCTACTGCATTACCATTTGTATATTTGTCAATCACAGGTGGTCCTTCTCCAATATTTTCTCTAGTGCAAACTGAGCAGAAGTATTTAGCATTGTCGCTTTTTCAATGTCACTTTCCATGAATCCGTTCCCAGCACTTGTGAGTCCTGCAATTCCACCTCTGATTTTCCTCCTTTCCCGAATATACCACAAAAAGTCTTTTGTCACCACACTTCATATCTTTAGCCATCTTTTCTTCTGCCTTTGATTTTGCTATCCTTATTTCTCATTTTGTCTCTTTTAGTTTGATCTTGTTTTCTTTTCTGTGTTCCTATGTTTGCGAGCTTCTGAATTTTGTGAAAGCGGTGTTTTTTGCCTTTATTTGTGCAGCCACTTTGGAGAACCAAATAGGTTTCCTTTTCCTCTTGTTTTTATTTACTTTCCTTACATATGTATCTGTTGCACCTTTTATTGCTTTCTTTAGTTTAGCCCATTGCAATTGCACTTCCCTTAACCCCTCCCACCCTACTAACTCCTCCTTCAGGTACTTGGCCATTTTACTAAAGTCAGCATTTTTGAAGTCTAAGGGGCTTTCAGTTTGCTGTGATTGGATTCCAGCTTGGCTTTTATGGTGTGATGATCGCTGCTGCTCACATGGGTACCCAACTGGATATTTGACACACTATCTCCGTTGGTGAGCACTAAATCCAGCACAGAGCTCTCCCTGGTCGGTTCCATCACCATTTGTTTAAGTAATGCATCTTGGAAGGCATTCACAATTTTTTTACTTCTTTCCAGATTTGCAGAAGGAGTAATCCAATCCACATCTGGTAGATTAAAGTCACCCAATATGATTACTTCCCTCTTCATGGCTATCTTCGCAAAATCAACAATCAATTCACTATCCATTTCTTCGGTTTGAGTTGGAAGCCTTGTGGTACAGATGAATTTTGACTATTGATTATGCCTCAGTAGTGAATATGCCTCAACTGTAAATAGGGGCACTTGAAACTGTTGAAACAATTTACATAACTACAGATACTGGAAAGATCAGGGAGGAGACCTTCTCCTAGCAAGCAAATGGAGACCCATTACAGAGAACAAAAGAACACTTCACCTAGGAGCCTTTCTACTAGCAGACAAATTGAAACCCATTAACAGGACAAAACAGGACAATTCACCTTGCCTTGGAAACATTTCTCCTAAGAATTCATCAATTGTAATGTAGACCAGGGGGGGTGGGGGGTTCCCTTGAGCATTTTCAAGCACCTGGCCAGTGTCTTGGATGTGCTTAATGGATAACTGACTCTATACTACGTATGTGTCACATGATAGGAAATAACTGGATTGTTCTTACAACTGGATAAAATGGGTACCTGTTTTCAGCTAGAGAGAGAGAAATGGATTCATCTAGGAATGGACGCATTGCCTAGAGAAACTCCCGATTGAGAAGTCTCTCTTGTCTGGTTGAATCAGGGATCCATTCAATCGAAGTGTGACAGGAATGAAGTAAATCTCTTTCGGTGAAGTATATTCTTCTTCTGTAATTATCTTTCTAGTTATCTATTCTGTAATTAAGTGCTTTTATTCTAATAGTTTTCCAGATATCTTTTTAACTAATCATAGGTAGATATATGAATTACTTGCCTTTCTAAATAAGTACGAATTAAGAAGTTAAATAAGTGAAATTCAAGTTATCCCTGCTTTGTATTATAAATAAACGCACGTCTTCATTAACAAGGTGTGTTAGCCTTTGTTGAAGTAAGACAAGCCTGTAGAGCATACCAGTATGGATGTTAGTGCCATCTCCTCTCTCTAACACAATCCACAGTGCTTCTTCTTTTCCCCAGATAGATTATAGCCAGCTATGGCTATATCCCAATCATGTGTCTCGTTACACCATGTTTCTGTAATGGCCACAATGTCCAAGTCCATTTCCACCATTAGGGCTTCCAGATCAGGAACTTTGTTGGCTAGGCTTTGTGCATTTGTACACATTGCTTTCCAGCATTTGTTGAATGGCTTGCCTGCCTTTTGCATGGGTTTTGTTCTACACGCCCTTTCCCGCTTATCATTGATGTGTTGTTCAAGCATTTGGCTGTTTCCAATGTTTTTCTTTTGCTGGGAGTGACGTACTGAATTTGTTCTTCTCCATCCATCACTCCCTTTCCCTAGTTTAAATGCCTGTCCACATAATGCCTGAATGTTTCACTTAGGATCATTTTCCCTGCAGCGTAGAGATATAGTCCATCAGTACAGTATAGTCTCTTGTTGATCCATGTGTTTCTCCAGTCACCTATATATCTAAATCCTTCTTGTTTGCACCAGGTTTGGAGCCATGTATTAAAGTTGTTTATGCGATGCAGTCTTTCTGCCCCCTTACCATGAACAGGTAGAGCTTCTGAGAATGCTATAGTGTTAACAATGGGCCTGAGTTTCTCTCCCAGAGTCTGGAAGTCCCTTTGAACTGCAGAGGCACTGTTTCTAGCCAGGTCATTTGTGCCCAAGTGGATAACAATATCAGTTTTGGAGTGCTCACTTTCTGCACTAACTATACCAACAATTTGGTTTGTATTTCTGCTGACTGAAGAGCCTGGGAAGCATTTGATCATCCTCTCTCCTTTGAGCTGTGTTCCCAAGTTGGTGCCTCTGATGATGGAATCTCCAATGAGTAGTAGTTTTCTGCTGATACTTTTGTATTTGTACAGCTTATTTTGAATTTTCAAGGTCTCCAAACCCTTTGCCTTGCCAATTATGTGCACAAAGGAATAAAGACAACATTAATTTGAAAATGCAACTATAGGTGTTGGTGGCAGAGGTTCAAATTAAGGGCCCCAGGGAACAATGTTGGAAAGAGCCCCCAGAGTGGAGAAGACCACCTTAGTAGTCTTTCTTCTTCCTCAGGCTCCTCTGCCCTGCAGGTTCTGCTTTGATGGATTCTCCACCACTGAGAGGTGTGCAGATTATTCTAAGATGGTGCTGCTGGAGCACACTTATCCTGTTGGATTTTCAAGATTCCTACAATTAATATGCAGAAGATAGAACTGCACACAATGGGTCTCCTATATTTGCAAATTTATCACATGATTATTCATTGTGGGAATCCTGAAAATCTGATGGGCTTGGAGTCTCTCTAAGAGAGGGCTGAGAAGCACTGTCACAGTTTATACTTTTTTTTGTTGTTTTTTTAAAGTGTCATCAAGTCAATGCTGTCTCCTGGCAACCCAGTAGCCCTTGGGTTTTCTTGGCAAGGTATGACCCAAAGTCGATTGCCATGCCTTTTCTTCCCAGGCAATGGAAGGTCAAGTGACTTGCCCAAGGTCACAAAGAGTGCCAGTGGAAATTGAACCCAAGATTTTTTGGATACGAGGATATTGCACTAACCTCTAGCCTACTCCTCTGGAAGACTAAAAGTTAAAATGATGTTCTGAATGAGTTTCTTTATGAGCCTTCTGTGTGACATGAGAAGTGAGTATATAATAATTTCAAATTTTTCTTACATATGTCAGCAGGGAACTATGTGAATTATTGTTACCTAAGTTATTTATGAATACCCAGATTGTTTGTGCCTAAGTCAAATTTGCCCTTACCATCTGGCATTGTTGATTTAGCTTTTAACAAGTGGAATATAAGTCATTCAGTTAAAAGTTGTGTTTTTATAATTCTAATACCATATGACTTCATGCTTTAAGAAATGTCAGAATAAAGCATAGTAGGTCTGTAGAGAGGTCTAGCAATGCAATATAAAGTTGTATAAGGCTATAATTTAAAGTGCTCCATTTCTTGGTTTTCTTATAAATGGTACATAGTGCTGGAGATTTTTAGGCACATTTTGCTAATGCAATAGTACCTATTGTGGAGCCTACAAATGTCCAACCTATGATAAGGACACGTAGAAGAAGGTCCTGAAAATGAAGAAGGTTGCTGGGAATTGAGGCCCTACTACATGAAGACCAGTGATTGTCACCAGGGACAATCACTGGACTGTCAGCAGAAAAAGGGAAGAACCGCAAACCACACCGGGGTGAGACCTGTTTGCCACCAGGGACTCTACTCCTTGCAGCAGAAGGAAGGAGGAGCCACAACCTGCACCAAGGGTGTGACCTGACTACTGCTGGAAAACCGACTCCTGGTAGCAGAAGCAAGGAGGAGACACATCCCATAGAAAAGATAAAGTGTGACTACTACTACTACTATTTATCATTTGTGTAGAGCTTTAAGGCATACACAGCACTGTATAGACATGTATAAGAGACAATCCCTGCTTATCAGAGCTTACAGTCTAGTCTAAACAGACAACACAATAACTGGGAACTAGGATATATCTAAGGGAATGGTAAGGAAACACATAGTAGGTGAACAGGAGACTAGGGGGAGTAGGATCCGAAAGCAGTCTCAAAGAGGTGAGTTTTTAGCCTAGATTTGAACAGGGCCAGAGATAGATCCTGACCTACTGACTCTGGTAGTTTGTTCCAAGCATATGGTGCAGTAAGATGGAAAGATCAAAGTCTGGCATTGGCAGTGGAGGAGAAAGGCACAGATAAAAGGGATCTGTCAGAAGAGCAGAGTTCCCGAGAAGGGGTGTAAGGAGAGATAAAAGAAGAAAGGTGGCAGCAGAATGAAGGCACTTACAGGTCAGTAGTAGTAATTTGAACTGAATGCAGAAATGAATAGGGAGGCAATGGGGAACATACTGTCAACAGTAGAGGGAAACAATGGTGGACGCAGTCATCAGCTAATGAAAATTAGAGGGAAGTGGAGGAGCAGGGTAAGAGGGCTTGATGGAAAGAGGAGGGTGTGCAAGGGGAGAGGTGGAGAGGACGCATGGAAAGGAGAGGCAGGAATGGGAGATTAAGAGTACAAGGGGGAGAGAAGGAAGGATGAAGGATGTATGTAAAGTGTGAGTGCGAAGGGGAGAGGAGGATTTGAGGAAAGCACCATCATACAGATGCACAAACAGATATACAAATGTGCATGCCCATATACACACACGCATGCACATATAGACATGCATTCTCACACAAACACATACACACAGACACACACATGCATTCACTTGCATGTACATACAGACACACATGCACTGCACTCTCATTTTTCAGTTCTTTCAACACCCTCGGATGTATACCATCCGGTCCATGTGATTTGCAATACATCATCCTGGTTTATCAATATTTCTTTCAATTTTTTCTATGTATCACCTTTAAATACCATTTCAGTCATGGGTAACTTCCCTACGTCTTCTTTAGTAAAGACTGAAGCAAATAATTTATTCAGTCTCTCTGCTATGGCCTTGTTCCCTCTTAGTGCCCCTTTTACTCCTCTATCATTTAAAGATCCCACTGACTCTCTCAGTTTTTTTGCTACAAATGTACTTGAAAAAGTTTTTATTATGGGGGTCATTCTGATTCCAAAATAGCGGGGATGTATGTCTGATTTGGACATTCAATCTCTGCTAGTCACAAGGATTGTATTTCGGTTGCTCACTGCATGCACAGAGCTGCTGTTCAGGGAGCTCTGGACAGGGTGGGAGGGGGTGGGATGGAGGCAGAGAGTGGGCAGAGTGGAGGCGGGCCACAGCACCCAGACCTACAAGGCCTATTCTGTCAGGGCCCTGTACGTCCACCAGATGGAGGATTGATGTCAGACTTATTCCATCTTGGATGTGGAATAAGTCCCAGGAGTGGCAGCGATTGGGCCAGGCAGCCACCAACACTACACTGAGTGGGTGCAGGTGAGTTCCCGCCACCTGATCCTGGCCCTGAAAGACCCCACCAAGGGTCGGGTGGTGGGGAAAAGAGATCCAGTCCGCTGTTGAATCTTGCTTGCTCCTGCTGAGCATCCCAGTGCCATGGTGATGGGACGCCATGAAACAGCATACCAGCAGGAGCACTGAGCAGTGGAGATGGGCAGCATGTTGTATGTCTCCCTGCTTAGAATACTGTGCATGCCAGTGCATCCATGTTCCTGGATTCTGCAACTGCAGGAACATTTAGCTCCAGCGGTTGCAGAATCTGGTGCAACTGTGCCCATCCATTTTTTGGATATCTGGATGGGCCAGACATTCACAGTCTGGAATTGCCCTCTATGCATTTTTGCTTCCACGGCAAGCTTTTTTTTTTTCAAATTCTCTCTTTGCCTGCTTTATCAATGTCTTGCATCTAACTTTCCAGTTTTCGTCATTTAGCTCCTTTGTCCATTTCCTGAAAGATGCTATTTTGGCTGCAACAGCCTCTCTGACCTCACCTTTAAACCATGCTGGCAGTTTTTTGGCTTCATTCCACTTTTCTTAGTGTGGAATACAGCTGGTCTGGGCTTCCAAGATAGTATTTTTAAACAACACCCATGCTTGATGTAAATCTTTAACCTTTGCAGCTATTCTTTTTAGTTTTCACTTAATGTCTTTATGGCTTTAAAAGGCTTTGCATACATCATGCTGCATAGTCAGTTATTCTGCATCTCTACAAACTGTGTGAGACACCATTTATGGGCAGAGGTTAGTTTTCAGTAAGTAGTTGCAACCTGTGGGAGTCACTGGCTGACTAGCTGTGCCTTTACACATGCTGTCCCCAAAGCTGTGACGCCATCGTCAAGGCCCATCCCCACAGCATGTCCCTGCACTTGCCTCCCAACACGACACTACTGTACAGCTCCCATATTGCCTGCTGGTTTGACTGAAGTGAGCTGGGGGGACATGGTCTCACCAAGGAAAGCTCCATCACATGTGTGTATACAGCAACCCTCACTTCTGACTGAGCCTCCAGGCCTCAAGACACATCTGGCTGCACAAGTGAGAGGCTAATTAATGCCAACTGCCATAATAGCTCTATCGACAGCAACACTGTCAGCCCCCTTGGTGCAGCTACAGCCTTTTGGGAGCTAGGCTCACATGGCATGGAGTGGAGGAGTAGCCTAATGGTTAAGAACACAGACTTGGGAACCCAGAGACCAGGGCTCAATTCCCACTAGCACTCCTTGTGGCCTTGGGCAAGTCACTTAACCCTCCATTGCCTCAGAAAAATCCAAGTTTTCAATGTCTCTGTTTAATGTATATTACCTAGTTTAAGTTTCAATGTAAACCGCTTTGATTGAAATGATAAAGCAGTATATAAAACCTGTTAAATAAAATAAAATAAATAAATGAAGGGCTGGCTTCTATGAATGTCCAATGGAGTCACTGAGTTGGTAAGACAGGAAAGATTCTGCCATGCACCTTGCTCTTGTCCTAAGCTGCAGTCACAGAGTGCAGTCTAGGGATCTCTTAGCTCCATGCACATACAGGCATGTCTGCCTCAGGCACATCTGCCCACAGTATACACTATCTCAACACTGTCAGCTGATCATTAACCACAGCATTCAGCATGACATAATGCATTACTCCCTACCAACAACCAGCCTTATGTTTACAGAAATGACATGCATTAGTTTGCCTGATTGTGACAATGGGACACTGACCTCTGTATGGTGCCTGCACAATTCCAGCAGGATGTCATGTTGGTCTCTGCATCGCCTGCCACCATGTCAAAAGGTAGTACCTGAAGGTGAATGCTGGAGTGAAGATGGGGGGAATAGTCCCAAACATGTTTTGTATGTGCCCCTGGTAGTTGGCATTGCCAGACAGAGGCTATCTTCAGATGCATAGAAGCTATAAGGGCATCAGAGGCATTGCATGACAGTCTCACCCACTCTTCACGGGCACCGAGTGTGACAGCCACAAGGACATCACATAAAAGGGAGTATGAGCATGACACTATGTTCAGTGCTCACTGCCAAAGGCTGTTTTGGGGGACACTATTTTCTGGTATGTTACAGACATAGGCCACTGTCGGACAACATGTACATAGCCTGTCTCTGGGCCAGTTTCTAGTGTTTTTTGTATTGCATTAGCTGTCCCCAAGTTCAAACGTAAAAGTCCACAAATGAGAGCAGAGGATTCTGGGTATTGTCTGAAACAGAACAATTTGCACATGATGTACAAGAGTAAAAGGTTAGATAAATGGTTGATCCATCTTATCATAGGTCTGGAAGGAGCATGGCTTCAGTGCATAATCTATTCATACTGAGAGGCAACTCTCACCCTGACTGAGCTGTAACCATGTCACAGCTTTGTATCCACATAGTGCTTAGGGTCAAGCTGCAGTGGCACGGGTAATGTTTCTTTATGGTAGTCCAGTCACCAGCTAGTCTCCTGGATGTCTATGCTGTTTATATGAAGCTATCTTTAAGGTAGCTATGAATACATTTAGTGGGTGGTGGTTAGCAGACATGACACTGATGTTATGTACGTGGCTGACACAGCCCAGTGTTGTGCAATATTTGCAGGCTGATTGGAATGGATCTTGTTGAGCAGATGTTTCAGAAAGGAGACCAATTTTCCTGGGACTGCTATAACCTGCTGATGACTATGGTTTTGGTAGGTCATGCTGGTTGGTGTCAGCATCTCCCTTTCTGCCTAGGCACCAGTCACTGTATTCAGGCATTTTTGAAACAGCTGTCTGAGCCCTAGAGCATGACATAAAATGTTTCATGAGAGTTCCTAGTCAAATGGGACACTCCAACCTGCAGTAGTTAGACAGAGTACAAAACTGCTACCATGGCCTTCTACAATCAATATCTACAGAAATCTAGCAGTAGAATAGACCTGTTCGAGAAACTGGAGAGACCATCCATTGTAGTGCTTAGGCTGGGGACCAGGTGATGTGTGCCCTTCCTCATATTTAGGGTGGCTGGTAAAAAAAGGACACTTCTACATATGGCGGCTGTTATATCTATGAAGCACAAAATGTGCCTGCACATTACAGAACTGATGTGACAGATTGCTATATTCTCCATAGGGGAAAAAGTAGTATATAGGTTTTCAGATTGTGAGGTGCATCATGGAAAATAAAGGGGCCAACCAATGCTGGCACACATAGCCCACATTGCAGCCATGGTGGCAACCCTTATCACTGGAGCATTGCCCAATACCTGCATGTCTTGTATGACAAAGGAGCAAGTGTGCATGGCCCCCCATACAGGGCAGAATAGTCTGGGATGGACCTCATGGGTCATGAATGAGGTTTGAGTTTGGTGTATGTGCAAAACTACTTTTCTTGTAGTGTACAGCAGGTAACAAGGGAATGCACACCCTCCTCATGTGCTGCTTTAGGGACTAGTGCCACCCTGCAGCTCAGCAGACCTCTGTGTGTAAATGTTGTTTGGCTTAGGAAGTAGGGTGGCCATCCGCAAGCGAGGGGTCCCTTTGATCCATGCAGTACATGCACATAGATGGAGGTATATAGCAGGCAAAGTCGCACAAAGGAACCAACACCTCAGCACTGTTGTATGATCATTGGCTAAAGCATCCAGCAGTACATTATCTATTACCCTAAATTAGAATCAAAATGTACCTGTGTACCTGAATGGGACAGTGTGACACAGACCTCTGAATGGTGCGTTCACACTTTCAGCTGCTGAAGTATGGCACAGAATGTTAGTCTCTGCATCGTCTGCCTTTGAATGGGAAGGCAGTGCCTGGAGGTGAATGTTGAGATTGGGGTAGAGTGGCGGGGAACATTACCATACATGTCTAGCATGTGTCCTTCATAGGTGGCATTGCTGGCCAAAGCCAATGTTTGTATGGCCAAAACCTATGTGGGCCTATTCAGTGTCTGCATGTGCTACATCAGAGGGCCACACTGGCTTCCCATTGTGACAGTCACAAAGATAGTGTTAGGGTACAAAGAGGCAGAGTATAGTGGGGTATGTTTCACCAGCAACTGTTCCAATATCCAATCCCATGTTTATCATGCCATGATTCCATGTGCTCGGGGGGGGGGGGGGACTGGGATTTTTGTGGGAGTACAAGTATGGTGGTGGGTGCACACATTATGTCATGCTGAGAGGCCATCCTCATTCTGACAGAGCTGTGACCATGTCATGGCTATGTATCCACTTTATGCTCTATAGCATCAAGCTGCAGTGATGCAGGTGTTGTTTCTTTCTTGGCAGTCTAATCACCGCAACGGCTGCTAGGTGTCCATGGTCACTCTGTGCACATGCAGTGTGTGAGGACTAGCAGACTGGGCACAGTTGTTAAGTGAATGGCTGTCATAGCCCTGTGGTGGCCAACACATGCAGACTGACTGTGCTTGCTGTAGTAGATTGGAAGTTCCAGAATGTGAGGCAAGCAGCTGTTCTTGGGCTGATAACTATGGTTTTGGCATGCCCATCTGTTTAGTGTCAGCACTCTCGTCTTGCCTCAACAACAGTCACTGCATTCGGGTTCCTTGGAAACAGCTGCCCCAACCATAGGGGCTAACATTAGAAATGATAAGAGAGCCTGCACTCTCATCTACCACCATCCTTCCTTCAGCCCATCCATCAGCATCTGATGTTATGTGCAGTCATGTATTTTCTTGATAGCTGCTACACCATGGTCTACACAGGCACTTTTTCATCATTTTGATTTATCACTCACACCTCTCCTGTGCATGATCTGCATGTCACCACTCCTGCTCCGCTATTCTTTTGATGCACACATCATGGCGATTCTGGCTCCACTGGGGGACACATTTTCCCCATCCTAAGTGACACAATGACATTATAGCATATTCCGTGGGCTCCCCTCACTGACTCAGTATACCTGCTTCCCACATGCTCATCCCACTTACTAACTGCTACATAGGCTGCCCATGGATTTGTCTGGTCCATCAGCTTCTACCTTTCCTTCCATCCATCAGCTGCAATGTGACTTTCGCTGGGGCTCCCTTTATCCTCCATTAAGGTGAAAGCTGTTTTCAGGCACTACGGTGCCCACATGTTACCTTAGCACCCGATGCCCTGTTAGCGCATAATAAGTGGAGCCTAGCGCCCTTACTGCCGGAATGCTTACTCCCCGCCTTTGCCTTTAATACACAGGATCACCCTTAGCGGTGCCATTAGCACACATTATCCATGGCTCCCTTACCGTCCTTTAGTAAACATACCTCTTAGACTTATCAACTTCCTTATTTAATATTACTGAATAGAAGTGCTTAAAAACTGTTGACAAGACTGGCGATTTGAAATAGCACATCTCTGACTGCAGTGTATAATATTCTTAGATGTTTACAATACACTACACTTTTTCTATTGGAAACACTATCATTCAATATCGGGTTACTGTTTGCATGTAAATTCCAGTACATTGCAGAATCCCCCATTGTTCATTTTCCATATTTCTTTCTCTATTTGCATTTGTCCTATGGCTGCTGGTAAAGGAGGAAATAGTATAAAGTGTAATAAAAATTAGATACGTCCCCCTCCAGCAAAACATTCAGAACGCTGTAGTTCTTTCTTCACTGTTAGCAATTGATGACATTTAAAGAGACGATTTGTATTATTTTTCTTTTGAGATAAAGTTCAACTATCACCATTAAATAGGGCTAGCTATTCAATGTACTAATGACACCACATTTTCAGGAAATATCAGAGGGTTAAGAGGAGTCAGACATGGGCATTTTCTCCAGATCCTTGTATGCCACAAATATGCATGAGAAAATGTTTTTCCCTAATAACTTTAGTTTTGTACCCATTCTGCATCAGATCCACACAAACGTTTTAGCACAAGTTGAGACGTGCATGAGATTCATTGTGGAGTATATTTTTTTGTGGGGGAGAGGATTCATATAGTCCATGAACATACATGTGGAATTGCATCACCTAATATAGTTTTAGCAATTATGCCAACTAATAATTTTGAGTTTTCCATCTACTCCAAAGGACATGTTTACTAAGCTGCACTGCCTGTTACCGCAGCCGATAATATTCACTATCGGCCTGCGTTAACAGCAAAGGGAAAATGCAGATAGCACAGAGATTTTCTGCGCTATATGCAGAAACCGTAGTACCTGCAAGAGTGGGTGTACTAGAAATGGAGAGTGGATATGTCTGCAACATGTAGTTACTGTGTGTGCAGACAGGGCTCAGTCACTGTCAAAGTTCCAGCAGTGGGTGGTATTATGTGCATCCATGGTGCTGCAGGGCCACACACCTTTGAGATTTCAGTGTGTTATTGCCTGGGGAAATGCTGTGAACATCTCCTACAGATAGTGCATTGTTTTGCAGTTAATGAGATGCTATTTGCACCATGCTCAGAGTGGAGGGGTAGCATAATGGTTAAGGACACTGGCTTAAGAACCCAGAGGCCAGGATTCAATTCCCACTAGCACACCTTGGGCAAGTCACTTAACCCTCCATTGCATCAGAAAAATCCAAGCTATCAACAGCCCTGTTTAATGTACATTACTAAATTTCAATGTAAACTATGTGATATGATAAAGCAGTATATAAAACCTGTTAAATAAATAAAATAACAGTATATTAGCTGCAAAAGCCTAACATGGTTTAGTAAACATATCCTCAGGTTTTCAGGACATGTCAGAAGGTCAACAAAAATCATCACAGCTTTTTTTTTTTATATTAATACAACACTCCAGTGTTGCCTCTGCTCTCCTCCGGCGCGAGGATTGAGCGCAACTGCACAAAGCAGGACCACCCACACAGCACGTGTTGCCCAATCAGGGCAGCCTAAGGCCGGCAGATAAAAGCCGCGCTGTTTGGGAGCATCGCCCTCTTCGGATCTTCACTCCAGCGTTGCCTCTGCTCTTCTCCGGCGCGAGGATCGAGCGCAACTGAACAAAGCAGGACCACCCACACAGCACGTATTGCCCAATCGGGGCAGCCTAAGGCCGGCAGATAAAAACTGCACTGTTCAGGTGTGCCCGCGCCTGTCGGGCCCGCGCCTGAGGGCCGCGCAAGAGGGCCCTTTGGCACAGCCCTTAGGCAAAGGCCTGCAGAGATCCACAAAACGGCAAGACAACACCGAAGAAAAACTCCACACCGACGCCAACAACTATCACAGGGTATAGCTGAGATCCCCTAGGGTCGAGCTCGCGTACCACGTCTTCACTGCAACTCCACAACCGCAAGTATACTTACTACAAACATTTAAATAGACTTTCCTCCAACATCTGAACTCTGTGCCTCAAATTTGTTTAACTCCATTGCTTTAATCCAGATCACAAACCTAGCGAATACAACTCAATGTGCATTAATGTTATACTGTCGCCAGTATTACACAATTGTGATTGCATTTAACACTAACCATTGTACCATACTCCATATTATATCGCTACCGTTGCAAGTAATATATTCTAAAGATATACATCACTGTTTCTATCCTAGCGCAGAGTACTCCTCTAACAATATCATTCATTAATCATACCGTTGTTAGTAATAACAATTGACTGTTGTAATAGCCGTAATTATTATTACATCACTACTGTTGTCGACATTTACAATCAATTGTGGTTACTGTCGTCAGTAACCACAATTGACAGTTGTAATAGCTGAAACCATCAATACTTTACTACTGTTGTCAGTATCTCATTGCATTTGAATGCTTTACTGTTTCACTACTACACCTTGACAGAATGCATTACTGTGGTCAGAATTAATGTGTTCAGTCATTCCAAAATTTCTCAGACTAACTCTAAACTATAGCCAGTGACCACCTCACACTTTACTCTGCTCATTCTCCTCACTCCTACCAATAGCCCTGATTCACAACACCCAGCTTGTTTTTGTTACTGTTGCCAGTAACACAACTAATTACGGTTGTCAGTAGCTTTCTGTTACTGTTGCCAGTAACGCACCCAATTACTGCAGTCAGTAGCTCTCTGCTACTATTTCTGTTACTGTTGCCAGTACCTCATCCAGTTACTGCTGTCAGTAGCTCTCTATTACTGTTCCTGTTACTGTTGCCGCTAACACATCAATTTACTGTTGTCAGTAGCTTTACCCTTTATTAACTCTTACGGGTATGTTTACTAAACCTCGCACAATTGCGCACCGCACAATAGCACACGGCAATGATGCACTTAAGCGCTCTTAAGTGCCCCGCACAATTGCGCGTCACACTAACGGGCCTCCGCACAATAGCACGCTGCACTAACGGGCCCCGCACAAGTACGGGGCCCGCATATGTCCGATAGAGGCGTGGAAAGGCATTCTGAGGGCGGAGGAAGGCTCCCAAGGGGCGGAGAGACGGGGTTAATGGGCGGGGAAGGTGATGGGAGAGGCTCCCCGCACATTATCGGGGCCGAATTTACAAGTTAAAAATAGCGCGAGTGAAACACTTGCGGTAGAGGGCATTTAAAGGGAAGAGAAACCATTTCCGTCAGCAATGTACAGCAAAACCGGGGAAACCTACAAAACGTGAGCAGTGTGATACATGTGCACAGAATAAAAGTGCAAATAAAAAGCGAAAATGACCACAACAAAAATTCTGATAATTATAATTCAGCTGGGGAACAGTGCTAGCAATGGGCAAAAATAAAAAACACACCCAGGAAAGCTAAAAAAAAAGAATGATTTTTGGAAGGGTCTACGGAGCGGAGACCCCTCCAAAAATCATTCCCTTTTTATGGAGCTTACCTCGGAGTTTTGTTATGTTTATCCATTAATAGCACTGTTGCCCAGCTTGGTTATATTTTTCCCCCTTTTTTCGCGGTCATTTGCGGGGTTTATTTGCACTTTTGTCTCCAGACAAGGTGAATGAGCCCACAGTAAAAATGTGCAGAGCAGGGTTTCCAACTCTTTCGGTCAGGTTTCCTATCTCCAGGGACTGCACTGCTTCTGTGGTCACAGTGTGGTGCAGTAGACAGAGCCAATACTTCTAGGACCAGAGAATCACAGGTTCAAATCCCAGCTGGGGCACCTGCCAGCCCAGTCCCCATATTTTACCCACCACTAAACAGAGATAGTAAAGACACTCCTTTATTGCAGAGAACATAAGCATGGTTCAATCACCCATATTTTACCCTACACCGCTCACACACCATAAAAATGGGCATTACCTACAGCCGAGTCCCCCAAATGCAGTCCTGGAGTGCCACAACTCAATCAGGTCATATGGTTATTCTAAGATAAGGACATGCCAGCATGTTGGCGGAAGGGTACAGGTGGTGGAGGGGGCAGTGGCTGCTAGCCACAGAAGACAGTGGCCTAGCCATGTGCAGGCTGGCACCGTCCACAGCAACAGACAGGCCCTGTCGGATGTACAGTCATGGACTTCCCAGGGAATTCAGCCAATCTGTGGCAACACGGTGGTGCAGTGCACACGGACAGTGTGTGTGCAAGAACAGAAGGCCACAGGTTCAAAGCCCAGCTGGGGCTACTGCCAATCCTGTCCACATATTTTTCCCACAACTAAACCGTGATAGTAAGGACAAACCTGTATTGCTGAGGACATACGCATTGGTAATACGCCTATCTTTTACCACACCGAGCACAGACACCATGAACAGGGGCATTACCTAGAGCAGAGTCTCCCAAATGCAGTCCTGGAGGACCACACACCATTCAGGTTCCATGCTGCCTCCAATACAAATGCCTGTGCTGCATATCTATGCACCACCCCCATGGCATGTAGATGTAGCTCATGCATATTCATGAGGGACAGCAGGAAAACCCGAACAGTGTTAGGCACACCAGGACTGGAGTTGGGAACCTCTGCCGTAAAGCAGCAGCCAACAGGGGCAGACACACCCACACCCACTGGCCCCATTGGCCAATGCCTCCTGGAGAGGCAGGACATTGGGCCCTGCATGCATCTCCCAATACTAGCACCTGCATACCTTAGCAATGCCACCCTACACCTGGGTATACGGTACACAGCTCTCAAACGTTTGCTATGAGTACTGGCAGATAGACATTCCTACGTTAAGCACAGTTTGCTCTTTGAGCTCCATCATAACAATCTTTCTGATGTCTGCGGTGTGTGCTTCAGGTCTGGCCTCTGACAGTGGTCACCACCCTGGGGAGTGACCCCCAACAGTATTGCGTACCATATCCATGCCTGTACTGTGCCCAGGACTGGTGTGCTGGGCAAGGCTGATAAACTCCTCTATAGTAGCACAATGATGGCATACGTGTGGGGGTGTGTGTCTGTCTATACAGTGTGTGTTGGATGCAAACACCTTCCACAGCCCACACTGCCAGCACTGTTGCCAGTATTGGCCTGCCAATGTGCATAATGAGCAGCAAGGTACCATGGGTATAGCTCTGACAGGGTGGGCTGGCCAGGATGCATCTGCACAGGGCATAGGGCACTGCCTGGGACATTGTAGTGGCTGGCCACCACCTACACAGACAGGGTGACCTCTGTCTGTCCTGCTGGGGGATCACTCTCACCCTGACTGTGTACTGACCACAGCATGTCTAGGCACCCCCATAGTGCTATATAGTATTTTTCTCATGTGATATATATGGGTTTCCTTTTGGGGCCCAGTCACTGACTTATCTGCTGGTGTGCACTGCCATCCCAGTTCTGGGTGCATGCATTTCCACCAGGACTAGCTAGCAGACTGTTTTCAGCTGGTCTGTGTCTTGATGGAGTGCCTTGCAGGGTGCAGTGGCTGAAGGCTTGCTGCAGGAGAATATCAGATAGTGGTGGGGTGCAGCTTAGCATATCCAGGCCTAATGTCTGTCTGATATTGTGTTATGGATGTGTATAGAGCTGCTTTGACTGCCCTGTAGGGTGTCTGTTCCCCAGCAGGACTGGGGTTGATGGTCCACTCTACTGCCACCATTGCAGGGAGGTAGAATGTGGATCTGTTGATTGGAGACCCTGTTTTTCAGGGTGGGGGGGGGGTGGGAATGGTGGTACATAGTCCACCTAGGTGTCCATAAGGGGTTCCCCTGACTAAGACAGAAAGAGATATCCAAGGTGTTTCTGCAGAAACTACCTATCTCACAGATTAATACTGTTTTGGAGCTCTGGCATGGCCTCTTTCAGCCATGGAGGGTGTTGTGGACCTGGTCCTGGGTGCCTCATCGCACCCTCAGGGTGAGCACAGTACCCGCACACTGTGATGGTGTGTAGCTACTCTGTGCCAGTAACACACACGGTCAGTACCCACTACCAGGCCTAGGTGCTGTGGGAGTGCATACCCCATCTTCAGATCATCTGTAGACTGCTGCTTTGCATGTGCAGTGCATCATGGGTGCAAGAGGACTACCCTTACCCTGGTAGCCGCAGCACAGTCTGCAGAAGTTATTTGGTAGCCAGACAGACATCTCTTTACAGGTATAGCGCTGTAGCCCACTGGTGACTGCACTGTTTGTGGAGCCAGAGGTTGGTGGTTCAAATCCAAAGTGTGTTTCTTTATTTTATTCACTTTATTTATTTACATTCCCCCATATACCGCGTTATTCTGCACCATTGCGGTTTACATTGCACAAACCGGACATACATTGAACAGGGCATTCTAACTTGGAGATACGTATTTCACAGGGTACATGGGGGGGCTGTCTGGGGCATTGTGTGTGTGATTTGAAGTAGTACAGCCGGCAGAAACACGCTCGCAGTGCTGTAACCTTTCGGTGCCTCATCGGGCGCCCCATTCAGCACCTTCTAGGGCTCCCTATGGGCAACATTATAGGGTGCCTTAGCGGACAGTGCACTTTATGATATGCCCTCTGGAGTGCCTTCTGCGGCACCGTATGTTATGGCACTGTGAGGGGGGAGGGGGGGTGTTTGCTGGCAGCACTAATTAAAATAGAAATAAAATGCCTCCTATAGCATTCTTACCCTTAAAAGGTACTGCCTCAGCCTGCCTTCTTTATTGGGCACAGTGGGGGATTGAACCCATGGCCCCTGCACCAGCTGTCAGTGTTTTAACCATTGTACTATGGCTCTGTTCCTTTGTGTGTGTGCACATCAGGGTGCCTCTTAGCCTTCCCACGCACTATTGTGCATGGCGCACAATAGCGCGCCGCGCACATGTGCGATCACTTACTCCCATTTTTTTCTTTTTTCTGCCTGAACCGCCCACTCCTTATATGGCACAGGCACACTACCGCGGCCCCGCACAATTTCGGAGTTTAGTAAACATACCCCTTAATCTGTTACCATTGTCAGTAGAGTATACCCCCCAGCCAAAATGTCATTACTTAACTCTCCCAAATCTAGATTACCTTTAATCTACCTCACCATTTCTATCCTAAATATTCTTGCCCACAGCCTAAATAATAATAATTTTAAAAACATCCCAATTATACACAACCCAACAAGAAACAGACTCTCAACATGGCAACCCTACATAGAACACCATCCCAAAGTAATCCACCATAGATTAATTCATATAAACTACACTTCACCCCCGCAGCCTAAAAACCTGAATCCAAGTAAAAGCACAGATTCCTTATCAATAATTCTAAGTAATGCTAGATCAATGAAAAATAAGTTGCCTATATTCACAGATATACTAGACAACCAATCACCAGACATATTATGTGTAACAGAGACATGGCTAACAGACCCAGATAACGTATACTTAAACCAACTAAGCAATAATGATTATGACATCTTCTATACACATAGAACTCACAGAAAAGGTGGTGGAGTTCTAATAATGATAAAAAAAAGAACTAAAAGCAAAAAAGCTACAATCACACATACCCACAAACATTGACACAATCATTATGAAAATTGGCAACATAAAAATCTGTCTAATTTATAGACCACCAGACCAACAATCAGAGAACCTGGACCCCTTAATTGAATTCCTAAGCTCCTCCACCGACCAAAATCCAATACTAATGCTTGGTGACTTTAACCTCCCCTCCTTACCCACGTCTTATGCCTCCATCTTTTTAGAATCCACCGCAGACATGGACTTTCACCAAATAGTAAATACTAGCACACACAGTAAAAGAAACATACTTGACTTGGTCTTACTGCCAGATGTAATCTACAAATCTTATAACCCCAACTCCCTCAAATGTACCTCAACCCCTTGGTCAGACCATCATCTCATTAACTTTAAAATCACAATCAATAACACAACAGTTAAACGAATCCCAACTAATGCCCCACCCTACAGATTCAAAAAATATAACGAAGAGGAGTTCCTAGACATGATAATTCCCAAATTATCTATCTCACCACAAAATCTGGATGTAGCAGTAACCAACTGGCACAAAATCATTAACAATGCAGCTGTCAATAACCAAGCAAAAAAGAAAAACACTCATTCTAAAACTGATCAAGCCCCCTGGTACAATAACACACTAAACCTAATGAAAAGAAATCTAAGGAAAGCTGAATGCAAATGGAGAAAAAATAAAAACCCCATTAATAAAGATTCATATATCACTTTCCTCAACTCATATAAAGATGCAATTAACAATGCCAAGAAAAATTACCATGCCTCAATACTAAACAACGCAATAAATAGACCTAGAGAACTATTTGCAATAGCTCAAAAGCTAACGAATAACACCCACAACTCCAGCAATGAAATTACAGAAATCTCCCCACAGGACCTGGCAAACTACTACATGAACAAAGTCATGCCCCACCCCCACTTACCAAAATCTAATCACCTATCTCAAACCCATTATGCAGATGAATGGACTGACTTCTAACCTCTAGAACATCATAACAAACATCAATACAACAACCTCACTCCTTGACCCTTGTCCAGTAACATGGATAAAGAACTCTCTACCCATCCTCTCACAATTCATCCTTCCCATAA
Source organism: Ichthyophis bannanicus (assembly GCA_033557465.1). Taxonomy (NCBI): domain Eukaryota; kingdom Metazoa; phylum Chordata; class Amphibia; order Gymnophiona; family Ichthyophiidae; genus Ichthyophis; species Ichthyophis bannanicus. The sequence goes on from CM066032.1 coordinate 1,474,901,281, forward strand.
TAAACCTCTCGCTAAAAATAGGGTATTTACCCCCATCACTAAAACATGCACAGACTCGCCCAATCTTAAAAAACCCCACCCTTGACAAATCATCTCCTAAATCCTACAGACCCATATCAAGCATCCCATTTTTGGCTAAATTAATCAAAAAAGCAGTACAAATTCAGACCCAAGAATACATTGATAGCTCAGCCCCCCTTGATGATCAACAGTATGGGTTTCGCCCTCACCACGGCATGGAGTCACTACTAACCGTTCTAATTGATACCCTTGTAAGAGGTATTGATAATTCAAAACAGGCATTCCTTCTCATATTCATAGACATCTCGGCCGCCTTTGACAGTGTTCACCACTCAACAATGATTAGTAAACTAAAACAAATAGGTATAAGATCCACAGTCCTTAACTGGTTTTCCTCTTACTTAAGAGTCCGAACTCAAACGGTACGAATTGGTAACCTCACTTCAAAAACTTACAATCAGGAATTAGGCCTCCCCCAGGGCTCTGCACTGTCAGCACTACTATTTAATATTTACTTAAAACACATCTGTCAAATATTTAAAAAATTCAATGTTCACTATCACCTTTACGCGGACGACATAATGATGTATGTCCCATTCACAATACCTAATATTCCCACACTGCTTATTAATAACTGCCTCAATGAAATAAACAATTGGCTAAATGAAAACAACTTATTCATTAATCATGCAAAAACAGAAGCCCTAATAGTAACTAAAAATACAACTTTCATTCCCCCATCACACATAACATTGCAAAATAATGATATCAATATAAAAACTGAAATACGCTACCTTGGCGTAATACTAGACAAAAACCTCAGCATGGACACACATATAAGAAATATAACAAAAAAAGTTTATTTTAAACTTAAAGTTTTAAAACAACTCCGCCCCCTAATGCATCTACAGGATTTTCAGCGTATAATACAAGCTATAATAACTCCCCATTTCGACTTTGCGAATTTAACCCTACTAGGCGTAACAAAACACAATCTAAAAAAACTCCAACTAGCACAAAACGCAGCAGCCAGGACTATCATGAATGCCCCACCATTCCAACATATTACACCTATTTTAGAGAACTTACACTGGCTCCCGATTCAATGCCGGATACATTATAAAACTCTTTTAACTACTTACAAAATCCTGAATAACACAGCACCTCTTACTTTAAACAACCTTATTAATAAAGAACCCAATCATAACCTTCAAAGGCGAGACCAATTAAACAAACTAATAACACCAAAGGAATTTATAAAGACCAAAAAATCAACAAACAAGAAAGCATTCTCACATGCTGCCCCTATAATTTGGAACAACATTCCATTAGAAATGAAAGGCCGCGGGGCAGGTTCCCGGCGGCCGCGTGTAACCGGGTGTTCGGCCGGTGCGAGGACCCTGGCCCGCGGCTGTCGTCAGAAAGGGGCGGAGGCACAAGGACGCAAAGGCCCCCCCTGACGGTGATTGGCTCCACCCGCGTGCAGGAGCGCGGTGGAGCCTGGGAGCTGGAGGCGGGCGGCAGTGAAGGGGAGGCGTCATGAGTCGGCAGCGGGTGCCTGTACTCTGACGTCTCCTCATGGTCTGGGCCTGCTTGGGCCGGCTTGGGGGATCGCGGCGAGTTTGAGTGGACTGGTCGGAGTCTCGCGGGCGATTTTGCTTGGCCACCGTTGTGCGTTCTGCACCCTCTCTGGACCGTCCCGAGAGGGAGGGTCCATCGGCCGGCTCTGGTTCTTGCTCGAGCGCGAGCCAAGGAGTCTGGGGAGGGGGCTCGGGAGCGGGCGGGAATTCGGCGGAGTGTTGTTTTTCTTTTGTGCTGAGCCCGGGAGGGGGTTTCTGGGGGTTGTGTGGTGTGGGGGATTCTTCGGGTGCGTGCAGCTGTGGTGGAGGGCCCAAGCGATCAACAGGCCATTGTTTTGTTTTCTTGCCGAGGCAGCGGTGGAGGGGGGACGCGTGGTGGTGGGGGGGGGGAGCCGGGAGGCCGGCGTTTGTCTGAGGGGCGGGAGGGGTGCTTCTGGGCGGCTGCTGCTGCTTCTGCTGTCGGCCGTGGCGGCTCTCGGGGGGTGTGGTGCTGGCGAGACGGAGTTTTCATCTTGGGCGGGGCGCGAGTCCTGGCGTCTCGGATGGGGGAGGCTGGCGGCAGAGGAGCGGGAGATGCTCAGCATGCAGATTAGTGTCCCCACCGGGGAGGAAGGATGGAAGGAAGGAAGGAAGGGAGGGGGGGGTCGCGGCCTGTCTTCGGGGCTTATGGTGCAGTGGGGTGGGGGGGTCTGGTGCCAGGGTGCAGTGGCGAGACTCAAGGATGTGCGGGTGCGGAGCCAGGGCGATGTGACTTGCTTGCTGGAGAGCAGCGTGGTCCCTATGCTAGAGTGACATGGGATGCCACCGAGGGTGCCAGGGTGCAATGTGATGGGGCAGGGAGGTGGGGGACGTCCTAGGGAGACATGGGATGGAGGTGGGAAAAATGATGGGTCCCGGTGCCCGGGTGTAGTGGAATGGGGCAGGCAGGCGAGGGCTCTTATGCCAGGGTGACCCGGGCTGCTTGTTCCCAAAAAATCTAGGTTATCTGTCCCTGTTTTAATGTACGTTACCGAGCGTAAGTTACAATCTAAACCGCTTTGACTAAAATGGAAAAAGCGGCATGAAAAACCTGTGAATACAATAAATACATATGATGAAGGGTTCTGGTGTCAGGGTGCCGTAGGATGGGTGGACGGTGGAAAGCTTGAAGGGCTTTGGTGCCAGGGAGCGGTGGGATAGACAATGAGAGCTATATGGGAGGACTGACCCTGAGATCCTCACATCTCCGATCTTAGTTCTGTGTATGTTCGGCCTCTAGCTGCTGCTCCAAGTATTTACACTATCCTTTTTTATTGGAGGAGTAATATTGTGCCCGAGATATCATTTCCCCATAAAAGTCTGCAGTAGTGGGTAAGCGGGAGTTAAATTTAAAAAAAAAAAAAAAAAGCCCCGGAGAGAGTGGCGTTGAGGCGGCAGTTAGGAGGCAGTGTTGGGCAGGCGAGTGGCATGGGAGGTCCATAGTCTTTTGCCCGCTGGTGGATGTGCATAACGTCCGGTGGACTTCATCTTTAGGGGCCGATGCGCGGCAGGTAAGGTGGGAACGGGGCCCGTTTGGCTTCCGTGCAGCCCCTCGAGCATTCCACGGGGATGCTGGCCTGCTGCACTCATTCGGGGTACGGTCTTGCTACTTGTGGATTGGACGGTTGCAGTGCTCGGCCCTTTTAGTTTTGGGGCGTGGAGGGCACAGGGGTATGGAATCAATTGGCATTTGGGGGCAGTACACCTGTCGGTGTCAATGGTGTGGTTTCTGCCTGGCGCGGAAGGATGGTGCACAAATGCCTGACGAAGGACTGTGCTGTTGCGGTTGCCTGCTTGCGGTTTTAGTACTTGTCAGAGCGGTAGGTAGGTCGGGCAAATGGATGGGCAGCCCGAACGGTGTAAGTCAGTAGGCCCGGTGCAGAGGAGTGTCGGTTCTGCCGGGATTCGGGTGTTGGGGAGGTGGAGGGTCCTTTCCTTCTTGATAGGACGTCGATATGACGGGTGTTCGTGGTGGCCGGGTCGGCTGTGTGGTAATTCGCGTGTAGGAAATGCAGGCTCCCTGATGCGGGGTCACTGTGGCAGTGGGTGGTGGCAACTTCGGGAGTGCTTGCACTGCACCACGGGAGTTGGGAATCCGAGCTTTGCGGGCAGCTTGGGCGGCGGGCCTGATGGGCCTGATGGGCTGGGATTGCCAATTTTGTGGGCGGGAATTCTTCCAAGGGAGCGTGGGCGTGTTGTCAGCTCTTAGCAGGCTGGGCATGACTTCTGCCTATCTAGCAATAGCATTCCAGGTATTGGTCTTCCAGGTCGGGGTGGGAGGGCCGGGGAGCAGCGCGCCACCGCCGGTTGCTGGAAGGGGGAGCCACATTCGCAGTGGTCGGTGCGGGGCGGTGGTAATGGCCTGTGGCTGGACCATGGGCCGGAGGGGGGGGGTTGCGGGGCGTACGAGTAGCTGCAGGGGTTGGAGTGTTCGTAGTCAATGCCTCTTGACGCTGGGGGGCCTATTACCCGAGGGCTGTTGGGGGAAGAGCTGCTCTGTCTTACCCTGGGGCAGGTTTACAGTATGCGCCTCCTGCTTCCGGGCGTTGACGCCGGGTAAATTCGGTGCGGTCCATATGGGTGGGTCTGTAGCGAATTCCGGCGAGGCGGGGGTGTGAGGGGTTATACTGCGACAGCGGTTATGGGCAGGAACGAGGCAGATGTGGGTCCTCCTAGCGCAATCTGGAATGGACTGCAAGGGACGGGATTTGGAGGTACGCTGGGCTGGTGTTCAGCCCATTTCGATACCTTGTGGACTCCTCGTGGTGTTGGTAACGTTCATGCCCACCCGGGGGCGCAGCTTCCGGTATGTGGATTCAGGGCGTCGGAAGCGTTGTCAGGCGGCGGGGCTGTGGATACGACGGCGGAATGTAGGACTGGACGCTTTGGTAAGTTCCGCGGTGCTGAGGCTGGTGTGTGCGCATGTCTGAGATGGCAAGGGGCAGTTCGCAGCCAGCTTCTGCGCTTTTGGGGACAGTGCCAGGGGGGTCATGGTGGGATGCCAGATTAACAGATGCCGGACTACCAGCTGCAGGTATGGGCGGAGGGGGACTGGGGCTTGCGGGCTGTTTTCGGCTTCGGGGAGGCGCCCGGGCACGCAATTGCGGGAGGCTAACCGGTGGGGGTTTTGTTCTAACCGGTTGCGGTTCAGTTGCGGGGGAAAGGCCTAGGGTAGGTTGGCTGATGGTTGTCCCATTGTGGCGGGGGATGTGAGCAAGAATCGGTAGCCAGGGTGGCCTCATGTGGTCAGGAGCCGGCTAGGGTGTCGTTATGGCTGGGGGAGCGCGGTCGCATTCGGTCTTCTCCTCATGCCTTTGACCGGTCACCATTGGGATCGAGGACCACGCCAGCATGGCTGGAGTTCCCTTGGCAGCTGGGCGACGATGGGGTAGGGGGACGTTCTGTGACTGCTGCACGTGGTGTTGCTGAATCTTGCTGTACTTCGGTGCAGGTTTCCCAGGGAGGTCTTTCTGGGGTCTTAATGTCAGAGCCGGCTGGCTGACTTTATAAAAAAAAAAAAAAACCAAAGGGGGAGGGGGGAGGATCGGCTGGGTGCCAGTCAGGGTCTGTGTACGAGGCGGCTAGCTCAGCTGGCATTTGTGTTTGGAGAGTGTGGGGGCATGGTTGTTAAGGGGACGGTGGGGCGCGCCTCCCCTGGTGTAATGTGTGCTTTGCGGGGGGGCTCACCGGTCGCAGCTTGTGTGGGGGGGGCGGCTTCGGGACATTGATGTCACCGGTGCCGGTAGAGGGATCCCAGAGGTCCGGGGTCCGGAGCTCTAGGCGGTACCGGGGTTGGGGCGGGGTGCCCGCGACCTGACATCAAAGTCCTCTGTGCCGGTGGCGGGATCCCGGAGGTCCGGGATCTGGAGCCTTAGGCTATACTTGGGTTGGGGGCGGGGTGCTCCCGACCCGGATAACCCCTGGCTGACTTTTGCTAATTACATGGCGAGGTCGGGGAAAGGGGATTAGGAGGATTGCCGTTGGCATGACCGCGGCAGAAGCGGAGGCAGGGTCACCTTGCTAATAGCATGGCTGGTGAGGCATTGCTCCGCGGTTTGGATTGTTAACAGGATTATTCTTGGATTGTAATGTTCGGTATGTTATAAAGATTAATAAAGCTGCGACCGGTTAATTCCCAAGAGTGGTTGTCTGTGTGCATTTGTGGGCAAAGAAGGGGAACTAAAGGTAGGGTGAGGGGATTGAGGGGTGGTGGGTTAGAGGGGCCCGGAGCACCATGTCGGAAGTACCTCGGTTAATGAAAGGCCGCGGGGCAGGGTCCCGGCGGCTGCGTGTAACCGGGTGTTCGGCCGGTGCGAGGACCCTGGCCCGCGGCTGTCGTCAGAAAGGGGCGGAGGCACAAGGATGCAAAGGCCCCCCTGACGGTGATTGGCTCCACCCGCGTGCAGGAGCGCGGTGGAGCCTGGGAGCTGGAGGCGGGCGGCAGTGAAGGGGAGGCATCATGAGTCGGCAGCAGGTGCCTGTACTCTGACGTCTCCTCATGGTCTGGGCCTGCTTCCCTCCCTCCCTCCCTGTATTAGGGATGTGGGGGTAGGGCTGATGGGGTGTCGCAGCGGGGGGGGGGGGGGCGGGATCCCGGAGGTCCAGGGTCTGGAGCCTTAGGCTATACTTGGGTTGGGGGCGGGGTGCCCCCGACCCGGATAACCCCTGGCTGACTTTTGCTGATTACATGGCGAGGTCGGGGAAAGGGGATTAGGAGGATTGCCGTTGGCATGACCGCGGCAGAAGCGGAGGCAGGGTCACCTTGCTAATAGCATGGCTGGTGAGGCATTGCTCCGCGGTTTGGATTGTTAACAGGATTATTCTTAGATTGTAATGTTCGGTATGTTATAAAGATTAATAAAGCTGCGACCGGTTAATTCCCAAGAGCGGTTGTCTGTGTGCGTTTGTGGGCAAAGAAGGGGAACTAAAGGTGGGGTGAGGGGACTGAGGGGTGGTGGGTTAGAGGGGCCCGGAGCACCATGTCCGAACTACCTCGGTTACTAAGATCCTTACCTCAAATCATGGAGTTCAGGAAAAAACTTAAAACTCACTTATTCTCAACACACTACGGATCCTTGTCAAACTCACCTTTTCAACAAGAAAAAGGATAGTTTTACTAGCTGACATAACCCATCTCTGAACCGGAATAAGTGAGAAAACCCCAAGCCGATGATTTTGGAAAACATACATACCGTGTATATAGTTAAAAATCTGGTTCTTTGTATATAGTTTATAACTGCTAATTATAAGTTTGAATTTCTTTGTAGTTTCACATTGTTACCTGTAAAAACAGCATTGCCTGTTTACTGTTGTTCCATGTAAACCGCAACTGATTAATGGAAGGTGCGGTATATAAAAATTTGCTAATTAAATTAAATTAAATTAAATAAGTGTACCGCTTAATAATAACTTCTTGGTTTTTGATTTGGTGTGCATCGAATTTTCAGGAACATGTCAAGGAGTTTAAGAATGCCAGGAGATTTTTATTTTCTTGGGGGGGTGGAAGGAGGCAGGGGTGGGAGAGAATCCAACACATTTTATGAATGTGTATTTTTTTGGTTGGGGGAGAGGGAATTTAACATATTCCATGAATATGATCGTGCAATTAAATCATATAATGACTTTTTGGGTTTCTCTCTAATCCATATCAAATTTTCAGGAGATGTCAGAAGGGCCAAAAAGTCAATTTTTTAACCATCTACATGGAAATATATTTGTTAGCACACCTTTGGTTTGTTTAGGCACCTTAAAAAATTTCTAAGCAAAATTGATTTTAATATACATTAACCAACAGATTAATGCATGCAAAGTTAATTTTTGTGTTTGAAAGTTCTAACTTGTGTTAAACCAATAAATATGAAACAAAACAAAAAAGATCCCTAAAAATCAGGAAGAAAAGTCAAAAATAAACAAAAAATGAACCAAAACTTTTTACCATGCACATCCCTAGTTTTCTGATGTCACATTTTAGAAAGGATACAGAGTGGGTACTCACATGTCTATGTCAGGACGTGGAGATTTATGGCTGTATTGCCAAATGCTGAGCCTGTTGTAAAATAGCTGCAGGACAGCACAAGAATGCCTCACCACATCTGGCAGAAACAGAGATTTTAAGAAGCTACATGTGTGTGTTGGGGGGGGGGGGGGAGACAATGGATCCCATCTCACCTAGACATTGGAGCAGCTTTTAAAATTTTTGCTGTGGTACACAGGGCATGCCCATGTCAGCAGTACTGTTTGGCTGCACCCAATCACTGCCCTGATAAGTGGAACTGCCCTCCATGCCTCTTCCCTGATTTTACCTCCCAACCATCCGGTATTCAAGATCCTCTCCCCTTAACCAGCATGGATCTCCCAACCAACCACTTAAACAGCTACGATCCCTCTACCCTCCAAAGTAGTCCTCTTCCCCCTATCCACCCCATTTAATCAAGCCCAATCCCCCATCTCCTCCCACAAATCAGAGCGGCCAAAGTCTACCCCACAGGCAACACTGATTCCCCTCCTCCTCAAGGGTCCCAGATGTACAATACAGTGTACCCAACTCCCCAACTATAGCCCCCCCCCCTGAATACTCCTCTGCAGGCTGTATACTTTCCAAACCCTTAAACACCAACTCTGAGTTTTACCATGGGAAATTGGTGGTAATTAGAAGCAGGAATGATACCCACTTGTTCCTGCTCACTACCTGGTCAGAGCCAAAATCACATTAATGACCCCTACTATGAAATTACCCTTTGGAGTCATGGGCAGTATTTTGGCTCCAACCGTGTGCTGAGCAAGAACAAGTGAGCATCACTCCTGCACCCACTGGTAACCAATGATCTCTGGTAAGTCCAGGGTTGGTGTTCAGGGGGGATTGGAGGGTGGGCAGCCTGCTGGGGGTATTTGGGTGGTGTAGTTAGAAGGGTTGGGTACAGTGTATTGTGTATTTGAGGGTACGTTGAGGGAGAAGAGATCAAGGTTGCCAGTGGGGGAGGAGGGCTTTGGCTGCTGGGCTTCAGCAGGAGATAGTGGATTAGGATTGAATAAAGAGGATAGCTGTGAGGATTAGGGCTACTTTGGGGAATGAAGGGATAATAGCTATGTAGAGGAGTGGTTCGGGGGATTGATGCTGCTTAGGGGAAGGGGGCCTTAGACACTAGGGCTCTCATTCTCAAATGTGGGTTGCAGGGCTGCATGTCCTGTTGGGACATGCAGCACCACAATCCACCTAGACCCTATTCCCCCACCAGCTCTCCCAAACATCCTGTGCTTCGGGACAGAGAGAGCTGGCAGGGGGCGGGAGGTGGCGGAGCAGGGGATGGCTGCCTGGCAGCACATACAGGGCTTATTCAGGTCACAGTCCTGTACATGCTGCTGGGACTGCTGGGACATACTGCTTATGCTACCTCAGAGGTGGTATAAGAGCAAAATTCGCCAGATCGGAGCAGAGGAGCAACCCCGGGGCCATGGCCAGGTGTGGGGGATCCCTACCGCCGATTCCAGACTGTGGGAGGCCAGCCATGGGTTGAGCAGAGGGAATTTGGGGGGCTGGAGCCATGAATTCTGGGAGTGCCATAGGCAGAGGGGACATGCTGGGCCATCTCTGGGCCCGATTCTGGCTCCTGCGGGAACGTTTTGTTTCTGTGGACAAGAATCAGGTCCTAATGGCCCCATCTTTAGCATGGACATCTGGATGGCCCAGATGGTCCCCTCCCAGAATGGAACTCAATGTGGGGGGAAAGATGGAATCAGGAGGACAGCATGGAGGGGGATTCCACATCTCAGGACAATGAACTGAATTGGGCCCAACATTGGCTTTCACAACTGTTCCTGACAGCAGACATTTTTTCATCTCTGGGTGCAGGCATACATGCTGATCACTGTTCCCACACACCTCGCAGAGCAAGCGCACATACTTTACAACAGAGCGCACAAAAATTACGGTTCTGATTCTGATAGAAAACAATGCAGACGTCTTAAAATTTAAAAGTTGTTGTGTATTTACGGATTTCACAAGTTCTACAATATTTTCTAGTGCAATCAATGTGGTGTACATACTGTATTCTGACGTGCAGTCAAATTTTAAAGTACATAACTCAGAGTGTCGTTATGTGGCGCACAAAAAATTTAACCTTCCTTCAAAAGCTGCACAGCTGATATATAAGAACATAAGAACATAAGATATGCCATACTGGGTCAGACCAAGGTCCATCAAGCTCAGTATTCTGTTTCCAACAGTGGCCAATCTAGGTCATATGTACCTAGCAGTTTCCCCAAGAGACACAAGTTCCACAGTGCTTGTACTAGGTCAAGCATTGATATCTTCGGTCACTTCTTAATAATGGTTTATGGACCTTTCCTCCAGGAACTTGTCCAAACCTTTTTTAAACCCAGCTACACTAACAGCCTTTACTACATCCTCCGGTAACAAATTCCAGAGTTTGATTACACGTTGAGTGAAAAAATATTTTCTTTTATTAGTCTTAAATAGTTTACCCTGTAGCTTCATTGCATGTCCCCTAGTCTTTCTATATTCTGATAACGTAAACAATCAATCTACGTTTACCCGTTCCACTCCGTTCATTAATTTATAGACTTCTATCATATCTCCCCTCAGCCGTCTCTTTTCCAGGTTAAAGAGCCCTAACCTTTTTAGCCTTTCTTCATAGGAGTATCCTTCCATCCCCTTTACCATTTTGGTGGCTCTTCTCTGAACCTTTTCTAAAATCGCTATATCCTTTTTAAGATACGGCGACCAGAATTGCACACAATATTCAAGGTGCGGTCTCACCATGGAACGATATAGAGGCATTATAATATCTTTTGTTTTATTTTCCATTCCTTTCCTTATCATACCTAGCATTCTATTTTCTCTCTTGGCCGCCGCTGCACACTGGGCCGAGGGTTTTAACATGGTATCCACAATGACACTTAAATCTTTTTCCTGGGTGGTGGTTCCTAGGAAAAAGATTTAGGCGTCATTGTGGATACCATGTTAAAAACCTCGGCCCAGTGTTCAGCGGCGGCCAAGAGAGCAAATAGAATGCTAGGTATGATAAGGAAAGGAATGGAAAATAAAACAAAAGATATTATAATGCCTCTATATCGTTCCATGGTGAGACCGCACCTTGAATATTGTGTGCAATTCTGGTCGCCGTATCTTATTTTATGCGCACACAGCCTACAGAAAATAAGAAGGAACATTGATGCTGATGTCTGGATATTTTCACTGAGACATGGATTCCCTATATGAAATTGTAGTTCATGTCTGCACTGTAAGCTCTGCCCAAACCACTTCCCTCCCATCCCTCCCACTCTCCCCAGCAGCATAGACATGATGAATATTCCCATGTCTGGAAAAAGCCTGTTTTGAAATGGCATTCACATGAGTATTCCTTTCTGCATGTATGAATTCTGCTTTTCGAAATGGGAGTGTTTTTAAACCAACCCCCTAAAGGAGTCATTCTGATCCCCGAATAGAGAGGGTGTACATCTGGGTTGGACATGCAACCACTGCTATTCACAGGAATCATATTCTGTGGTTATGGCTCCACGCGCACATAGAGCCGCTGTACAGGGAGTGCTGGACAGGGGCAGGAGGGAGTAGCACAGAGGTGGGGAATGGGAGGAGCATGAGCGGGTCACAGCACCTGGATGTACAGGGCCTATTCTGATCAGGGCCCTGTATGTCTACTGGGGGAAGGATGTGCTTCTGTCACAGAAATGTGATCCTCCACTGCCAACACCATCCCATTCTCCTGCTGCCCAGATGAGTGGTTTGTCTTGGTCTTGCACCTTAACCGAGGCCTGTCCATCTTGGGAAACCCTGCCAGTAGTTAAGCTACTGATAGCTTAGCCCTCAGCATCACTGATGCACACAAGCCCTCACAGCACGACAAGCTGCAAACCAAGTGAGGAACTCAAATAGTGAGGGACTTAAATAGTAAACAGGCCCATAAGTGTGAACTTTCCAGCTTATTTCTTTTCTTTTCTTTTAGAGTAATACTGTATACTCAAAATATACGTATTATTCTAAAAAAATAATAGTAAATAAGTTAAAAAGTACACACTTATGGGCCTGTTTACTAAAGTGCACTAAGCTTTTAGTGTATGTTCTGGTGGATCCTCCTCTACTGCCATCGTGCTTTCAGTCTGCGTACTTCAGGGCTCGGTGTTGGAACCTTTTCTTTTCTCTCTCTACACTCAGTCCCTTGGTGCACTTATCTCCTCCCTTGGTTTTCAGTACCATCTTTATGCTGTTGACTCTCAGATCTACTTTTCTGTACCTGAAATCTCTTCAGGCATCCAAGCCCGTATCTCACCCTTCTTGTTTTATGTTGCCTGCATGTCACAACACTGTCTGAACTGAACATGACCAAAATCAAGCTCCTTATCTTTCCCCTAAACCCACTTCCCCCCTTCCTCCTTTCTCTATTTCTGTGAATAACACCTTACTCCTCCCTGTTTCCTCAGCTCGCAATCTTGGGGTCATCTTTGACTCTTATCTTTCTTTTTCAACATATATCCAAGCAGTTAGCTAAAATCTGTCATTTCTTTATAACATCAACAAAATTCAACCCTTCCTTTCTAAGATCCTTATTGACTCTCTAGTCATCTTGATTCTTGACTATTGCAATCTGCTTCTCGCTGGTCTCCTCCTGGATCATCTCTCTCCCCTTCAATCTGTTCAAACTCAGCTGTATAGCTAATCTTCCGCCAGTGTCACTATGCTCACAAAGCCCCTCTTCTCAAGTCATTCCTGTATCCAGTTCAAACTTTTCCTATTGACCTATAAGTGCATTCATTCTGCAGCTCCTCATTACCTTTCCTCTCTTATCACTTCCTACAGCCTTCCTTGGGATCTCCAGTCTTCTGGCAGAACCCTTTTATCTGTGCCCTTCTCTGCCACTGCCAACTCCAGACTGGGTTCAGTTCACCTTGTTGTTCCATGTTGCTGGAACAAGCTACCCAAGTCAGAATGCCAGGCTCCATCATCAAGCCCTGTTCAAATCCAGACTAAAAACCCATCTCTTCAAGGTTGCTTTTGGATCCTGATCCCCTTGTTCGCCTGATCACCACCTATGTGTATCTTTATCTGTCCCCTAGAGCTATTCCCTAATTGTTCTGTTGTCTGTCTTGATGAGATTGTAAGTTCTCTTAAATGTATGTGTACAGCACTGTGTATGCCCTGTAGTGCTATACATATGATAAGTAGTAGTTGTAGGATTGATGGTATAGTGTCAAGCACAGCGACCTTCCAAGCAGTCTTCAGCTATCCTGAGTGACCCTGCTTTTGGCTGATCTCTGAAGCTAACTTGGATGGGTGACTACCTTGGAATACCAGGAGCTCTAAACTCATTGTATGGAAGAAAAACCTGTCAATCTATTTCCACTCACACCTTGCCAATAAAACCCTGGGGCTGGGTTGCCAGGAGTCAGCCTTGACTTGATGGTACACAGTGCATTGCAATAGTAGAATAGGGCTTAAAAATGGCCACTATAGTGATTGCTTTGTACTGATATTCAAACATAATTTATGTGGATATCGTATGTTTTAGATCTGATTGTTTTATGCATGTTTTAAAAATATGCATGGAGCCTTAATGGAGTTGAGCACACTATACAAATGTTCAGTAGTAGTAGTAATGTTAAGAACCAGGGAAACCAGGGTTCAAGTCTCATTGACATTCCTTATGACCTTGGGTAAGTCATTTTCCCTCTTAATGCCTCATATGCAACTTAGGGCTAGAATTACTAAAATGTATTTATGCAACTTAATGCCTGCTATTTAACAAAAGCCTAATTATTGACTATAGGACTACTTATTAAGTACATTATGTACCTCAATATATTAATAGATCAGGCCCACAATATCATAAAACCTTTGAGGATAAGGGAATACCTAAAATACCTGAGTGTAACTTGTCTTGAACTACTAATAAAATAATGTGGGCTAAATCCAAATAAAGGTAAATGATCTACTGAACATTTACCATATAAGAACTAAAAGGCTGTGACATCACAATGTACCAATAAAAAACAAAATGCAGTACAGAAGAAGAAAGTTCTAGGACTGTGAGGAAAAATATATTCTTTCAAAGAAACACACTGGAAAAAAAGAAAATTGAAAAATCTGCTTAAATCGAAACTGCTGATGTAACAATTTGGCTGTATCCTCTGCTGTACTTCAAAAGACTATCCTGCAACACCTTTGCTAAATCAGCACTTCTGAGGTACAAAGACAAGAAAATCCCAAGGACACATCAAGATAAAATTGCTTCAAACAGAGGTTATTCCTCAAGGTCTTTGAAAGAAACTTCGAAACCCATAGAAAAATAACACTATGTGCTAGATTTTCTAAAGTGTGCTATTGTTTTTTTAATTTAATTTAATTTTAATTTATTATTGATTTTATATGCATGTGTTTGTTTTGTTCTATGCATTGGTTACCTATTCATTGTTCATAAGTTATTTTGTTCTATGTATTTAAAAAAAACATTGTTCTATTGCATATCGTTTTGACCAGGTTAAAGGTGTTATTGAATTCCTGCTAAATAAATAAATATGTTCAGCAATAGTGTACCACATAGTTCAGATTTAATCATAGTACTGAAACAAAACAATACGGGGATCATTTTTAGATGCCCTATTTGTACTTTGGACATCCAAAGCACAGAGACATCTCCAGAGCCATTTTAGAAGCTGGATCTGTGGACATCCAAGTCTGAATGGGGGCATGATGGAGGCATGGTTGGGGCATCTCCAGGAACCTGGATGTCCCCACCTGATTTCAGAAACATCCAGAGTCACGTCTAAGTTTGGACCTGCTCCAGGTACCTGAAAATGCTTGTTTTGGCTGAAAAAACATCCAGAGGGTATAGAGAAGAAAGCATTCCATCATCCCCAGCACTCAGCAAAATTTCAGTGATAGCAGCAGTGAGAGTTGAATCCTGGAAAGTCCATTCCTAGCCCACTACTCCAATCATTAGGCTATTCCTAGATATCCTAGTTCTGAAATACTATTCTGGGGATATCTATGTAGATGCTGCCACAGCTGTCCATATTGGGTATGCCCATCTTTGTGAAATTGTGTCTGCACCTGGACATGCCTACTTTTTTTTTCAGATCTCCTGGCTTAGATATCCTAGATTGCACTTGGGCGCCCCTTCTAAAATTCCTCTTCATGGGTCATGTTTACTAGAATGAAAAGATTTTACTTTGATTGCAACATAAGTGCAAAGGTTAAGGTTCAGTAAGTGTAAAGTCTGTACAGTAAATGCTTTGGGCGTGCCCATCATTTGCCCTGCATTCACCAAACAGGGTAGACAATTACCGCACAAGCCCAAGTTACATGCCTCAGCGCAATCTGATGAGGTATAAAACGTGGACTACGCTATTGAAAATAGCAAAAATTATCATGTGGCTGTGATCAACCTACCCACCCCCTATCTGATCAACAATCCAGCATTATACTCTCCTTCCCATATGATTTAAAGAACATGGAACAAAGAAGAGGGAAAAGTGTTTGGAAAATATAGGTTTGGCATAAAAAGCTAAGCTGGAGAAAGCCTGACAGAATTCTGCAAGACCGACAGTCTCAAACATCTTCCAGTAATGCAAGCAGCAATTGACTGCATCTGTGCAAGTCAATGATTGAAAAGTTCAATAACATCAACAAAGTCTGGAGCTGACTGTGATACAGATCACCAACTACTGATATGCATATTAAAGCTAAAGCTGATAACAAGTCATTCCTAAATATAGCAAAGTATGATCTTGAAAATATACCACTGGAATTTAAAGACTGCCTATGAAATCGATTTTCCACTTTATCTTTGTCCTTATCTTTATATTTATTATTTGATATACCGCTCTAGGCAGCAGGGCATCAGAGTGGTTAAAATAATCAAAATTCAAAAAAGGTGAAAGGAAAAGGAATGTAAATCATTGACATGACAGTGAAGATAAAAGAGACAACAGAGGTGGGGAAAGCTAGTCAGGAAGAGAAGGGAGAAACCAAGCCTGAAAGAGACAGGTGGGAGAGGAAAGCTGATCAGAAGGGGAGGGAGAGAGGGAGGGAGGTCATAAGCAAGTTGGAACAGATGGGTTTTGAGCGAGGAATTAAACCAGGCAGAAAGTTCCACAGAGAGGGATCAAGGGAAAAGAAAGCAGAGTGGTGTGTCTGTTCAAGGCATACGCGCGAAACTGAGGGAAGGACAGATGATGAGTGTGCAGAGACCTGAGAAGGCTGTGGGGGGAATGGAATTGAAGGAGATCAGATAGATATCGGGGAGTATCTGTGTGAACTACCTGGTGTGCTAAAGTGAGGATTTTGTAATTAATATGAGATTTTATGGGAAGCCAGTGAAGACGGACCAGAGTAGGTGTGATGTGGTTACGGTGAGAGGAGTGTGTGAGAATCTGTGCTGCTGTATTTTGAAGGATTTGGAGGTGGCAAAATTGGTAATGAGGGAGACCAGCAAGTGCACCATTACAGTAATTGATTCTGGAAAATACCAAAGTCAGAAAGAGGGTTGTAAGGGAGTGTGGGTCAAGGGAGTAACAGAAGACACGGATCTGGTGAAGAAAAAAGAAAGACTGCTGGACTAGGGAGGATAGGTGCTCATGAAATGTTAGGTAAGAGTATAGGATAACACTGAGGTAGCGAAGGGACTGAACAAGAGGAACTAGGGAGTAGGACAAAAGGGGAGCTATGATGAGCCTAGGGATGTTAAAAGTAAACCAAATTGCAGAGCATTTAGAAGGGTTGAGGCATAGATGGTTGACAAGAAGCTACTCGGAGACAGCGTTCAGGGGGGTCAATTCGGGGCGTACGAGTCTGTGTGATAGAGAAGGAGAATGTTGTCTGCATAAAGGTAGGTGGAGATGCTGAGTTGACTCAATAGGGTGAGAGGACCCAGAAAGATATTAAAGAGAAGAGGGGCCAGCACTGACTTTTGGGGAACACCGCAGGTGAGGAGAACAGGAGGAGCGGAAACTTGTGCCATAGACCACAGAAAAGGACCAGGAGGATAGAAAAGACTAAAACCATTGAAGAGCAGTGTTCCAGAGCCTGCAATCAGAAAGATGAGAAAATAAGATTGAGTGGTCCACCAAATCAAATGCTGAGGATTGGTCCAAAGAAACCATGAGTGAGATATTATCCTATTCATGAGTGGAGTGCACTTTGTTATATAATGAAAGAAAGATAGTGTCTGTGCTATGGCCAGGATGAAAACCAGATTGGCAAGGTTGCAGAAAGTGGGTGGAGTCAAGGTGTGAGGGCAATTGTGCAAAGACCAGTTTCTCCAGGATTTTAGAAAGGAAGGGAAGATTTGAGATGGACACCAGTTGGCCAGGGTGTTAGGGGGCAGGAAAGGTTTCTTAAGGATGGGACAAACAATAGAGAAGGGAAGATACCAGAAGTAAGACTGGAGTTAAAGATAGAGAGAACAAAGGGAAGGAGAGCTAGAGAAGCGTCTGTGATCCATGAAGAGGGGATGGGGTTGGATGAACATGTGGTTTTGCGAAAAGAGTTGAGGACCTTTAGTAGGGTGGCCACAGTAATTGGTTGAAAGGAAAGCCAGATATAAGAAAAGGTGGCAGAAGGGATAAAGGGAGGGGACAAAATGCAGGGAAGTTAAAGCCAGAGAAGAGAGATTGTCACAGAATTGAACAGAGATTTCCAACATGCAGCAAGATGAGATAAAGAAAATTACTACAATGGTGCATACAGTTGTGATCAACATTATTGGCATCCTTGAAGTTCAACCCCTTAATGTCCAATGTCTCTTTAAAAAAGCAGCCAGTGAAATGGCCTTGGACTATATATGTGCAAATAAATAATTAAAAGAATCGGCCTTGGACTATATATGTGAAAATAAATAATTAAAAGAATGAAATAAAAAAGGATCAATTAAAAAAGGAAATGGTAGGCAATAGTATAAAAACTGGGACATTGCCAGGACATTATTGGAAATCTCCTAAGCAATTCAAATTCATTTGAACAGAAGAACCACATTACCATTGCAGTAAAATTAAACACACCTGTGATCAATTGTCAGTACTCACATGGCTTGAATCAACCAATGATTGATGGCTCTAATGTTTAAAATGGCCACATTCACTCCCTATTCCATTTTCACAATGGTGAAGACAAAAGAGCTGTCTGAGACCATCAGAAAAGCCATTATCACCAAACTTCAAAGGGGTGCAAGGCCATCTCCAAAGACCCTGGGCTTCCTGTGTCTACATTTTGGAATGTTATTAAGAGGTTTTTTTTTCTTCATGGAACTGTCAAGAACCTCCCAGCATGTGGTACAAAGAGGAAAGTTAATCCAAAAATTATTTGAAGGTTAGTGTAAACTGTTGGAAAAACACCACATACATCATCCAAAGAGTTTAAGGCTGACCTGGAGCAATCTGGAGTGGTGGTTTCAACCAGCACCATATGCCATGCACTAAATAAAGAAAGACTTCATGGGTGAAAGCCAAGAAGGACCCCACTATTCAAAGACAGACATAAAAATGCATGCTTCATCTTTGCCCAAGCCCACCTTGAGAAACCACAGTCTTTCTGAGAAAATGTTCTGTAGACAGATGAAACCAAACTTGAGCTCTTTGGCAATGCAGATCAGCGATACATTTCCAGGTGAAAAGAAGCTTATAAGTTAAATATGATGGAGGTTCCATAAAGTTGTGGGGCTGTTTGGCTGCCTCAGGAACTGGAGGCCTGGAACATATTAAAGGAATCATGAAGTCAGGGGACTACCGAGTATTTTAGAGTGAAATGTGCCACTTTGTGTCCGAAAGCTAGGTCTGAGTCGAAGGTCATGGGTCCTCCATCAGGACAATGACCCAAAACATACATCCAAAAGTACAAAAGAATGGTTAAAAAGAAACAAATAGACTGCTTTAAATTGGCTAGCAATGAGTCTTGATCTCAATACAATCAAGAACCTTTGGAAAGAGCTGAAATCTGCCATTGGAAAATGAATACTAGAAACATTCATGAGTTGGAATAAATAGCAGTTAAGAGTGGGAGACAAACAGATGTAGAAATGTTTGGAGGCTGTCATCACTGCCAATGGTTGTGCAACCAAATATTAGTGAAGGGTGCCATTAATCCTATTTAGGTCATATTTTGTTTTTTTTTTCTCAGAAATTACTACATCTAAGTTGCACAGACATATTTTTTTTCATTACATACCTTTTAACATACTATTAAAATAGTATGATGATATACAGTTGGAATATTTCCAATTATTTCTCAAGGTATTGTACACATAATATCTAAAATGAAAGGGTGCCAATAATATAGGCCACAACTGTATAAGGAAATAGAATCAGAAAATATCAGAGGAAGAACAAAATCTGCTTCCTACAGTACAGCTATGAGAGTTAAAGAGAAAATTCCAGCCTCAAATTAAAATGCTAATGATGCTCAAAGTTCCATGTTTAGTGAGGCTGATCAGATCAGCGAAAGATAGAAAGAATACGCAGAGTCATTATACCATAAATATCAAGTGAATCAAGCTACTCCAACCTGTATTTATACCCAGGAACTGTTGATGATGAAAGAAGTCAAAGCAGTGCTGAAAGCATTATTAAAGAACACATCACTGGATACTGATGGCATTCCCATTGAGGTATTACAGCAATCAGATACAGCTGCTACAATGCAAGGTTCTGCCAGGAAATTAGGTGGACAACATCATGGTTGACAGACTATAAAAAAAAATCTGTATTCATACTAATGCTGAAGAAAGGTGATCCGACTGACTGTTCAAATGATCACACAATCACTTTGAACCCACACACCAGGAAGATATTATTCAAGATCATTCAATGGAGACTTCAACCATACCTGAAACAAGAACTACTTGAAATGCAAGCAGAGCTCAGGGAAGGGCTAGGAATAAGAGAGATCATACCAGCAGATGGCCACTTGAGTTTTCTGCTCCCACCAGGCCTCTTACTATTTAATTCATAGCGCTGATTTAAGAGTCATTTTGTTTCCTTCAGTCTGGTCTATAATATTAATAATAGCTACTGATGGCATCTAGAAAAAGGTGGTAAATCCAACTTGTCTTTTGTGCAACTATCTGTGGTGAAGAAGGTGAAGAATAATCCCATGTCTCCAGAAAAAATGGCACCACTGCTGCCCTCACCTATACCCAATGTTGCTATAATGGCTGAGCTTCAAAATCTTAATACTCTGATAAAGGACTGACCATTGTTGTCTAGCAGTTAGCCTTCTTTCAAGAATGATTGCTAGTTAATAAGATTCCTGTAGGAGCAGTGGAAGTGTGAGTTTCTGATCTGGAAAAGAGGTGTCATAAGATTGACATACTACAACAGGAGCTTGAGGACTTGGTTAATCACAGCTGCAGAAATAACTTTCAACTACTCTTGGCTTCCAGAAGGGCAAGAGGGCTTAGATATGCTGAAGTACTTAGAGAGCAGTCTCACTGCTTGGCTGGGCCTAGACTTTTTCCTGCAGCTCGAGTTGGAGCGGGCTCTTTGCATTCCATCGCAATCCTTTCTAAATTGGACTTCGTTGAGACCGGTAGTTGTAAAGGTACTGAGATATCAGCGGGCCTGCTAATTTTTCAGACACCACATGCTAAAAAAGTCTCTACAGTTGACGGGGAGAAAATTCTGGCCAAAGCTACTACTAAGAAGCAAAAGCAATTTTTCTATTTAAGGCCACATCTAAAAGCTGTAGGTGCCATGTATAGATTGTTTTATCCAGTGCATATGCGAGTGACACTTAATAATTCCACAAAAACATGTAATGGTCTGGATTTTCTTGCTGGGCGCAGGTGTGGAGCCAGTGTGGTTTTTGGAATGGAACGATTCTTTTTTTGCACTGCCCTGCAGAATTTCTCCAGTGAGCAAGATCATCTTGACATCTATATAGCCTAGTGGTCTGGTCATTTGGCCTTAAGCTCCAGATATGGGGACTCATGCTATATTTATATACGTTATTTCTATGTTTGCAGGCTGGTTGTGGGATGCTTGTTATAGTGCATGGGTGGTTGTGTACTTGAGTGAGCATGGTGTGACTGGTGTGTGCTACGTGACTGCATTATGGCTAGGGTTGAAGCCTTAGAGTATTGTTTTGTGTGCTCATGGTTACTATGAAAGATATACATATAATTTCTTTAAATGTAAAAGAGCTGAGACATGCCAATTTGGAAAAAAGAAAAAAGATGGTTGAGGGGAGAAATGATAAAGGTCTATTAAATAATGAATGGAGTGGAATGGGTAAATGTAAATCAATAGTTTATTCCTTCAAAAAGTAGAAAGACTAGGGGACACTGCAATGTAGCACATTTAAGATTAATTGGAGAAAATATTTTTTTTCACTCATTGCTAATTAAGTTCTGGAATTCATTACCAGAGGGTGTAGAAAAAGCTGTTAGTGTAGCTGGGTTTAAAAAAGCTTTGGACAAGTTCCTGGAGAAAAAGTCCATAACTAATTATTAAAGAGGACAGGGAAATTCACTGTTTACCCTGGGATAAACAACGTGGAATCTGTGTACCTCTTTGAGAACCTGACAGGTACTTGTGACCTGGACTAGCTGCGTTAGAAACAGATATTGGGCTTGATGGACCTTGGTCTGACCTGGTATGGCATATCTTAGTATATTCTTAAGATCTAAAGAAACATAGAAACACGACAGCAGAAAAATACTATATGGACTATCTAGTCTGCCCTTCCATATTAAATACTATAGTACCCTTTTTTCATTTAGAGATCTTCTGTGTTTAACCCATACTTTCTTGAATTCAGATACTGTCCTTGTCTCTACTACCTCCACTGGAAGACTATTCCACACATTTATTACTCTTTCCATAAAGAAATATTTCTGCATATTCCTCCTATCACCATTCACCCTCGTCCTATGTCCCCTTGTTGCAGAGCTTTCTTTCAATCAAAAGAGGCTCTCCTCTTGTGCATTTATGGTACAGAAGTATTTAAATCTCTATCGTATCTCATCTATTCCACTTTTCCTCTAACGTATATACAGAGTGGCCCAAAAAAAGTGAGAACATCTCATAGTAAATAAGTTATTTAAAAATTCAAAAAGACAGATGCAAATGATTCACAAATTAAAGAAAAAAAGATGGCAACCGGAAATTGTCGAAATAAAGACGATATATAGCTAAAAAAAGGTAAATAAGTAAACTAGTTAAGCTTTTAATTTACGAGATGCTCTCACTTTTTTTGGGCCACCATGTATATTAAGGTCTTTAAGTCTGTCCTCATATGCTTTATAATGAAGGCCACTAACCATTTTAGTAGCTACCCTTTTGCAGATGACACAAAACTATTTAAAGTTGTTAAAACCCAAGAGGATTGTGGAAAATTGCAAGAGGATCTTGACAAATTGGAAGACTGGGCATCAAAATGGCAGATGAAATTTAATGTGGACAAGTGCAAGGTTATGCACCTAGGGAAGAACAACCCAAACTATGGTTACACGATGCAAGTTTCCACATTAGGAACCACCACCCAGGAAAAAGATTTAGGCGTCATTGTGGATAACATGTTAAAACCTTTGGCCCAGTGTGCAGCGGTGGCCAAGAGAGCAAATAGAATGCTAGGTATCATAAGGAAAGGAATGTAAAATAAAACAAAATATATTATAATGCTTCTATATCGTTCCATGGTGAGACTGCACCTTGAATATTGTGTGCAATTCTGGTCACTGTATCTTAAAAAGGATATAGCGTTATTAGAAAAGGTTCAGAGAAGAGCCACCAAAATGGTAAAGGGGATGGAAGGATGCTCCTATGAAGAAAGGCTAAAAAGGTTAGGGCTCTTTAACCTGGAAAAGAGACGGCTGAGGGGAGATAGGGCAGAAGCCAGCTTTTTTTTTTTAAATTTACCTATGCAGAATGTTCTTTGCGCGGGGCCCCCTGAAACGTGGGGTTCTGTGCAAAAAACATTCTCGCTCAATGGACGGGCCGGCCCTGCTGACTCCATCCTGTTCATATCTTTTTGAATGTGCGGTTTCCAGAATTGCACAGAATACTCCATCCTCTAACCCCGGATATTCAATGACAGGGTCATATGCAGTGGCACTAACCATGTTAGTGTCGTTGAATATCCCACTGAGCGGCACTTACACAGTTTAGAGGGCTGTAAACCATGTAAATGCCTTTTGAATATTGGGCCCTTAGAGTTTAAGGGCAAAGTCGTGTCTCTCTTCTGTGTTTATGCTGTGATGGGCGAATACCCAGAGTTCTTTAGGACCCTGGCTTCGGAATGAGTGCTGAATTCATCTCCAGTGCACGAGTTCAAGAGCACTTTAGGTTCCAAGGCTGCCATGTCTGAGGAAGGGCTGGCTGATATTTGGCACCTCCATCATACAAAAGATAAAGACTATGAGGGGAATATTCAAAAGCATTTACGCAGTTTTCAGACCTGTGACCGTGTAAATGCTGCTCACTGGGCTATTCAGCCGCACTATCCTGGAGCTAATATAAAATCACCTCCAGGGCTATATCAGAAATTTGTAGATAGAAGCATCCTGCATACCAGAATATATATAATTTTTCAAAATCATTTCTAATAGCTGCAGTACAAACAATTTTGCTATTATCCCAGGCATCACATTCTGTAAGGGTAAAGCCTGGACAATCTCCAAAGCCTCATCTTGAGCAATGTTGGTGCATAATGCCACCACGTCTAAGGTCACCACTGAATATCGGGCACTAATATGCGCACGTTATAAAATCTATAAATTAATGAACGGAGTGGAGAAGTCTATAAATTAATGAACGGAGTGGAACGGGTAAACGTAGATCGATTGTTTACGTTATCAGAATATAGAAAGACTAGGGGACATGCAATGAAGCTACAGGGTAAACTATTTAAGACTAATAGAAGAAAATATTTTTTCACTCAATGTGTAATCAAACTCTGGAATTTGTTTCCGGAGGATGTAGTAAAGGCTGTTAGTGTAGCTGGGTTTAAAAAAGGTTTGGACAAGTTCCTGGAGGACAGGTCCATAAACCATTATTAAGAAGGGACCCAGGATATCAATGCTTGACCCAGTACAAGCATTGTGGAACCTGTGTCTTTTGGGGAAACTGCTAGGTACGTATGACCTAGATTGGCTACTGTTGGAAACAGGATATTGGGCATGTTGGACCTTGCTCTGACACAGTATGGCACATCTTATGTTCTTATGTTCTCTGCACTGACTCCCAGGGGCAGCCCAAGAGGGGTGCGGGGCCATCTGCGGAGACTTGGTGTGGGACCTCATTTGCATAACAGGCCTCATTTGCATAACTATTTGCATAATGTTACCATACACTAACTTTTAGTAAACATGCCTCTTAATGAGTGTATGGATAAAGAAAGACTAAAAGATTTCTATATTACTATAATCCAGTGCCAACCGCCAGGCACATTAGGGACTACTACAAACACTGCCCATTTAGAACCCAAAGAAAATCTGCCGTATCGTAACAGCACTACCAGGACTCACAAAGCACCATACTCTACCTATCAAAAGGCAACACTGCAAATATGAATCCAATACATTTCAGAGAATAACAATACATGACCTATTGGGGAAAGAACAAGTGACACTGTCAAATAGGGATTACATAAACAGAATACCTCAGCTCAGTTACACATACAGAACACAGACCATCACCAAACAAGAAATCACAATTTAGAAACAGGAAGACAATAATTAAACTGGGAACTCCAAAAGCCAAACTTGGAATGTACAACAACACTGTAGAAATAAACTATAAATTAAGTTCCTCTTGTACTAAACAAAGCACAGACGTTAATGATGCACATTTCCCAGAGCTGACATATTACAGTTAATACATTCAAAATAAAGAGATATTTTTCTACCTTTTGTGCATTTTTTTTTTCAGTTGCAATTGCTCCAGCCACTTTCTTCTGGTTACTTCGTGTCTTCTGCTAACTTTCCATCATCTGCTGTCCATTTGTCTTTTCTTCTCTCTTCTAGTTTTTTTCCATTCTCTCTCTACATCTGCTTTAACATACTAATCTTTCTCCTTTTGCTCTTTCCTCATTCCTGTTTCATCCACTCAAATTTTACCCCTCCATCCTCAATCCCCAATTACTCTCCCAATACCCGGCCAATTGTAGATTTTTCTTCCCTCCCACACAAAATATTTTCCCCTCTCCATTTCACTCTCCCAGCCTCATCCCATTCTAATCCTCCCCTAACATCAGCTCCCTTCTATTTCCAGCCCCACCCAGCATCCACTCGCTTCTAAGCCCCACATCAGACCATTTCCAGTCCTAGCCCCCGCGTCAGCGCATTTCTAGTCCTTTCCTAGCCTCACCATCAGCCCATGTCAAATCCTAGCCCCCCTCCACTCAGCCCATTTCCATTCCAAGCCCCTGTCCCCATCAGCTATTTGCAGTTCAAGCCTCCCCTTCCACTCAGCCCTTTTCCAGTCCTAGCAACCCCCCAACCCATTACCAGTCCTAACCCCCTATCAGCCCACTTCCAGTCCTAACCCCATCAGCCCATTTCCAGTCGTAGCCCCCCATCAGCCCATTACCAGTCCTACCTCCCCCCATAGCTCATTACCCCCCATCAGCTCATCCATTCATAACCCCCCATCACCCCATTTTCAGTGTTATCCCCCCATAGCCCATTACTCGTCCTAACCCCCCCATAGCCCATTACCAGTCCTAACCCCCCATCACTCCATTTTCAGTTTTACCCCCCCCATAGCCCATTACCAGTCCTAACCCCCATCACTCCATTTTCAGATTTAGCCCCCCCACATAGCCCATTATCAGTTCTAACCTTCCCATCAGCCCATAGTCAGTCCTATCCCCCTCCCCCATCAGCAAAATTAAACAACAACAAAAAAAGTTGGCTGCTGCCGCTGACGCTGTGGCAGCAGCAAGATTGAGTGTCCGCGGGGCACCCCTGCCCGCCAGAGTCCTCCCTCCCTGCATCCGTTCCCTCTCACGCTGGCTTTCAGAGGCGCGAAGGGGAGAGTTTCTCCCTCGTGGCTCTATTAAGCCTGCTGGGGCTGATGGGAAACAGGCAGCTGGGGAAGCCCGCGCGAGGCCCCGGCTCCCTCTGAACAGCAGCCAGCGTGAAGAGCCTTTCCCTTCACGCTGGCGGCTGTTCCTGTGAAGCCGCGATAGGTGGGAAAGGTTAAAGGCAATGCCCTTTAACCTTTCCCAGCATTCGCGGCTTCACAGGAACAGCCGCCAGCGTGAAGGGAAAGGCTCTTCACGCTGGCAGCTGTTCAGAGGGAGCCGGGGCCTCGCGCGGGCTTCCCCAGCTCCCTCTAAAGCCTCAGACAGCCGTGGTTTTGGGGGGGGGGAGGCCAAGGACTGCCTGGGCTGTGATGGGGGGAGGGGGCTGGACTGGAAAAGGGCTAGGAGGGGGAATTTGACTGGAAATGGGTTGTGATGGGGGGGGGGGGGACCTGGACCTGGACCTGGACCGGAAAAAGGGCTATGGGGGGGGGGGACTTGGACTGGAAAGAAACGGGCTGTGATGGGAGGGGACCTGGACTGTAAAAGGGCTATGTGTGGGGGGACATGGACTGGAAATGGGTTTTGATGGGGAGGGGGACCTGGACTGTAAAAGGGCTATGTGGGGGGGGGGACATGGACTGGAAATGGGTTTTGTTGGGGTGGGGGAGCTGTACTGAAAAAGGGATGGGGGGGGTACATGGAATGGAACGGGGGTTTGATGGGGAGGGCACCTGGACAGGAAAAGGGCTATGGGGGGGGGAACTTGGACAGGAAATGGGCTATGGTGGAGGGAGGGGGAACTTGGACTGGAAATAGGCTGTGATTAGGGGGACATGGACTGGAAATGGGTTGTGAAGGGGGGATGGACCTGGACTGGAAAAGGGCTATGGGGGGCAGACGACTGAAAAGAAATGGGCTGTGATGGAGAGGGGGACCTGGACTGTAAAAGGGCTATGTGGGTGGGGGGACATGGACTGGAAATGGGTTTTGATGGGGAGGGGGACCTGGACTGGAAAAGGGCTATGGGGGGGGGGGAACATGGACTGGAAAAAGGCTATGGGGGGGGGAACTTGGACTGGAAATGGGCTATGGTGGAGGGAGGGGGAACTTGGACTGGAAATAGGCTGTGATTAGGGGGCTAGGACTGCAAATGGACTGTGATGGTGGGGGGGGGGTTAGGACTGCAAATGGGCTGTGATGGTGCGGGGAGACTCGGACTGCAAATGGGATGTGATGGGGGGGGCTAGGACTGGAAATGGGCTGTGATGGGGGGGGGCTAGGACTGGAAATGGTCTGTGATGTGAGGGCTAGCACTGGAAATGGGCTGATGAAGAGCTGGAATAGGACTGGAAATGGGCTGATGTGGGGCATGGGAGAATGGAATTAGAAGGGAGTGGATGCTGGGTGGGTCTAGAACTATAAGGGAACTGATTTTGGGGGAGGACTAGAATAGATGGGGAATGAGAATGGAGAGGGGAAAAATATTTTGTGTGGAAGAAAAGTCTATGATGGGCTGGGTATTGGGAGAGTGAGGGGCTTGAGAATGGAAGGGTGAAATTTAAATGGATGATAAAGGAATAAGGAAAGAATTGGGGGAAAGAGCAAAAGGGAAACAATCAGTATGTTAAAGCAGAAATAGAGAGAGAATGGAAAACATCTAAAAGAGAAGAAAGGACAAATGGATAGCTCGCAGAAGACACGAAGAAACCAGAAGAAAGTGACTGGAGCAATTGCAACTGAAAATAAAACGCCCAAACAGAAGGTAGAAAAATACTTTTTATTTTGAATTTATTAGCTGGAATATGTTTGGTCTGGGAAGTGTGTATTGATAACATCTTTGCGTTTTTGTTTAGTGCAAGAGGAAATTACTTTATAGTTTTATTTCTCCAGTGTTGTACATTTCATGTTTGGATTTTGGGGTTCCCAGTTATTATATGACCAAGGAAGTTAGCCTACACATATCCTCGGTAATTTTTGTGGGTGGGGCTGGGGGCGGGGCAGGGGTGGGACTAGGGGCGGAGAATGGGTGGAGCATGGCGAGCCACAGGTGTCGGGTTTTTCTCGGTGAAAAAGTTGGTAACCCTAATAATGCCACCACGTCTAAGGTCACCACTGAATATCGGGCCCTAATATGCACACGTTATAAAATACCAGTGCACATCTAACTGGCCTCTTTTTTTGGTATCCACATTCTCATTGGTGGCCTATAAAATTACCCTCTGCCTACCTTTTTCATTGGCAAAGACAGCTGTGCACTCACAGGAAAAGTTACCAATATGTGCGACCACCATTTAGCATGTGTTATTTTACTTGAAGTCCCATTTTATGCAGAGGCCTAGCTACTCATAATATGGGCTAACGGCATTAGCATGCAGTAATGTTGTGGCACGTGTTAAAAGCTTTAGCTGTAAATTTCTTTTATGTCATAGTAGAGCATAGATATGTCTTTACTAGTTGTATCTGGGAAACCTATCAACTGTAACTGAATCAGTTACTGGTACGGCTAAAACAATGCAAAAAACTATGCATATGTCTCAGTAGATATCAGATAGTTTAAGGTGCTGGGTTTGGGGTAGAGTGAGGGCAAGTGAAAAGTACAGCAGCAAAATTCAGCTGCTGAATGTATAACTTACATATTCAAGTAGCAATGCATAAAGAGGCATATTTACTAAACCATGCTATCATGTAGCACTGTGTTCAGCGCGTGCTAAGTGAATGTGGTAACATTTACCGTGCATCAATAAGATAGCTGTGTTAAAAATTCCATGCTATCCGAGTAGCATGGATGGGGGTGGAAACTGGGTTGTTCAGGAGTGGAATGTGTACACTGGGGGGTAGCACGGGCATCCTTGGCATGTGCTCGCTGGCAATGTTGCACTTAGTGTTTGTACATTTACTGCCACCTCAATGAGTAGTGTTAAGTGCACCCACACTCATTGTGCCAAAAAGAATGAGCATGATGGTGGCATGAAACCGGTGCTAGCTACATGGGGACATGACGGGCATGCCTCCATTTTTTAGCATGGGTTGAGCCCCACCCCTGTGCTCCGTTTTGGGGCAGAATGCATGGTAGGCACTTCCATTTTAGTAAACATGTTCCAAAGAACAGTTCTCATTTTTAAACATATAAATAACCATTTCAGGTTTTATACAGTGATTTTCAGTCTTGGCCCTTATACGTGTGACACCTGTCACATTGTTCAGGAGCTACAGTATGGGCCTTAGTACATATATGCTATGCTGAGTCTGATACTTCTGGTCAGTAGTAGGATTGACATGATCTGACAAGGAAGCAACCTCGAAAATATAGAATAATTTCTCATTGCAGTTTTTGTTGGAATATTCGCAATGAAATAAGTTATGCTGCATCTGGAATCTGATGTTTAACAATATGAAACAGCACATTCTGATAACCTGTTCTGTATATAGTTAAGAAGGGGCACCTCTGACCTTGCTTCCAGTGTATAGGGCAGTGATTTTTCTTGTTGACTCTTCACAATGGGAATAGCCAAGGGCAATATTGGTAAGGTCACCAAGTTCATAAATGAAAGATCTTTGGAAGGGAGTCTGTCTTTGCTTTCTCGCTGCCATACTGACAAAAGGAAGTATAGGAATACAGAGTTGGTGGAGTTCTGGGCGTAAAGGAAAAGTGAGGGGATTTAGGTTTTTCTTCTGTCACCTGCAAAAAAGTTGAGGGATCACCTAGAAGACCTATAACCCATGGGAAGTTATGCCAGAAGAGATTTGCAGCAAATGAATTATGAGCTAGAAACCTATGATAGAAACGTAGAAACATAGAAACATAGAAATATGATGACAGAAAAAGACCACATGGTCTATCTAGTCTGTCCTTCCATAACAACTACAACAGTCCCCTTTTTACCTTTAGAGATCCTCTGTGTTTGTCCCATGCTTTTTTTGAATTCAGTTACTGTCCTCATCTCTACCACCTCCACTGGGAGACTATTCCATGGATCCACTACTCTTTCCGTAAAGAAATATTTCCGCATATCACTCCTGAATCTATCTCCCTTCACCCGCATCCCATGTCCCCTCGTAGCAGAACTTTCTTTCAATTGAAAGAGGCTCTCTCCCTGAACATTTATGCCACGTAGGTATTTAAATATCTCAATCATATCACCTCTATCCCTCCTTTCCTCTAAGGTGTACATATTAAGATCCTTCAGTCTGTCCTCATATGCTTTATAATGAAGACCACTAATCATTTTAGTAGCCACCCTCTGCACCGACTCCATCCTGTTCACATCCTTTTGAAGGTGCGGTCTCCAGAATTGCACACTATACTCCAAATGAGGTCGCACCAAAGACTTATACAGAGGCATTATCACCTCCTTTTTTCTGCTAGCCATTCCTCTCCGTATGCACCCAAGCATCCTTCTAGCTTTTGCCATCGTCTTTTCTACCTGTTTAGCTACTTTAAGATCATCAGACACAACCACGCCTAGGTCCCGCTCTTCTTTAGTGGACAAAAGTACTGCACCCCCTATACTATATTGCTCCCTTGGGTTGCTGCAGCCCAAATGCATGACCTTACATTTTTAACATTAAATCCCAGCTGCCAAATTCTAGACCATTCTTCAAGCTTAGCTAGATCCCTCCTCATGTTCCATGATCCATAGTTTAGATACTGAGAGAGAGGATGCCAAGTGAAGTATTTTTTTTTTCACATGCCAAAGGAATTTTGGCAATAACCAAGAGGAGTGTGTTTTGGGGACATTACCAGATTGGAGTTCCCTTGGGTTCAGGGAACCCAATGAAGAAAGAGAGAGCAGTGTTCAAGTATCTTTACAGGTTTATGAAGAAGCTGCATATTGAAGGGTGGTGACGTAGAGATGGGATGTCCTAGCAGAGTACCAGGAAGAACAGTGGAAGAAGAATCCCAAAAAGAGGAGGAGAATAAAAAAGAAGTAACCCTGTGTCTTATTTGGGGGGGGGGGGGGTTGTGTGTTTATTTTTTGTTTTCTTCTGTTTTGGAAGCACTATTGATTTGTCCTGATTCACCCAGTAAATTATCAGGGTAATACTGAGCTCTCAGCAGTCAATGATTTTTTAGATACCAACCAACATGGGAAAAATAATTGCAGATATTCAGAGGCAGTTTCCAGAGAGATGCTGCCATGGAATATATGGATTTTTCAGTCAGTGTCAGCAGCTATCCAGATAATGGTGATTTTCAGTTGCTGTCCAGATAATCTACATATATTGGGGGTCATTCTGACCCACAAATAGCAGGGCTGGCCATGCAGGGTGAAGGATATCTCCCACAGCAGAATCAGGGCCCATCCAAGTGTCCCGATTCTGCAACCACAGGAACGTATAGCTCCCACGGCCGCAGAATCGGGTGTCTTTGGGGCACGTCCAATTTTTGGATGTCCAGATGTCGTGGACATCCGCCAATCTGAATTGGGCTCATTATTCGTATACTTATCCAAATAGTCATATCAAAATTTTCCATGATCTGGATAAGCGCCAGTTTCTCCTATGGACTGACTTGGCATTATCCAGAGAGTGCCACAGTGGTCAGAGGAAATATTCAGCAATGCTTTCTAGATAGTGCTGGGGCTTATCCAGTCAGTAGGTCCAGCTAGCCAGATATGCTCTTTTGAATTCTAGGCCCTATATTTTTATAGATAGAGACCGTTGTAGAGGCCGTGACCTTTTTTGGAGAGCTTGAAGACCCAGAAGGAAAAGGTGTAAGACAATGGGAATGTTGAGTGGATGTTTAGCAAGCTAAATTTTTGAAGATTAATCTTCTCCTCATTCCTTAGGACCTCCAAAAAGAAAGTAAAACAAGATCTCCTCCTTCACCAACTCTGAAGTCATGAAATTGTTATACTATACAAATAGTGCACCGAAGGATCAGCAACACAAGGATAGTGGTACAGAGAATATTGGCATCTTTGTTCAGACTAGGTCATTGGTAGCATTAGCATTATCAGGAATTAATCAGCTCAGAAATTCTAACTCATTATGCAGTTCAGCACCATACATATCTTTTTAATCCTTTTTCAGTCAACATTCGTTGAAGGTCAGTATAGTGTTTCATAAGGTCAACTTTGTGCCATATGAAGCAATCAAGAAATGTTCTACAGCAAGCCATACCTCTGAGCATGATTTTCAAGTCTTTATGAAGCATATTGTATCTTCACAAAACATTGATTGTGTCAGTCACTGTGAGAAACAGTTTCTTTTGAAATCATTTTAGCACAAACAATAGGTTCATCTTGTATTTCAAACAGAACATCATCTTCTTCAGTTTCATTTATTTTTGAACTGTGAGAGAATATCCAACTCCTCTGCAAAAGCCTTTGTGCTCAGTGCTAATTTAAATCCATTTATTCTATATTCACCAAGCCAAGAAATGAAATTGTTTTTTTGCTGAACAGTATGTATTACACACACATGTATCTGTATGGTATTTTAAAACAATACCTAAATGCCATGCAAATTTTTAACACTCAGAACTTCTTTTATTTTCTTTCTAATCATTTTCCTCACTTTATCATAGTGTTTCTTTTTAAATTTAAGTGTTACAGTAGCTTTACTTAGTATTCTTCCTCTGGTTACCCCCTTTAGAGAATATCAAATATCCCTACTCCCCTGACAATTCCACCACTCTTACTGGGAGGTCCTTAGTGGCTAATGGGGGGCAATAAGATTTCTGGATACTCCTGAACTGTCTGCTCCCTGTAAAATGATGGCTATGAACCATAACAGTATTCTCACTCACGATTCTTATTTGGCAATAACACTTACAGATAACATATAATCTAATCACCATGTTATCTGTAAGTGTTATTGGTAGCACACATTCATATATTTCATGTAAACCAAACGGATTTGTAATAGCACGGTATATAAAAACAAATAAATAAAAATAAAATAAATAAATACATCCTTAGTGGTAATCTTGCCATTTTGGATCAGGGAGCAAATTTGACAAGAACATCAAATGATTACTCCTGTCCAAGACTAGCCATCAGGACCGCCACCCCCCCCCCCCCAAGAGCAAGAGATTATTGGGGGTTGGAATACATCATGCTATATGTCAGGGGTGCTGAGGGTAGAGAATGAGGGTTCTGGTGCTCTGTGTCATAGGGTGTGGAGTAGCAGCCCAAGGTAATTCTATAAGACACAACTAGATTATAGAGTATAGTCAGTTGTTTAGCAGTTCTGAAAATATGTGCCATGGACCAATTATATGTACTGTACTTTCACTGTAACACAAATGTATTTACATAAGGCCCGATTCAGTCCCGGATGTACAAGCCCTCTGTATGACTGGTCTGAACTGGACATACAGAGGCCATCACAATTCTGATTCCATGGGGCACGTCTAGCAAAGCGGGATCAAAATCGCAAACAGGCCTGAATGTGCAGGCCGGGACTGCGATTCAGCCTGGCCTGCATGTACAGGCCATGCCCAACTAATTCAGCCTGGGCTTTACAATGGAGCCACGGCACCATGGTTTCCAGTTGCCATGGCACTGCGGCTCCATTGTAAAGCTGTGATCCCGTCCGCTGGCTCCTGCAATGCTTTCCGCACAGCCCGACTCCCAATCCGGTCAACCAAGGCCAGGGTCAGGCTGCGGGGAATGCTCACTTCCCCCACCCACTGCTTTCTGGCCCCAAGCCTGCTGACCCCTGGCGACTAGGGAAGTTATTCCACCTCAGAGGTGGAATAACTTCCCCAGGCAGGTCACCAGCCCCAGACTTAAAGGGCCAACATTAGAATCACCCAGAGTGAGCTAGTTGGGCATGGCCTGTATATGCAGGCCAGGCTGAATCGCAGCTTGGCAAGGTAAGATAGGAAGTAGATTGTCAGGATGTTTTTCAGTCAATGGAGGGTAAGTTGACTTTCATAAGTTAACAAGGAGTGCCAGTAGGAATCAAACCCTCATCTCCTGGGTACTAGGCTGTAGCTCTAACCACTAGGCTGCTCCTTTACTCCATGTGGCTAAAAGTGACAGTCGTTTCATTGATGTGTGTTCATAGCCACTTACTGAATTCTGTGCAGATTATGATTTTATAGAATTGGCAATATTAACATGCACATATATCTAACTGCAACTTATAGAATTACCTCAGATATGTATTCCTTATAAAATGGTGTCATGATGCCAGCCCTCCGCCTAGGGCTAAGAGAATTGGAGCTGCCATTATGTCGTCTGATAAAGAGTAGTTGTGAGTCGAGTAGTAAGGCAAAAATGACAAGGAATTTATTCCCAACACAAAAGAATTCAGTGCAGAACAAAATAGGACAATCTTCAGGTGTTTGCTCAGAGTTATTTACAGAAAATTAAAGTAACTGCATTTCTCAGTCTCTGCTCCAAACATGTGCAGTGCATATCCCATGTAATCAAAAGAGCCTAACAAAAACAGCTTCTGCTTCCAAAGAAAAATACTTCTTTTTCTTTGCTTTCACTCAGCTCTTTTATACGGATTTTTAGCACAGGGAC
The DNA here is from genome assembly GCA_033557465.1 of Ichthyophis bannanicus. Classification (NCBI taxonomy): domain Eukaryota; kingdom Metazoa; phylum Chordata; class Amphibia; order Gymnophiona; family Ichthyophiidae; genus Ichthyophis; species Ichthyophis bannanicus. The sequence goes on from CM066032.1 coordinate 1,474,935,372, forward strand.
TCAATATCATCTGCCACACAAAACGTGCAATCCATAGGAACTTCCACTAGGTCAATATCATTACTGTCCCATTTCATTTCTTCAAACTCAGGGCTTACTGAGTTTGGCTTTAAATTGTTATAGCAGGGTTTCTGGTAACCTCCCTCTGCTAACTCTGGTATTTCCCCTGGACACAATTCTGCGCAGTAAGGTTTAGAAATACCTTGGGCTGTGGAGACTCCTCTCTGGCTCTCAGCTAGCTCTCTCCAGCTGTAAGGAATTACTTTATGCTCTTCTGTTTGCACTGTCTGTCGAGAGCACTGCCCTGGCCCTCTGCTCCTGGGTGAGTTTTTCAAACTCCTGGCTTTAGAGCTGGGTTCCCACCTAGGCAGACTCTGAAGCCTTTCATCCAGCCCTGAGGACTGAAGGGTTCTCTGCTCTTTCTCCCTCAGCAGGTTCCTGACAACAGGCTGTACCTTCTCTCCCTCTGTTCTGCTGGCTTCAATTTCAGACCTGCAGATAGGTTCCTTACAAGGTCTCCCACTCTGGGAAGTTTCTGAGCCTCTTCAACCACGTCTCCTCCAATCTAGAGCGCTTGGCCTTTTCTCAGAAGCTTTTTCTCTCTTCTTCCCTTTGGAAGCTCTGCCTCTTCCCCTGCTCTCCTCCCAAGCTTCTAGCTGGGGTTTAAATTTCTGTTCCCTGAGGCTTGGCTCTGCCTTCCTGCACAGGTGTGAGTAATCAAGATCCAAGCTTGCTGCTGCGTCAGAGCTTGGGTGTGTCAGCTCAGCTTCTGTCTCCCTCTGCTTGCCTCTCTCTTGCAAATACTGAGACATGTGTGCTGGCTGACTATCGGTATCTTTAAAGGTAAAATCCTTCTTTCCTTCTATTTCCATAGGCTCTGCATTGGCTTCTATATCACATATCCCCCCCCCTTAAGATATTATGGGCTGGCGACCCTACCCTCGCACAGCTCGTAATCCGTGATAACGCATCGGCATTCATATGCAACCTTCCTGCTCTGTGTTCCACTGTAAAATTGAAGGCTTGTAATGCCAGGTGCCAATGGGTCAGGCAAGCGTTATGGTTTTTCATCTGGCTCAACCACTTCAAGGGTGCGTGGTCCGTGATCAATAAAAACTTCCACCCAGTAAGGTAAAACCTAAGGGCCTCCACTGCCCATTTAATAGCCAGACATTCCTTCTCTATGGTAGAGTAATTACGTTCAGACTGGGATAGCTTTCTGCTGAGAAACATAATGGGGTGTTCGGATCCTTCATATACCTGTGACAGGACCGCTCCTAATCCTGTCTCTGATGCATCTGTTTGGACAATGAAGGGCCTCCCAAAATCTACACCACGTAGGACTGGAGCCTTGCATAGCTTCTCCTTCAACAGTAGGAACACCTTCTCGGCCTCCGGGGTCCATTTTAGGTTATTCGGGGCGTTCTTTTTCAGCATGTCCGTAAACATGGCACTCTCCTCTGCAAATCGAGGGATGAACCGTCGATAATACCCTATGAGGCCCAAGAAACTCCTTAGCTGCTTCTTGGTTGTTGGCCTAGGGAAATTTTTCACACTATCTATTTTACTCAGCAAGGGCCTGACCATCCCTTTTCCCACCATATGCCCGAGGTACTTCACTTCTTCACCTGCAAACAGGCATTTTCCCGGATTCAGTGTTAATCCCGCACGTCTCATGGCTTTTAGAATGGCTTCTACTCTGGGCAAATGTTGAGCCCAGCTGGTGCTATGTATTATGATGTCATCCATGTATGCTTCGGCGTATTCCTGGTGGGGCAATAAAACATGGTCTATTAGCCTCTGGCAAGTTGCCGCTGCCCCATGTAAACCGAAAGGCTTCCTACGGAACTGGAACAATCCTATTGGCGTACTAAAGGCAGTTTTCGGTCTTGATTCAAGGGTTAGCGGTATTTACCAGTAGCCTTTGGTCAGATCTAGCGTGGTTAGATACTGTGCCTGCCCCAGCCGATCTAATAACTCTTTAATCCGAGGCATGGGGTATGCAGCGAACATCGAAATGGCATTCACCTGCCTGAAGTCGATACAGAATCTCAGAGTCCCGTCTGGTTTTGGTACGAGGACGATGGGACTACACCAGGGACTTTTAGACTCCTCAATAATCCCCATGCTAAGCATCTCCCTCACCTGGGCCACCACCTCTTCCTTCCGGGCCTCAGGTAGCCGGTAAGGCCTTTGCCTAATCACCTTCCCAGGTGGAGTTATAATCTCATGGGCTACCAAATTGGTCTCTCCTGGCATCGGTGTCAGGACATCTCTGAACTTTGCCAGCACCCTGGCTAATTCTTGCCTCTGCTGCAGGGACAGTTCCTCGCCTACTCTAGGCTCCAGGTTCTCTTTACATTCCGGCAGCTGGCGACCTAAATCTTCCTCCACTTTCTCTTCAGACGTGGCAGTCAGTCCTTTCAGCTCATCCCGCCCGGTGGACCCGAATCCGCCGGTTCCTCGACTTGTAGGAGTCAGCATGGGTACTTCTTCCAAGGAGGGAAACCCCACTCTTTCACAAATGAGTTGGGCCACTCTATCACCCACCCTTACCTTGAAATTCGCGTCCCCAAAGTTGAAATGTAATACTTTTACTACACCTCTATAGTCGGGGTCTATGACGCCGGCGCCTACATCTATAAAATATTTTGAGGCTAAACCCGAGCGAGGTGCAATTCGGCCATAACACCCCATAGGTATTTCCATTTGTAGGCCTATGTCTATCAAGGCCTTCCCCCGTTTAGGAACTACTTCCTCTACAGCACTGAATAAATCATACCCCGCAGCTGCGGGTGAGGCTCTCTGCGGACTCTGTGCTTTGGCAGATACCTTGCAGAATTTTAACATGAATTTTTGTTTAGCGGGTGGTTCAACTTTCAGCTGCTCCTTTGAACCCAGCCCTATCTTCCTGGGCTTCGCGAATAGGGGATTGGGAACCACGGTGACCATGGCTTCTACCTTCTGACCACATCCCTGCTCTAACCTTCTTTCAATCCTATCACAAGGGGCATTAATTAGGTCAGCATGTGTGGGAATCTCCTCTAGTGTTTCCTCTGCGAGTTAACCTTCCTCCTCCGGGGGTTCATCCTCTTCAACTGGGGTTACAGACTGAGATCTAGTGGAGACCATACCTGCCTTTGCCTGTAGGCCCTTCTCCATCCCCCTACGGAACTGGGGCCAATCCCTACCCAGCACTATGTCATGGGGTAACTTAGAGACTACGGCCACTAGAACTTCTTTCTGCATTCCTAACCCCTTTATTGAGAGTTTATACAGAGGGTAGAAGAAGGATGCTCTGTGTATGCATCAGATTTTAACCCTTCCTTCTGGTCGGCTCGGTACTGACCCACTGCGGGCTTCAATGGCCTGCCAGAGTTTCCTTGAAACCATACTCTGGTCAGCACCTGAGTCGAGCAAGGCACTAGCTGAAACACCATGAACTTCGACCTTCAAGAGAAAACCTTCTTGTTTCTATCTTTCATCACCAGTTATCAGTGCTGTTCGCGTTATACAATCTTTTTGCATATGACCTGCTTTGCCACATTTGAAACATTTACCTTTTGCCCATTTACAATCTGGCTTTGGCAAATAACTATTTACACATCTCACATTTGGTCTTGGTCCCTTTTCTGATGTTCCAAAACTTGCCTAACCACACATGCTCAGAGCACCCCCTTTTTGCTTACTAGCCAACTCGGCTTCCAAATATCGTTCAGTAAGCAGGGCTGCTTCTGCTGTGGTCTGGCAATTTTGTAAGATCAAAAAAGACTGCACCTCCTTGGGAATGGCTTCCATGAATTGTTCTAACACAATGGCGTCTATCACTGATTCCATGGTATTTCCCTCGGGTGCTAGCCACTTCAAAGTTAAGCTCCGGACCCTTTGGAATAGAGCCTTAGGTGTCTCGTTAGGTCTTAACTTTGTAGCTCTTAGCATTCTCCGATAAACCATTGGTGTTAAACCTAATCTGTCTCTAATAGCCTTCTTAAGCTCCTCATAGTTTGTAGCAAGAGCAGAGGGCAGGGCCTTATAGGCGTCTAAGGCTTCTCCCGTAAGGGACGTAGCAAGCCTTACTGCCCATTGCTCTGGCGGCCATCCCACCATAAGGGCAACTCTTTCAAATGCTTCAATGAAGTTATTGACATCTTCATCAACTGTAAGTTGTCCAAAAGCTAAAGTCCCACAATTTTGTGGTCCTACCCCACAAGTATGCTGAGGTATTGCTCCTTCCTTCGCCTTCTGGCCTGCAAGCAAAGCCTCCATCAAGTCCACAATTGGCTTCTGTTGGGCTTGCATGGCTGCAATAGCTTGTTCCTGTGTATGTTGAGCCATCTCGCGTTGCTGCTCGAATTGGGAGGCCATCCAGCGGAGAACCTCCTTTGGATCCATTTCCATGGTTTTTCCTCCGTGGTTTTCTTGCTTCTTCTCTTTCTCTGCAAAGAAACAAAAACAAAGGCCCACCAAGTGCGGCACTACAACCTTTTGGTGTCTAAGGTAGACCCTGGGCAACCGCTTTCCTTCTCACTCAAATCCTAGACACCCATGCCCAAATACCCTTTACCTGAGCACAGTGTTGATTCAGGCTTTGAAAAGGAATCTTTTTGCTGGTCTCCGGTCACTCTGGCCGACACTGCCAGCGATACTCCACGCTGCCCTTCAGCATACAGTTTTGGAGTTTCTGGTGCTTTAGGTTGAAAAGCCTCTGGCGTATATCCTGTGATTGGTACTTGTAAATCCTTATGTTCCACACAAAAATCCTAAATACTACGCCACTTGTCATGACGCCAGACCTCCGCCTAGAGCTAAGAGGGTTGGAGCTGCCATTATGTCGTCTGATAAAGAGTAGTTGTGAGTCGAGTAGTAAGGCAAAAAAGACAAGGAATTTATTCCCAACACAAAAGAATTCAGTGCAGAACAAAATAGGACAATCTTCAGGTGTTTGCTCAGAGTTATTTACAGAAAATTAAAGTAACTGCATTTCTCAGGCTCTGCTCCAAACATGTGCAGTGCATATCCCATGTAATCAAAAGAGCCTAACAATAACAGCTTCTGCTTCCAAAGAAAAATACTTCTTTTTCTTTGCTTTCACTCAGCTCTTTTATACGGATTTTTAGCACAGGGACTCAATATCATCTGCCACACAAAACGTGCAATCCATAGGACCTTCCCCTAGGTCAATATCATTACTGTCCCATTTCATTTCTTCAAACTCAGGGCTTACTGAGTTTGGCTTTAAATTGTTATAGCAGGGTTTCTGGTAACCTCCCTCTGCTAACTCTGGTATTTCCCCTGGACACAATTCTGCGCAGTAAGGTTTAGAAATACCTTGGGCTGTGGAGACTCCTCTCTGGCTCTCAGCTAGCTCTCTCCAGCTGTAAGGAATTACTTTATGCTCTTCTGTTTGCACTGTCTGTCGAGAGCACTGCCCTGGCCCTCTGCTCCTGGGTGAGTTTTTCAAACTCCTGGCTTTAGAGCTGGGTTCCCACCTAGGCAGACTCTGAAGCCTTTCATCCAGCCCTGAGGACTGAAGGGTTCTCTGCTCTTTCTCCCTCAGCAGGTTCCTGACAACAGGCTGTACCTTCTCTCCCTCTGTTCTGCTGGCTTCAATTTCAGACCTGCAGATAGGTTCCTTACAAGGTCTCCCACTCTGGGAAGTTTCTGAGCCTCTTCAACCACGTCTCCTCCAATCTAGAGCGCTTGGCCTTTTCTCAGAAGCTTTTTCTCTCTTCTTCCCTTTGGAAGCTCTGCCTCTTCCCCTGCTCTCCTCACAAGCTTCTAGCTGGGGTTTAAATTTCTGTTCCCTGAGGCTTGGCTCTGCCTTCCTGCACAGGTGTGAGTAATCAAGATCCAAGCTTGCTGCTGCGTCAGAGCTTGGGTGTGTCAGCTCAGCTTCTGTCTCCCTCTGCTTGCCTCTCTCTTGCAAATACTGAGACATGTGTGCTGGCTGACTATAGGTATCTTTAAAGGTAAAATCCTTCTTTCCTTCTATTTCCATAGGCTCTGCATTGGCTTCTATATCACATATCCCCCCCCCCCCTTAAGATATTACGGGCTGGCGACCCTACCCTCGCACAGCTCGTAATCCGTGATAACGCATCGGCATTCATATGCAACCTTCCTGCTCTATGTTCCACTGTAAAATTGAAGGCTTGTAATGCCAGGTGCCAATGGGTCAGGCAAGCGTTATGGTTTTTCATCTGGCTCAACCACTTCAAGGGTGCGTGGTCCGTGATCAATAAAAGCTTCCACCCAGTAAGGTAAAACCTAAGGGCCTCCACTGCCCATTTAATAGCCAGACATTCCTTCTCTATGGTAGAGTAATTACGTTCAGACTGGGATAGCTTTCTGCTGAGAAACATAATGGGGTGTTCGGATCCTTCATATACCTGTGACAGGACCGCTCCTAATCCTGTCTCTGATGCATCTGTTTGGACAATGAAGGGCCTCCCAAAATCTACACCACGTAGGACTGGAGCCTTGCATAGCTTTCCCTTCAACAGTAGGAACACCTTCTCGGCCTCCGGGGTCCATTTTAGGTTATTCGGGGCGTTCTTTTTCAGCATGTCCGTAAACATGGCACTCTCCTCTGCAAATTGAGGGATGAACCGTCGATAATACCCTATGAGGCCCAAGAAACTCCTTAGCTGCTTCTTGGTTGTTGGCCTAGGGAAATTTTTCACACTATCTATTTTACTCAGCAAGGGCCTGACCATCCCTTTTCCCACCATATGCCCGAGGTACTTCACTTCTTCACCTGCAAACAGGCATTTTCCCAGATTCAGTGTTAATCCCGCACGTCTCATGGCTTTTAGAATGGCTTCTACTCTGGGCAAATGTTGAGCCCAGCTGGTGCTATGTATTATGATGTCATCCATGTATGCTTCGGCGTATTCCTGGTGGGGCCATAAAACATGGTCTATTAGCCTCTGTCAAGTTGCCGCTGCCCCATGTAAACCGAAAGGCTTCCTACGGAACTGGAACAATCCTATTGGCGTACTAAAGGCAGTTTTCGGTCTTGATTCAAGGGTTAGCGGTATTTGCCAGTAGCCTTTGGTCAGATCTAGCATGGTTAGATACTGTGCCTGCCCCAGCCGATCTAATAACTCTTTAATCCGAGGCATGGGGTATGCAGCGAACATCGAAATGGCATTCACCTGCCTGAAGTCGATACAGAATCTCAGAGTCCCGTCTGGTTTTGGTACGAGGACGATGGGGCTACACCAGGGTCTTTTAGACTCCTCAATAATCCCCATGCTAAGCATCTCCCTCACCTGGGCCACCACCTCTTGCTTCCGGGCCTCAGGTAGCCGGTAAGGTCATTGCCTAATCACCTTCACAGGTGGAGTTATAATCTCATGGGCTACCAAATTGGTCTCTCCTGGCATCGGTGTCAGGACATCTCTGAACTTTGCCAGCACCCTGGCTAATTCTTGCCTCTGCTGCAGGGACAGTTCCTCGCCTACTCTAGGCTCCAGGTTCTCTTTACATTCCGGCAGCTGGCGACCTAAATCTTCCTCCACTTTCTCTTCAGACGTGGCAGTCAGTCCTTTCAGCTCATCCCGCCCGGTGGACCCGAATCCGCCGGTTCCTCGACTTGTAGGAGTCAGCATGGGTACTTCTTCCAAGGAGGGAAACCCCACTCTTTCACAAATGAGTTGGGCCACTCTATCACCCACCCTTACCTTGAAATTCGCGTCCCCAAAGTTGAAATGTAATACTTTTACTACACCTCTATAGTCGGGGTCTATGACGCCGGCGCCTACATCTATAAAATATTTTGAGGCTAAACCCGAGCGAGGTGCAATTCGGCCAAAACACCCCATAGGTATTTCCATTTGTAGGCCTATGTCTATCAAGGCCTTCCCCCGTTTAGGAACTACTTCCTCTACAGCACTGAATAAATCATACCCCGCAGCTGCAGGTGAGGCTCTCTGCAGACTCTGTGCCTTGGCAGATACCTTGCAGAATTTTAACATGAATTTTTGTTTAGCGGGTGGTTCAACTTTCAGCTGCTCCTTTGAACCCAGCCCTGTCTTCCTGGGCTTCACGAATAGGGGATTGGGAACCACGGTGACCATGGCTTCTACCTTCTGACCACATCCCTGCTCTATCCTTCTTTCAATCCTATCACAAGGGGCATTAATTAGGTCAGCATGTGTGGGAATCTCCTCTAGTGTTTCCTCTGCGAGTTCACCTTCCTCCTCCGGGGGTTCATCCTCTTCAACTGGGGTTACAGACTGAGATCTAGTGGAGACCATACCTGCCTTTGCCTGTAGGCCCTTCTCCATCCCCCTACGGAACTGGGGCCAATCCCTACCTAGCACTATGTCATGGGGTAACTTAGAGACTACGGCCACTAGAACTTCTTTCTGCATTCCTAACCCCTTTATTGAGAGTTTATACAGAGGGTAGAAGAAGGATGCTCTGTGTATGCATCAGATTTTAACCCTTCCTTCTGGTCGGCTCGGTACTGACCCACTGCGGACTTCAATGGCCTGCCAGAGTTTCCTTGAAACCATACTCTGGTCAGCACCTGAGTCGAGCAAGGCACTAGCTGAAACACCATGAACTTCGACCTTCAAGAGAAAACCTTCTTGTTTCTATCTTTCATCACCAGTTATCAGTGCTGTACGCGTTATACAATCTTTTTGCATATGACCTGCTTTGCCACATTTGAAACATTTACCTTTTGCCCATTTACAATCTGGCTTTGGCAAATAACTATTTACACATCTCACATTTGGTCTTGGTCCCTTTTCTGATGTTCCAAAACTTGCCTAACCACACATGCTCAGAGCACCCCCTTTTTGCTTACTAGCCAACTCGGCTTCCAAATATCGTTCAGTAAGCAGGGCTGCTTCTGCTGTGGTCTGGCAATTTTGTAAGATCAAAAAAGACTGCACCTCCTTGGGAATGGCTTCCATGAATTGTTCTAACACAATGGCGTCTATCACTGATTCCATGGTATTTCCCTCGGGTGCTAGCCACTTCAAAGTTAAGCTCCGGACCCTTTGGAATAGAGCCTTAGGTGTCTCGTTAGGTCTTAACTTTGTAGCTCTTAGCATTCTATGATAAACCATTGGTGTTAAACCTAATCTGTCTCTAATAGCCTTCTTAAGCTCCTCATAGTTTGTAGCAAGAGCAGCGGGCAGGGCCTTATAGGCGGCTAAGGCTTCTCCCGTAAGGGACGTAGCAAGCCTTACTGCCCATTGCTCTGGCGGCCATCCCACCATAAGGGCAACTCTTTCAAATGCTTCAATGAAGTTATTCACATCTTCATCAACTGTAAGTTGTCCAAAAGCTAAAGTTCCACAATTTTGTGGTCCTACCCCACAAGTATGCTGAGGTATTGCTCCTTCCTTCGCCTTCTGGCCTGCAAGCAAAGCCTCCATCAAGTCCACAATTGGCTTCTGTTGGGCTTGCATGGCTGCAATAGCTTGTTCCTGTGTATGTTGAGCCATCTCGCGTTGCTGCTCGAATTGGGAGGCCATCCAGCGGAGAACCTCCTTTGGATCCATTTCCATGGTTTTTCCTCCGTGGTTTTCTTGCTTCTTCTCTTTCTCTGCAAAGAAACAAAAACAAAGGCCCACCAAGTGCGGCACTACAACCTTTTGGTGTCTAAGGTAGACCCTGGGCAACCGCTTTCCTTCTCACTCAAATCCTAGACACCCATGCCCAAATACCCTTTACCTGAGCACAGTGTTGATTCAGGCTTTGAAAAGGAATCTTTTTGCTGGTCTCCGGTCACTCTGGCCGACACTGCCAGCGATACTCCACGCTGCCCTTCAGCATACAGTTTTGGAGTTTCTGGTGCTTTAGGTTGAAAAGCCTCTGGCGTATATCCTGTGATTGGTACTTGTAAATCCTTATGTTCCACACAAAATTCCTAAATACTACGCCACTTGTCATGACGCCAGCCCTCCGCCTAGAGCTAAGAGGGTTGGAGCTGCCATTATGTCGTCTGATAAAGAGTAGTTGTGAGTCGAGTAGTAAGGCAAAAATGACAAGGAATTTATTCCCAACACAAAAGAATTCAGTGCAGAACAAAATAGGACAATCTTCAGGTGTTTGCTCAGAGTTATTTACAGAAAATTAAAGTAACTGCATTTCTCAGTCTCTGCTCCAAACATGTGCAGTGCATATCCCATGTAATCAAAAGAGCCTAACAATAACAGCTTCTGCTTCCAAAGAAAAATACCTATTTTTCTTTGCTTTCACTCAGCTCTTTTATACGGGTTTTTAGCGCAGGGACTCAATATCATCTGCCACACAAAACGTGCAATCCATAGGAACTTCCCCTAGGTCAATATCATTACTGTCCCATTGCATTTCTTCAAACTCAGGGCTTACTGAGTTTGGCTTTAAATTGTTATAGCAGGGTTTCTGGTAACCTCCCTCTGCTAACTCTGGTATTTCCCCTGGACACAGTTCTGCACAGTAAGGTTTAGAAATACCTTGGGCTGTGGAGACTCCTCTCTGGCTCTCAGCTAGCTCTCTCCAGCTGTAAGGAATTACTTTATGCTCTTCTGTTTGCACTGTCTGTTGAGAGCACTGCCCTGGCCCTCTGCTCCTGGGTGAGTTTTTCAAACTCCTGGCTTTAGAGCTGGGTTCCCACCTAGGCAGACTCTGAAGCCTTTCATCCAGCCCTGAGGACTGAAGCGTTCTCTGCTCTTTCTCCCTTAGCAGGTTCCTGACAACAGGCTGTACCTTCTCTCCCTCTGTTCTGCTGGCTTCAATTTCAGACCTGCAGATAGGTTCCTTACAAGGTCTCCCACTCTGGGAGGTTTCTGAGCCTCTCCAAACATGTCTCCTCCAATCTAGAGCACTTGGCCTTTTCTCAGAAGCTTTTTCTCTTTTCCTCCCTTCGGAAGCTCTGCCTCTTCCCCTGCTCTCCTCCCAAGCTTCTAGCTGGGGTTTAAATTTTTGTTCCCTGAGGCTTGGCTCTGCCTTCCCTTACAGGTGTGAGTAATCAAGATCCAAGCTTGCTGCTGCGTCAGAGTTTGGGTGTGTCAGCTCAGCTCCTGTCTCCCTCTGCTTTCCTCTCTCTTGCAAATACTGAGACATGTGTGCTGGCTGACTATCGGTATCTTTAAAGGTAAAATCATTCTTTCCTTCTATTTCCATAGGCTCTGCATGGGCTTCTACATTACAATGGATGCACTTACAATTTCTTCTTCAGGAGCATTAGGGGCATCCACAATATCTGCCGTGATGACAGCACATGGTTAACTTGCGTGTGTGCTGTCAAGTCAATGCTGACTCCTGGTGATAGCCCCTGAGTTTTCTTGGCAAGATATGACTGGAAGTAGATTGCCAGGCCTTTCTTTCTCACAGTAAGTCTACAACACCTTGGTATTCCAAAGTGGTTTCCAAACCAAGTACTAGCCAGGCCCAACCCTGTTTAGCATCTGAGATCAGCGGAGATCAGTCTTATTCAGGGTGGTGAAGCCATAGCACATGGTAACTTACCATACACTAACTGCAAGTCACTGACCACATGCATAACCTACCTATTCTCTACCCCTATTCCTTACCCCACCGCTTGCTATTGCAAGCAGTTATTGATCAAATTATAGAGGAAGTGTCATGGCTGTGCAGTAACTGCTACCACTCGCTAATTCAAGTTGCAGTTTACAGTACTTTTAAATACCAGTTTTCCCACCAGATTTCCAGTATTGTGGAAGGATTAGCTACTCACGGATCTTTTAAGAAGACCTTTTTTTAAATTTTGATTTGCTAACTCATCCACAATACTAGAATTTTTGATGGGAAAATAAATCCCCTTCTTAGATATTCTGATTAAGAAACAGGAAGAAGGATTTGAGACCAATATCTATTGCAAACCTACAGACAAGAATATTGTAAGTTGCTGCATTTCCAAAGTCATCAGACCTATACATGTAGGCTGAAAAAGAATTTCCCCAAAAGCTAATTTTTGAGCCTCAGAAGATTATGCACTACTGAGTAATGATACCTACACTGCTGCTTGGCTGTGGCTTAGCTCTCCAATGAGTGGTACTGGACAAAGGCACCGCTCTGCAATTTAGCACTATCAGAAAGGTGTTTCCCCACAGATCTATGCTATACAGCCTCAGACATTTCATCCAGTGTAATGTCTGTTAAGTTCTGTATGTGTTTCATGGATTTGGGTTGGATGGGGCTTGCACTGTTGGGGATTTTTGCCCTTTTCTCTAATTATTATGGCTGCAGGGTTCATCCCAACATACGTAAAAGGCACAGGATGCTCTTTCAATAAAAATAAGTAAAGTAGAAATTTTTATTGTCAGGTCTGTAAAATCACAAGCTTCACAAGTAAAAACTAATGCTCTAATTTTGGGATTACAAATTAGTATGAAGCAGCCTAATGAATATAAAACTACAATATTTTGCAAGCAAAGCATCTGAGGTTTCCTATAAAAAGGTCCTGGGGACAGAATCTAGCGTCAATCTCTAAGGAGTGTCTGCTAGAGTCTGTCTCCCCTGAGTGTTCCTATTTGCACTTATATCCTTTATTGATTGCTGACACAGTATGTTTTTCTACATCTCGGCCCCGGTGTTTTGCTCAGTTCCTCTTCATCCCCTCCATCTATGTTTCTACAATGTCCTGTTATTCTCTTTTCTGCCTTCCTTTGCACCTGTTTTCAGAATCTTATCAGTGATTGATCACTGCTCTTGGGTTGTCAATATCCACCCTTGGGCACATATGTTAAGGCTTATCAGCCACAATCTTTCAGTTTCAGCAACTCTGTGGGCTCTTGACACATTATTGGTATGGCTCTTCACTCTTTGTTCTGAGCCCACCCGGCCTGTGGTTGACCTAGTTGCAGCTTGTTTTTCTTATCATGTCCTTGTTTTGCTGGTGATGGTTTCTGCAGCACTCTTAATACCAATCAAAGGTTAGCCTCAATGCTCAGATGTTAACTTTTCCATGTCAGCTAATAAAGGGGAGATGGTCCTGAAGAGGGGATTCACCTCTTTCTCTCTTCATTACCCTCTTGAATCTCCCCTCAGGAATCATCTGAACTGATGCCCACTAAATGGAATCGAGACCCTCATGACATCACTAATGAACACCCTCATCAAAGGTACGCAGACCAAACACTCTGGATATAACATGCTCTTCCTAGACATATCCGCAGCCTTTAACACCATCTCCCACAACACCCTCCTTCACAGACTCCAAGAAATTGGCATCAAAGATGTTGTACTTCAATGGTTCCGCTCCTACCTGACCAACAGACAACAACTGATCCGCACAAGCATGGCAACCTTCCCCCCTTCCGCCAGCACCAAGACTCCACACTATAAGCCATTCTCTTCAATATCTACCTACAGCCACTCTGCCCAATAATACGTGCTCATAACATCAACTACCACATCTACAAAGATGACATAATGCTGTATGACCCCATCACAACCACCAACCCAACAAATAATCACCTGTTAGACTGCTTCATTGAAATCTTCAGCTGGCTACAAGAGAACAGCCTATCCATCAACATAAAAAAAAACAGAAGCCCTCATAGTGACCAAAGACCCTAACTTCACCCCGCCACCACACCTCATACTAGGAACCACCCAAATACAAATTCAACCCCAAATAAAATATCTAGGAATCATCATTGATCAAACGCTTACATTCAACCAACATATAAAAAAGACTACCAGAACAATATTCCACAAAACAAAGATGGTACAATGGCTCAGACCACTCCTCGACCCAAAAGACTTCAGAACAGTCATGCAAGCCATGACACTTCCCCACCTGGACTACTGTAATACAGTTTATATGGACTGAATCTGGTAGTGGCTTTCAGACCCTTTCCTCTGAGGGGGATATCACCCTTAAGGATATCTGGGGTGCTACTAGGGTCTTGCACCTTAAATTGGGTTCAACTGTTTCTTCATTATGTGCTTTTTCTCAGGATTCCTCTAGTTGCTTACAAGCTTTGGATAAAAAAAAATCCTTAACTAATCAGGTAGTGTTCAGAGTGGAGTCTCAGCTTCCTCCAAAACAGAAATTTTATGCTGCACATATCCTTAATGTTGCATGCTAAATTGGAGACACTGAAGAACTCCACTTGGACCGTAACTTGAGGTTCCTAAATTTCCCTCAGACACCTTTATTGTGCCCAGATATATAATTAAAAACATATTTTTTGGAAGTTCTTTGTTTTTCTGAGACCATTGATTATTCTATCGCATATTATTTACCTACTCGGCAAAGGGTGGTAAATTTCTCCGAGGGAGGCCTTGATGTTTTGTCACCTTCAATTACTCAGAATCTCACTGCTTTCCTGGAAGACACCACTGATAACATAGTTCACCATTTCACATTGCTGGTTACCTTCTTATCAGAATCCACTAAGGTTAAAGGTCTTAAATCTTTTTTTCCAAAAGAAGGATGTCCAATTTTGTGGACAGTGTATAAATATTTTTCTTGATGTTTCTCGTAGTACGCAGCTTAGGAGGAATCAATTTCTTAAATTTTTGGCATTGGGTGCTACTTTGTTTCTTTGTTTCCCCTGCGGATGCATGGTCACCTGGCATGGGAATACCTTTTCATTTTTGGATGCTTCCTACCTAAAAAAATGCATAGCTGACCGAGGGGAGGGAAAAAGGTAGTTAATGGTTGAAATGATTTGTACCTCCTGCATAGCTTTGCCTAATTCTTTGAGAGTTTTCATCATTAATTTTTTAACTCAGAATTGGATCCCATGATGTGGTCTGTTATTCTTATTTCCTATTGTAATATGTTGTTGCTTATGTTTCTTGGGTTTGTTTGTTTTTTAAATTTTATATTTATGCAATTTATCAAAATACATATCAAGTAATTACAACTTGAAAAGAAAAGAAGTAATGATCAGAACAGAAACTTTACATTTCACAGAAAGAAACATAAAAAAGGCAATATACTTGTGCCATTACCTCACTAGCCTTCACACTTGAGAGATCCAAGAAGAATTAGGAAATAACATAACAAATCACTTGAAAGGAAAAAAAAAGGTTCTGCCATAACACCAGGCCTTTAAACATCTACAAAAAGGACAACCTTAATGTTCCCACTACTAGGAAGCAGTAGCCATGCGAGAACTTATAAAGATGGATAAATTAGAGGGGTCATAGAAAATGTAGGAAACAGAATTCAATTTAGCCAAACATTTACATGGAAATTTAAGGAAAAACAACCCCCCCAATTGAGTCACCTCGGGTCTAAGAACGAAAAACTCCTTCTTCTCTGAGTATTCCGGGACAAATCAGGAAACATTCAAACAGACAGACCCTTAAACAAAACAGATCATTTTCTAAAATACATCTTAAGTAACCATTCTCGATCAGACACCAAGGCCAAAGATATCAACAAAGTGGCTGGCATGACAGAATCAGACAATGAAGTGTCCAATAACTCTGATACATTTAATATGTCCATGGCGCCAGGCTCTCCAGGGGTTTTCACATCCATTGATGTATCTTTTTTTCCAGTAGGTATATAGTAAACTTTAGAAAGTGGTGGATAGGATTCCAATGGAACCCCCAGAGTTTCCAGAAGATAGGACTTAAACATATCTTGTGCTGCAACCGTAGGAGAACGGGGGGACATTTAATAATCTCAAATTTGTAGATCTAAATTGGTTTTCCAACATTTCCAATTTCATCTTTTGACCAGTTAAGTCCTTAAACACAACAGAACATTGCTCCTCCAACTGTGTAACCTTATTATCCAGAGTAGAAGTTTGAGAATTAATGATAGCCACTGAGTCCTGGCACTTCTGAACAGCCTCAGCATTATCCTGAATGAGCTGTAATGTCACATTAGTTTGAGAAACTAAGCACTTATCAAGTTTTGAAAGGGCTGTCCACATCGACTCCAAAGTAATATGTTCTGGTCATTCCAGGGTGAAGGGAACCATAATAGCTTGCTCAGCTGGCTCAGCCAAAGTCGCAGCTAAGGATGCCTAAACTCCAGGCTTCCCCGATGCCGGTGAATAAACTCGGGGACCGCTCAGCCCTGCTCCCTGTTCCAAACCTGCAGCCACAGACACTGATCCCAAGACACAAGCTTGTACCGACAACAAAGCAAGCACACTCCCTCCTATCGGGGACACACCTTTCTCCTCTTCAGATCCTGTGGTCCCGAGAGTGCTCAAGCTCAGAAAATTGGCAGACAATGCAGGTGGAAGCTGTAGATCTGGAGTGAGATCACATCCTGAAGAAGACGCCGGGCTACCTAGCTCCAGCCTCGACACAGTTAGATTTCCTCCGGTTTCTCCCCGGTGCACTTCATGAGACTGTAGAAAGGAATCCATCAGCCCAATCACCAAAGTAAGTGCAGAAGGGGACTGCAATGGGTGGGGGGATTCCCTCGGAACTTCCCCTTATGCTTAAACATAGCAGAAAACAGCCCACTTAGTCGGCAGAACCGACAGCCATCTTTGATCGTTTCTTGTTTTTTGGTTGGAATTTTTTTCTTTGCTGTTTCAGTAATTAATGTTAAAAATGCTTTAAATAAAATTTAAAAAAAGACAAGGAAGAGCCCTAGTTGAAAAGGAAGCAAAGCAAAGGAAAATAATGCAGGAGTATAATAGTAAAGTTGAAGTGTTCGGCCAATATCAGGAAAAACAGGAGGAAAAGATAAAAAAAGGGATGGGAGAAATTGAATACAACTGTGGAAAGGAGAAAGAGTCTGTGGTCTGCAGATATCAAAATAATAGATGAGGTAAGTGAGGATGGGATGGCCCGGGATGACCTGGAACATATATTGTCAGGAAACCCTCATTAACTGCACATTCTGAAAGCCGAAAGGCTTTGGTGAAAGTCCTTACCCCTAAGGAGATAGTGGCAAAAGGGGAAGAGAGTAGTTATTTTGTCAATAGATGGAACGATAACCTTTATGGTTGGACATTGAAAAACCAACCACAGATGTTACAGTGGCCCTTCAAAGGGGTGCTAGAGAGTATCACTCACATCTGTCTACTGTCAGACTCTTCAGATACCAGATGAGAAGCTCTAACATACACTTAACTACTGGACAAACCAGGCAGCCAGCTGAGTATGCACACCATGAGGAAGCATATATTGGCGTCCTCTGTTTATTGTTGTGGCTCAGTGCAAACTCGGGCAGCACAGATAATGTAAACATAGATATGCACCCCGTCATGCTTTCTGTATATGCCATCTCCAGGGCAATCCATGTGGAATAACAAGCCAATGTGGAGTGGCGCTGGGAGTTGAGCCATATGTGACACAGGATAGCAGATGCAGGATGAGGCAGCAATGCATTACTCACAGCCACACCACTAACTACAAACCTATATAAATGTGTAGTCTGCCAACATCACATGGGTTCAACTGCCAGTATAGACTTGTGTGCTCATGCATGCGGCCACCAAGGAGGGTGATTAGGGGTATGTGGCCTCTGTGGTGTGAGGCCCCAGAGGTGCCTTTATATCATTGTTCAATGTGTGTTATACTGGAACGTGCCCATCAGAAATAGCCTGGCCTCTTGACATAGGGCTAAGGGTAAAAGGGAAGTGCTATGTTGCTAAAATAGCTATCTGCTGTTGTGCTGCCATATGTAGCAAGCAACAACATGAGTTGCTATATGCTGATCGACACATCTAGGGCTTTCTGTTGGAGCCTATGTGTATGGCTGCTGGGCCAAAATAGCATACACCTATTGTCAGACATGGACTTCTGCTACTTGTAGGCATATACCATAGAGGTGCTTCACTGTAGCTGTTTTGAAGAAGGTCAGATTACACAGCATTCAGGGCTTTTCATTTACCCACCCAGTGCTGTCCCACCACTGACTAAGAGCTCTGCATCATATATTTCCCATAGGTATGCCACCATGTCTGTGACAATGTCATGCATTTGCTGTAGTTAGGGGACCATGACCATGCAAGCTTGAATTCATATAAAACACACGTCGTTCACAGGTGGAGGAACGTATAACAGGACCCTTTTGGGGCCAAGATATCTTGAAATTCCTGATAGGAGCAGAATGGAAGATGCTTGAAATGCTTGAAAATGGTCATGTACTCAGATGTATATGTACTATGCTGCTAATGAACCCATCATGGTCACAGAGCTGTTGCATAACTATTATCACCATGTGTCTCTTGACCCTCCAAATGATGTTTTTGGCTGTTGTGTGGCCAATATTGTTACTGAAATGCAGCACATATAGAAGGTATGGACAAGATCTTGGCATAGAGCACATATAGTATTTTACATGATTGTGAAGCTAGATATTGCTCAGAGGCACCCCCATTAGCTGTGGGTTGCACTATGCTCATTTGGACATGTTCATGGCACAGGTGACCAGTTTCTGACTCAAACAGTTGGATTAGCATCCATTCAATAGTGAGATACATGTGGAAGGCCCTGGTTGGCATACCTCTGATAAGGTTTAGCAAATACTTGCAATGAGCATTGCTCCTGTGTCACATGTGTCCTGATTGTTATATGGAAATCAACATGAACACCCACCTGCAGTGTCCAAGCAGCAAACAGGATTCACAGCATACCTTAGAAGGGCAAAAGGCTTTATAAATACAGAAAAAAAAAACAATAGAATATAAAAGGGGAGACATAAAACTAGGAAAGAGTGATATATGGATATACAACATGTAACAAAAGGATTGTATATAAACAATACTCTAAAATGACACATACATGCAATCAAAAATAAATCCAAAACCCAGACAAAAAGGCATTAATTAATATTAGACACAATTAACATTAAAAATTGAATACAGATAAAAAGTGAATAATGAATAAGATTGAGAACGCAGAGCAAAGATTTAAATAGGACAAGTTATATAGAAGAAAAGTGTAGTACATGTAAACTCACCTACAGAGGAGGATACTGTATCTTAGCCCTCATCATATTGCTACAGCGCCTGCAGCAGATAGGAATAAGTGAGAACACCCTAAAATGGTTTACCTCCTACCTGAAGGATCGGACGCAGCAAGTCAAATGTGCTCAAAAGAAATCACTTCAGTTCCCCGTTACGCATGGAATACCACAAGGTTTGGCTCTTTCATCTATACTCTTTAATATATACATTCAACCCATATGCAAAATCATCAAATGCCACAAACTACATTACCACCTGTACCCTGACGATATCATGGTATATGCACCAATCAACCTACAATCACCTGACATGACATCGATGACAAGCTGCCTTGAGGACATGGACACCTGGATCACTGCTAACAAACTGATGGTCAACTTTGATAAAACAGAGGCTATGTTCATCACCAGAGACTCCACATTCAAGCCTCCCCAAACAATCAGCATTCTAAACAAAACTATAGCAATCAAGGATGAAGTGAGGCACCTGAGCATCATCCTGGACAGATCTCTGAACCTACAATCTCACATTACTAAAACTGCAGCAAAAGCCTACCATCGATTGAGGATCATCAGAAAACTCAAACCAATCCTTGACCAAGACCACTTCCGCACAGTTTGCCAAGCAGTCATCACCCCACTGCTAGACTATGGAAACTCACTATATCAAGGCCTCCCCCAGCAGTCTATTCACCCACTCCAAATGGTGCAGAATACTGCAGCACGCATCATCACGGGCACTGCAAGATCTGAAAACATCACCCCCGTCCTGAAGCTGTGAATAAACAGGTAGACAAAGGTGAGTCGGTTGATATAGTGTATCTGGACTTTCAGAAAGCCTTTGACAAGGTCCCTCACCAGAGACTTTTGTCAAAACTAAAAAGTCATGGGATAGGAGGCAGTGTACTATTGTGGATCGGGAACTGGTTAAAAGATAGAAAGCAGAGGGTAGGGCTAAATGGCCAATATTCCCAATGGAAAAAGGTGAATAGTGGAGTACCCCAGGGATCTGTACTGGGTCCACTGCTTTTTGACATATTCATAAATGACCTAGAAAAGGGAATAACTAGTGAGGTTATCAAATTTTCAGACGATACTAAACTGTTTAAAGTTGTTAAAATCCAAGAGGACTGTGGAAAACTGCCAGAGGATCTGGATAAATTGGAAGACTGGGCATCCAAATGGCAGATGAAATTTAATGTGGACAAGTGCAAAGTTATGCTCCTAGGAAAGAACAACTCACATTATGGTTACACGATGCAAGGTTTCACATTGGGAACCACCACCCAGGAAAAAGATTTAGGAGTCATCGTGGATAACAAGTTAAAACCCTCTGCCCAGTGTGCAGCGGCAGCCAAGAAAGCAAATAGAATGCTAGGTATCATAAGGAAAGGAATGGAGAACAAAACAAAGGATATTATAATGCCTCTGTATCGTTCTATGGTACGACCGCACCTTGAATATTGTGTGCAATTCTGGTTGCCGTATCTTAAAAAGGATATAGCGTTATTAGAAAAAGTACAGAGAAGAGCCACCAAAATGGTAAAGGGGATGGAAGGCTACTCCTATGAAGAGAGGCTACAAAGGTTAGGGCTCTTCAACCTGGAAAAGAGACGGCTGAGGGTAGATATGATAGAGGTCTATAAATTAATGAATGGAGTGGAACGGGTAAACGTAGATCGATTGTTTACACTATCAGAATATAGAAAGACTAGGGGACATGTAATGAAGCTACAGGGTAAACTATTTAAGATAAATAAGAGAAAATATTTTTCCACGCAACGTGTAATCAAACTCTGGAATTTGTTACTGGAGGATGTAGTAAGAGCTGTTAGTGTAGCTGGGTTTAAAAAAGGTTTGGTCAAGTTCCTGGAGGAAAGGTCCATAAACCATTATTAAAAAGGGACCCGGGATAATCAATGCTTGACGCAGTACAAGCATTGTGGAACCTGTGTCTTTTGGGGATACTGCTAGGTACGTATGACCTAGATTGGTCACTGTTGGAAACAGGATACTGGGCTTGATGGACCTCGGTCTGACCCAGTATGGCATGTCTTATGTTCTTATGTCCTGCGACAGCTGCACTGACACCCAACAATTGCAAGGGAAAAGTTCAAATCAATCCTGAACATTTTCAAAATCTTCCACCACCGCTCTGCAGATGCACTCCAGGACATAATAACCAAGGATGTCAGTAACAGGCCTAGAAGAACCAACAATGACAACAGATCACCTTACCCACAGGTTATCACAAGACTAAGCAAGTAACATCTAAGAGAGCTCCCTCGCTACTGGCGCCTGCATTATGGAACTCCCTCCCCGTGGACTGAAGGACCCTAAATGATAGCAAGGACTTCCACAAAGCTCTCAAGACCATCTGTTCACCGAGGCCTATGAGCAACCATCTTGTAGCCAAGCACTAGATACCACCCAAGTGGCCCACCAGCTACCCTCACCACTTAGCCCCAACCACCCATCCCCATTTAAACCTATAAGTAGATAGACTTTTATGTATGTAAATCGTATCCTCTCCTGTTGGATGTATGCCTCCCAATGTCGAGTTGACCACTTTGATTGAAGGATAAGGTGGTATACCAAACTGTCTAAATAAATAAATAAATAAATAAATATAGAAGAAAAGTGTAGTACATGTAAAGTCATCTACAGAGGAGGATACTGTATCTTAGCCCTCTCGCCAGGAATTACATCTAAAGCAGAGCACTAGAAAATAAATGCATAGTAGTCAGCAACCAATAAATGCTTGCTCAAGGTGCCAAAGTGTATGTGAACTATGTAGGCAATAGAGAACATGCACTAACAAACTTGAAAAAGCAGAAGGAATTGTACAACTAAAGGAGTGTCAGAAGGAGCTTGAGAGGTGGGTGGAGCCTGCCAATCACAATTGGACAGGCGATCAAATCATATCCAAGGGTGAAAAAGAATAGCTCAAGAACAGATAAAAAGGGGTGTGTTGGCATGCTATTAAAATACATAATTGGCATTGAGATTTTAAAAGTTAAAATTGTATTAAAAGTTATAATATGCATAAAAAAGGGGGGAATTAGTCCAGATCAAGGGAAGGGGAGCGCAAAGCAAAATAAAAAATGTCTGCAGAAATGGTGCTCACACTTTAAGGTAATAAATCAAAAAAGAAGAGGAACATTTTAAAAAAAGGTGGGGGAAAGGTTGTCTCAATGGTCTAATCTACGATTAAAACAGAGAGGAACTGTCAGAAACACAAATTGTAAAGTGAAAAAAAAAATTACAAAAAATACAGAGCCTACACTGTCTAGCCAAAGTTAGAAACACAAAAAGAAACCTTTAGTAGTGCAGAAAACTGTCTCTAGAATGCACCACACTACAGGTCCCTGCCTGCAATTGCCTAAACCCTGGACATCAAACAACCTGGCAGGCACATTCTGAGACAGTTGTAAACCACACCTAAGGCCTACCTGCAGTGGTACACATGCGGTATGGACTGCACTGGACACTCAGTACTGCATCTTCTTAACAGACACACAATAGCAGAATGAATCACCTGTCCAAAGGCCAAACCACATGTGAGGGCAAGATGTTCCTTCCCTCCACTGTACCTCTGAAGTCAAACAACATTCACACACAGAGATCCACTAGGCTGCAGTGTGGCGTTAACCCCTGAGGCTATACATGTGCAGGGCATGCATTCCCTTGTGACCTGGTGTACGCTGCAATATAAGTACTTTTGCACATACACTGAACTCAAACCTGTATAACACACTCACACTACCAGATTGTTTGCTGTGATACCACCTTGATTATTATGATAAGGCGGTTTAGAAATACTGTTAAATAAATAAATAAAAATAAACCTCATTCATGATCCATAAAGTCCATCACAGACAATCCTGTTCTCTCAGGGGAGTCATGAACACTTCTTCTTCCATCATACAAGATATACCTGTACTGGACAATGCTCCATTGATCACGGTTGCCACTATGGCTACAACTAGGGAAATATGTGCCAGTACTGGTTAGCCCCTTCATTTTCTATGATGCACCTCACAATCTGAGCAACTATATGCAACTTTTGTCCCTGTGGAGAATGCAGCGATCCATCACATCAACTCTGTAATGTACAGGGAAATAACAACCGCCCCATGTGCAAATGACCTTTTTCACCGGTCACCCTAAATGTGATTCAGGGCACGCATCACCTGGACCCCAGACCAAGCACTGCTAAAGATGGTTTTCCAGGTTCTGAAATGGATCTATTTCACTGACAGAGTGCTGTAGCAGTTTTGCATGATATGTGATGCTTGCTGTTTAGTATCCTGTACAACTGCAGCATGTTAGAGTGGCTCGCCCTATGTGGCCCATGTGTCCTGCACCTGTTGGTCAGGGACTCTCCTATAACATCTTAGATTATGCCTTAGGGCTGTGGCTGTGCCTTAGGGCTGTGATGGTTGTGGCTGAATGCAATGAGTTTTGTCCAAGAAGGGAAGGAAGGGTTCTAATGACAACCTACAGTGTCTGCCCGAAATTGTAGTCTGCGACGCGTTACTGGCAGCCCAAGGAAAAACCTCTCTTTCTGAGACATCTGATCAGTCATAGTCAACCTGTATATGTTGTGCAACACTGGACTGTGTCAGCCTCTCATGAACCAGCTGTGCCAGGTCTGATAGTCAGTACCACACTGCATGTATACATAGCCACCATGAAGATGATCGCTCTGCACAAGCAGCATGGACATCCAGCAGCAAGGCTAGTGATTGGACTACCATAAAGAAAAAACACCCATGTCTCTACAGCTTGACCTTATCACTATGTGGATACATAACCGTGACATGGTCACAGCTCGGCCAGAATGAGAGTGTCCTCTCAGCATGAACAGATTTTCATTTGTGTCCCTTTTTATTTTGAACTTGGGGACAGATAATGCAATGCAAAGAGCACTGGAAAGCAGGCCAAAGACAGACAGTGAGTACATTTTGGCCCACAGTGGCCTATATCTGTCACATACTCAAACAATGTGTCCCCCTACACAGCTTTTGGCAGTGTGCATTGACCATAGTGCTATGCTCGTACTCCCATATTATGTCCTTTCCTTGGCCATGGACACTGCAACAATGGCCAGTATAGCACATGTGTTCTCCCACAACTTCAGATGCAGTCCCTCCCCCCAAGATCATGTGGAAGACTGACAGGTTGGACATGGGATTAGATGTTGGTACAGTTGCCGGTTACACATATGCCACCATTCCCAACCTCTTTGTACTCTTATGACATCCTTATGGCTGTCACACTTGGTGTCCGTTGAGAGCAGTTGAGGCTGTCATGCAGGGCCTCTGATGTAAAGCATGCAGAGACTGAGTAGATCCTCATAGTTTCTGTGCAGGTGAACATAGGATCTGGCCAGCAATATCATCAATGAGGGGCAGATTCAAAATATGTATGGGACTATTCTCCCCACAGCCCCATACATATTCACTTCCAGCCACTGCTTTCCTGAATGTTGGCAGGTGAAGCAGAGACCAACATGACATCCTGTGGCACATTCCTCCTGCTGGAAGGGTGCATGCACCATTCAGAGGTCAGTGTCCCACTGTTACAATCAGGCAAACTAATGCATTTTGTCTCTGGAAACACAGGGCATGTTGCTATTTTGAAGTAATACATAATATACTGCTGAATTCTGTGTTCAATGACCAGCAGACAAAGTTGAGCTAGTGTATATTGTGTGCATAGGTACCTGAGATGAACATTCCTGTATGTGCATACTGTGCATGGAGCAAAGATCCCCCCCCCCCTTGCACTTTGCGACTGCAGCTTAAGACAAAAGCAAAATGCATGCAGTTACATCACAGAATCTTTCCAGTCTCACCAACTAAGTGACTCAACTGGACATTCACAGAAACTAACCCTTCACTTGAGCCTAGCTCCCAATAGGCTGCAGCTACACTAAGGGGGCTGACAGTGGTGCCATACATACAGCTATTATGGCTGTTGGCATTAATCAGGCCTCTCATCTGGGCAGACAGGTGTCCTGAGGCCTAGAGGCTCAGTCAGGGGTGAGGGTTGCTGCACACACATATGTGATGGAGCTGTTCCTGGTGAGACTGTGTGCCCCAGCTCACTCCAGTCAAACCAGCAGGTGATATGGGAACCATACAGCAGTGTCATGTTGGGAGGCAAGTGTAGGGGCGTGCTGTGAGGAGGGGCTCTGATGATGTAACTGGGAATGTATTTGAGTGTCACTGCTTTTGAGACAAGGTGTACAGACAGGTTGTATCTATGTAATGAAAACTAAGTTTCTGCTCATAAATGGTGTCTCACACTGTATGTGGAGTTGCAGGATAGCTGACCATGCAGCTTGTTGTATACACAACCATTAAGCCTGTGTACACACAGTGCATTGCTGCAGTTTACAGTCCTCTGGACACACACGACCCAACTGTCCAAAAGAGGTATATGTTGGCATTCTAACTTGGCCCTTAGTCCTCCTTTAGTGCTTATCAACAGCTGCTCTGTGTGTGCAGACACTATTAGTCTGCTCTCCCATCCAGCCAGTGTTGTTGCAGCTTCTCAGGGTGAGGATTAATACTGGAGGAAATGTGGAGTGTTGCACATGATGGTACAGCTCTGGAAATGTACCATGAAGTGAACACACCTGGACATGTCATTTCTGACCCACAGTCTGGTCTTGAATCTATGACTTTTCTCATTCACACACAGTAGCCACATATTTTGACTACAGAGCATCCATGTGGGAGTGGGAGTGCATCAATCTGTGTGTATAAGTGGTCATTGTCATGATGCATGAGGGCATGAGTTGGGGTATGCCTATGTCTGTGTAACTCTCTGCAGGCTCTGTGCCATACTTGTCTCACAAGGTCTGCTTGGCTGGTGTGGGAGAGGGACATCTTGTTAGGTGTGTATGTAGAATTGCCTTGATAGGCTGCTGGTAAAACTGATGTTCATGTCTTACATATGGGATCTGTTCTGCCAGAGAGCCAGGGCATGATACATGAACACACACATGCAAGACCCTGAGTAACCAGCAGAGTGACCAACCTAATCATTTCCTGGTGTGTGCTTGTAGGTCAGTTCTGGAATGATTTTATAGTTGACAGACCACACTGAGTATTTTGGACTGCAGAGCCTTGCACTCCAGGGGATGACCACTATTCCCTCCTGTCCGAAGTCTTGTGAATCATGCAGAGGGGAGGGGTAGGAGCAGCAGCACTGTGGGGGGTACCTGCCCTGAATGCAGATGAGGCTGGGAATGCCACTGTCTCCACTCCAAGGACAAACATAAGACGTGATGCCAGCTGTGATGTGATGTCCCTTGCACCACCTCCGGTATGAAGGAGTCACCACTGAAAATAAAGATGGCCTTGAACTACTACTGGAGAGGCATGAGCTAAATACTATTAAATAAATAAAATAAATGTGGCTAAAGTGATGCTTTATCCACAACAATGACTTGGAAATATTGTCCTCAAGTATATTTTATTGATGCAAAATCAATAAAATATACTTTGCTCCATGCAATCAAGTAGTCTTACAATTAAACTCATCCTCAACTTTTAATATTTTCATGGAATCAACATACCAAATGTCATGCAGTTCAAAAGAATTCACATTTGTTTGCAATTAATCAGACATTGTTTGACATCTACCAGCTTGTTAATTTTATGCCATGTCATTATATAGAAAGAAATGTATGACTAATTTAAAGTCACTGGAAGTCAGTTTGTATCAACAGCTGTAAGTACTGAAACTCTAACAAAACCTAGCCTACTGCTAGTAAAGATAATGAGTCAGTTTCTCCATTTTTAAACATTTGAGTAACAATCTACATATAGTTTTAATAAGCTTCTTCTTCTAAAAATATGCATTTTAAATGGATTCTTCAGACAACAGAAAACAGTGACTCATTCAAGTAACAAAGATCAGGGGACATGCGATGAAGCTGCAAATAGTACATTTAAAATTAATCATGGAAAATATTTTAACACTCCATATGCAATTAAACTCAGGAATTTGTTTCTGGACGATGTAGTAAAGTTGTTAAGTACATGTTTATTAAAGCATGCTACCCGATAGCATTGGATTTAGTTCTCAGTTTGGGGGCTGCGTTAAATAGCAGCACAGGCCCCAGTGTAAAAAAATTCTGCACTACCCAGATTGCATGTGATGGGGTAGGGACTCGGCAGGCCATGGGTGGAACAGAGACATTGATGGCAAGGAATGGCTTGCATAATCCCGAGCTAACCATGCCGCTACCCCTTGTGTGGATACATTTAATGCCATCTCAGTGGGTAGCGTTTAGTGCATCTGCATGCCACGTTGCATGGTGCTGCATCTTGAACCCTCACTAATTGCAGATGGATGGAGGCACAAGCCCCCTGAATTTAGCAAGGGTAACATGACCCACATTCGTGTTACTGGCATGGGCTTTAGTAAACATGCCCCTTAGTGTAGACGGATTTTAAAAGATATTGGACATGAACCTGGAGGAAAAAGTCCACAAACTTATTAAAGTGGACTGGAAGAAATCAACTGTTTATCACTAGGATAAGCAGCATCAAATCTCTCAACCTTTTGGGATACTGTCATGTTATTTGTGATCTGGATTGGCCACTATTGGGTGGGGAATAGGCCACATATGCTCTGTTAAAAATGTTGGGATTATGTAGCACTCGAGGGAATATAAGCATAAAATATATTCTTTTATATTCAGGTGGCCTAGGTGGCCAACAAAATTAATATCACTTTTTGCAGCATGTGTCTTCTGCTGTCTGATATGCGCAACATCACCATTCTAGTCATGCAGCACTTCACCCCCTCCCCCCGATGCCAACCACATGTGCCATAAAAACCCTGCCCTGAAGCATATGAGCACCTGTATACCTATAATGGGAGCCCAGCCTGTTAGAGGTTCACCATCCACCCCATGATACTATTATTTATTATTATTTATTTAATGGTATTTATATACCGCCTTATCCTTCAATCAAAGCGGTCACAACACAAGTGGGGGATACATTTAACACGTGGGGATTTGAGACACATACACGAATACTTACAGGGAACATGGGCAATGGAGGGTTAAGTGGCTTGCCCAAGACCACAAGGAGCATCTGCGGGACTAGAAACCCCAGTCCTTCCGGCCCAAGGTTGCTGTCCTCTAGTGGGATTTGAACCCCCGACCTTCCGGCCTGAAGTACCTTGTCCCAACCACTAGGCTACTCCTAGGGGATACTTAGCCAAGCACATGCCCATTTCTAAATGTAGAGACTCCCATCCCTAACACTTAGCTACTTGGCTTTTAAGCGCTATCCAGATGATTAATCCATGCATATCCCCCATCACAAAAATCAGATTTTCCATGGTACATAGGGTTACTGCTGTCATCTACTGGATGGTCCACAGAATGTATTGTCCCTTGGGCACTGACACAGGTATACAGTCTTAGATCAAGTGGAGGCTATTTACACCAGCATGCACAATATGTCTTATTTTGTGCACTATGTTCCCAGAACACAGATTAGTATGTGCCTTAAGAGGAAATATAAAGATGGGGTTGTTCATGCCTGCACATGGCAAAATGTGGCCTTAGTTATGTTCCCTAATGTCTGCACAGGTTTCACCATTTGAGCAGACCACCTTTATTCTCACATCCTTCTTCCCTGCAGTGGCCTGAAACTACTGTTGCCACATCTGGCAGCCTCTGTTTCCATATTATCTGTTGGAATGCCAACTCACTGTTCACTTCACATGCACATATGAGGAAGTGAGGCACAACCTCAGAGTAGGAGATATACTTATTAAGGGTGTTGTCACAATATAGCCATAACACAGAAACAGTCATGTGTACATGGCAATGAATGATATGAATGAACAGCATACATGCTGATGTTCAGGCAAACATGCAGAGGCGCTGGCTCCTGCCCCTGTGCACATGTTAAAATGAACTGTGGAGGCCCTGGTGAGCATATCAATACCATGATAAAATGTGCATAAAAGCTCTGCCTCACTGCCCTATGTACATGGAAAAATATATATATTCATTGGTAAAATATATAAAAGCCTTTCCTACACTTACTTCCTGCCCTTCCCTAGAGGCCCTCAGTCCATGGCATCTGCTGGGGAAACATAGTCAGCATGGATCTTCTAACACAGGAACTCACATATCTGTCTCACCAAACATCTATCCTTTCTTTCCCAATACACAGATACACATTATGAAGGAGACAGCTTCCTGTAGACAGATGCAGATGAATCAATTTAGT
This sequence comes from Ichthyophis bannanicus, assembly GCA_033557465.1. NCBI lineage: Eukaryota > Metazoa > Chordata > Amphibia > Gymnophiona > Ichthyophiidae > Ichthyophis > Ichthyophis bannanicus. Next base: position 1,474,964,511 of record CM066032.1, read on the forward strand.
TAAAGAACCAACCCATAGCAAACAGAGTATTCCCCTTAAATATGTGAACTCTTGATAGAGTCTGCGCTTCTCAACTAACTCCTATAGATACATAGGGAGCACCTCAGGCAGTTGAATTATGAACATATTTGCCATCTATGAGATAGTCATTTTCCAAATGGGCACATAAAAACTGGCTAATATATGTTACAAAGGTTTAAATATCATATATGTGCCCATCTGTGGATCATTTAGGAAAGAACCACGTGAAAAATGGTGAGATGTAGGGCCCACCCCATATACATTTAGAAATCTAGAACATACAGATGTGGCAACCCATTTTATAAATGTCAATTATGCTGAAAATGAATAGGACATAGTGCCTGAGCACAAAAAGCTCATCAGGAAAGACAGCTACTACCAGGATGAAGTGGAACTCATGTTGTGGGGGATCGTCAAGCACTAGTGTTTTTTCCTGGGTCATGCTGGTATTTGCATGAGTGCCTATCACAAATAAAAACTGTGGGTGGGCATATGTCACCTAATGAATGCCATTCATCACAGACATAGAGATGCAGAGGACCTGAAACTGAAGTGGAGAGAGGTGAATCAGAAAACAAAGAAGATGGGCATGTATTGTAGTGATGAAAGCTCTCTGGAAGATATGGAACTTGAAGAAAATCCTGATTTCCCCTTGGAAGTGAATGACAGTGCACATGTGCAGGGGAATTACAAGCCAGATCAAAGGAAAAGTCAGCTCCCTGCTAAAGTCAGGCCACGCCCTAGCTCAGGGGTGGAGACAGGCTTCCCTGCTGATTGGTCACACAGGTGCAGAGAACAGGGAATGCCCAGCAGGCAACGGTGTTTAAAACCACGAGCAGAGCAAAGCAAAATGGACAGAGAGAGAGCCAAGGGAAGAAGCACTGACTCAAGAAACACAGAGACAGGCACAGGAGGTACAGATACGGAGACAGCAACAGAAGACAGAGGCACAGGTTTACGGAGGAAAGGTGGACGTGGAGAAAGGAACAGGAATGGCTGTTGGAGTTGGAAAGGTGAGAGAGGAGAGAGAGAAGCTGAAGCTGTGCTTAGCTGGAGGAGAAAGACAGAGGAAATCTCCCAAGAAAGCAGCTACCTCAGAGGGACTGGAGAAGGACATAAGGAGGTTGCATTTCAGAGCCTGGAGGAACCCAGGAGGAAAGAAATCAGTGTTTGTCTGAGGAAACATCCCCAAGGTAAAGCCAGCAGTTTCATTACTGTTAATTCATCAGAGAGACAATTTGCCAGTTCAAAAGGTCAGGAAGCTGAGTCCTCACCATCTACTGTTAAGAAGTGGGTAGAGAGTTTTTCATATGAGAAAAGCCGTAGCCCTGATAAAAGTACAGCCTTTGAAACTCCAAAGCTTGAAGCATTAAGAAAGCTGTTTTCTAGTCACCTGGCACTTATAAAGGCTAATGTGCTTATGTTTGAAATGTCTGAACTCGATTAGCTGCTTTGTTACTTGCATATTTGGTAGTATGTTTGTGTGATAGGCCCCCTTGTGTCGTGGACTTGGGTGGATTGATACATTGTTTGTTTTTGCTTCATGAGATTGTTTATCTTTTCTGACTTGTTTTTTGTTCTCATGTGTCATCCTGTTTTCTCAAGAGAGTGTATTGTTAACTTTCTTGACTTAATTGTAAAAATTTTCACAAATAAAATTTTTTTAAAAAAAAGAAAGCTGTTTTCTGAGGAAAAGGTTCACTCCCCTAATCTAAAGGTGCCTGTACAAGCTGAATTGCTGTGGAACCAATTTCAGGAGTTCTTGAAAGAGAGAAAGTTTGAGAAAGCTTATAATCCTGAGAGAGATACTGTTTGCCCCGATGCAATTGAAGGAATGCAAGTAGATTCTTGTTTGCCTAATTGTGAATATGACCCCATTCCAATGGACTGTTCTTTATCTTTAAGAGAAGATTCTGCAGTGTTGAAGGGAACTGAGAATCTGTGAAAGCGTATAAGAAATAAGGGCAGTTCCTGCCTTGAGCTGAGGAAAGCTAATTCTGTGTTTCACTGAGTTTTATTACTTGCTGAAGTTAAGAAGCAGTGCTGTGAAGAAGTTTGCTTACAAAAGAGAAACCAGAGCTGTTATAAGTTTGCTTGTGTTGCTGTTAACTGACCACATGAGGCAGTCCTCGGTGTGAGTGTGTATGAGAAGCAGAACAGCTGAACAGTGGAAAAGGTTTTGTTACATCATTCTCATTTTCCTGATTTCATTTTTATGTTGGAGATGTATCCTTCTGCCTTTGTTGTGTACTGAACTTTGAATGCCCTGGAAATCCCCATAATAACTTTTCTTGCTGCCTTACAACCACCGACTCAACTACATTTTTTATTTATTTTATTTATTTACATTCTCTTATATACCGCGCTATTCTGCATCAGTGCGGTTTACATTAAACAAACTGAAATTACATTGAACAGGGTATTATAACTTGGAGATAACTATTTTACAGGGAACATGGGCTATGGAGGGTTAAGTGGCTTGCCCAAGACCACAAGGAGCACCTGTGGGACTAGAAACCCCGGTCCTTCCGGCCCAAGGTTGCTGTCCTCTAGTGGGATTTGAACCACCGACCTTCCGGCCTGAAGTACCTTGCCCCAACCACTAGGCTACTCCTCCACTCCACATTTGTCCTTCAAGAGTAAAAAGCACTACAAGTCCCAGAATACCCTGGTGACAACAAAGAGAACTTTATTCAAGGAGGACATATAAGGCCGTTTCCAGATTGTAAGCCCTTGTGCCCAACTGGAGGCATCGCAGTATACAGTTCAATATGGGCAGCCACAGTTCCTCAGTGACCCTGAGTATCAGGTGCCGGCTATAATCTATTCAGAAGAGACAGAGAAGAGTGGAAAAGGAGGAGGAGTAGCCTTGTATGTCAAAAGCAATATTAAAGCTTCTGAAATGTAGGGGGCATGGGAAAAGAAGAAGCACTTTGGATTGTGTTGGAAAGAGGAGATGGCACTGTCATCCATACTGCTGTAGTCTATAGACCTCCAACTCAAATCAAAGAAATAGATAACAAATTGATTATAGACATTGCCAAGATAGCCACAAAGGGGGAAGTGATCATACTGGGTGACTTTAATCTACCCGATGTGGATTGGATTACTCCTTCTGCGAATCTGAAAAGAAGCAATAAATTTGTGGATGCTTTCCAAGATGCCTTACTTAGACAAATGGTGATGGAACCAACCAGGGAAAACTGAATACTGGATTTAGTGCTTACCAACAGTGATAACGTGTCCAGTGTCCGAGTGGGTGCCCCTGTGAGCAGCATCAATCATCACACGGTGTGGTTTGAGATAAAAGTCAAGGTGCAGTCCAATCACAGCAAACTGAAAGCCCCTTAGACTTCAAAAATGCTGACTTTAGTAAAATGGCCAAGTACCTGAAGGAGGAGTTGGCAGGGTGGGAGGGGATAAGGGAAGTGGAATTGCAATGGGTTAAACTAAAGGTGGTAATAAAAGGGGCAACAGATAAATATGTAAGGAAAGTAAATAAAAACAAGAGGAGAAGGAAACCTATTTGGTTCTCCAAAGAAGTGGCTGCTCAAATAAAGACAAAAAAAACCCAGCTTTCACAAAATTCAAAATCTTGCAAACAGAGGAACACAGAAAGGAATAGAGGATCAAACTAAAAGAGACAAAAAGAGAAATAAGGAAAGGAAAATCAAAGGCAGAGGAAAAGATGTGAAGTGTGATGACAAAACTTTCTTCAAGTATGTTCGGGAAAGGAGGAAAATCAGAGATAGAATTGCAGGACTCAGAAGTGCTGGGAATGGACTCGTGGAAAGTGACATTGAAAAAGCGAAATTGCTAAGCAAATACTACTGCTCTGTTTTTACTAAAGAAAATCCTGGAGATGGCACATCTGTGACCCCCAAATATAAAAATGGGAATGAATTAGATACCACACCATTCACAGGAGATGATGTGTTAGAACAACTTGCAAAACTGAAAGTGGACAAGGCCATGGGACCAGATGGGATACATCCCAGGATGCTGAAAGAACTCAGAGAGGTTCTTGCAGGGCTGTTAAAGGATGTTTTCAACAGATCCTTGGAAACAGGAGAAGTTCCTCAGGACTGGAGAAGGGCTGATGTGGTTCCTCTTCACAAAAGCGGTGACAGGGAAGAAGTGACAAACTACAGGCCCGTGAGCCTTACCTCAGTGGCAGGAAAAGTAATGAAGGTGCTCCTGAAAGAGCAAATAGTGGACTTTCTCAAAATCAACAGGTTGCATTATCCGAGGCAACATGGTTTTACCAAAGGACAATCTTGCCAGACAAATCTGATTGAGTTCTTTGACTGGGTGACCAGAGAACTAGACCAGGGGCATGTGATGGATGTCATCTACCTGGATTTCAGCAAAGCCTTTGATACTGTTCCTCATAGGAGGCTTATCAATAAATTCTGTAGTTTGGGGATGGGTCCCAAGGTTGTGAACTGGATCAGAAATTGGTTGACTGACAGACAACAGAAGGTGATGGTAAATGGAGCTCACTCGGATGAAAGGAGGGTTATTAGCGGGGTGCCCCAGGGTTCGGTTCTGAGCCCGGCACTGTTCAATGTATTTGTGAGTGATATTGCTGAAGGACTGAATGGAAGAGTCTGTCTTTTTTGCAGATGACATGAACATTTGCAACAGAGTGGACTCCCCTGAGGGACTGGATAACATGAAGAAAGATCTACAAAAGCTGGAAGAATGGTCTAATGCTTGGCAGTTAAGATTTAATGCAAAGAAGTGCAGTGTCATGCACTTGGGAAGCAGAAATACAAGGGAAATGTACGCGATAGGGGGTGAGAGGTTGATGTGTATGGACCAGGAGAAGGACCTTGGTGTGATTATTTCTGAGGATCTCAAGGTGGCAAAACAGTACGACAAGGCGGTGGCAAAAGCCAGGAGGATGTTGGGTTGCATAAAAAGAGGAATTACCAGCAGAAAGGAAGAAGTACTAATGCCACTGTATAAGTACCTGGTGAGGCCTCACTTGGAATACTGTGTTCAGTTTTGGAGACCATATCTTGCAAAGGATGTAAAAAGACTGGAAACTGTTCAGAGGAAGGCGACTAAAATGATTTGGTGCCTGTGTCAGAAGCCTTATGAGAAGAGAATTGAAGACCTAAATATGTACATTCTGGAGGAGAGGAGGGACAGGGGAGATATGATTCAGACCTTTACATACTTAAAGAGAAATAATGAACAAACATACCTCTTCCAAAGACGGGGAAGCTGTAAAACTAGAGGGCAAAACATGAAGCTGCAAGGGGGTAAATTGAAAGGCAATGTCAGGAAATACTTTTTCACTGAAAGGGTGGTGGATGCTTGGAATGCCCTCCCAATGGAAGTGTTGGGGGCAAATACAGTGACAGAATTCAAAATGGCATGGGACAGACACAGTGGATCCCTTTTCGGCAACAGGATACAATCAAATAAATGTAACTATCTAAATTCTCAACAAACAGGAGTGTCCTATACGGAGCAGTGGGTTCACCCCTAAACAAAGACATGGGGGAGGAGTGGCCTGCACGGAGTGGCAGGTGCACTTACTCTTGCCATCTTACTGGGCAGACTAGATGGACCATACTGGTCTTTATCTGCCGTCATGTACTATGTTACTATGTAACTGATAAGGAAACAATGAGGGAATGGGAGAGTTGAACTCCTCAGGAGCCTTACTAGAATATAGTAGATATCTCCAGCATACCTTCAATACCCTTCATACCTTTTCCTGCCTGCTCTGCCACCTATTGTTGCTAGGGATGTGCATTCATTTAAAATGATATGGGAAATATTTATTTCATAACTTGTCATTTTTAATCTGAAAAGGACAATGAAAAATCCAAAATTCATTTTCCCCTCCAGTTTTGTCACAGACTGGCATCAATCATTAACATTGGGGTTGGAAGGCAAGCACCTTGCAGAAGAGCTATAATGTTTCTATGGGAGCTGGTTCTAGCCATACTGCTCTTAACTCTGATGATAATTTTTCTTCCTGTTTCCTGATTGGCCCAAAGTTTGTCTGGTCGTGATCTCTATGGAAAATGATAACTGGATTTTTTGTCTTGCGAATCTATTGACTTCAACCATAGAGATTTACTTCAAAGATTTTTCTTTTGCTATGCATTTGTGCAGAAATTATGTGAAACCATGTCTAAGTATACTGTCAGAGATATTTACCAAGCCTAATACAGATCCTGCCTGAACATCCAGGATCTGGATTAGGCATGGTAAATGTTGCTGATAATGTACTTAGATATGGCTTCAGAGAATTTCTGGCAGAAGAATATGACAAAAGAAAAGTCTTTGGAGTAAATCTCTACAGCAGGAATCAATAGATTCGCAAGACAGAAAATCCAACATTTAATTCTCATTATTATATTTGGTATTCACAAACTTTTTCTGAGGACTGGATCTCTGTGTGTATTAATTTGTTAAATATATCTCAAGTTTATACATAAAGTGAAAGCTTTATTTCATACTATAATAAATAAAGTTGCTAAGGATAGGAGGTTAACTTAGTTTATTACAAGAACAACCAGAAGATGTAATATTATAATAACAATGTGGAATTTAAGAAGAGTTAATGACTCTATAGCAACTAAGTATGAAAATCCTTTAATATTAAGCATGCCCAACATAGAAATTGTAATATTGCAAGTTCAGAGAGAGGGAGATAGGGATTGGGAAATACATTGTTCCTTTGACAAGATACTGGAGGAAAAGTCTATTAAAAAATTATTAGCCAAGTAGCCATGTGAATATTATCACTTATCCTGGGAAATGAACTTCTTATGATACCTGTAACCCAATCTAGCTACTGTCATTATGGGTATGCATTTGTGTGCACACATTTTGTTCATTTGGACACCTACAAATTGAAGTGTGGGCAAATTGCTTGTATGTGTGTATACCTGTGAATTAACTGCAGAAAATTGATTTGCATATTTAGAAAAGTTCTAGTGTCCCTGCAGTGAACATACAAAGAATAAATAGGTATATCAAACAAGAAAAAGTGCTCAAAAATTAGGGAAAATTCATTTAACACTAGAATGCACCAAACTTAGTTTGGCCTTGCGCACCCCTAAGTGACAGGTCTGACTCAGCATGGCTTATGTTCTTATTTTATTTGCTTTCCTTCATTATGAACCAGGAATTTACACCCACTATGTATCCCCTTCCAAATTACTGTCAGTCCAGTCCTTTCAGTGAAGGATCATAAGCTTTTGGGTCATATAGCCAGGTTCCTTCCGAAACCTTTCAATTATAGACCCTAAATCTAGTTACTAAGTATCACTATAGAGCAATGACAATCACTTCTTTCTTCCTGGAGCTGTGTATACTATACCAAGTTCCAGTGCCATATCAAAGGTGTTGGGAACAGTATGGCCATCTAGGGCATACATGTGGAAGGGTGCAAAAATTAAATCACAGCCACTGCTGACTTCAACCTCTCCCTACCCTTCTCCCAATCTGGCATCAACCTTACCCCCTCCAGCAGGCTGAAACCAATCACAGAACATCTCCCCTGAACTTATAGCAGCCAGAATAACAATTAGGAAGTGTGGGGCCCTGAGCCTGCATGTTTGCAGAAGGCTCAGCTGCATCCTACCCCAAATGCAAACTTCCTGCTTCCATGGAGTCAGGACATGGTTGGGTCTTTTGTACAGGTGTGGGCTGAAGGTCCGGCACTTTTTAGTTTCTATAGCTGCTGTAAGTTGAGGGAGGTATGTGCTATGATTGACCTTGGCCCATGGTGGGCAGGAAGAGATTGATGTTGGGCTGGGGGAAATAAATGCTGACCTAGAGGGAGGAAGAGAAGATTGGAGGACAGTACACTCATATACTCTACCAGAGAAGGGGGAATAGGGACCAGAGGAGATGCTGGTCATGATGGGTAGTGTAGTCCCCCTCCCTGAGGAAAGATGTAGTTAGACTCCTTCAGTAATGCTGATGATATATAAGTGTAGTCAAACTGGTCAAGTAGTTGCTCGGGGTCTGGTATTTACAGAGTTCACCAACCTCCTCTTATTTCCCTCCACTGTTAAGTAAAGAAGGAACAAGAGAAAAACAAACTAAAAAGGATAAATCCAAAGAAAATGAGGTGTTTCAGAAGATGTATAATAGTAAGGCAGTGAAATTTAACCAAGAAATTCAACAAGACAACATAATTCCATAAATCTGAATTTTTGGTTAAATTTATTAAATTTCTACATATATTATTAAATAGGGTATTTAAAATTGAGCACTCAACAATTCCAATTCTAATTAAACATACAGAATAAATATTGCATTCTTACTCTATTGTACAAATGACATTAAAAAGAATAACCATCAAAAATATTATTTTTGTCTCACAGTAACCGCCTCCTTTCCTTCAGAAGGTAATAACTCAGGCTTGTGCATTCAGTTACATTCAGTATCAACTCTTGTTTAATTGCCAGTAATTTCAAATACATAGAAACATAGAAACATGATGACAGAAAAAGACCACATGGCCTATCTAGTCTGTCCTTCCATAACATAATACTATTTTCTTCTGTGTAGTGCCTAGTAAAGCATGTTATTCAGATAAGTCTTATTGCTTCTTAAATCAGCTTTTAAACGTTTTCTTTAAATGTTCTTGTACAATTCCTGCGAAGGAATTATTTTTTTCTCTTTTCAGAATCTTTAAACTTTTCGACCTCTAACAAGTAAATTTATTTATTTTTTCTCAAAATTCCCAACGTTACCTCTGTCTTTCCTCTATGTTTGTGTTTTGTTTTTTGGTTTTTTTACGTGTAGGGTGTAGCAGTACCTCTTCCAGTTCTCTTTCTTGGGATGGATCCCTGGACTCTGGATCCTTCAGTTCCTTGATTGGAGATCCTCCTTGGCTCCTTGCCTCTTTAGGTGTTTTCTTCAAAGTTGGATCCTACTCCCTAACTATACCAAATCAATATGGGAAAATCCAGTCAACCCTAAAAAATTAGGGGCTAAAATGCCTTTCTTGTAAAAGAAAAGAGAATAGTTTTGTTTTGTTTTGTTTTCAACCCTCTACTACTTTCCCTATCTAATAAAATCAAAAGATAATTTGTGTGCCCTGTCTTTTGCTTCTTGAATACATTCACATCTTAAATACACACCTTTCACTACAGCTCATTCATACCACATGTAACATTACAAGCCCTCTTTCAGTCATTGTGATACAAGTGAATGGTTAAAATTCAAAATTGAGGCTACCTTTTCAGGATCTTGGAGTGACAGTCACAATTAATAAAGCTCAGAGCCAGCAGTATTTAAAAGCTCTGTTCTCGGCTTCAACTCTTCACAATCAGCAATGTCCAAGCTGCAGTTTAAACTTTTTTCCTCAATTGCTAGTCAGTCACCTGAAGCAGAGATGCTTCAATTCTAAGAGTTCTGAGTTTTCTCCCTCAGAATACAGAGAAGGTATCTTTTTTTATTCCTCTTGAACTCTCACGAGCTATAAATAAGTTTCACTTTTACTTTCCAAGCTCCCTACCTATAAATCTGGCTTTTTCTGATTTTTCAACCAGAAACCACAGAGTTAAATTTATTTTTAAGTACTATTCCTTTTCAATTAGGCTCATCACCTGGTAGCAGGCTTTCTTCCCAGAGTCTCACACAGCAAAGTTTAAAACTGTCACTAAATTCAGTAAAAGAAAATCACACTTCCACAATCACCAGTCACCAGTTCAACTCTTTTCTATCCTCAGCTGCTCTTATAAATACTCTAGTGTAGGCGGGTTCTTACCTACAAAAGCATCCCTAATAAGATTGTCTGGGCACATGGGACCCGTGCACCAGAAGAAACAAAAGAAACTCAGATCACAGTTACTTGTCAGCAAAAATTCTGTTTTTATTTAGTACAAGCAAACTCCATAAGCACAGAAAAAAAGGTCTGTCTTAGAGATCTGAGGGTGAGCAACATTCTCCCTCCCATCGGGGCGAGAGAAAGCCGCTCCTCGAGCTCTGTAGCTTGCTCTCTTATATATCCTATACCCTCTATAGCAATTCCTGCACAAAGCCTTAGTTCCGTGTGCAAAAATCTGCTATACTTCCTACAAAAAGTTGTAAAGCCATCTGCACAATTTTTGAGCCTTCTGCAAAAATCTGTCAGTGCTACTTGCAAAAATTAGAGTGCTGCTTGCAGAAGTTTGCTAAAGTTTTCCAGATGGTGTGATAGGCTATGGCCTAGCATAGCCTGAAAATGTATGTAAATGTATGTTATGAAGCCTGTAGGTAAGGCCTGAGTCCCAAGCCCCCACTTCAGAATATTAGAACTGAGCAGAGCTGAAAGCTAGAGAGAATAGAATTTTGCTTCAAGCAGATTTTGCTGATAAGAAAGTAAAACTTTCCATTGAGTTTATGTTATTCACAGATGTATTTCAGAATCTTGCTTTTCACACAGTGCCTGTGCTGCGAGTGACCTTGTCAGCAAAAAGCAAGGCAGAATGTTATGTCTAGTTACTGAGCATACTCTGTAAACCTTACCATGAAAGTGTAACTTATATATACTGGAACCTGATAAGATCTAAATAGATCAAGTCTCAGAACTAACTTACAATATTTTATATGACTAAAGTAGCCAAAAAAGGTCTCAGAATTAGCTGCAATTATTGACTTTGATTCTCCGTCAAACGAATTGCCGCTGCCAAACATCGATGACCTTATTTATATATGGCTACAAGCCTTTTGAATTTTCTGATTAGAATAGATGTTTTGAAACATTATTTTGAAAAACAGTGCTTAACTTGCATGACTTCAACAGAGGCGGCATTTTTTTTCAAGTGCTTCTAAATGCTGATCCCGACGCTATTCAACGCGCGGTTTATTGGCGTTTCACCCATGTGGTTTCTTCAGGGGAACGTATAAACAGCACTGTAAAATATAAAATAAGTTTCTCTAGTATAAGGACTTTCTTTCAATAAAGTACTGGTTTTCTTGAATAACGGATAGAGAGATAGCTACAATGAATGTACCTTAGATCCAGCCGATGCCGTTCTCCGAAGATCTCTTCTGATCTAAACTACATATGCCGCGCATGCAAAATATATAAGGTAACAAATCAACGATCACCTGGATCAGGGCGAAAAAACATCGCTCGCGAGGGGTTGTTCAATGGATTAAATGCACACTTCCCATTCAATTCGTTCATTCAACCCCTGCGGATAGACTGTTTGTAGCTTATGTATCCATTGTTGTTCATGATAGACTAAAGTTTGATCCTTTGATTTCCCTTGTAAAGATGTCAATATCTGATCAATGCAGAAAACTCTCAGATCTTCAAAGGCATGATGAAATTGTAAACAATGATCAACTATAGGGGCCTCCTTCCTCTGACATTTCAGTCTATTTTTATGTTCGTTCATTCTAATTCGGAGTGATCGAATTGTTTTCCCAATGTAAAACAACCCACATGGGCAACGAATGCAATAAACAACATAGGTAGAAATGCATGATGTCCGGCTCTTGATCGTGTATATTTTGTCATGATAACTGAATTCTGTAAGTTCCTGTGTAATAGGGCAGATATTGCAAGACCCGCATTTTTGATGTCCTTTTTCAGTGGCTACATTTACTTCTTGTAACGGTCGCAAGGCAGCTGGACTCAATACTTCTTTTAGATTCTTCTGTCTTCGCCATACACAGCGAAAGGAACAGTTTTCTAGTCCGGGTACGCTCTGAAGCACGTTAGCATGACGTTTAATAATACGTATGATAGAAGAACTATAAGGAGAGAACGGAGTAATTAAATTTATTTGGTGATCGAATTCTGTGGATATTGTTTTCTCTGGAGGGTGTACCAAATAGTCTCAATTATAATATAATGCCCTGGTATATGCTCATTTTATAACTGAAGCTGGATAGCCTCTTGCTAAAAAATTCTTCTTTAATTGTTTAGTTTGATCTTTAAACACAGTCAAGTCAGAGCAATTACGTCTATATCTAAGAAACTGTAATAGTGGTAGACTACGCTTAAGTTGTACGGGGTGCGCACTTTGATAGTGCAAAAATGTGTTCCTATCGGTTCGTTTTCGATATACTGAAGTGATCCATCCCTGCATAGTTTTTTTGATAGTTACATCTAGAAAATTAATTTATTCGGTGTGATAAGTTAGAGAACATTTTATATTAGGATCCCTATGATTGATCCAATCAAAAAACTCCTGCAATTGTAAAGACGTACTTTGCCAAAGAATAAAAATATTGTCAATATATCGTCTCCATACTTTTAAGGCTGTTTGATAAGGTGGTCTTTAACTCTGTATTAAAGACCACAATTGCATTAGTTACTGAGCATGGCTAGGAAGGCCTAAGAGCAGGGGGGGGGGGGAAGAGCGGTGTGGGCCCGGTCAGAAATTTTCCATTGAATGGGGGGGTGAAGGAGCCACCAGGACCAATGAGGAGTTTGTCTGTATAGAGCTAACGAAGAAAGCTATAAATGCTGTTGTTTTTCTGAAAGCCATGCTCAGACCATTTTGGAAGTGACAGGTGTCTGAGACTTGTGCACAAAATAAACAGGTTTGAATTCTAGTAAATAGACTCTTGGTGTATTCATTGCATGCACTTCGCTATTACATTGGTTCCCTGACCGGGAAGCGTGGGGTATGTGGATGGTGCGCAAGTGAATACTACCACGTATTACCGACTCCAGCTTTGGTCCGGCTGGGACTGCAGCCGGCCGACAGCGGAGAGGGGCCCAGGCGCCGCCGGTCCCTTGCATTGGAGGATTCCGCCCTGCCTCGGCAGGCTTGCTGGGTCCGGCCGGCCAACACCTCGAACCCGGGAGGGAGTCCAGGATTCAACCCAAGGTGGAACTGGTTGCGCAGCACATTAGCTACCGGATCCGGTGAGTATTGATTTTTCTGGTTCTTAGTCAGTTAGCTCTGGGAAAGTCTCGAGACTAATATGGTATGGTAACAGGTAAAGGGAGTCTGATTAACTCCCAGGGCGGTCCTAGTAACCCTGCATGAGTATGCGCAGGGCGAAGCCACTGACCCTTTTGGTTTGGTAATTTTGGTTTAGTCAGTTAGCCCAGGAATTTGGAATTTGGGAAATGCTAGCATGTTTGGTTGTGTGAAGTGTGCTTGAGAGGTCTTGCAATACAGGCCGAACGAGAGCGGACTCCTAAGTAGCGCATTTCCTGGCCAGGCGACTGCGCCCAGGTCGCGAAAAGGAGGAAGCGTCTGGTGTTTGTCCCCCTTATTGTTCTGTGGGCTGTGCGGACCCTTACCCGCAGCCATCCTACCCATCCTTTCTGTTTGCTGTCTTGTCTGTCATATGTCATAATGGGAGGGGCGGAGTCCATACAAACTCCGTTGAACTGTATGATCACGAATTTTAAAAAGGGGTTTAGTGGTGATTATGGGGTAAAAATGTCACCGACCCACTTAGAAATATTGTGTAGTAGGGTTTGGCCATCGCTGGACGCCGTGTGGCCACCAGAAGGTACTTTTGATATTCAAATTGTGTCCCGAGTGCACCAGGTGATGCGCAGATATAGTTCCAAGCAGTTTTCCTATATAGATTCCTGGCTAGCTATCTGTGAGAAGCAACCCCCTTGGATGAAGCATTGCCGTGAGGGGCAGAGTAGAATTCTGTTAGCAATTGCAACGGGAGTCCCTGCTAAGAAGGAAAAGCCCCCTATTTTTGCAGCCCCAGAGCCTCCAGAGGTCCCAGGTTATCCACCTGCTTTTCTGTATACTCCAGTCCCATCAGCTCCACGAGTACTCCGAGTGGAGCTGAAAGTGGAAAGACAACCCCCAGCTGAGGTACCTCCACCCGATCCTCCAACACCTGAAGACCAGATCCCTTCCCCAAGGAGGAGCCGGAGCCCTAGTCCTGAGCGAGGCTCTGCAGTAGAACCATCATCCCCTGAGGCATCCGCTAGCGGAGGGTTAGATGCCAGTCCAGGGCCATCCACTAGTCCAAGCACCAGCAGCAGAACTACCCCCGCAAATCTGCGTTATGTACTCAGAAGCAGAACAGTGGGCCAGAGAGAAGTTCGCCAAATGCCACTGCGGCAGGTCCCAGGATTACCTATTGTAAATGAAGAGGGTCAGGTTGTGGTCGGACCGACCAGTCTAGTTTATGTGCCTTTCACCACAACAGATTTATTAAACTGGAAAACGCATTATGCCTCCTATACTGAAAAGCCCCAAGATTTAAGAGAGTTAATGTCCAGTATTATGCAAACCCACCAGCCCACCTGGTCTGACTGTCGCCAGCTCTTGGCTACCCTCTTTACTACTGAAGAGTGGGCACGGATAGTGCAAGCAACCACTAGATGGGTGGAAGAGCACCCTGAAGATGGGAGAGACCTAGATCCCCGAAGGGCAGCAGCCGCAGATTTCCCAAATGAAGATCCCGGATTGGACCCAAATAGTGATGACGGAGAGAAGGCCCTCGCCCGGTTCCGCCATGCCTTACTGCAGGGCCTAAAGAAGGGAGGGCAGAGAGCTATGAATGTTGGGAAGGTAGCTGACGTTCTTCAATGCCCAAATGAAAGTCCAGCTGCTTTCTATGAACGATTAACTGAAGCCTATAGACTTTACACTTCATATGATCCAGCAGCCCAGGAGAATTTGTGTATGGTGAACGCCGCCTTTGTGAATCAGTCCCAGGGAGAACTTCGGTGGCTTCTCTTATCCAAGGAAAGGACATCTCAGACCAAGGTGGGTTTGGAGGTTGTTCCCCTTTTATGTTTTTTATTTATTTATTTTATTTAAATGTATTTCTATACCACCTTATCCTGCAATTAAGGCGGACTGAACAGCAAACAATCAATAAGATACAGGGTATAGTGTGTACATGCATTGAGTAGTGTATGCGTGTGATTGTGTCTGGACGTTGATTCTTGTGGTGCTATTTACAGCGACGCTATTTACAATGCTATTTCTTATTTGTTTTATAAGTTTTAATGTTTTGATTTCATATTTTTCATTGAATTCATTTTTATGTATTTATGTTCTAAGATTGTGCTTTTTTCCCCTCTTGTGTTCCATTGGGTTTTGTAGAATCTAGCTTACACACAAGAATAATCATCTGACAGCGTTTAATATATCCATTCCAAACACTTCCACAGAGTTTATATCATATGTGAAAAAATAATGTTGCTATTTATTATTGAATAAAAAGGACAAAAGGATCTCAGAATACCATAGGGCAATTACCTGAAGCACAAGGTACCAAAATCCTCAGGCTATGGCATAACCTTAGCACATCAATGATCCTGAAAAAAACCTTCAATCATATATTTAAATCACTTATGTTCATATTGTTTTTAAATATGAATCAATTTCATTCTTCTTTAATATAATTTCATAACAGTGCCTCTCCTCCCGCAGAGCAGAAAGCAAACTCGCTCAATCATGCACAACCAATTGAGAATATTAGTCAGTATGAAACAACCAATGTAATGCTTCTCATAAGCATGAACTCAAAAGCACCACTTATATCAACTGATCAAAGTTAACTTCCCCAGTGACTCAGATTGATGCCAATTTCAGTGTTTCGCCTCTGCTTGTTCATTGGGCATGGAGCCTGATTCACAAAGAGGCACTTCCAGGCCGTCTGGATGTCCCAGACCAAGATGGGCCCATTAGGACCTGATTCTGGATCGTGGAAACAAAACATTCCTGTCGTGCACAGAATCAGGCTTGAGGATGGCCCTGTGGGCCCCTGCCTGCCTGTGGAAATCTCAGCAACTCCCCCCTCCCGCTGCTGACCTATGGCTGGCCATCTGGGGCCTGGATCGGGCAGCAGGAACCCCCCTGTACCCAGGCCCGATTGGCCCACCGGTGCTGATTATTCTACCTTCGAGGTGGAATAAGCAGTTCGTCCCTTTTGACCCAGCAGGACCACCCTCTCCACCCAGATCCTGCCCCTCATGCCCCCCCCCCCCCACCAGCTCTCTCTCCGTCTTGTAGCTCTAACTGTGTGGGGAGAGCAGGAGGGGGAATAGGGTTCAGACCCACATCCCGCGATTCAGAATCGGGCATATAGTCTTCAATTCCACAAAAACTGCTGTGTGGAAGAAGAAGCATCCATTACTCATTTAGTAACACCAAGTAAAAACTCTTAAAACTTCCACATTTCCTTTCATACCTTCGACTGTGGCAAGAGCAATCAGAATAAAAGTGGAAACCCCATTGCAATAGACATTCAAAAGTTTACCTCATCTAACCTTTCAATTGACAGCTACAATGCACTCCATGACATACTGAGCCTATCGATTACAATAAAAACACATTGTATCAAAAGCTCGATACCTGCATTCCTAGTGCGCTAGAGTGCACAGCCCTTTCTTTCATTTCAACTGCTCCCATGGGAATAGAAAAATGCCACACATATGCGCTATATATAGAACTTAAGTCCCAGTAGTATAGGTTTAAAGGGCCAAACATAACCCTTACAAATCAGTGTTAGACATATATGTCCTCCCTGTGGGATGGGGAAGAGCAATTCATTAAACCCTACCTATCCAAAAACAAAAACACTATCGTCCTCCAGATCATCCCCACATCATTAGTATTCACATATCACACAAATAGAAACGT
Source organism: Ichthyophis bannanicus (assembly GCA_033557465.1). Taxonomy (NCBI): domain Eukaryota; kingdom Metazoa; phylum Chordata; class Amphibia; order Gymnophiona; family Ichthyophiidae; genus Ichthyophis; species Ichthyophis bannanicus. Next base: position 1,474,981,091 of record CM066032.1, read on the forward strand.
CATCTCACTCATACCTGCACCTCCCACAGGCACCTAAATCATTATCAGCATAACAACCACAATTAGAAAGCTAACAAGGAAACCACCCATCGACCATTTCATAAACGAACTCCTCATTCAATTTGAGCATTGAGACCCCTCAGGTGTACTGTACCTAGATGAAAGATCCATTTCTGCTCACATCTTAAAAAAACAACAACCCTGCTCTCTACTGATACCATCCCCTCCTCATACCACCCAATCAGCAGAAAAACACCACAAATCTGAAAAGGTATGTGCCGTATCTAGACAATGTTTTACCATAGGAGCTTCTCTACATGCATAGAACGTTGGCTCATGATCATCATTATTGTCATGCATTTTTTGTGTTCTTTTCACCTATTCATTTTTTAAGTGCACAAGAATTTTTTTAAGTGTAAAGGTAGATAAAGGTGAAATGCTGAATTTAGTACATCTGGATTTTCAGAAAGCCCTTGACAAGGTCCCTCATGAGAGATTTTTGGGAAAATTAAAAAGACATGTAATAGGAGGCAGAGTACTATTGTGGATTAGGAAATGGTTAAAAGATAGAAAACAGAGAGTAGGGCTAAATGTCCAATTTTATCAATAGAGAAAAGTGAATAGTTGAGTAACCCTGGGATCTGTGCTTGGCCTCCTGCTTTTTAACATATTTATAAATGACCTGGAAATGGGAATAACGAGTGAAGTGATCAAATTTGCAGATGACACAAATTTATGCAATGTTGCTAAAACACAAGAGGATTGTGAAAAATTGCAAGAGGACCTTGAGAAGTTGGGAGAATGGGCATCCAAATGACAGATGAAATTTAATGTGGACAAGTGCTAAGTTATGCACTTAGGGAAGAATAACCCAAACTACAGTTACACAATGTAAGGTTCCACTTAGGAATCACCACCAGGAAAGGTATCTGGGCATCATCGTGGATAATACTCTGAAACTCTCTGCCCAGTGTGCAGTGGCAGCCAAGAAAGCAGATACTGTAGATTGCTAGGAATCATAAAGAAAGGATTGGAGAATAAAACCAAGGTATTATAAAGCCTCCATATCGCTCCATGGTGCAACCGCACCTTCAATATTTTATGCAGTTCTGGTTGTCATATCTTAAAAAGGTTATAGCAGAACTAGAAAAGGTACAGAGAAGAGCCACCAAAATGGTAAAGAGGATGGAAGGATATCCCTTTGAGGAAAGGCTTAAAAGGTTAGGGTTCTTCAACTTTGAAAAGAGATGACTGAAGGGAGATATGATAAAGGTCTATAAAATAATGAGTGGAGTGGAACAGGTAAATGTAGATCGATTGTTTACTCCTTCAAGAAGTAGAAACACTAGGGGACATGCAATGAAGTTACAGTGTAGCACATTTAAGACTAATAGGAAAAAATGTTTTTTCACACAACATGTAATCAAACTCTGGAATTCATTGCTAGAAGATGTAGTAAAAACTGTTAATGTTGTTAGACTTAAAAGAGATTTGGACGAGTTCATGGAGGAGTAGTCCATTAATGCTTATTAAAGTGCACTAAGGAAATCCACTGCTTAACCCTAGGATAAGGATCATGGAATTGGTTTACCTTTTGGAAACCTGACAGGTACTTGGACCTTGACTGGCCAATGTTGGATACTGGGCTTGATGAACCCTTGGTCTGATTCAGTATGGCATATGGTATATTCTTATTTTCAAATAAATGGATGCATATTAATTTGTAGGTTATGTGTGCCTAACAACTGATTTTTACTCACTCAACATTTTCAGGCATCCAAATGAAGTAAATGTGTGCTCGTGAATGCACACTTCTACTCAGAGTCATGCTTCAAAAAGCATATTTACACAACAAAATTTAAGTGTAATCAGTTAAGCTACCTGCAGTAAGGCAAACCTCATTGAGAGTTACATGCATGTATTGCCACAATAATCAAAACAATTCTAAGTAGGTAGTTTGCTTTGATGATCGCCAAAAGAAAAGTACCCAAACCAACTTTCCTTTATGTGGATACTTTTTAAGGATAAAAGTATCCATATAGTTTTGATATTCAAAACTACTTGTCTATTTTCCTACTCTAACCCAATCTTGCCACTGAAACAGCACCTGTATGTCATGGGTAAAAGGTTATGTGCTATGGAACAACACTTAGGAGTATGTCTACTAAAGGGTGGTAGCTGCTACTGTAGGGCAAGGTGGATGCCCCTTGGAGTGGGTTTGGGCAGGATCGGGGCTGATCGGGGTGGGGAGGGGGGGTAGCCATGGTTCACAGCCAATGTGTGAAAAGGATTTTGCATGGTGGCTGCCAAAATTGGGCCTGATCATGGCGGCAGATAATGCCATCTCAAGAGGTGACATATGCCGGGAGGCCCATTAATGCACATACCTTTAGTTACTGGTGGTCTAGTGGAAACTCAAGGCAGAAGCACTAGGAGTCAGCACCGTGAGATCATGGCCATCTTTGTTGGGGCCTATGAGAAGGGCAGGAGCTAGCTGGGACACATTTAACTTCTGGGCGTGCACCAACCCACCTTGGGCAGCTTCCAATGTGATCGGGAGCAATCCAGGAAGCATTGGTTCTGAAGGGGGGCCGCACTTGTATTTTTGTATTGTTAGTGCTGTGAATCACAACACCGCAGCACCAACAATATTGTGGGTGAGGGAGGCGTGATGATGGCACTTGGGGGAGCATAGTAGTGATCGGGGCACAGAGCTGGTGATAGCTCTATGCATCCAATGACTACCACCCCTCCCCATGGATTTACCATGGGCAGGCACTGTGGGACATTTTCCATGGTATCTGCCAAAACAGGTTATGTGGGACCTCAAAGGGAAATCCAAACCTCCATGGTATCTGCAGGACCTCCCCCAGGAACACATCCTGCAGATACTGTGGAGGTTTGCTACTTACTGTGTGGTTTTGGCTGCTAACACACCACATTAGCAGTCAAAACTAATGTGGTGCAGTAGACATACCCCTTATATTTTAACCCATGTACATGATGGGTACTATTCAAAAAGCTCATCTCTAGTTGTTATAATGGGATTTTACACACTGTAAGGACTTTCATTATTTACTTATTAGGATGCAGACACTACTAATTCTACTATTTAGATAGTGCTATTGACATATCTCTTCTCCAGCCTAAATTAGAATGCTTGAAGTGTTTTAATAATTGTTAAAAAAAAAAAAGAGAAAAGAAAACAAGGTGATAACTTTTTATTAGACTACCATAACATATTTTTGGACTAGATTTCAAAGGTTTAATCCTTCTTCCTTAGGTTTTACAAATTCACCAAACTGCAAAAACATAATTTTTCTCCCAGTGATTAATTTTGATTCCTTGAAGTATAATTTTAGAACCTGCTAAAGATTGTGTCTCAATAACTTTAATTAAAGAGGAAAAATACTAAAAATTGGTTTTCTCAGAGGTTACAAATTGTAGCTAGAGTTGAGCTACCATGATGGCTTGCTAGTACCATTAACACAATGCAGTACACAACGTATGTTATTTTATTTATTTATTTATTTATTTATTTTGTCTGATTTGATATACCGCTTTATCATTAAATCAAAGTGGTTAGCACAACAAACAATCAAGATAATTGTGTGGTCAGAAACATGAAGTGGGTAAGTCGAGAAGAGTGGTGTGGGATGCAGTGTGCTAGATTTGCTGGTGAACTATATACATGGTGAGCTATATATATACATTCAAGACTAGAGCTATGTACAAAGATGAGCTATGAGCATGACCTACAGAAAGTTGTAGGGCTGCGTGTGTTGGGGGAGGTTGGTATCCGGTTCAGGTGAAGTCCTTGTAGTGTTCTGTAAAGAGAGTTGTTTTAAGCAGCTTTCTGAAGTCCTTGAGGTCGGTGGTTGATCTCAGATTGTCGGGGAGAGAGTTCCATAGGGCGGGCGCTGCCAGGGAAAGCGCCCTTCTTGATGTGTCCTGTCTTGTTTTAGCATGTGTTAGCATGCAATAAAGAGCATGTCAATGCTCTTTATTGCATGCTAACACAATACCACCCTTTGATAAGTCTAGCCCAAAGATGGCTGCTCATTTCCTATGGATGAGCACCTCTGGACCTAAGTAATGTATGCTTCAGAACATTGTCTGGACTCTGCACAGAAGAGGTGCACATAGAGTGAGCAACATTATAACAGGGCACCTCGGCAGGAAAGGTACATAAGTGGATAAGCTGTGCCTATTTTATAAAGCATCGCATGTGTCTATGCACTTGGCATTTACCCTATATGGACTGAATTTTTTTTTTGTTTTCATAATGATTGTGTACCTACTGCATGTGTAAATTGCTTGTGCATGCATATATCTCCAGATTTATTCATGCACTATCCATAAACATGTACACAAGCAATTTGCATGAACAATTCAATTTTAGCTCTCGAACGAATGGCCAGCCTGCTTAAAAGGTCCCATAAAAATTAACATTTTCATTGAGACATGAGTAACTTTGTATGTATATGTCATGGTAAAAATCGGCACATATTTGTGTTTTATGAAATGTCAGTGCTGCTCCACCCTTTCTCTGTCCCTGGGACTGCTTTATCATTTCAGTCAAAGTGGTTTATATTGTAACTTAAACTTGATAATGTACATTAAACAAGGATGTTCATAACTTTGATTTTTTTGAGGTAATGGAGGGTTAAGTGACTTGCCCAAGGTCACAAAGAGTGCTAGTGGGAACTAAACTCTGGTTCTCTTTGTTTTGAAGCCAGTGCTCTAACCATTAGGCTAATCCTCTACTCTAGACAAAATGGGGCTGATATTCTGAAACTCTAATCATAATAACTATGAAGATTGTCTAAGTAAGGGAGCCAAGAGAAATATTCAGACACATTATACAGACAGTGCCTCTGAATATCTCAATAGACTATCTTGGCAACCAACCATATTCTGATTTCTTTCCTTCAAGAATAGGACCACGCCATATACTCCACTGAACATTTCTTCAGACTAAAGATGACAGGGAAAGGACTACTTCTTGCTGACCTATCAACTATGCCAGGCAAAATGACTCCAATCAAAGCCACTAGAAGCAAAGGGTCCTGTGCAATTGGTACATGATAGATCAATTGAAATCGTGGACAACTTTAACCTACTTGGATCAGCAATCAATAAAGAAGCAACAAGCAGTCAAGAAATCAGACGGCACATTGCTCTTTGCAGAATGGCTATGAAAGACCTAGACAAGATTCTCAAGAGCAGAGATGTCTCTCTTTACAAAGATTTGACTTGTTCAAGCCATGGTCTTTTCAATAACATCATATGGATGTGAAAGTTGGACAGTGAAAAAGATAAGACAGGAAGAAAATTGATGCCTTTGAATTATGGTGCTGGTGGCGAATACTGCGTATGCCATGGACTGTGCGAAGAACAAACCAGTCAGTACTAGAGGAGATCAAACCTAAGATTTCTTTAGAAGCTCAGATGACAAGACTTCGACTTTCATACTTTGGACACATTTTGTGAAGAGAGAGATCATTAGAGAAAGACATCATGCTTGGCAAGATAGAAGGTCAACGCAAAAGAGGAAGGCCAGCAATGAGATGGATCGATACAATAACAGCAGCTATGGGTACCAGTCTGTCAACAATGAGCCACCTGACTGAAGACCGAACACAATTTAGGACAACTATCCAGAGGGTCACCATGAGTCGACTCCAACTCGACAGCACTTAATAACAGATCAATAGAACAGGAAGCATCATGCTTCTTTTCCTCTTTCTTGTCCCCTTAAGCTTAAAGGCGGCTGCAACCGGAACCCTTGCTTATACCTTGGTGGGGGATGGGGCGAGGGGAGAGACAAGGTTCAGACCAGGAGATATTTGCCTTTAACTTAGCATTGAAAGGTAGAAGAATTGACCAAAATAGTTTTCCCCACAGAAAAGCACCCCTTACATCCCCACACCACAAAAAGCATCCCTTTCCCCTTCCCCATGCCTTCAACTCCTACTCATTCAACAGAGGCTAAGCTGGTAGCTATGACTTTGAGATCAAAACCCAACCCCAGCTTGAAAACACCACTCTGATATGATTGCTAGCAAAAGTACTCTCGAGACTCCTACTGTTACCCCAAGTCAGATATTGGGTGTTTCGGGCAAAAGTAGTATCCACTTTCTCTTACTTTGCTGGTTCCATTATTCAAAATGGTGCTGGGTCATCAACATGGAGGGTCATGGAGAGCAGAAGATTAGCTTGTGCCAATTTGAATTACAATTTAGTAGTAGTAAAACTGGGTTAGAATGGGACTCATAAAGGTGATCATTTCTCGATAGTTAGATTGGAGACTGGATTTTTCACAGGAAAGTGGGATAAAATACATATATTGAAAAGATGTGCAGGGGAAAACTAAAGGAAAACTACTGGAGGTAAGTGGGGTGTGGTTTTTGAATATAGGGAATTCTTGGCTACTCGTGGCTTATTATCTCTTTAATGAGCACTGAGCGTGGGGGGTGTGGGGAGGTTGAGAGCTTCAGAGGATACCCTTGGGAACAAAGGTAACTACAACCCTTGAAGTAAATATAAATAAATAAGAAGTTTGCTGCCATCGGTAGTACTTATAATATATACAGACCAGACCAGATAGTACTTGTATTCAAACGGTACTGCCTCAAGATATACTTTACTGTAAATAGACTGGCCAATATGTAAATAGACTACCAATATTGTAACTGTAAAATGTACATAGTTTCCCCCAGTTCAATCCATGTTACGTTCCCTGTTATATGTAAACTTAGGACAGATCTTCCACTGTCTTAGAGTCATATTGTTGAATGTAAACTGCACTGATAACAAAGAGCGCGGTATAGAAGAGCTGTTAAATAAATAAATAAATATGTGTTTTTTACATGCATTTCCATGTGGTACACTTTAATTGTATTTCATTCATATTGGCCTGTTTTGGGGCAGTTTCTCCAAATGGGTTAGTTTTTTATTTATTTATTTTATTTATTTTATTTTATTTTATTTACATTCTCTTATATACCGCACTATTCTGCATCAGTGTGGTTTACATTGAACAAGCTGAAATTACATTGAACAGGGCATTATAACTTGGAGATAACTATTTTACAGGGAACATGGGCTAGTTTTGCACATATCATGACAGTCGTGGACCTCACTTCTAAGCCAGGGCATGGGGAGTATGATCTCAGTCTCTCAAATTTACTAAGGCTTGGCATAGTACATGCATAGTGCCAAAGAGAGCCTCCTGCTAGAGTTCGTAAAATTTAACATGTATGGGTATTTTGTCAAGAAGTGCTTGGAAATTCTTCTATTTCTGTATCTTTCTGCCACATTTTCATGGTCTCTGACTGCATTTCCTGGCTTTTCAGGATCTTCTGCCTTTCCATGTGATTCATAATGTAGTCGCTTGGAACTGACACCTCTATTATCAATGCTGTTCTGGTGTTTTTCTCCTTAACCACCATTTCTGGCTTCCTCGCATCCAGCTTTTTATCAGACAGAATTGGGAGTATCCCAGGTCCCAGTGCTTTTGGGGCACAGTGATGTTGTAATGCTTACTGAGTTTCCAATGGATGAGGCGTGCTACTTTATTATGTCTTTCTATATAGAAATTTTCTGCCATCGAACTTCACAGCCAGCTATGAGGTGAGTCACTGTTTCCAGGCCTTTCTTACAAAACTGACAGATGTCTATGTTGCCAGTTTTTTCAATGCTCGCTGTAAGCCATCTCATCCGTAAGCCGCTGTCCTGGACTGCAGCTATCAAGCTCTCATCCTTCGGTTTCAGTTCACCCCTCTTTAACAATTCATGGGTCCATTCCTGATTGATAAAGGGTTCCTGGAATAACACTCTGCATTTCCCATTGTATTTGTGCCTTTGCCACTTGTTTTTCCTGCTTTGTTGATCTAATTCCTTAAGAGGTTTTTGTCTTGTTTGCAAATTCTGTTACTGCCTTGCCTGTGCATGCTTGTGGATTTTCGCTCATTCCTTCTAGTCATCAGAATGCTTGTTCAAGTTTGATGATAGAGACAGATTCTGGATGAGTGTGGGACGCTGTCAAAAGCTTTCTTATAATCAATCCATGCTATACTGAGATTTCAGCTTTTCTTAGCACTGGCCATGATGGCCTTAGTCAAAATTAACTTGTTCATCTTTATAATCATACTTTTAACCTTAGGTGTTAAATTTTCCCTTTCCTGAAACCCTGTGTATTCATCTTTTTCCAAGTGGACTAGGAGCTCGATCTTGAATTCCTCTACCTCTGGGTCATTCTCCTCCCTTTCTTCCTCCTCTGCAGGTGATTGGTTGACCTGTCCTATAGTTACCTCAGTTCTGACATAGTGCAGTTCCAGACCTCCAAGCTCCATCTCTCTATCAACTGCTCTTTGTTTTTGTGTATTCCTTTCTTCTGGTACTCTCACCCTGTTCTTCTGTATGATATTGGCAATGTCATGTGGCATGTCATATGAGTTGCTGTTTACCATAGTTTGGTAATTAGGCCTCTAAAAATGGAATTTGATGGGAGATGATGATCATATTAAAAATAGCCATTTACTCATGTTAATAGCTAATTTTAATACAGTTCAGTTCAATGGCCCCCAGACAAACCTCTGACATACTATACAACATTTTTAAATCTGCAATCCAATTTTATAAGGAATTTGATTTTATGCTCCCATCTGAGTTCAGTTACTATGCAGAGAACAATTTTGAGAAGCATAAGCTCCCTGTAGGGAATCAATTATTTCCTCCGAGGCTGTTATTATCATCATCATGTCACGAATATCATGTAAGTTAACAATGAAATCACAACTGCATATTACTTGTAACATAGCCAACAATCTTTTACAAAGTTCAGAAAGCAAGATACATGACTATTTTTAGCTAAAGCAGAATATGATACCATAAAGTCAAAAACAAACAGAGTGTATACTCTCAGAAATCACAGACAGAAAAGCAAAGAAGGTAAATCACTGACCTAAATACTTATTAAGGATACACAACTTGAATTTCTTGTTACTAGTAATATGGATATTGGAAATGACTAAGGGAGTTATTTTTTGAATCCCTATTTGTGTTTTAAATGTGGATGCTGTGACTGAAAAACATGGAAGCTGCACCCATGTCTCCGCGTGCAACATATCAATCTCTGCAAGTCTCTGCCGGAGGACATTGCCAGACATGGCCTGGGCAACGAGCAGGGCCGGCCCGTCCATTGAGCAAGAATGTTGTTCGCACAGGGCCCCGCGCTTCAGGGGGCCCCGCGCGAACCACATTCTCGCTCAATGGACTGCTGCAGAGGGAGCCGGGGAAGCCCGCGCGAAGCCCCAGCTCCCTCTGCACAGCCCGCCAGCGTGAAGAGCCTTTACCTTCCCGCTGGCGGCTGTTTCAATGAAGCCGCGAATTCCGGGAGAGGTTAAAGGGCATTGCCTTTAACCTTTCCCGGCATTCGCGGCTTCATTGAAACAGCCGCCAGCGGGAAAGTAAAGGTTCTTCACGCTGGCGAGCTGTGCAGCGGGAGCTGGGGCCTCGCGAGGGCTTCCCCGGCTCCCTCTGCAGCCCCTTAGACGGCACGGGACTCTTCGGGGGGGGGGGGGGGCGGCTAGGACTGGATGGGGGGTGATGGGGGGGGAAACAGACTGGAAATGGGCGGTGATGGGGGGGGGAGACTCAAAATGGTCTGGGATGGGGAAACAGACTGGAAATGGGCTGTGATGGGGGGAACGGACTGGAAATGGGCTGTGATGGGAGGGTGGAACAGACTGGAAATGGGCTGTGATGGGGGGGAGAACGGACTGGAAATGGGCTGTGATGGGGGGGAACGGACAAATTGGGCTGTGATGGGGGGAAACAGACTGGAAATGGGCTGTGGTGGGGGGGGAGAACAGACTGGAAATGGGCTGTGATGGGGGGAACGGACTACAATTGGGCTGTGATGGGGGGAGGACTGCAAATGGGCTGTGATGGTGGGGGGGATAGGACTGCAAATGGGCTGTGATGGTGGGGGGAATGGACAAAATGGGTGTGATGGGGGTGAACTTCGACTGTAAATGGGCTGATGAAGAGCTGAATTAGGACTGGAAATGGGCTTATGGGGGCTGGAATAGGGCGAAGTGGGCTGACGAGGGGGCTAGGATTGGAAATTAGCTGATGGGGGAGCGTGGAGGAAATGGGCTGATGAGGGACTGGAATGGAACTGGAAAAGAGCATATGGGGGCTAGGACTGGAAATGGGCTGATGAGGAGCTAGGATAGGACTAGAAATGGGCTGATGGGGGGAACGTAGACTGCAAATGGGTGATGGGCTGGAATAGGACACTGGAAATGGGCTGATGGGGGCTGGAATAGGACTGGAAGTGGGCTGATGGGAGTTGGAAAAGGGCTGGAAATGGGCTGATGGGGAGCTTGGAGTGGAAATGGGCTGATGGGGGGGGGGCTGGAATGGAACTGAAAAACAGCATATGGGAGGCTAGGACTGGAAATGGGCTGATGTGGAAGCTTGGGAGACTGGGACTAGAAGGGGGCAGATGCTGGGTGGGTCTAGAACTATAAAGGAGCTGATTTTGGGGGAGGACTAGAAAGGGATGGGAAATGAGAATGGAGAGGGGAAAAGATATTTTGTGTGGGAGGGAAGAAAAGTCTACGAAGGGCCGGGTATTGGAAGAGTAAGTGTAGATTGAGAATGGAAGGGTGAAATATGAGTGGATCATAAAGCAATAAGGAAAGAAATGGAGGAAAGAGCAAAAGGGGAAAGATCAGTATGTTAATGAAGATATAGAGAAAAAATTTGGAAACAAATCTAAAAGAGAAGAAAGGAAAATGGATAGCTCACAGAAGACACAAAGAAACCAGAAGAAAGTGACTGGAGCAATTGCAACTGAAAATAAAATGCACAAGCAACAAAAGGTAGAAAAATACTTTTTTATTTTGAATTTATTAACTGGAATATATCAGCTCTGGGAAATGTGCATTCATCTTTTATGTTTTGTTTAGTACAAGAGGAAATTAATTTATAGTTTTATTTCTCCAGTGTTGTTGTACATCCCAAGTTTGGCTTTTGGGGTTCCCAGTTTAATTATTGTCTTCCTATTTCTAAATTGTGATCCCTTGTTCTTTGGTGACGGTCTATATTCTGCATTTTAACCAAGCTGAGGTATTCTGTTCATGTAGTTTCTATTTGACCATGTCACTTGTTCTCTTTCCCCAGTAGGAGATGCATTGGTATTCTCTGAGATGTATTGGTTTAATATTTGCAGTGTTGCCTTTTGATAGGTAGGGTTTGGTGCTTTGTGAGTCCTGGCAGAGCTGTTATGATATGGTGGATTTGCTATGAGTTCTAAAAGGTCAGTGTTTATAGTACTTCCTAATGGGCCTGGCGGTTGGCACTGGAATATAGTAACATAGAAATCTATTAGTCTTTCTTTATCCAGACACTCATTAAGAAGCATGTTTACTAAAAATGCATGTTAACATTATGCAAATATTTATGCAAATGAGGCTCCCTATGCAAATGAAGCCCCACAATTAATCTCCGCACATGGCCCCGCACCCCTCTTGGGCCGCCCCTGGCAACGAGTGCACGTCCATGAGATATTTCACATAGGCAAGAAATGTGTACGGCAGATTTCTCAAATGTGCCAATCTACACCTGCCATAAATCACAATGAATGAAGGGAATTTGTTGTCTCTTGGGACTGCTGGTGGTGTTGTGACTGGAAGAACTTGCCATGTGAATCCTTGGCTCCTGTCTTCTGTGTCTCTGTAGGTGTCTTTTTTTTTCTTGGCAGTGTATCCTGTGTCCTTCTCAAACCTCTCCTCATCCTTCTTTCCAAGACCCTGTTTGATTCCAACTCCCTCCGCCAGTGTGCCTCTCCTAAACCCCTAATGAAACAGAGGTATGGTGCATCTGTCTCCCATCTGCCTAGTTCCCTGCTGCCTGTATGCGCACGCCCCAGTATTCCTACAGGCTCTGTGTCTTTGTGTGGTTCCCTTCTTCCAGTCTGTGTATGCCCCAGTATTTCCTGCAGCCTCTTATCTCTGTGTAGTTCTCTGTCATCCATCTCTGTATGCCCAGTGTACCCTGCAGTCTCTATATCTCTGTGTGGCTCCCTGCTGCCCATCTGTGCATGTCCCAGAGCAGTCTCTGTTTCTCTGTGTGGTTCACAGTTGCCTGGTTTTTTTTGTTTTTTTTTTGGGGGGGTGGGGTACATGTGCAGTGCTGTGGGTGTTGGAAGGGGAAGTCACTGGGTGTTGGTGATTTATTTATTTTATTTTATTTATTTAGTATACATTTGTATACCGCTACTTCCAGCGATCAGCAGCGGTTTGATTACAGATTGGAAATTGTCAAATCATGACAGGAATTTTTTGAGGTATAAACACATTGATTAGACAGGAAAGCACAGCACACAGAGAACTATTTTACAGGGAACATGGGCTATGGAGGGTTAAGTGGCTTGCCCAAGACCACAAGGAGCACCTGTGGGACTAGAAACCCCAGTCCTTCCGGCCCAAGGTTGCTGTCCTCTAGTGGGATTTGAACCCCCGACGTTCCGGCCCGAAGTACCTTGCCCCAACCACTAGGCCACTCCTCCACTCCTGACTCAATGATGGAAGACATTGGGTGCTGGTGGTGGGAGGCAGGAGTTACAAATGAGATGAACACATTAATTGTACTATCCCTGCTGCATGAGGCCCACAGGAAGCACAGGAAAGCCACCACAAGGAACCTATATCAGTGGGTCTACAGGCCCAGGACCCATTTCCTGGACCTTATGAATAAGCAGTACCTCATCAGGTTTCATTTTGACAAGGCCTCTATCCACCATCTCTGCCAGGAGCTAGAATAACACCTTTGCTCCACCACAAAAAGGGGGGGGGGGGGGCTTCCCATGCCCTTCTACCTCAAGATCACCATGGCACTCACTTTTCTAGCACTGGCAGTTTTCAGGCTTTGTTGGCTTCCACTGCAAGCCTCAGCTATTTACAGTTCCTGAGGGTCCTTCTAATTCGCACAGTGCAACATGTAGGCTTCCCACAGACCATGAAGCAGAGGCAGCAAACCATGATCCAATTCCATGAGATAACCTGCTTGAAATTGATATTAGGGTTCATCAATTGCACATTTGTGACTCTTCAGCCCGATAAGAGAGGGAATCACCTACCGCAACAAGAAGGCATGCCACTCATACAACATGCAGGTGGTCTGTAATGCACAGGGGACGATAACAGATGTCTTTCCTAGGTTTCCAGGTTCCTGCAATGACTCCTGCATCCTTGTGCACTCTGGCATCTACAAGAGATTTGAGACTGGAAACATCACTGGTGGATTGCTGCTAGTTAAGCCCTATACAAGCCTACTCCATCATCTAGACATGCACATGTTGGAGGTTCCACCATTCCCTGGGAGCTACAGCACCTGGCAAACAAGAGCCCAGGGCTGCAGTGCCTACCCAGCACATAATACACCCTGGTGTAATACCTAATATGATTCTGCTCTCCATTTGCATATGCAGAGAGGGGACAGACCAAGAGCCTTATGTTTTATTTATTTATTTACATTCTCTTATATACCATGCTATTCTGCATCAGTGTGGTTTACATTGAACAAACTGAAATTACATTGAACAGGGCATTATAACTTGGAGATAACTATTTTACAGGGAACATGGGCTATGGAGGGTTAAGTGTCTTGCCCAAGACCACAAGGAGCACCTGTGGGACTAGAAACCCCAGTCCTTCCGGCCCGAGGTTGCTGTCCTCTAGTGGGATTTGAACTCCCGACCTTCCGGCCTGAAGTACCTTGCCCCAACCACTAGGCCACTCCTCCACTCCAATGTTCTAAATCTCAGTCAACTTTCCGCTAAAAAGCCTTCATCAGGGGTCTAAAAGTAATATAAACAAACAATTCAAACATAAATACATATAAAACACATCAAAATAAAACATATACATTATATAAATATATGGCCTGGTTCCATCCCGGATGTAGAAGTCCTCTATGCACCCGGCCGGTACCGGACGCACAAAGGGTGTTGCGATTCTGATCCAGCGGGGCATGTCTAGCCCCGCGAGATCAGAATCGCAAACAGGCCTGTACATGCAGGCCGGGACCTTGATTCAGCCCGGCCTGCATGTACAGGCCTTGCCTGACTAACTCAGTTAGGGTTTTTAAATGGACCTGCGGTGCCATGGCGTCCAGTTGCCATGACACTGTGGCTCCATTTAAAAGCCGCGATCCCTGGCTGCCAGCCTCCAAATTGCTTTTCCCACAGCCCGACCCCTGATCTAGCTTCCCAGGGCCAGGGCCAGGGCCAGGGCCGGGCTGTGAGTTATGCCCTCTGCCCCTTGTCGCCCCTTCCCAGCCCCGGGCCTGCTGATCCTGCCGCATTGGGGAAGTTATTCTACCTTGGAGGTGGAATAACTTCCCCGTTCAAGTCGCCGGCCCCAGACATACAGGGCCGACATTAGAATCGGCCCTGTATGTCCTGGGCCGGCGACCGCCCACTGCCCGACCTGATTCCGCCCCTGATCTGCCTCTTTCCTGCCTCATCTACCTTCTCCATACAACACGAGACGTCCATCCTTCATTTCATTTCTCAGAATGAACCCCATACTCTATATAGTGGTTAGAGCAGCAGACTGGTGATCAAGAGACTGGGATTTGATTCCCACTGGCACTCCTTGCGGCCTTGGGTAAGTCACTTTAACCTCCAATGTCTCAAATGTGCCAATCTACTTCTGGTCACTCCTTGCCAAGACAACTCAGGAGCTGCTGGGTTACCAGGAGGCAGAATTGACTCAATGGTACACATTGCATTTTACTGTAACTACATACACAAAAGGAAGGAAACATGCCAGACTTACAATTCAAAGATTCAAAAATAATCATGAATGGTTGCCCTAAGGCAAAACATGTGGAACCCAATTCAGAGAGGAGGATGTTTGGGCAGCCCAGATATCCCCGAGGAAGACGGGCCCATTAGGACCAGATTCTGGATCACAGGAACAAAACGTTCCCATGGTATACAGAATCGGCCCCGAGGACGGCTCAGTGTGCCCATACCTGCCTGTGGGGACGTCTTCCCCTCAGGCTCCCATGGGTGCTGTGGCTCAGCCCCCCATCTTCCCCACTGTCTGACTCATGGCTGGCCAGATGGGGCCTGGATCGGGCGGCGGGGACCCTTTCACACCTGGCTCTGGCCCCATGGGGAGATCCCCACCACCCGATTACTGGATTTCTGTTGCTTATTCCACCTTGAATGTGGGATATGGAGCACATCCCCTTTGACCTGGCAGCACATACAGGGCCATGACCTGAATCGGCCCTGTACATCCTGCCAGGCTGGCCTGCTCCCGTTCTACCCAGATACTGTCCCTCCTGCCGGCTCTCCCCATCTTGCTGCTCAGGATGTCCAGGGAGAGCAGAAGGGAGAATAGGGTCCAGAGGGCTTGCAGGGCTGCATGTTCCTCTGGAACATGCAGCCCTCCAACCCACATCTCAGAATCGGGCCCATAGAAAATCTAAAGCATCATAATAAAAAATATATTATATAAAATATATTGACAAGGACTTTTGCATTCAAAAATATATTAGCAATCAAGTCATTAGAATATCCAAAAAGAAAAAAATCAAAGGAATATTAAGGGGGACATTCAGTAGTAACAGCGGCTAGTGCTTGTAATGTGCCTAGCAATCACTGCTGAATTCTAACCCCTGATATTCGATGCCATGGCCAATTTATAGCCACTAGCATTGAATATCTGGGTCACCGCAGAACTTGGAAGCTAATTGGACAGTGGAAATATTGAGCTGCTGCCCAATTTTCTTCTGTGGGTAAAGCTACGCCAGCCATTACAACACCTGACTTTACCCACTTGTTGCTAACTGGGCAGTGGCTCAATGTCGCTGTTGCCTGGTTATCAATAGGTGCTGCCTCAGCTCCACCTGGGAACACCCATGACATGTCTCGATGCTAACCACGTTCAGGCAAGTCACTTAACGCTTCATTTCTTCAGATACTAAAATAGATTGTAAGCCCTCTGGGGATAGGGAAATATCCATACTACCTGATTGTGTAACTCAGTTTGAGCTATTAATGGAAAGGTACAAACTAGGTAATAAATAATTGGGGTGACTGGAGAAGTTTTAGCAGGCTGGAAGCCCATGCTGGCCATGTCTCCCTGGATGGTACAATATTGCACACATTATGGTCATGGGGTGGGGAGAGTTGCAAGTATGACGATGGAAACATATTGCCAAAATATAGCCCAATTTATTACAAAGTCCACCTGGGCCACTTGCACAAGTCTGTGCATTTACATTGCCAAATGATTTCTACCCTACTCCTATTGATCTTCCTCCTGACTGGGGTTCTTGGTTAGAGATGCATGCCACAAGCTGCTGTATGGCCTCAACCATGGCATGTATCTTCATTCTCAGTCCTTTGAGGTACACAATCATGAGGTCCTGTGACATCGTGACTGCAGCAAAGCCCTGCTGCACCTTCTGTCACAGAGATGTGAGATGCAGAAGAAATTTACATTTCACCAAGGCCCAGGGGATCTCATGGTGATGCACCTGGCCCACTATGTTGGCAGGATAGACAGGCTGGTTTACCATATGAGTTATTCTGCATCCTGTCCACTTGCCTCATCTCCCCTCCATCCCCTCTCCTATATCTCCCCTCCCCATCCCTCTTCCTTTCCCATACCTCCTCTCACACTTCTTCCTCCCCCTCTCCACCTATACCTCCCCATCCCAAGCCTCCTCCACATCCTACCCTTCCCTCCCCCTCCCATAGCTCCCCTTCCTCTCTCTTCCCTCCAGATTTGGCTTCTGTAATGCTGTGTCTCCACAGAGACCATCCCCAGTATGGTCCATGAAGTCATCCTGCTCCTTGACAAAGGTGATTTATTTATTTATTTATATTTTTTATTTATTTAGCAGCATTTTTATACAGCCGTATCTACAAGCCATGGCGGTTTACATGGAACAACAAACTAAACATTTTACATAGGACATTTGTTAAAGGTTAAGTTAACTGAACACTTTGGGTAGTTCTCGTTCCAGGCATTATCTGAAAGTTGGATGGTGAAAAAGACAGGAAGAAAATTGATGCCTTTGAATTATGGTGCTGGTGAAGAATACATTGTACACCATGGACTACTACTACTATTAATCATTTATATAGTGCTACAAGTCAGTACTAGAGGAGATCAAGCCTAAGCTTTCTTTAGAAGCTCAGATGACAAGACTTTGACTTTCATACTTTGGACATCATACGAAGAGAGATATCATTAGAGAAAGACATTATGCTTGGCAAGGTTGAAGGTCAACACAAAAGAGAAAGACCAGCAATGAGATGGATCAATACAACAATGAGCCACCTGAGCCACAGTTTAGGACAACTATCCAGAGGGCTGCCATGTGTTGATACCGGATCAATGGCACTTAGCAACAACACCAGGACATAGTGTAACAAACTACAACAGATAGGACTATGTAATAACATCCTCAATTGGTTCACATCATACTTGGAAGGGCGAACACAACAAGTCAAATGCGACCAAAAGAAATCACTGCAATTCCCAGTCATGCAAGGAATACCACAGGGCTCAGCCCTATCATCAATGCTCTTTAACATCTACATCCAGCCCATATGCAACATCATCAAGCACCATAAACTACACTATCACATTTATGCTGACGACATCATGATATACGCTCCAATCAACCTACTAGCACTAAATACCACAACAATAACCAAATGACTCAAAGACATGAATGACTGGCTCATAGCCAACAACTTAACGGTCAACTGTGATAAAAATGAGGCAATGTTTGTCACCAGGAACCCCGCCTTCATACCTCCACAAACTATCAGCATCTTAGACAAACATATAG
Source organism: Ichthyophis bannanicus (assembly GCA_033557465.1). Classification (NCBI taxonomy): domain Eukaryota; kingdom Metazoa; phylum Chordata; class Amphibia; order Gymnophiona; family Ichthyophiidae; genus Ichthyophis; species Ichthyophis bannanicus. Next base: position 1,474,998,986 of record CM066032.1, read on the forward strand.
TAGTCAAAGAAGAAGTTAAGTATCTAGGCATCACAATGGACAGAGCGCTGAACCTGAAATCCCACATCACCAAAACAGCAAACAAGGCCTATCAACGTTTGAGGACCATCAGACAAATCAAGCCGATACTCCGTCAGGACCACTTCCGCACAGTGTGCCAAGCACTCATCACACCACTGTTTGACTATGGAAACTCACTATACCAAGACCTCCCTCAGCAGACACTACACCCACTACAGATGGTGAAAAACACCACAGCACACATCATTACAGACACTCCAAGAACAGGGCACATCACCCCTGTCTTACAACAACTACACTGGCTCCCAATGCTGGCAAGAGCTAAATACAAAACAATAATGATCATCTTCAAAATCATTCACCATCTCTCTGCAGATGTAATTCAAGCCGTTATAACAAGAGATATCAGCAATAGACCAAGAAGAACCAATAACGACAACATGATTGGCACACCTGCAGGCTATCAAAAAACCAAGCAAACAATTTCAAATAGAGCTCCATCACTACTGGCGTCTACACTATGGAACTCCCTCCCAACGAGCCTGAGGGCACTCAATGACATCACAGAATTCCGCAAAGACCTCAAAACACTATTTATAGAATCATATGAACATTTAGACAACAGCCCATACCCATACCCAAACAGAAACACAACCACCTCCGCCACTCATCCTAGGCACGCACTCATCCTACCTACACACAAGATTATTATATACGTTATTAAATACCCTCTTGTTAAATGTTGCCCTCAATTGTACTGTCTAAATGGTGCTGAGTAATTGTTCTGTCTAAATGTTTACAAATAACCGAATGTTAAATGTAACCCTCCAATTGTGATGTGACGTGACCACCTTGATTGAAGGATAAGGTGGAATACAAATCTGTCTAAATAAATAAATAAATAAACATCTCCCTTGTCCCTCCTTTCCTCTAGGGTATACATATTTACATCTTCAATTATGTTCTCATGCATCTTCTGGCCCCTGCTGATGGTCGCATGGTGGTGTGCTGGAGCCACACTCTATCAGGGCATTCCATGCCTTCAGCTGGATGTGCCGTGCCATGGTGACAGGACACCACTTCATTGGCATACCAGCCAGAGGGTTGTGCGGTCTGGATGGGCAGCCCAGGGGACATTCTAGGTGCCCGATTCCACAATTAAGGGTGCATTTAGCTCCTGTGGTTGCGGAATCAAGTACAACCTAGCCCAATCCAGGTTTTAGGTGTGCCCAGGCGTGCACTGTATGGAATCGGCCTCATAGTGAATCTGAGGACTAAAGTGAAATCAATAGACTTCACCCAAAATGTAACATCCCCCACACACATCAAAAGAAACACCCTCAACCTAATCTTCACCCCCACCACCCCAATCCACACCAGTAACTATAAGCTCTACAAACCCATCCATTTACATTTTTCTGGCCACAGCCTCACCACCTTCTCTCTTACCATCAAATCCCAATAACAGTCTGAACAACAACTAACCACATAATGTTTCAGACACTTCAACAAGGAAGAATTTTTGGAGTACACCATGACAAAAATACAAATGGACACATCAGATAAACAATAATGACTGACACCTGGAACAAAGTGCTTGGAGATGCAGCGAAAATACCACCTAATCAATACAACTCCCCAAAAAAACACCATACCACCAAAACACCTTGGTACACCCAAACCTTACGACAAATAAAAACCAAACTAAGACAATTAGAATGAAGATGGTGAAAAACTATACAGATCAAAGATCGCTACAAATACCTAATGATACTCCAAACTTACCATATGGCCACAGGAATATATGGCCACAGAAATATCATACCAAGATCATCAGCACCTCTATCAATCACCCACGTGAATTATTTGATATAGTCAAACGCTTCACTACAGCTACCAACCTCGACCAATCATCAACCATGAACAACTAGCTGTTCACTACAAATAACTACAACCTCAACAAGACCCCGCTACCTCCGTGCCTACCACCTCTACTTCACCACTGGACTCATGCCCAGAAAACTGGATAAAAGCTTCAAGGAACAAACTTAACCCATTCATTACCAAACTAACCAATACAGCTCTACAACAAGGAACAATGCCAAACTGTCTCAAACTCTCCTCCATCTGCCCCACATTAAAGAAACTAAACCTCAACCTGTCAGACCCAGCATCCTACAGACCCATCCCTAGCAAAAATCATCAAGAAAACTATACAACTCCAACTTCAAGACCACATAGATGAGAACTGTTTACTTGACCCACAACAACATGGCTTCCGCCCACTGCATGGAGTTGAAATTCTAATGACATTGCTTATCAACACTTTAACCCAAGGAATACAAGAGCAATCAAAAACATACCTAATGATATTCTTAGACATCTCCACAGCATTCAATACAGTCAACCATGGCATTCTCCTCCAGCAACTACAATCATATGGCATCAGAGAAACTGTCTTCAAATAGTTTAAATCCTTCTTCATGAACAGACACCAACAGATAAAAATAGGCACGACCACATCCAACAAATACAAACAATCACAAAGTGTACCTCAAGGTTCTACACTCTCCGCATCCCTTTTCAACCTATATCTACAACCCATCTGCTCAATCATTAAAAACCACATGATTCATTTCCACCTCTATGTGGATGACATCATGCTCTATTGTCCACTACTCACCAAACAACCATCTTACACACAAAACCAGAACTGCTTCAAGGAAATATCCAACTAGCTTACAACGAACAACCTATCAATAAACTACAAAAATATAGAAGTCATTTTATTACAAAGGACTCTTCATTCCCCTCCCCCCAACCTCAATCACTCTAAACAACAGCCAGATAAATGTTAAAACAGAGCTAAAATACCTAGGAATACCTTGACCAACAGTTCTCCTTCAAAACTCATAAAACAAAAACAGCTAATATAATATACCACAAAACTAAGACCCTACAGTGACTCTTTATCTTTATTTGCAAGGCTTGATATACCGCTTGTGCATAAGCGTCAGAGTGGTGTATAATAAAACACAGGCTGCTAGAAAAAGCAAAGAGAGAAAGGAGGGAGGAGTGGCTCAATGGTTGGGACAGGTTACCTCAGGCCGGAGGGACTGGGGTCTCTAGTCCTATGGCGATTTCTTGTGGCCTTGGGCAAGTCACTTAACCCTCCATTGCCTCAGGTACATTTAGATTGTGAGCCCTTTAGGGACAAGGGAATAAAAAGTACCTGTTAGTAAATACATACGTGTAAACTGCTCTGATGCGCAAGTAAAGGGTGGTATATCAAGTGCCTAAACCATAACCATTGCCATTAACTACAGAAAAGAGAAGATATAGACAAGAGGAAGATATAGACAGGAGGAAGAAAGACATCCACCATCAGTTTTCAGGAGACGAGGGGATGGGAGGGAGGGAGGGAAAGAGAGATAAGGAGCTGGGGGGGGGGGGTGTTATGTTTGTCATGGCTTGTAGCTGGGGGGGGAGTTAAGATGTTCAGAGGAGGGGAGATCAAAGGCCTAGAAGAAGAAGTGGGCCTTAAGAAGGACTTTGAATCATGGGAAAGATAGTTCTGTGCAGAGTGAGTGTAGGAGTGAGTTCCAAAGGGCTAGACTTAGGAAAAAGAAGGCAGAATGGCAAGTGAGTTCAAGATGAGCTTGGGAAGGAGACAGAAGAAAGAGACAATTACCATGTGTGGAATGAAGAAGGTGGGGGGCGGGCTGAAGGTGAATGAGATAGGCAAGCTACTGGGGTGTACCAGTGTGGAGGACTCTGTGGGTGATGATGAGCAGCTTATAGATGAACTGGACCTTAATGGGAAGCCAGTGAAGGTTGAGGAGGAGAGGAGTGACATGAGGAAATGAGGGTGAGTGGGTGATAAGGCGAGTGGTGGTATTCTAAACAAGGTGAAGGTGTCGAAACTGATATTGCAGAAGGCCTGTGAGAACTGAATTACAATAATCCAAATGGGAAACCATGAGAGATAAGACAAGAGTGGTGAGAGAGGAGGGAGAGGAGGGAGGGAGAGAAGACCGGACAGCATGGATTTTGCGAAGATGAAAAAAAGAACAACGGGTTAGCACAGAGATGTGTTGGTGGAAGGAAAGCGAGGGGTCCAGGGTGACACCAAGATAATGGAGGGTGGAGATGATGGAGATTGGGGAGGCAGAGAGTGTAGGAGATGGGAGGGGAGGGAGCACCGAAAGAGAACCAGAGAGCAGCAGACTTAGAGGGGTTCATGTGAAGGAAGTTGCCGGCAAGCCAAATGATGATATGTGCAATACAGGTGTCGAGGGCAGTGAGGTCAGGGGCCAGGGGACTAGTGTGATACAAAAGTAGGATGTCATCTGCATAATAGTAGGCAGAAATTCAGGATTGCTGAATGAGCAAGGCAAGCGGTGCAAGGAAGACATTGAAAAGAAGAGGGGCGAGAACAGAGCCTTGGGGAACACCACAGTGAAGGGGAAATGAAGGGGAGACAGTGCTGCCTGACTGAACTGCGAAGGTGCAAAAGGCTAAGAAGGAGTGGAACCACTGAAGAACTGTCCTGTGAACCCCAAGATCAGACAGGCAAGTGAGAAGGGTTCGGTGATAGACAATGTCAAAAGCAGAAGAAAGATCCAAAGAGAGAGCAACAGAGAGGTCACCACAGTCGTGGGAATGATAGATCTCGCTTATCAATGCCAGAAGGGTGGTTTCAGTGCTGTGACCAGATCTAAAGCTGGATTGACGGGGTGAAGTGAAAGAGTCAAATCAAGATGTGCAGAAAGTTGTGTGAAGACGAGCTTTTTGAGAACTTTAGAAAGGAAAGGGAGGTTGGATACCGGGCACCAGTTTGCTGGGACAGCAGGGTTGAGATTGGGCTTCTTCAGAAGGGGACGGACAAGGGTGTGCTTCCAGGTAGTGGGAATGAGACCAGAAGTGAGACTAGTGTTGACCATAAGTAAGATATTGGGGAGAAGCGTGAGTGAAGGGTCAAGAAGCCAAGAGGAGGGGAGCGAGTCAAGTGGGCATGTGGTCTTGTGGGAGGTGGTGATGGCTTTGATAAGCTCACAGGACGTGACAGGCTGGAATGTATGCCAGGTGTGAGGAAAGGTATGAGACAAGGGGGGGGAGAGAACGTAGAAGAGAAGGAGGCGGGAGAGAGGGGGAGAGAGGAGGAGGGCAGGATTGGAAGGAGGAGCGGAGGGACTGGATCTTGTCGGTGAAAAATGAATCAAGATGAGCTGGGCTTGCGGCATCTACAGAAAGGGCTGATGATGCAGGGGAGGTAGGTGAGGAGAGAAAATGCAGGACCTGATGGAGACGTTTGAAGGAGTTGAAGGAGGATGAAATATGATTCGAATAACATGACTGCTTGGCGGTGGTAGTCATGGATCAGTAGTGCTGATGGCAGTGGCGGAATGATGCAAAAGAATTGGGGGAAGGGCATTTGCTCCAAATGCATTCTGTACGGTGAAGATAAGTATGCTGCAGATACAAACCGGGATGATACCATGGGTTGTGAGAAGATTGCTTGAAGGAACAGGATGGAGGGGAGCTAAACTGTTGAGGGTGGAAGAGAGGGTGGAAGTCCAGGTGTCAACCTGCGTAACCAATGAGAGGCTAAAGAAGTCTGATGGAAAGAGAGAGTCAGCTGGGGGAAATCATTGAAAAGTAAGCAGAGTGATGTGATGCTTGAGGTGCTGGGGGAGAGGGCCGGTGGTCCTCACCTTGGTGACCTGTAAGAAAGGGAGAGAAAAGGGAAACAGAAGACACAGATGATCAGTCCAGGGAAGGGGGAGAGACGAGATGTGGGAAAGAAAGTAAGGGGAGCAGGTGGGGGAAAGAATAAGATCCAGAGTGTGCCCTGAGGCATAGGTTGGACAGGGAACATGCTGGGTGAGGCAAAGATCATCAAGGAGTGACTGGAGAACCTTGTCCCGCTGCCTGGTTGGGGAATGTAGGTGGTTGTTGAAGTCACCCAGGACAGCGAGGTGGGGGGACAGAAGGGATATTTCTGAAAGAGAAAGCAGGAGGGAATCTCAAAGATCAGGGCGAAGTGAAGGAGGAATATAAAGGAGGAGGAAGTACATGGGAGAAGATGACCCAAAACGGAGAAGGAGGGATTCTGGATATCGGGGGGAAGAAGAGACAACTGTGAAAGGGAGTGAAGTTTGGTAGATGACTGCCACACCAATGCTGCTGAGATTAAGGTGCGGGGTGTGGTAGGTGAAATATTCAGGGGGAGGGAGACAATGATGCAGGAGGCCTCCTCCCCCTCATGGAGCCAGGACTCTGTGAGGAAGAGTGCCTCTAAGGAATGTTGAGTCATTAAGTCATGTACCAGGTGGGTATTTGCGTGGAGCGAGCAGCAATTTAAGAGGGCAAAAGAAAGAATAAGCATAGAGGAGGCCAACAAAGGAGGGGGGGAGTGATGTGAGAGATTGAGCGGGCGAGCAGGGAAGGAGGTTGTTTGCTTTGCAAGTGACAAAACCTGGCGGGGGAGAGCAGGTGGGAGATAGGCAACACCCACAGAGGACTGGGATAGCAGCCATACAGATAGATGGTGAACAGAGAGGCGCAGAGACTGAGAACACAAGTAGAGACTGACAAAATGGGAGGCACAGGGCGGCAGATAAAAGCAGCATAGCAAGACCAGAGGATGCTGAAGTGTGGAAGGAGAAAGAGAGTGACCCACAGGCACCTGGCACTCCAATTGTCACCCCGAGGAGCTCGCCCAAGGAGCACTTCTTGCTCCTTGGGCACGCTCCTTCGGTGCGGGATGCAGCAGACAGGCTTCTTTATGGAATGGTGTACCTGGATGCAGATGCGGACACGTTTCATGCATCACCGTCACTTCTGGGAGGTGGGACCAAGCGTCAGTGAGGCACAAACAGTACAGGAAGGCAATGCAGGACCTGGAGAGAAGGGAGACAAGAAGGAACAACAAGCAGATGGTAATTCCAGCAAGTACAGGCAGGCAGGACTCAGCAGCAGGACTCCTCCTGCTCCTTTAACCAGAAGACTTTTGCTCAGCACTCCAAGCTCTTACTCTCTCACATGCTGACTACTACAACAGACTTGCCACAGTCTTCCCTCCTCCCTTTCAATCTGCACTTCACACAGATGCACATATGATACAGAATGCTGTCAAATTTGACCACATTACCCCTATCCTAAAGCAGCTCCACTGGCTGCCTTTCATAAGCAGAATTAAATATAAGACCTTGCTACAACACAGAAAGCACTACACTCACACCCTCCCACCGTCCTACAATCCCTCCTTCAGAAGTTCACCACAAACAGATCACAGAGATATATTACATTAACAAGCTCAAAATACCACAATCAAACACAAAATTTAATCAACACATCTGCCAAAGAGCATTTGAACTTTCCACACCATCCCTTGGGACTCTCTACCCATCACCATAAGGATCATCACTGACCTTGCCTCTTTCCACAAACATTTGAAAACCCACTTATTCACCGAACACTTTGGACCCACTGATTAACCTATTCACTAACATGACAAAAAACATGTGGAATGCATTTATAATAGAATTCACATTCTATAAATAATTAAAGAACATACTGATAGGTATAACTACTGCAAGTGTACATAGTTCAATGATTGATAATAATTGGTTAACATATATGTAAATCTATTTTGATTGTTCACTTTAATGTTATCCTGTTCTATGTATCTAAGAGGCTTGTTTACTAAGTAGTAGTAGTGGCTTCCGACCGATATCGGAGCCACGGCCCCATTGAATTCAATCGGGTCACGGCTCTGATATTGGTCGAAAGCTGCTACCGCTGCTTAGTAAACAAGCCCCAGTTAAATATCTGTTCCATGTAAAAACTATTTTGTTCAATATAAACCACTTTGATCCGGAGAAAAGCAGTCTATAAAAACTGCTAAATAAATAAAATAAATAAATAAAGTATGGTAAGATGCACATAAGTAGTGGACAAGAGAGTGAGGAGCATCAGGATCTAAAAGCAGCTTCAAAGAGGTGGGTTTTAAGCCTGGATTTTAATAGGGCTAGAGAAGGTGCCTAATGCACAAACTCAGGTAGTTTGTTCAAGGCATATGATGCAGCAAGATGGAATGAACAAAGTCTTGAGCTGGCGGTGGCAGATAAGCGCACAGATAAAAGGGATCTTCCAGAGGAGTAGAGTTCCCAAGGGGGATTTAGAGTGAGATAACAGAGGAAGGGTAATGAGGAGCCACAGAATGAATGCACTTGTAGGTCAGTAGTAGAAGTTTGAATTGGATGTGGAAACTGATAAGAAGCCAATGAAGGGACTTGAGAAGAGGCATTGCACGAGCATAGTGAAACTGGCAGAAGATTAGTTGTGCAACTAAGTTTTAAACAGATTGAAGGGGAGAGAGATGATTCAGAAGGAGACCAGTGAGAAGCCATTACAAAAGGTGGGAGGTGACTAGTGAGTGGATAAGGAACGTAGTAGTATGAGTATAAAGGAAGGGATGAATTTTGCTGATATTATAGAAAAAGAAGCAGCAGGAGAAAGACAGAGTAAAGTCAAAGATGACCCCAAGATAGCAAGCTGGGGGAACATCCACAGAAATAGAGAAGGTAGGTAGGGGGGAGGTTGGTTTAGGAGCTCAGTTTTGGCTATCTTCAATGTCAGATGGTGGTGAGAAATCCAGGCAGCAATGTCGGATAAGCAGGCAGAGATCTGGGACTGGATTCCTGGAGAAAATTCAGACACAGACAGGTAGATCTCAGATGATGAAATATCAACAGAAATCAGGGAAGCTAACAAAGCTTGCAACACAGTAATAATAGAAGATTTCAATTACCCCGGTATTGACTGGGTCAATATTATATCAGATCAAAACCCAAATACCCAACCAGGTCTGGAAACCTATATCACAACAAAAAAGCCCTGGTTTATCCAGAGAAAACCACCATTGAAATTACACAAAATTTTTTGATGGAAAGGCCATCAAAGTGCAAAGGACTTCACCTCACACCACTGCCGTCCATCCATTTTATTCGAAAACCAATAAAAATTGGCTTGAAATCTATTATACAAAATTACTTAGCTGGATAAGGCTGTGATAGATTTTCATCAAACGACCATCAAAGATGACGTGTCACGTTTTGGGGATCATCACGTCTTCCCCTGCCTCAGGTCTAGTCGCCAAAAATCAGATTGTCCAGTTCCAGCCTTCACGAGAGACGCTAAAGAAAGCATTTTTTATTTATGAAAGCATCAACCGCTACTGCACTAATTCGCTCGAAAGCCCCAATCCCAGGGGTTCGTAAAAACAAAAGAAGCCAATCAAATCTCTTGTGGGAGGAGCCACCAATCAGGCCACGCCTACCGATTTGACAGCGGCAAGCTACACTGGCCTTCATCTGATCGTGCACCAATCCAATTGAGAATTAAGTCCATTAGGGTGGATCAAATTCAGCATAAAAATCCACTTTTGTTCCAAATTCTGTAAATATTGAACCCTGTCACCACCCCTCGGATTGAGTGGAATAAGATCCATCACACGCCAGCGGAGATCTTCGAATTTATGAGAATAAGTGAGACAATGATCTACAAGGGGTGCCGTCACTGTCTTAGTCCGAAGTCTCGAGGCATACTCCCCCAAACGGACTTTAAAAGGTTGCGACGTGCGTCCCACATAATTCAAACCACATGGGCATATGATTATTTATTTATTTATTTACATTCTCTTATATACCGCACTATTCTGCATCAGTGCGGTTTACATTGAACAAACTGAAATTACATTGAACAGGGCATTATAACTTGGAGAAAACTATTTTACACCACAAAATCTGAGGTACATGATGTCTGCCAACGAGTTGTATAACTTTTGTTTGTGTGTGGATCCGTCCACTCCAAGCCAGATAGAGTGTTAGAACAGTAATGACAGGAGCCACAGGGAAAATGCCCAGGATGTGTATGACAAAAAAGGGGGCGATCTTCATTTACTGTGTTTTTCACTAAAGGATCCCGAAGACTTGCTTTGCGAGAAAAGGCAAGCCGCAAAGGTTTTCTAAAACACGCGTGCAAACCAAGGACTGGCCACATTTTGTGAAGGATCCTTGTGACCGCTGAAGAACCCTGCATATATGGGAGTATTGCTGTAATTTTATCATCAGGAGGGTCCGACGTCTTAGGTTCAAAAAGCCAGTCACGGTGTGTATAGCGAGCTCTCAAATAAGCAGATCGTATGACTTTGTCAGGGTATCCCCTAGCGGATAGTCTGGAGCTCAAATCCTTTGCATGTATTTTAAACATTGACAACAAGGTACAATTATGGCGTAAATGTAAAAACTGTCCAAAAGGCAGTACATTCTTAAGAGCTGGAGGATGGAAACTGTCATACCGTAGTAAGGTGTTCCTTTGAACAGGTTTACGATAAAGTGATGTCAAAAAGCCAGACGGGGCCAACTCCACAGTGATATCCAAAAACTGGATTTTAATCATATGCCCATGTGGTTTGAATTATGTGGGACGCACGTCGCGACCTTTTAAAGTCCGTTTGGGGGAGCATGCCTCGAGACTTCGGACTAAGACAGTGACGGCACCCCTTATAGATCATTGTCTCACTTATTCTCATAAATTCGAAGATCTCCGCTGGCGTGTGATGGATCTTATTCCACTCAATCCGAGGGGTGGTGACAGGGTTCAATATTTACAGAATTTGGAACAAAAGTGGATTTTTATGCTGAATTCGATCCACCCTAATGGACTTAATTCTCAATTGGATTGGTACACGATCAGATGAAGGCCAGTGTAGCTTGCTGCTGTCAAATCAGTAGGCGGGGCCTGATTGGTGGCTCCTCCCACAAGAGATTTGATTGGCTTCTTTTGTTTTTACGAACCCCTGGGATTGGGGCTTTCGAGCGAATCAGTGCAGTAGCGGTTGATGCTTTCATATATAAAAAACACTTTCTTTAGCGTCTCTCGTGAAGGCTGGAGCTGGACAATCTGATTTTTGGCGACTAGACCTGAGGCAGGGGAAGACGTGATGATCCCCGAAACGTGAAACGTCATCTTTGATTGTCGTTTGATGAAAATCTATCGCAGCCTTATCCAGCTAAGTAATTTTTTATAATAGATTTCAAGCCAATTTTTATTGGTTTTCGAATAAAATGGATGGACCGCAGTGGTGTGAGGTGAAGTCCTTTGCACTTTGACCGCCTTTCCGACAAAAACGTTTTTGTGTAATTTCAATGGTGATTTTCTCTGGATAAACCAATATTATATGAGGACATGCTAGGGAGATTACTTTTCTAGATGAAGTAAATGACTTATTCATGGAGCATCTAGTTCAGGAACCGACATGCGGGGATGCTATTTTGGACCTAGTCCTCAATGTAACACAGGATCTAGTATGAGAGGTAACTATTTTGGGGCTGCTTGGCAATAGCGACCATAACATGATCACATTTAATTTAATAAACGGAGACTAGCAAGGAAATGTGCTAGCATTCAACTTTCAAAAGGGAGACTATAGTTAAATCAGGAAAATGGTTAAGAAAAAAAACTAAAGGGAGCAACTGCAAAGGTTAAGAGTTTACATCAGGCTTGGGTGTTATTTAAAAATACTATCTTGGAAGCCCAGACCAGATGCATTCCAAGCTTTAAAAAGGTTGAAGGAAGGCCAAATGACTGCGAGAATGGCTTAAAGGTGAGGTCAGAAAGGTTGTTATAGCTAAAAAACAATCTTTCAGAAAATGGAAAAAGACGCAAATGACAAAAACAGGAAAAAACATAAGTACTGTCAAATTAAATACAAGGCATTAATAAGGCAGGCAAAGAGAAAATTTGAAAATAAATTTGCCCGCGAGCACAAAAGTGCAAAATATTGTTTTTTCCAGAAGAATGGAGAGTTCCATTTTAACACCAATTTTTAAAAAGGGTTCCAGGGGTGATCTGGGAAACTACAGACCAGTGACCCTGACATCAGTATGGAGCAAAATGGTAGAAACTATTATGAAAAGCAAAATTACTGAACATGTAGATAATTATGGTTTAATGGCAGAAATCCAACATGTATTTAGTCATGGATAATCTTGTCACACCAATCTCATATTTTTTTGAAGGTGTGAATAAACAGGCAGATAAAGGTCAGTCTTTTGATATAGTATATCTTGATTTTCAGACAGCCTTTGACAAAGTCCCTCAGGAGAGATTCTTGGGGAAATCAAAAAGCCAAGGGATAGGAGGCAATGCACTATTGCGGATTAGGAACTGTTTGAAAGACAGAAAGCAGAGAGTAATGCAAAATGGCCAATTATTTCAGTTTAGAAAGGTGAATAGTGTAGTACCACTGGGACATGTGCTGGGCCCACTGCTCATTTATATTTATAAATGACCTGGAAATGGGACTGAGTGAGGTGATCAAATTTACAGATGACACAAAATTATTCAAAGTTGTTAAAACATGAGATTATTGTAAAAAATTACAAGAAGATCTTTATAAACTGGGAGACTGGGCGTCCGAATGGCAGATGACATTTAATGTGGAAAAGTGCTAAGTTATGCACTCAGAGGCCGATTCTGTATTGGCCGTCCAGCCCCTGTATGGCCGATCAGAATTGGGGCGTACAAAGATAGACTTGATTCTGATCTCGCGGGCATGTCTAGCCCCCACGGGATCAGAATCAGATCTACCGGCCTGGATGTGCAGGTCGTGCCCTGATTATGATCGTCTGGATGTCCTGCTGATCACCCTCTAGCACAGCCAGTCTTCTGAATGAAGCTGCAGTGCCATGACATCCTGTTGCCATAGCACCATGGCTCCATTCAGTAGCCATGATCCTCAGCCGCCAAAGAAAACATCTTTCCCTGCAGCCCAACCCCTGATCTGGCCTCCCACAGCCAGGAGATGGCTCAGTCTGTGCGTGGCAGATAAATTGCACTTTATTGGGTAAATCTTTACCAGGGAGGAAAAAAAGGTCAACCCCTTTAGGGGCAAACCATAGCCAAACCCAACATGACCCTGTTTCTGCTATGCCTTCTTCAGGGGTTCTTTGGCATTTGTTATCGGTAATCATATCGACAGGACCCTTTTGTTATGCGTGAAAGCTTTCCGCCGTGCAGTCTCAAAACTTGTCTGCTTGTCAGCCGTGTTGGGTTTGGCTGTGGTTTGCCCCTTGAGGGGTTTATTTATTTATTTATTTTATTTAGAGAACATTTGTATACCGCTGCTTCAGCAGCGGTTGACTATACATATCAGGAGGGGTAATCAACAGTTAATACAGAATGATTGCATGCCAAGATTCACACTGGGTTCACACTGCACAAAAATCTGATACAATATTTACAGGTGCAATTACATATATACATATTGTTACAATATTTACAACTTGAAGTTATATATATACATTCTGTTACACTAATTACAGCTAAACTGGGGGAGATGCACTAACCTAGATGCATTACATGGTGGTTCAAATCCCTTAAAGTCATATTGTAAGGTCACTCTAGTGTCATGGATACGGTTGACCCTTTGTGTTCTAGTTATTATTTACTCTGTTAGATTATAGTGAGTTATAAACAGGTGGGTTTTGAGCTTTTTCCTAAAGTCTGTTAGGTTGTTGATTGACCCTTTCTTCGTCCCTGGTAAATATTTAACCACACAAAAATTGGGCTGTCTCTTTGTTACACATGGTATAGTGCTCTCTGGTTGGACTTTTGGTCTCCCATGGCCAGGATCAGGCTGTGGGGATTCCCCAGCACGCCTCACCTCTTGTCTCCACCTGTCACCATGGTCCCCCGACGTCCAGGGGGACATATTCCACCTGCGAGGTAGAATAAGTACAGAATTGGCCCTGTACATTTGGGGTCACTCTCTGCCCCCTCCCTCCCATGAACAGAGCTCCCTGTACAAATCGCCTGTTCATATGGGGTGCTCTGTCCCCAGTAGGCTACCCGGCCATTTAGTGGGTCTGGACATCTGGATCAGACATTCAGATCTGCAAAATGGAGTTCAGAATGACCCCCTAGGGAAGAATAATTGAAACTACAGCTACATGATGTAAGGTTGCACATTAGCAACCACCACCCAGGAAAAGAATTTAGACATAATTCTGGATAATATGTTGAAACCCTCTACCCAGTGTGCAACGGCGGCAAAGAAAGCAAATAGAATGTTGGGAAACATAATAAATGGAATAGAGAATAAAATAAAGGATATTGTAATGCCTCTATATCGCTCCATGGTATGGCCACACCTTGAATATTGTGTGCAATTCTGATCGCCATATCTTAAAAAGGATATATCAGAATTAGAAAAGCTATAGAGAACAGCGATAAAAATGATAAAGCGGATGGAAGGATATCCCTATGAGGAAAGGCTTAAAAGGTTAGGGCTCTTCAGCTTGGTAAAGAGATGGCTGAGAGGAGATATGATAGAGGTTTATACAATTATGAATGGAGTAGAACATGTAAAGGTAGATCAGTTGTTTACTCCTTCAAAAAGTAGAAAGATTGGGGGACATGCAATGAAGTTACAATATAGTACATTTAAGACTAATCAGAGCAAATATTTTTTCTCTCAATGCATAACATTATCAGAAATTCATTACCAGAGGATGTAGTAAAAGCTGTTAGTGTTGCTGGATTTAAAAGAGGTTTGGACAAGTTCCTAGAGGAAAAATCCATAAACCACTATTAAAGAGGATCAGGGAAACACACTGCTTACCCATTGGACAAGTAGCATGGAATTAGGATATCTTTTGGGAACCAGAAAGGTACTTGTGACTTGGATTGGCCACTGTTGGAAACAGGATACTTGGCTAGATGGACCCTTGGTCTGATCCAATATTTAATATCTTATATTCTTATGTTCATAAATGTGAGTTTACAAAGTTAGATTTGGTAGAGCTGAATGAAATGTTATAGTGAATATGGTGTATCTGATTTTATTTTGTCATTTTGAAGTGTCATCTGACAAAATTTTGATGCTGAATCCATTGTGATAGATAAATGCTACAAATTTTCTGATGCAACCTTATGACAAAACAGGAGGCCTTCATGTCAGCTTTTGCAATTCTAAGTATCCTTTCATAGTTTCATTCAGCAATTGACTCCATCTTTGATTCTGGCCTGAAATTGTGATTGAAGCTATGCTTTCAGCTTCAACTGGTGCTTCCTCTTAGAGTTCTATATTCATAATAAGTGTTTTTTGAAGAGGAATGTACACTTTGATCTTTGATCTGCATTCCAGATAAGTAATTTTTCATTGGTGACTGCAAGATAAAGTTTATGATGACTTCAATTTTATTTTCACTTTATATAAGGGAAGACATTTTTGAGGGTTTTAGACCTATGATGGAGCCATAGCAAACCACTTTTTCACAGTTTAAAGGCTACAATTCTCTAAGGTTTTTTTCCCCTCTACATTTAAATTATTTTTGTCATATGATCAATTCATGCACAACAACAGTTATTCTGGGTTTGTTATGTGAACATATGCAGTAGGTAGTTATGACTTAATGGAACAAAGCCAACATGGATTTAGTCAAAGAAAGTCTTGTCCCACAAATTTGTTTTATTTTTTTGAAGGTGTGAATAAACAGGTAGATAAAGGAGATCTGGTTGATATAGTGCATCCGGATTTTCAGAAAGCCTTTGACAAGGTCCCTCAAGAGGGGGACTTGAGGAAATTAAAAAGTCATTGTGTAGGAGGCAGTGTATTATTCTGGATTGGTAAATGGTTAAAAAATAGAAAACAGAGATTAGGGCTAAATGGCCAATTAACTTAATGGAGAAAGGTGAATTATGGAGTATCCCAGGAATCTGTACTGTGCCCAGTGCTCTTAAATATATTCGTAAATGACCTGGAAATGGGAAAGAGTGAGATGATCCAATCTTCAGATGACAAAAAATTAATCAAAGTTGTTGAAACACAAGAGGATTGTGAAAAATTGCAAGAGGGCCTTGAGAAATTGGAAAACTGGGCATCCAAATTGCAGATGAAATTTCATATGGACAAGTGTACATTCTCATATACACTTAGGTAAAAATAACCCAAATCATGATTACACAATAGTAAGCTTCCACATTAGGAATCACCACCCAGTAAAAGGATCTAGTCATCATTATGGCTAATACGTTGAAGCCCTCTTCATTTTCTGAATCTGCGGCCAATAGGCAACTAGAAAGCTAAGACTCATAATAAAAGAATGGAGAATAAAACCAAGGATATTATAATGCTTCTGTATTGATCCATGATGTGACCACAACTTGAATATTGCGTGCATTTCTGGTAGCAATATCTTGAAAAGGATATAGCAGAATTGGAAAAGGTACAGAGACGAGCAACCAAACGGATAAAGGGGATGAAAGGATACCCCTATGAGCAAAGGCTTAAAAGCTTAGGTCTCTTCATCTTGCAAAAGAGACGGCTAAGGAGAGATATGATAGAGGTTTATAAAATAACGAGTGGAGTAGAATGCTTAAATGCTGATCATCTGTTTACTTCTTCAAGAAGTAGAAAGACTAGGGGATACAAGATGAAGATACAATGTAGCACATTTTAAGACTAATCAGAGAAAATATTATTTCATTAAATGCATAATCAAATTCTGGGATCACAGACCTACTATTACTAATCTGTGAACTATCATTAAAATCATCTGTAATACCTGAAGATTGGAGGATGGTCAACGTAATGCCAATTTTTAAAAAAGGGTTCAAGGGTGATCCAGGAAACTCGAGACTGGTGAGCTTGACGTCAGTGCCAGGAAAAATGATAGAAACCATTATAAACAACAAAATTACTCAACATGTAGATAGTCATGGCTTAATGGGAGACAGCCAACATGGCTTTAAACAAGGAAGATGTTGTCTTACTAATTTGTTATGTTTTTTTGAAGGTGTGAATAAACTGGTAGACAAAGGTAAGTCGGTTGATATAGTGTATCTGGACTTTCTGAAAGCCTTTGACAAGGTCCCTTATCAGAGACTTTTGGCAAAACTAAAAAGTCATGGGATAAGAGGCAGTGTGCTATTGTGGATTAGGATCTGGTTAAAAGATAGAAAGCAGAAGGTAGGGCTAAATGGCCAATTTTCCCAATGGAGAAAAGTGAATAGTGGAATACCCCAGGGATCTGTGCTGGGTCCGCTGCTTTTTAACATATTCATAAATGACCTGGAAATGGGAATAACGAGTGAGGTTATCAAATTTGCAGATGACACACAACTTTTTAAAGTTGTTAAAACCCATGAGGATTGTGGAAAATTGCAGGATGATCTTGATAAATTGGAAGACTGCGCATCCAAATGGCAGATGAAATTTAATGTGGACAAGTGCAAAATTATGTACCTAGGAAAGAACAACCCAAACTAGGGTTACGCAATTCAAGGTTCCACATTAGGAACCACCACCCAGGAAAAAGAAATTGGAGTCATCATTGATAACATGTTAAAACCATCCACCCAGTGTGCAGCAGTGGCCAAGAGAGCAAATAGAATGCTAGGTATCATAAGGAAAGGAATGGAAAATAAAACAAAGGATATTATAAAGCCTCTGTATCGTTCCATGGTGCAACCACACCTTGAATATTGTGTGCAATTCCGGTCGCTGTATCTTAAAAAGGATATAGCATTATTAGAAAAGGTACAGAGAAGAGCCACCAAAATGGTAAAGGGGATGGAAGGATACCCCTATGAAGAAAGGCTAAAAAGGTTAGGGCTCTTCATCCTGGAAAAGAGACGGCTGAGGGGAGATATGATAGAGGTCTATAGATTAATGAATGGAGTGGAATGGGTAAACGTAGATCGATTGTTTACATTATAAGAATATAGAAAGATTAGGGGACATGCAATGAAGCTACAGGGTAAACTATTTAAGACTAATAAAATAAAATATTTTTTCACTCAACGTGTAATCAAACTCTGGAATTTGTTACCGGAGGATGTAGTAAAGGCTTTTAGGGTAGCTGGGTTTAAAAAGGGTTTGGACAAGTTCCTGGAGGAAAGGTCCATAAACCATTATTAAGAAGGGACCCAGAATATCAATGTTTGACCCAGTACAAGCATTGTGGAACCTGTGTCTTTTGGGGAAACTGCTAGGTACATATGACCTAGATTGGCCACTGTTGGAAACAGGATACTGGGCTTGATGGACCTTGGTCTAACCCAGTATGGCATATCTTATGTTCTTATGGTCCTCACATGTGCAGCAGGGACTGACATTGTCGCTGTATGTTGTACATCCTTCTGACATTGTGTTGTTGTGTTTTGCCCATGTGTTTGACATGGAACGCAGGATACGCTCATCTGTTTGTTTCAACACGAGCATACAGCCATGCGTGTGGCACAGGGGGAGCAATGGAGAGGTCCTCTTGTCCATGTCCACCTACCCTCCACTTGGACATGACACAATATTTGCCATGACACCACTTTACTGTACACCAGCATCTTGGATTGTTGTTTTCAATCACCAAGGGTGTTACAGTGCATGTGTGGCATCACTGTATCATGTTTCAACGTACACGGTGCATGTGCATGTGACTGACTATGTTGGTGCAACACAGCAGGTTGCAATATGGCTTCTGTGTGGGTTACTGTAACATGTTTGACCTTTCTTTCCATCTCTATATACAGGTTATTGTGCCTGTTTACTATACAGACGTGATGCTCTGCATTGATTTGCAAACCTAGCATTGCATGTCTGTACAGTCCTATTTATCCCCTGAGGTAATGACACTCACATTGCCAAGATATATTTGGAGTTGGCAGTGTGCGTTTCCATTTTCTTCCTTCATTTGTGCATTCCATGTACCGTGATATCCACACCAACCAGTGCAGGGGGATCTTCTGCATAGTGATATCTGTGCATGTTTCTGCGGATGATTTCATTTGAATTCTCTGTGTTCATGTGCCTCTGCTACCTGTTAGCATATCCTCATTGTGCATTTGACGATTGTTTAGGGTTACATTGTTGCAGCTTTGATTCCTATATCAGGCATTATGTGACAGCTGTAACATATTTATTTATTTACATTCTCTTATATACCGCACTATTCAGCATCAGCGCGGTTTACATGGAACAAAATGCTCAGTACAAATAACATGTATGAGTTTACAGATAACAGGGAACAAAAACTTGGATAACATTTACAAAACTTACTACATGGAAACAAAATCAAAGAGGATGCATAGAAAACACAATCCACATCATGGGTTTGAGTTTCAACTTGGTGTGTTGTTGGTATGCTATAAGTTTTCTGGGAATGTGGATGGTATGGGGTGTCTTGGAGCTCTAAGGGATGCAGTTGGGCTCAGTAAGGTACTTGTTGAAGAGGTGACCTTTGAGGGCTTTCCTGAACTGTGGTAGATTCTTAATAGCCCGGATATCATGGGGTAATGAATTCCAGTATCTTGGGGCACTGAGACTGAAAGCCCTGTTGGCTGTCAATTTAGTGCAAACAGTAAGTGCCTTTGGTACGGTTAAGGAGTTTATAGCCGTGGATCTTCTTACTCTATTTGGTGATGTGGCATGGATGAGGGAGGTTAAGGATGTGGATGAGAGATTGTGAACAGCTTTAAAAGTGATTATCAAGATCTTAAAAACTATTCTGGATGGGTAGCCAATGCAACTGTATTAGCAGAGGCGTCACGTGGTCGCTCCTGGATGCTCCATGGAGGATTCTTGCTGCCGTGTTCATGGCTAGCTGCAGCGGGTTTAGTGTAGACTGGGGGAGACCTTGTAATATGGCATTGGCATAGTCGAAATGAGGTATGACCAATGCCTGGAAAATTGTCCGAAAGTCAGATGGTTCAAGCATGGAGCGTAGATGCCTAAGTGAGCGGATCTTGTAGTAGACTGATCTGACTATGTTTCCTATGTGAGCCTTCATATCCAGGCGTTGATCTAGGATGACTCCCAGGGTAAAGTTGGGGTTCCTCGTAATGAAGAGTACTTCCGTTTTCTTATGCTGTATTCTGAGGTTTTGAGAAAGAAGCCAGTCAGATATTGCATTGAAACAACTCATCAGTGGGGAGAGGTCCAGATGCTCAGTAGAGAAAGGAATGTAGAGAAGGACATCGACTGCGTATATCATGCAGTCGACATTGAAGGACCGGATGATGTTACAAATTGGCTGCATGTAAATATTGAACAAGAGCGCAGAAAGGGAGGATCCTTGTGGGACTCCTTGACTTTGGTGGAAAGGTTCAGAATTTGTCCCTCCGGAACGAACATGTTGCCATCTTTCGGACAGGTAGGATCTGCACCATTCGAGCGCTCGTCCATTAATGCCTTTGTCAATCAGTTGTCTTAATAGAAGCTCATGATTTACTGAATCAAAGGCTGCAGCGATGTCCAGAAAGATGAGAGCAAAACCCTTATGGATGTCATCAATGCCTGTGATTATCTTGCAGAAGAGAGTGGTGAGGAGGGTTTCCACTCCGTGGAATTCTCTAAAGCCATGTTGGCATGAGTCTAACGGTGCAGCGGAGTCGATGTGATCCTGTAATTGTCGTTGAGCTTCCTTTTCAATGATCTTCGTAAGCAGTGGAATGCTGGATATGGGTCTATAGGATTCCACCTGCTGGGGATCAAGTTTGCAGTTTTTTAGCAGAGGTCTAATAGAGGTGCGTTTAAGGGTGGAAGGGAAGGAGCCGGTTGAGAAGGAGAGGGTCATTATTTTGGACAGTACTGGTCTGAAATGATATTTTGATATGTGTGTTTACACTTTCTTACTTTTAACAACATATGCTGTTTCATTTGTGTGCCTCCTGTGTTGGCAGACAGATATGTTTTAGGGAACAGATCATGATTGATGTGTGTTGCACCCTCATCATGCACCGCCTACTGTCTACATGCACACATATGTAACTAACATATTTGGGGCATGCATCAGCATGTGGGGGGTGGGGGCCTAATGCATACTGCACACCATTCACCTGATGCACATTATCTCTCCTGCCCATCATCTACGGACGGGCCAATGACTTTTCTGTAACATGTAGGTTGCTGCCCTGCAAAATGTGTTCTCAGATTTTCACCTGGGATCCAATCACCTTGATATTATGATAGGCGGTATCTACACTATCTCTGATGATTAACCATAATAAAAATATGTGTTGGACGTACATTTGTCTCTGCTGCTGCTTGAACACACTGACACATATATTTAGTGATTTCCTGGTCGTGTACATGTCCCACCTGTGCTCACATCCTTGTATGGTGCCAGCTGTCTATCTGCCAGCCGTCTGCCACATCACTGGGTGTTACAGGTTCCCATACACACATTTCCTTTGAGGTAATATCTTTGCATTGTGCTTGGTGTTGTTGTTTGGGATAGTGGTTACAGGCATGTGTTGTAACACCATAGGTTGCAGATTTGATTCCCACATGTGTTTTTTTGTGTTATGATAACCTGACCATGAGCTAACTACAAGGTTCATCACCTATCCACACACCCTTCCACCTCTTCACTGTACACCAAAGTGTGCCCTCTGTGCTGCCTATCCATCACATATTAGCTGTTACATATGTCTCTTCCTTTGTAGTGCTCCCATAGGTAGTCTGTTTGGGGGATTGGCATTGCTGTGGTTTAGCTGGTCTGTGGCACACCTGTTTGCAGGTTCAATTCTCACATGCTCCACTTCTGTTCTGTTCCATATTTTGCCCTGCTCCACGGGGCATCCTCTGCCGCCCTTTTGGTTTAGGTCCTTTCCTCTTTTGCATGCTGTATCCACTGCATAACATTTCATTGTGTGTGTGCATGTAGTTATATGTGGTTCTGGTCCCAATTACAGACTGTGATTTGAGCTGTACACACCAGATCTGCATATGCATTCCATCATGGTTAATGTTGGAGGTTTGCCTATCCTGGCAGCCAGCAGGCTTCTTGTGTGATGCCCTGCAGTATTCTTGTATGCAGCCTTTGCTACTGATCTCATGTTGGTTGTGTAGCCTACTGGTTTGTGCACTGATATGTGTGCTGATGGTTAAAGGTTTGATTCCTCTCTGTTCTCTTTCATTTGTATGCCTGTCCTGCACAGCTACTTTTCATTCCTGTAACAGTCATATCTATGCAGATTTGTGCTGTTAGCACATTGTACCCTTATCACAGTTGCCAGCCATCCTTCTGTCCTTCTATGTGTGTCTGGCAGCTGTGTGCCATCCTGCCCTGATGTGCAAGCTCCTACCCCATGTCCTGCACTGGTACACGTTTCTGCATTGCAGCTGTTCCTGGTTACCTCTCCTGTGTGTGCTGTGCATGGCACTGCTACTCCTCTGTCCTCCTATCATTGCACCTATCCTGCCACCTCCACTTCCTCTGCTGGACACATCTTCCCATCCTCTGCCACACACTGTCATTGTTGCATGATACATTACCATCACCCTGTGCATCACTACAGTTGGCCTCGATATGTTTGTCCATTTTTCAGACTACCACATGGGATGAACGCAGATTTGTCTGATCCATCAGCTCAGATCTACTTCCTTCCATCACTTGTGCATTGTCTTTCCTTGGTGCTCTGTGCAATGTTGGGTTTCATCTGTGTTTGGCCCATACCTTTCTTGCTTTTCAACTTGGGGAACCTTACTGCCCTTGGCCAACATTTCTTGAGTGCCCTATACATCCTTGGGGCATCTTTAGCCACACCTTAGATTCAGCCAGTTTATGGGGTGCCTAATATGGTGCCTTGGGGGTTGACAGCCTTTCAACATGCCCTCTGGGGCACATTATAACCCACCTTGGCTGACATGGTGGTTTAGGATGTACCTTCTGGGGTGCCCTAAAAGGTGCATTGGTTTATGGCACTGGTGTGTGGGTATTTTTAGCTAGCAACACAGATTGTTGGACTGTTATGAGCAGGAAGAGGAATTGCCTTGGTCACCCTTATTCATTAAGCCCACTGGGGGATCAGCCTCATGACCCCTGTTTCAGCAGTCATTGTATTAACCAGTGTTCTACACCTCTATTGCTGTGATTGCAGGTCAGCACGCGAAGTTAAGGTTAACGCGCATTAATGTGTGTGGCACCCTCTATCACGCGATAACGGAATGGCATGCTTTATCATGTGATAACCTGCGATTGCTACCTTAAGACCGGAACACCCACTCCTTATATGGCATTCTTCACATTATCGCTGCAACTAGCGCCGGTGACATTAAGATGGTTTAGTAAACATACCCCTATGTGTGTCAATGACATGTATCTTTACACGGCTATAAAATTACCTCCTAAATGGAAAATATAATTTATTATTTGACCTTAACACATGTATTTAAAGCAGGTCATGTTACGTAGTAATGAGATGCTAAACATGCAAATGAATGCAAAGAAGCTCATTATTATGCAAAATGAATAGCCCAGCTTGCATTAAAACTCACTATCTGTATTACTAAAAGAAAGATTGGCTTATCTTTCCTCCCTGAAAACATTGGGCCACTAACACATAGCATGATGATTCCAGTAAACCTCTTAAAGGGGCCAGTGCTAGGTGACTTGCACCCTGCCATGCCTCAATCCCATGTCTAGTCCCCCTGATCCAGTACCTAACACTACCCCCATAATACTAATCCTTCCATTCTCTGATACCTCAACATGAACCAATGCACTCCAGCATCTACAAGGGGTTTTCCTGGTGCTTTTTTTTGGGGGGGGGGGGGGTGTGTGTGAGGGTACGGATAATTCCTGGTTGTTTATGACACCTACGTTCAAAATGATGATAACATCCCCCTTGCAATAGTCTCACGGTACTATCTCTAAGGGATTTTTGGCACCATTTTGAACCTAGACAGGAGAAATCAGGATCTCCTGTCTCCCACCAACCACCAGGGAAACTCCTGGTAATTCCAAGAGGTCACAGAGTGAGCTTTGTTCATGCTGGGGGTGGGAGGATTGGTATTGGGTGATCAGGTTGAACACTGGATCAGGTGGGGGATTTCTCACTGTCCTCTTTAAAAGATAGTTGTTCTAACTTTGGGCCCACTGTCTTTGCATTGCTGCAGCCAGGAATGGCCAATGTTCCTGGCTTCCGGCAACTCAAAATACAATATTGCAAGTGAGTCACTAACCTGTGGTACTGAGGTTCTACAGGTTAATGACTCATACAGTAAATGTAGCTGTAGTAGAACTGAAAATTTCACAGCTCAGTGATCACCCCTCTATATGGGGCAATCACACTATAGAGAGATTCCCTGAGTGATTCAAAATGAAAATAAGATTATAACTGTCAAAATTCCCAAGGACTCAAATATTTTCTTTGGAAAGCTGCACATCAGAAAAATTATGCTAAATTTATTCTTTCATCCCACTGTGATGGTGTTGATTGGCCAGATACTTATAGTGCTTATAATTTGGCTAGTTTGTTATGTTAAGCAGAAATTTCAGAATCAGAAGACATATTACAATCAAGGGGTATGTTTACTAAACAGCGCTAACGTCGCAGCGGCGACATTATCGCACGATAAGTGATGTTATCGCGCGATAAGTGACGCTATCGCGCGATAAGTGACGCTATCGCGCGATAAGTGACGCTATCGCGCGATAATGGTGTGTTACCGTGCGATAACGTCACGTATCGCAAGATAACATCTCTGGCGGCGTTAAGGTGTGCAGAGGGTGGAGTAAGGTTCCCCAGAGGGTGGAGATAAGGTGTTAATGGGCAGAAAGTGGGTGGGGAGAGGCCCCAGGCATACTAATGCTGTGAAATCAGGGTCTGAAAATTAACGCCACTGAAAACCTTACGTTAGAGGCACATTTGCAGGAGAGAGAAACCAGTTCAGTCAGCAATGTACAGCAAAGGCAGGGAGACCCAGATAAGTGATAGTAGTGGTACATGTGCAGCAACAAAACATGCAAAATCCAGAGAGATAATGACCAGAACCAAAATAGAAATTCAAAACACCGAGTTGGTCCATAGAAAAAACATTGATAAACGGTAATCAACACTAACCATAAAGAATAAAAAGGAAGATGTCACTTTTGGAAGGGTCAATTCTGATTCCCCCTACAAAGTGAATGTTCCAACACTGATACTGTTGATGAGGGTTTGCTGTGGTGTATAGTGGGCAGCTTGCCTATGTGGCGTTCACATGTGCAGCAACAGCAGAGTGGCCATGTAGGAAAGAGCACTATGGTGATGGTGTAAATGGGGTACAGGGGGCTGCAGGTGGGACATGCAGTGGGGCAGCTGGGGCACAGGCAGATAACACATAGGAATGTAGAAATGGAAAACCAGCAAGACAGCAACTGACCAAGGGCAAACATGTCCATGAATGTGTGTCCCAGGGGACAATACCCAGCAAGTACCCCAAAGGGCACATAACATTGGCAGGCAGTACTGGGGGGAAGCGTGGATGTCTAGGCAGGCACCCCTACCCCATATCATGCACCATAGGCAGCCACCTACCGGCACACTGAATAGCCTGGGACTGTGCACCACCAGCACCACTGGCACAAGGGCATGTCAGCATGGTGGCAGAGGGGTGCTGGTGGTGGAGAGGGCAGTGGCATCTGCCTACGGCAGACCAAGGCCAAGCCCTGTTTAGGTTGGGTGCCGTGCACTGCAACAGACAAGGTCTGTCTGATGAACAGTCATGGTATCCCCAGGGAATAATATGCTTCTGTGACAACAGTTTTGTGCAATACACACAGCCAGTATATTCAGGGGTAGAAAGTCACAGGTTCAAGTCCCAGCTGTGGCTCCTGCAGACCATGTCCCTATATTTTACCCAGTACTAAACCATGGTAATAAAGACAGAAGCTTTATTGCAGATAAAATAAACACGCCATAAATGCCTATACTTTACCATACAGTGCACATATACCATAAACATGTGCAATCCCTAGAGCAGAGTTTCCCAACTGCAGTCCTGGAGGGCCAAACACCATTCAGGTTTCATGCTGTCTCTAATAAATATGCCTGTGATACATTTGCATGCACCGCCCCATTGTATGCAAATGTATTCCCTGCATATTCATTAGGGACAGCATGAAAACCTGAACTGTGTTTGGCCCACCAGGACCGGAGTTGGGAACCTCTGTCCTAGAGCAGCAGCCAACAGGGGCACAAGCATCCACACCCACAGGCTCCACTATCCAAAGCCTCATAGAGAGTCAGGCTGTTGGGCTCTGCGTGCAGCAGCATCTACCAATACTAGCACCAGCATACCTAAGCAATGTCGTGTTAAACTTGGACACACATTCCACATATATCAAACGGTTGCTATGATTAATGTCAGATAACAAAACCTAAGTTAATCACAATTTGTTGACAGAGATTCATCATAGCAACCTTTCTTATATCTGTGGAGTGTGTTTCAGTGTTTGTTCCTGACAGTGTTTACCACCCCGGGGAGTGACCCTAACAGTATTGAGTACCATAGCAATGCCTGCACTGTGCCCAGGACTGGTGTGGCGGCCAGGGCTGCCAACCACTTCTATCTTTGCACAATGCTGAAATAGGTGTGGGGATGTGTGTATGTCTACCCAGTGTTTTGTGGCTGCCTACATCTTACTGAGCCCACAATGCTTGCACTGTTTCCAGTGTTAGCCTGCCAATGTGCATAATGAGGAGCAAGGTACTGTGGGTATGGCCCGGACAGGGTGGGCTGGGCAGGATGCATCTACACAGGGCATAGGGCAATCACTGGGACATTGTAATGCCCGACCACTACCTGCACAGACAGGGTGGCCACAGCATGTCCTTCTGGGAGGTCACTCTCACCCTGACTGAGCAGTGACCATGGCATGGCTAGGTTCCCCCATAGTGCTATATAGTATTTCTCTCAAGTGTTATCTATGGGTTATCTTTTTTGGGCCCCAGTCACTGACATACCTGCTTGGTGTGTGTGTTCACATCTCATTTTTGGGTGTACACAGTTTCTCCAGGAACATGCATTATGCATGACCTAGCAGACTGTCTGCAGTTAGTAAGTGTATGGCTGGAACACCTTGCAGGGTGCAGCAGGTCGAGACTGACTGTGTCCTCTGCTGGTGAATGTCAGATAGTGGTGGGGGGAAGCTGAGCTTTCCCAGGTCTACTGCTTGTCTACCAGTGCCCTTGGTGATGCATACAGAT
Source organism: Ichthyophis bannanicus (assembly GCA_033557465.1). Lineage (NCBI taxonomy): Eukaryota > Metazoa > Chordata > Amphibia > Gymnophiona > Ichthyophiidae > Ichthyophis > Ichthyophis bannanicus. Next base: position 1,475,026,046 of record CM066032.1, read on the forward strand.
CTACATTGACTGCCCTGTAGGGTACCTATTCCCCAGCAGGACTGGGGTTGATGGTTCCCCCCCTACTGCCACCATTGCAGAGATGTAGAATGTGGATCTGTTGGTGGGAGATCCTGTCCCCCATAGGGCATGCTGGGTGGTGTTACACAATCTGCTTTTGGGTCCAAATACCACCCTTCTCTTATAACATGTGACCATGGCAACCACATAGGATATGCACTATTATGGGTGCATCATAGTCCACAATGGCTAGATGTGACTGGGAAATACCTAGGTGTGTCTGCAAGGATTACCTATCACACAGTGGCACTGATAGAGATTTGCAGCATAGCCTACCTCAGCTAAGCCAGGTGATGCGGACCTGGTGCTGGGTGCCCCACCTCACCTTCAGGGTGAGCACAGGAACCGCACAATGTGACGGTCTGTAGCTACTCTGTGCCAGTAACACACACAGTCAGTTCCCCCTACCAGGCCTAGGTGCTGTGGGGGTAATACCCCATTATGTGATCAGCTGTAGACTGCTGTAGATTTGATCTGCATGTGCAGTGCATCATGGGTACAGGTGGGTTTACCCTATCCTGGTAACCACAGCAGAAAGTTTGTGTAGTGACCTGCAGTCTTTCTGTAGCCAGGCAGTGGTGTGTTAGATGCTATAGAGATGTAGCCCATTGGTTATATCCATGACTGTGGAAGCAGAGGTCATGGGTTTGATCCCACAGCGCTGTTATTTAATAAGGCTATCTGAGGCATTTCCTTTTAATTTACACCAGTGCTGCCAGCAAAAACACCCTCACAGTGCCGTAGCCTAAGGTGCCTCATAAGGCGCCTATAGGGCAGACAGGGCACTTTATAATGTGCCTATGTAGTGCCTTATAGGGTGCCTTTTGTGGCACCTTAGGTTGCGGCACTGTGAGGGCATTTTTGCTGGCAGCACTGATTTAAATTAAAAAAGGAAATGCCTCAGACAGGCTTCTTACATCACACCACTGCAGGACCAAACCCATGACCTCTGCCTCCACAGTCATTGCAGTAATCAGTGGGCTACATCTTTGTAGCTTCTAACACTGCACTGGCATGAACTTAGGGTTAACGCGCGTTAAAGTGCCACGGCGCCCACTATCGTGCGATACTGATTCTTGCTACCTTGCCACCAGATCGCCCACTACCTTATATGGCATTCTTCACATTAACGCTGCAACTAACACCTGTTACATTAAGACGGTTTAGTAAACATACCCACAAGTGTGCAGTGTGATACCATAAAAATCATATATAATATTGACCAAGGAACTTGTAGCCTTGTAATACATCTTCAAATGGTTGATAAAAACAGGTCTGATATCTAGGCACAGTGCAGTAAACATTGTAGGTCTAAAAAAGTACGTGGCTGAACTATAATCCTCATCAATGTAGGGCAAACCAGACCCTGACCAACTGAACAATGGGCATCCAGCAACCAACAAGATTGATTTAAAATAGACAAATGGTAACCCTAAAATAGCAGAAAGAAAGAATAAGCCAAAATGAGTTAACCTGGTTATTGTAGCCCTAGTTCTTGATAAGTGATAGACCAGTATCCAATAGGAACAGCTTTCCATAGAAAAGAAAAATGGAGTATAAGAGCAATATGCAAATATACCAACAGGACAACACACACACACACACACATACACAAATACACACAAGAAGGGCAGTGAAACACCCTACAGAGAAGAAAACTATATTCCAAAACTCTAACCCTGGTGTCTACTTGAGATAGATGAATGGACTGACCATCTGCTGAGTCTTTTAGTTATTTGAGTATTATGAACCTTTATCTCACCCCGTTCAGAATACTGTGCGTACCAACCCGTCGATGTACTCAGATTCAGCAACCACGGGAATGTATAGCTCCCGCGGTTTCAGAATCTGGACCAACTGTGTTCCATCCATATTTTGAACGTCCGGAAGGGCTGGATGTGCACATTGTGGAATTGGGCTCCAATTGTACTCTCTCTAGGTCTCTAGTCTTCCAGTTGAAAAAATCAATCATATTAATTTGGAAAGATCTGCTTCTGGTAAAAACCATGTTGCTTTGGATTATGCAATCTATGAGGTTATAGAAAGTTTACTATCCTTTCCTTCAGAGGTATCTCCATTTCTTTTCTCACCACCATGGTGAGGCTTATCAGACTGTAATTTCCCACCTCTTCTTTGTAACTACTTTTGGGAAGAGGAAGCACTTTGGTCTTTCTCCAGTTTTGTGGAACCTCTTCCATCTCCATAAATCTATTAAACATAAATTCAGTGGATCTGCCAATACCTCTCTATGTGGGGATTAGTACACTAAGCTGTATTCTGTCTAGTCCCATTGTTGTGTCCACCTTTAGCCTGCAAATATGGTATCTACTCTATTCCGAAATGCTCTTTGTTAGTTATCTGTGGTCCCTTTCCAGGGCATTTTTCCATGAACACAGAACAAAAATATTATTTAGCATTTGTGCTTTTAACTTGTCACTCTGCATATATTTGTCTTTAACACCTCTTAATTTTACTATTTCATCTCTTGATTGCCTCCTTTCCTGGACATTCCTTGTTTAACATCTTTATGAAATGGATTCCTAACTGAGCCATAGACATATTGGGTGCTATTTTATAAGTATACATATAGATCCTATGCTACGTGTTTTCACTGTAGCCATGCACTGAGTTTGGATGGAGCACTGGGGGGGGGGGCACACAACTACACACATAAATTATAAAATCTTGTCATTTACATGTTTTCTTTATAAATATAGGTGTGGATATTTACATCAGGTTTAGAACTGGTATAAGTGATTGTGCCTTAAAATTAAAGTACATTTATAGCTACTTATACTAATATTTTAGAAATAAAGCAGACATCTACTTTTCTTTATAAAACAGGCTTACAATAGGCACATTTTGACTGCCTTAAGCTGGGTACTTGGGTACAAAAAAAATTCTCTATGACTTCCATGGCAGATGAATCTAGGAATCTTAAGAAATTACCACCAATGAGAAAGGCTACCAGAAACGTAATATTATTCTCCTCAACTGTCTCCATTTGCTAATACTAGATTCAGCTTTGTTCCTTCTCTTAAGGGTTCTTTCGCATTTGCCTGAGTAGAGCTCCTCAAAAGGCATCCACAATTTCTCTACTTCTTTCCAGATCTGCAAATGGGAGTGTCACATCTAGTAGGTTGAAATTTCCTAGCAAAGCACCTCCCCTTCATTCTCAGCTTTTGGATATCTATGGCTAGATCTCTGTCTAGTACATTCATCTGATAAGAGGTTATTAGACTATCTGAGATGGAGATCATTAGAAAACATCTTTGTAGATGTCAGTGCCATCTTTCCTAGCCAAGACAATCCACAGTGCTTTCTCCTTTCCTCATGCCCTTTGCATTTCAGTTGCTTTCATACTATTCTTGACATAAACTGCTATCCTTCCCCATTTTCAGCCGTCTCTACCCCTCAGAACACTGTAGTGTGGTTGATTGTATCCCATCCATGGTTTCTTTGAATCATGTCTCTGTAAAAGCAACAATATAAAAGTCTTCCTTCAGCATTAGGGCTTGCAAATCTGAAATTTGGTTGCTTAGACTGCAAGTATTCCTCCATTGGTTTTCAACTATTTTGTGTTAGCTTGCCTCTGACAGAGGGCTACTCATTGTTCTACTAATCATTCCAGCATCCAGGTAGCATTCTACCTGGTGCCAGCATCCTGAGTGAGCTGGTGCACCACTGTTCCTATTGCTTCCTGATTTAATGCAGCTCATGCTCAGCTTCCACACTTTGCTGGAAATATGCAGCTGTTTTACTGTTTTGCTTGATCTCTAGGCTTAGGGATTTTTTTACTACCGAGTTTAACAAGTGCACAAAATATAAGATATGGCGGTTGAAGCAAGATGGATGTGGGAGTGCTGGTAGGAGTGTAAGCTCCAAAGCCCAGTTTTGCTACCTGGTGGCTGTCTGCATCTCCATGGGAAGACATTGGTGGAAACACAAGGAAATGCAACCTGTTGACCTGCTAGAGTACCTACTGTGCCTCTCTGCCTTTTGGTCAGCCTACTCTTGAAGCCTTCATTGGTTCTGCAACCATTTCTTCTGTTCCTGAGGGGGTGCTAGGCACTAGAGAGCCCTTATCCATTGAGAATGCCGAGTTCTCATTCAGCCCGGAGCAATGCGAGATATCTTCAGCACCCCGAAGTAGAGATGCCATGAGAGTGACTGATTGTTTGCCATGTACTGACGTTCTTGCAGAGGCTCCCAGCAGTAGTGCAACTCTTTCAGTGGCTTTGTTCCCTCCTTTATCTGCTGCAGAGTGTCAGAAAAACATGATGGCTCCAGGTAGTGGTGGGTTGTTGAAAGGAGGAAGCTCTGGATTGCCAGGTGGATTGACTACACCAGAGGGGGCAGAGAGTCAGCATTTCTCTGAGGCTGACTTCAGCTTAGGTGATCAAGACTATTACCACTATGGAGGCTACTTTGTCTTCCAGATTAGACAAAGTAATTGAGGTTTCTAGTTTTCTTCAATCCCAAGTTAAAGCACAAGAAACAACTCTGGGGTTCCGTGAGCAGCATTTAGACCAAATGGATGAACAGCTGGAAGAATTAAAGACTTGTAATGCAGAGCTCATAAAAGAAAAAGATGCCTGTAGATATAAACTAGAGGCTTTAGAAAATCAAGACCGGCGATTCAACTTAAGGTTTTTGAATTTTGCTAGAAATCCTTTACTAGGACTTATGGATATGATTAAGAAGTTCTTTTTAGAGGTTCTTCAGATGCTAGAACCTTTTATATAGACTCTAGGAATATTGAGGGCAATGAAGAAAAGAAGCAAGATCTGTCTGTTTATAGATTTAGAGAACTCTCAGCCAGTCATATTCAATTGTACTACCCTTCTTGTGGCCTTTACTCTCAAGCCAGATAGGAATTGAGTGTTTAAATTATTTTTCAGCTATAGAGATGAATAATTTCTAGGTTCAAAAATTTCAGTATTTCCTGATTTCTCTAGGATCACTCAGACCAGATGGAAAAATTTCCTGCTCTCCGTTCTAGGGTCTTGGAACTGGGAGCTGTTTTCCCTTCAGTTTCCATGGATTGTCATAGAAGAGTTCAGAGTATGTTTGGAGGTGATTTGATGTGTGAATGAACAAGGGGGATTCATTGTACATGTGATTGTTGATAGGCTGTGATTGGTTAGAACCTCCTTAAGTACCAGTGAGCATGTGCTGTATTTTTGCAAAAGGAGATGTTAATGACCTGTGGTTAAGCAAGAATAGATGCTGCTTGTCATTTTAATGTACGTTTTTTTCTGAAGGGTTTGCTGCAGTTGTGAAGATTGAGTTGTCATTTGGATACCATTTTAAGAGGTGAATAGAAGTTTTTTTAGTTGGGAAATATGGGTGTTTCATTTCTCTGGAGGCCATAGGGAATGCGCTCTATTTCTTTGGGGGCCCTTTTGTAAATTAAAGAATCGGCTTGACAATAAGATTAATTGCTGGGGTTGCTGAGTTTTGACAGGGAGATTATGGGCTAGTTATAAGGTAGTCGGGATGAAAGTAGTAGCACAGTTGGTTGGGTTGATGTGTTTTTATGTTATATTTGCTTTTTAATAGAATCTCCCTAACCTGGCAATGGCTAAACAATGACAGCATCTGAGATTGATGTGCACTACTACCGAACAGTGCTGCTACAAGGTGCACCCAGCATTGTACAGAGACATGTAAGAAATGGTCCCTACTCGTCAGAGCTTACAATCTAGTCAAGGCAGATAATAGAATCTCTGGGGACTGTCTAGGGGAATAATAAGGAAACAAAGTTGGAGAACAGGAGACTAAGTGGATGAGGATCCAAAAGCAGGCCTCAAAGAGGTGGGTTTAAAAAGGGCCAGAGATGGAGCCCAACGTACTCATTCAGATAGTTTGTTCTAGGCATAAGGAGCAGCAAGGTGGAAAGATCAGAGTCTGGAGTTGGCAGTGGAAGAGAAGGGCACAGATAGAAGCACTACTGGAGATTCATTTGGAGTACAGAAATATCTCAAGAAAGTATCTATATGTTGCCGAATAAATGGGAGAAGTGTTTATAGATATTATATTGAGAAAATGTTTAGAAGCTAATTGAAAGTTTTTATAAAAAACTGAAGATATTTTTATGACTCATGATGTGTGAAAGAAGCCTGATGCAATATTATGGCTAGTATTGCTCTCTGAGGTCTTTTTAGTCCTGTAATTTTGATTCATTCAGACTGTGAACCACTCCAAATTTCAATTACAGAAATGTAATTTGTTATATGTATATGGTTTACACATTTATCTTCTGAGTCATGTAGGATCATTTGTGCCATTTCCAGTTCCTGTGATCTTGGGCAAGTCAGTAAACTCTCCATTGTCCCAGATAGAAACTTATATTATTAGCCCTCTGGGGACCAGAAAATACCTGGATATAACTTGCCTTGAGCGACTACTGGCAAAAGTGTGAACTAAATCCAAATCCCTTCTTACAAGAGCAGAACTTTCAGATCTCTGTGTTTGCACTGGAGTCATCAGTGCTGGGGATCAGAAACATGCTTTGAGCGTTGGGAAGGAATGCTTAGGAAGTTTCAGACTCGAGGGATATGCATATGAGTGGGACATACTAATTCCTTATTTTTACTGATACGAAGAAATTCCATATTAATACCTTGTAAACAATAATGCAACTGAAAGACTCCATTCCTTGGCCTAAGTTCTGATGGCACACCAAAATCTCAATATGTTTTTCTTAATGGAAGAGGTTTTCATCACCAGGAATTGCAATTCTGCTAAGTCCATAGCTCACTAATTAGCTTACCTAGCTAATTAGCTTAGCTTAATCAAGCTTGGTTAAGCTTATGCCCATTCATCGTTTACCATCAAGGAAGGATCAGTCCTTCTCAGCTGGCTGAGATCCAGGCAGGACAATTCAGAAAGTATGTGTTGGATAAGCCCTCTATACCTAGCCTTCTTCTGCCTAAACCTCAGTTGCCCAGGGTTTCAATTATGCACTCAATGGTTATAATGAGAGTCTACCTGCTTTGAAAATGCATTCTGAAAATCTCTTCTCACTCTTTCCAACATATATTTATATTTTTATCTCAGTCTTTCAGTTGCATTATTGCTTACAAGGTATTAATATGGAATTTCTTTGTATCAGTAAAAATAAGGAATTAGTATGTCCCACTCATATGCATATCCCTCGAGTCTGAAACTGTGGGTCCATACACCCCCCCCCTTCACCCTTCACCCTTCACCCTTCACCCTTCACCCTTCACCTACAGCAGGTAACCATGGCACCAACATAGGATATGCACTATTCTGGGTGCATCATCGCCCACAAGGACTGGACATGACCGAGAAATACAGAAGGACACAGATGTATCCTAGATGTGTCTAACGGAACTACCTATCACACACTGATGGGGACCTGCAGCATGGCATATTTCAGCCATGAAAGGTGCTGTGGACCTGGTGCTGGGCGCCCCACCTCAACCTCAGGGTGGGCACAGTACCCACACAATGTGACTGTCTGTGGCTACTCTGTGCCAGTACCACACACGGTCTGTTCCCCCTACCAGGCTGAGGTGCTGTGGGGGTGCATACCCAATCTTGTGCCCATCTCTCGACTGCTGATTTGCATGTGCAGTGCATCATGGGTACAGGTGGGATAACCCTATCCTGATAACCACAGCAGACAGTTTGTGTGGTGACGTGCAGTCCTTCTGCAGCCAGCCAGCCAGGGCTTTGTGCACAGCCTTATAAGGTGTCCTATAGGGGACATTATAGGGTGCCTTGGCGGACAGTACACTTTATAATGTGCCCTATGGAGTGCGTTATGGGGTGCCTTATGCGGCACCTTAGGTTATGCCACCGTGAGGGTGTGTTTGCTGGCAGCACTAATTAAAATACAAGTCAAATGCCTCAACAATTGCTACTTAAATGTAAAGGGTGCTGCCTCAGCCAGCCGTATACATTAGGCCCACTGGGGAATTGAACCCATGACCCCTGTACCATCAGTCAGTGTTGTAACCATTATGCTATAGCTCTGTTGCTGTGCTTGTATGCCTGTGCACCTTCTTAAGATTAACGCGCGGTAACGTGCCATGTAGCGCTCGTTCATTTATGGCGCCTGGTAACGCGCGTTATCGGTAATGATGTACCGCCCATGTCCTTATTTGGGATTTCTGTCTCTACCGTGGCTCCTAACGCGAATCACACTAACGCAGTTTAGTAAACATACCCCTAAATGTAGAGTATAAGCCATCCTGAGGTCATATTTGCCTAAGATAAAGACATTTCTAGTTGTTTTTAGGAAATTGTTTTGGTGACTAATTGTGTCATATTAAGAGCTACTTATCTTTTTGGTTGATTAGGCTCTTATACGGTTATTGTTAGTTTTGTGCATACCATAACAGTAATGAACCTTACTCCTAAACCAAGGTATATGGATTATAATCTCAGTCTCTCAAGTTTACTGCTAATGCTTGCTGTAGTTCTTGTATCATGACAAAGAGGTCTTCCTAATCTTAACATGGGCTTGAACTTTAATGTTAAGATCCTGGCAATTGACAAATTCATTAAGTTCATCATTGATGGAGAAGAAATTGAAATAGTTGACAACTTCAACCTACTTGAATCAATAATCAATAAAGAAAGGACAAGCAGTCAAGAAATTTGGCAGAATAGCTATGAAGGACCTAGACAAGATTTGACCTGTCCAAGCCATGGTATTTTCAATAACATCTTATGGATGTGAAAGTTGGACAGTGAAAAGAATAGACAGGAAGAAATCAATGCCTTTGAATTATGGTGTGAAAGAGAACGTGTTAAAGAAAGACGTCATGCTTGGCAAGGTTGAAGGTCAATGCAAAAGAGGAAGGCCAGCATTGAGATGGATCGACACAGCAACTATGGGTGCCACTCTATAAACAATAAACCACCTGACTAAAGATCGAAGACAGTTTAGGTCAGTTATCCAGAGGGTCGCCATGAGTCGACACTGACTTGATGGCACTTAATAACAACAATCTGCATGGGCAACATATAAAGGTGTGCTTGGAAATTGCTTTTAATCTGACCTGTGGCATCCAGCATCAATAGGAAATCTTTCTGTATCTTTCTTCCACGTTTTCTTGGTCTGCAATTACATTTCTTGGTACCTAAAGATCCTCTCTCTCTTCACATGATGTGCAGATGTGTATCGAGATGGTAATACCAAGATTGGTATTGCAATTATCTACATAGATACATATAAGAAATTCTTTCTTTTCCCTGAATAGTTATTTTATTGATAGTTTCCATGAAACTATAGTTGTATAATCTAATAAAACCTCAATATGTCCAGTCAGCCGTGTTTCAAGTCCCAGTTGTTATTGTTTTGTTTTGTGTTTCTCAGCAAAGGGACAAAAATTCCACCCAATAACACCCTCCTTCCATCAATGGAAGCACAAGGCGTCAAGTATTCAGGACCATCAAGTATTCAGGACTTCCTGAGAGGGGCTCCTATCAGATGTTGAATTTAGAGATTCCTCAACAAGATAATTGGGTACAGGGTGTTATGCTTTCATATATATTTTCTCCATTGAATGCAAATCTATATCATACATGTTCATATCAATAATTTCCCTCTAATCTGCATCTATGAAAGAAAAACCTAGTGAGCCAGGACAGCAATGATAAGAGAGAATGAAAGCAGATTTTACTTGTATTTTATACAAATTTCTAAATGAAAATAATTACTTGGCAAATTGTCTATCCTTCCTCATCCAGATAACCTGTTCTTAACTTTTTTAATGAAAAATTCATACATATGATATGTCATACAAGGCTCCATTTATTTTTAGAGTTTCTTGTTTTGCTTTGTTTTTAAATAATTTTGGCAAAACTGTTTTTAAAAGAGGACCTTGTGATGCCCTGTGTTACTCACAGATATCCAAATATAGCTACAGTGCCCTCATTTGTCCATGAAATCTGTTCACAGAAAGTTTAGCCTTTCGTGACAAGCTACAAAAGTGTGAAAATATTTCAGTAGGCACATATTAGTCCTAAGCCTACATACATTCAAATAAAAAATACACATTCAACAGAAAAAAAACACTAGAAGCCCTTTGCCCAGCAGTTACCTATTTGAGCAAAATCCAAGGCACAGACTTACACAGTCCTCGTCAGTGCTCATTAGCCCAACTTTTCTCCCACAGGGAGCTAACACGAGGGAGCTGCCTGCTGCTTATATAGGTCCTTAAGTGCATTCACCTGGGATCATTAATTAGTGGCTGCAGCTCTAGTAGAAAGCTTTTTATTGGAAATGAAGGCAAAGTTGTAACCCTATCCTTCCCATGCTTTCTCTTAAGTTTAGCAGCTGATCCAGTTTTTCAGAGCAGACTGATTCAGGCTTGTTTTCTGCTCACTACATCCATGGAACGGAAGTTCTTGTAATAGATGGGCAAAGCTTTATGCATAGCGTCCCCAAAATGGGTACACTCAAATTTTATGCCTCAGGTCATATTAAACCACGCATAAAACAATCACGCAATATTTATTAGGAACAAATGTAAAATGAATGCATTACAAAAAGTTCTGTGATATGTTCACCTGCAGAACCGATAAAAGAACTTGAAGTAAGAGTTTAGTAAAATTTGCTAAATTTATCATACGCTTAAAAAGTAGCATTTTTTCGACAAGAACGCAATCATTCTCTCAAGTAAGCTTGATTTTTATTTAATATATTGTTTTTAATCAAATATATTTGTATGTAGAATTTACAGTGATTCCTTTCTGAGTACGATACATATTTCTGCTGTCCCCGTCATGGGGACACTATGCATGAATGGGTAGGGCGTTTGCGATGAGCGATAATATGAGCAATTAAGTGTAACAGAGCATGTGCAGTATGCAATTATTCCACAAACTGTGCTATTTGGTGTTTTTGTGTTGTCTGTTTATGATTTTTCACATTTTTCAACTTTAGAATGTCAAGGCATTACAAATTACATGAAGTTATTTAAGTGCTGGAGGATGATGATGAATGGATAGCAGCCGACATTACTTTGCATGACTGCCTGAGCCATATGCCCATACCACTCAATGCACATGTCAGCACCTGGGGAGGGGCTGCGGTATGTGCAGCAGTTGCCACGGGCCTGTGCATGTCCACACCATGTGTGACTGGCCCATGCCTCTGTGCATCATGCACATTGCCTGCCTGGGACATTGGTTACAGCAGTGTTCTATTGTGGGCTGCTGGTATGGGGACTGCCTCTGGTTCTGGGGGTTCAAATCCCACTCCACCAATAATTTTGCTGAGATATGCCAAGGGTGCAGTGTCACCTTCCCATTGCATGATACCAGTGCCGCACACATGGTGGCTGTCATGGGGGGAAGGACATGTGCATGGTGTGTTGCATACACATGGTACCTACAGCACATAACCGTCTAGCTGCACAGGGCATGCATGTCAGCCATCGGGCACTGCGGATGCGGTCCTAGGCCTGTTTCTGTCACCATGGGGTGGTAAGGCTGCCACACAGGTAGCCCCATGCATAGGACAGGTGTCTGTGGCAGCATGTGGCCCCTTCCTCCAGCCCACAAACCCTGCCATGGGTCTCTCCACATCCCTTCTTGGGCATACCCACACATCTGGGCTACCCACTTGACTTGAGTCTGCCACATCCATGGCCTACTCTGGGCCATTCCCTTCTCCATATCCTGCCCCCTGTACATGTCACACACCAATTTCATATGTGATGTGGCTGGCTACACAATTTTGATACATAAAGATCATTTCCACATAATACTAACTACATTTCATTTATAATAAGTTTTGGAAATTTATTTGTAGTTTTTTGACATTATTTGCAGTTGTTTTATATAACAGCCACTTCACCCGCCCTTTCATGCATAGTGTTCCTGAAATGGGGACGCTGAAATATTGTGCAAAATAGCAGTCCAAATATTTGTTTTGACCAAAATTATTAGTTTGGTATTGACTAACATATTATGGAGTTTCATGTGAAAACAAAAATTCATGCATTAAACAGAACACATAACCTCCATACTATGCCAATTACACTGGCTCCCGGTGGAGAGCAGAGTAAAATACAAATCACTAATGTTAACATTCCATATACTACATAACTTATTCTACAAGCACCTCAGCTCACTAATAAGCATCACATCCAACAATAGACAAAGGACAGAATATAGAAAAACAGTGCAGTACAAGTAACAGAGCTTTCACATATTAGGCTCCTATACTATGGAATTCACTCTCAGAAAAAATATGAAATATAAATGACAAACAAATATTTAGAAAGCAGCTAAAGACCTACTTATTCACTGAGCATTTTGGGCCCAGCTCTATGGAAACTAACACTGACCCAATATACAGTAATCTGGAAATCATGCTACTGCCATTAAAACCACAGCACTATTGTAAACAGATACTTTCCTGAACCTATGATGTAGTAACAGTTTGCATATACAGTAGTTAAGTTATTTACTTAAGTTGATGAAGCATCTGAGTTCAATGTTCAGCATTAATGTTATAATTGCACCTAATGTTATATGTACATGGTTCTGTTAATCTGTATACCGCTTTGATTCTCTGATAAGGCGGTATAAAAAGCACACAAATAAAATAAATACAAATAAATAAGCTGGAACATGTGAGTGAAGACTTGAGGGTCGATATTCAGCTGTCAAAAGTTGGCAGTGGTTAAATAAAATCATATATTCAGCATTGCTATCCAGATAACAGCTGGCACTAGTAATTATCAGAATCTCAGTGATATTCACTCCAATATCTTGGTAATTATCCAGATAACTTAGGGCAGCCTTTTTGCATAAGCGCCTATGCTAAGATTCATCTTTTAGGACTCCTTAAACTGGTGCCTGTTATAAATACAGGTCTATAGTGTTAAGGAAACTACTCATTTTAAACTCCTACTAAAAATGGTTCTCCTGGTAGCATTAAAAAAAACAAGATGCTTATTTACTAATACGCACTACCAAGGTAGTGCAGGGCTAGTGCATGGTATTGACACTGTGCTAAAAAGTACCCGAAGCCCCACTCTAAAAACGTTTTGCTGCCCTTGCAGGGTTCATCTGAGCAAAAACTGGGTGAGATGGGGTGTTCTCACCACAGCACAGCTAGCACAGACATTTGAAGCTTTGGCTGCTCCGAGTGCAGGCAGCAAGGATGCAACTAATGCCATCTCAGTAACTGGATCCGCTCCCTGAAGTTAGTGGCTAATTCCCGCGGTACCAGCACAGGGATTAGTAAATATGCATCCAAATGCTTCCACCTTAATAACTCTGTTTCATAAGAACATCTTAGAATTCATTAATAATGTTATTAAATGTATTAGGCCTGATATTCAAAAGCATTTACGTGGCTACAGACCTGTAAACCAAGCAAATGCCCCTAAACATAGAAACATAGACATATGATGACAGAAAAAGACCACATGGCCTATCTAGTCTGTCCTTCCATATCAACAACTACAACAGTCCCTTTTTTCCTTTAGAGATTCTCTGTGTTTGTCCCATGCTTTTTTTAAATTCATATACTGTCCTCATCTCTACCACCTCCACTGGGAGACTATTCCACGGATCCACCACTCTTTCCGTATAGAAATATTTACGCATATCACTCCTGAATCTATCCCCCTTCACCCTCATCCCATGTCCCCTTGTAGCAGAACTTTCTTTCAATTGAAAGAGGATCTCCCCCTGAACATTTATGCCACAGAGGTATTTAAACATCTCAATCATATCACCTCTATCCCGCCTTTCCTCCAAGGCAGGGGTTTTCATCCCAGTCCTCAGGGAACCCTAGGCCCGTCAGGTTTTCAGGATTCCCAGAATGAATATGCATGAGAAAGATTTGCATGTTCTGCTTTCATTGTATGCAAATCTATCTTATGCATATTCATTGTGGAAATCCTGAAAACCTGACTGGCCTAGGGTTCTCTGAGGACTGGGTTGAAAAACTATGCTCTAAGGTGTACATGTTAAGATCCTTAAGTCTGTCCTCATATGCTTTATAATAAAGACCACTAACCATTTTAGTAGCCACCCTCTGTACTGACTCCATCCTGTTTATATCCTTTTGAAGGTGAGGTCTCCAGAATTGCACACTATACTCCAAATGAGGTTGCACCAAAGACTTATATAGAAGCACTATCACCTCCCTTTTTCTGTTAGCCATTCCTCTCCGTATGCACCCAAGCATCCTTCTAGCTTTTGCTGTCACCTTTTCTACCTGTTTAGCTACTTTAAGATCATCAGACACAACCACGCCTATGTCCTGCTTTTCTTTAGTGGACAACTATTTCACTCCCAATACTATATTTCTCCCTTTGATTGCTGCAGCCCAAATGCATGACCTTACATTTTTTAACATTAAATCCCAGCTGCCAAATTCTAGACCATTCTTTGAGCTTAGTTAGATCCCTCCTCATGTTATCTACACATTCCTGGGTGTCTACTCTATTGCAGATTTTGGTATCATCCGCAAAGAGGCAAACCTTACCTGAAAGCCCTTACGCTATATCACTAACAAAGATGTTAAAAAGAATCGGACCAAGGACAGATCCCTGGGGCACACTACTGGTAGCATCGTTCTCTTCAGAGTGAGTTCCATTTGCCTGTGCTCTTTGTCACCTCCCACCCAACCAATTTCTAACTCAAGCAGTAACTTTAGGGTCCATCCCTAGGGTGCTCAGTTTGTTTATAAGTCGCCTATGAGGAACAGTGTCAAAGGCTTTACTGAAATCTAAATACACCACATCTAGGGCTCTTCCTCGGTCCAACTCCCCGATCACCTAGTCAAAGAAATCAATCAGATTTGTCTGACAAGACCTGCCTCTGGTGAATCCATGCTGCCTTGGATCCTGTAATCCACTGGACTCCAGAAACCTCACTCTTTTCTCTTTCAGCAGCGTTTCCAATTTACTCACCACTGATGTTAAACTAATCGGCCTGTAGTTTTCAACCACATCCTTACTTCCGCTTTTGTGCAAAGGCACCACATGAGCCTCTCTCCAGTCCTTTGGCACCACTCCTGACTCCAACGAGGCATTGAAAGGTCAGTCAGTGGAGCTGCTAGAATGTCCCCGAATTCCCTCAGTATTCTAGGGTGTATCCCATCCAGTCCCATCGCTTTGTCTACTTTAAGTTGAGCTAGTTTCTCACGAACACAGTCTTTTGAAAATTGTTCAAGATGTCCCTCGCTTCTGTTCCTGTTTGTGAGTGTTTTCTGAGGTCCTGTTCCTGGTTCTTCATCTGTGAACACAGAACAGAAATATTTGTTAAGCAATTCTGCTTTATCCTCATCAGCTTCTACATATTCCCCCCTTTACCCTTGAGTCTGACAATACCACTCTTGCCCTTCTTCTTCTCACTAACATATCTGAAAAATGTCTTATCCCCACATTTTATTGCATTGGCTATTTCCTCCTCTTTTTGAATCTTTGTTTTCCTGACTACTTTGCTAGCTTCTCTAAGGGGGATGTTTACTAAAGTGCGGTAAACGTGAATAACGCGCGTTGTATGACGTTAACGACCGCAAGCGCAGTATAACGCGCGTAAACACGCGCCAACGACCGGTAACTTCATACTACGCGCGTTGACCGCGCTTAATGATCGTAAAGCCCCGCGGCGCGTTAAAACAGCACAGAAGGTGGAGAGTGGGCGGAGAGAAGGGGTCAATGGGCGGAGAGGGGGCGGGGAGAGGCTCCCCCTCACTAACGCGCTGTAATTCTGAGCTCAATTCCAACGCGAATGAAAACCTGCCGTTGAAGGCATCTTTAAAGGTAAGAGAAACCATTTCCGTCAGCAATGTACAGAGAAACCTGGGTAACACACAAAACGTGAGCAGTGTGATACATGTGCACAGAATGAAATGTCACAGAAGACAATAAAAATGACCAGAGGAAACCCCTTTAAAAACATAAATCAGCTGTTAAACAGTGATAGCAATGGACAACAAGGAACAGCACTCCCTGGAAAGCACAAAATAAAAACCTAATGATATGTGGAAGGGTTCACGCTTCGCAGACCCTCTAAAAGGGAAAGTCACTGTAATGGAGCTGACCTGGGAGTGTAGTGTAATGTCTCCCAATGATATCATTGTTGCCCAGCTTGGATATGGGTGTGTGTCCCTCCTGTGAGGTCCCCCTGAGGTGTATGTGCACCATTGTCTGCATACAAGGGAAATGAGGCCACAGTAAACCTTTTGCAGAGCAGAGTCCCTGACCAGCCAGGCAGGTTATACTAACACCAGGGACAGCACTGTCTCTGTGGCCCCAGTGTGGTGCAATGGACACAGCCAGTGCCTGTAAGACCAGAGGGTCACAGGTTCAAATACCAGCTGGGACTGCCGCCAACCCTGTCACAATAGTCCTACCCACCACTAAAAAGTGAAAGTAAAGACACACCTTTAATGCAGAGAACAAAGGCATGGTCTATTTTTACACCACACCAAACACAGACACCAGAAACAGGCACAGCAACGAAAGCTGAGCCCCGCAAATGCAGCCCTAGAGGGCCCCACAGCATTCCTGTCCCATGCTGTCCCATCAAAGATGCCTGTGCTGCATAGCTATGCCCCACCCCCATGGTAGGCAGATGTAGGTCAGGCATATGTATGAGGGACAGCATGAAAACACAAATAAAACGTGGAAAATAGCAGAAAGAAAACTGTAAACATCACAAGTCAGCTGGGCAACAGTGATAGCAATGGGCCACAATAAAAAACACACTCCCTGGAAAGCGAAAACAAAAAAAGAAAAGATACTTGGAAGGGACCACGCTACGGAGACCCTTTCAAAACACATCCCCTGTTATTGGAGCATTCGCGGGAGTGTCGTGTATTGTTGCCCAATGATATAATTGTTGGCCAGCTTGGTCATGGGGGATTGCCCCCTCATGCGAGGTCGTATGTGAGGTTACGTGCAAATTGCCTCCATACAAGCTATATGAGTCCACAGTAAAATGGTGCAGAGCAGGGTCTCTGACCTGTCAGGCCAGGTATCCCATCTCCAGGGATCGCATTGTCCCTGTGGCCTCAGTGTGGTGCAACAGACACAGCCAGTGCCTCTAAGACCAGAGTGTCACAGGTTCAAATCCCAGCTGGGGCCATGCCAATCCTGCCCACATATTCTCCCCACAACTAAACTGTGATGGAATGGTCACACCCTTATTGCTGAGAACATACACATGGACAAAACGCCAATATTTTACCACACCAGATATAGGCGCATTACCCAGAGCATAGTCCCCCAAATGCAGTCCTGGAGGGCCCAACACCATTCAGTTACCATGCTGCCCCCAATAAAGATACCTGTGCTGCATAACTATGCCCCCCCCCTGGTCTGCAGATGTAGCCCATGCATATTTATGAGGGACAGCATGAAAACCCGATCAGTGCCTGGAATGACAGGACTGGAGTTGTGGAACCCTGCCGTAAAGCAGCAGCTAACAGTGACACCCACCCACCCACAGGCCCCATTGGCCAATGAAACCCGAAGAGGTAAGACAATTGGCCCTGCTGTCAACTCCCAATACTAGCAGGTGCATACCTTAGCAATGGCACCCTACACATGGGTATATGGTACACACGCACTAAAAGTTGCCAATGATAAAATGCAGAACTCATGTCCTATGTAAAGCACATTGTGCACATTGAGCTCCACCACAACAAGCAGTCAGATGTCTGTGGTGTGTGCTGCAGGTCTGGCCCCTGACAGTGTCCAACACCCTTGGGAGTGATCCACAAGAGTATGTCGTACCACATCCATGCATGTACTGTGCCCATGACAGGTGTGGTGTGTATGGCTGCAGAACCCCCCTACAGTAGCACAATGCTGGCATAGGTGTGGGGGTGGCTGTCCAGCCAGTGTGTGGTGGCTGCAAACACCGTCGACAGGCCACACTGCCAGCAATGTTGCCAGTAGTGGGCTGCCAATGTGCATAATGAGTAGCAAAGTACCATGGGTAGAGGTCGGACAAGGCGGGCTGGCCAGGGTGTATATGCACAGGGCAAAGGGCAGTGACAGGTACATTGTAGTGCCAGGCAACCACCTGCCCAGACAGGGTGACCACGGTAGATGCCGCTGCAAGCTCAGTGTCACCCTGAATGTGCAGTGACCACAGCATGTCTAGGCTCCACCATGGTGCTATATAGTAGTTCACTCATGTGATAAATATGGGTGTTCCCCTGGGGCCCAGTCACAGATGTATCTGCTGGCTGTGTATGCTGGCACCCCAGTTCTGTGTGCAGGCATCTCTGCTGGTCACTAGCAGCCTGTTTGCAGCTGGTAGGTGATGTGATGGAGTGGCCTGCAGGGTGTGTTGGCCTGCACCAGGGGAATTACAGATAGTGGTTGGGATTGTCATTTTATACCAAGTCCCAATGTCTGATTGCTCCTGTGGCATGCATGTGTCTGGATCTCCAGTGACTGACCTGTGGGGTGTCTGCACCTCAGTAGGACTAGGGTTAATGTCCCCCCTCCACTGGCACCTTCCAAGGGAGGTAGAATGTGCAGATTATGATGGGTGACCCTGTTTGCCGGTGGGGTGGGGTGGGGTGAGGGGGGGCGGTGGGGCATGGGTCTACACCTGCCCCAAACAGACAGAGATGTCCAAGGTGGTCATGCAGAAAATATCTATCTTACACAGTAACACTGCTGTGGACTTGCGCCATGGACCCTTTCAGCCATGGACGGTGCTGAGGACCTAGGGCTGGATGCCCCACTGCACACTCAGGGTGAGCAGAGTACCCGCACAATGTGGTGTTGGGCAGGTCCTCAATGCCAGTACAACAAATGGTCAGTACCCCCTATAAGGGCAAGGGGCTGTGGGGGGTGCACATGACAATTTACCCCTACCATGTCCAGAGTCTGTGGGGATGCATTCCATATGGTGTGCCTGTGTGGAGAGCTGATTAGCATGTGCAGTGCATCATGGGGGTGACTGTATTATTCAATCCCTCTGAAACCGCAGCACGAGCTCGCAGCCATTGATAAACCATGGCACAGCACACGTACATCTGGTAGCAGAAAGCATAGGTGCACGACACCCTACAGAGTCTGTAATATATGAGATGCCCGCACTGCTGAAACCCCCACGTACCCACACACATAAAAGAAAACATCCCCAGGCTCAATGGTACGCGCGTAGCTACGCGCGGCGCTGCACACGTACCAACGCACGTAGCTCGGCTCACATACGCAATGTCCTGTTAAAAAGCCTCCCCAATCCCCCTCCAATATACAGGCCAATGCCCCTTCCAATATACAGGCCATTGCCCGGGACTCGAACCCATGCTGCCTGTAACAGCGGTCATTACCGTGACCATTGTGCCACAGCTCTCTGTTAGTGCTCTGTGTCGCCACATCTCCCTACGATATACTACCCTAGCAACGCACGTTCATACGCCCCTAGCAATGCACGTGGCTACGCCCCGGCAACGCACTTGGCCACGCCCCCGGCAACGCACGTGGCTACGCCCCCGGCAACGCACGTGGCTATGCCCCCGGCAACGCACGTGGCTAGGCAGCAAAGGCACCTATAAGACATGGCAACCATGTCGAGGAAGCCTCCCTTCAGCCAGAGGGACATCTACCTGCTGACAGAGCTTTTCTGCCTACGCCAGCAGAGGCTCTTCCCTGGCTCGTCCAAGAGGCAGGACCTGGGCAAGGTCAGGAGGGCCTGGGAGCGGCTGGCCCACCGTTTTAACAGGAGCGCAGACTACCCACGTGAGGTAAGTGCATGGGGACAATTCCACCAAATGATGAGACAAAAGAAAAAACACCCAGTAAACCCAGCAAAAATACACAATGCACTGACAGGGTATAGCAGGTGCTGACATATCCTGCGTCCAGCAAAGTCCTCCACACACCCCTGAAAAAGACACCCCTGCCCCAAGGGGTTAGCTGCACCCATGGCAGAGGTGCACCACAGGTCACAGAGGTATGGTACAGGGTGCCCCTGCAAGCTAAGGATGTCCCCCAACCACAAGATACCCTAGTCCCACCTCCATGGCCAATAGGGAAGGAAGGGGTTCTGCACCATGTCCCTCTTAACTAACAGATTCGCCAAATGAATACATCGATGCTGCAAGCCACAAATGAGGGCCCCCCACCCTGCACACTGTCTGCTGGTACCCTGTGTGAATAGAAAGGTCAAACCCCTGCCCCTGAGTGATCCAGTCCCAAATGAGGGCATCCCTCCCCCCCACCCTGCACACTGTCTGCTGGTGCCCTGTGTGAATATGAAGGTCAAAACACTGCTTAACACACATGTAGGCCCAAATGAGGGCATCCCTCCCCCCCACCCTGCACACTGTCTGCTGGTGCCCTGTGTGAATAGAAAGGTCAAACCCCTGCCCCTGAGTGATCCAGTCCCAAATGAGGGCATCCCTCCCCCCCACCCTGCACACTGTCTGCTGGTGCCCTGTGTGAATATGAAGGTCAAAACCCTGCCCCTGCCCGATGGAGGCCCCGCAAGGGGTCCCCTGTACCGACCCTGTACCCCGTGAAACAGGCCCTGTATGGGATCACAAGGGGCAAACCACAGGCAAAGAGCAGCCCAGCGACCACTGTAGGTGATAACTGCACACCCCAACACATGCAGATGTGTGTAGGTGGCACACACAGTTGGGATGGTACATGTATGTGGTGCGCACATATAGGGCACATGGTGCACAGATCAGGGTGGCGTGTTTGTCGCACACACATGTGGCTGTTACACGCCACTGCATGGGGGGATGTGTGCCAAAGGAATAGGGGCATGCGCAGGTAGTATGACGTGGGAGTGGCAGTTGCAGGGGCAGGGGCCACCACGTGTCCCCCCGCTAGCTAAGGGCAATGTTCTGTGTAACCCCTACAGGTGGAGGACCTTCGAAAGAAGGCAAGGGAGCTGAGGGCCCGGTTCCCCCGATTCGTTGCCAGGGTGCAGCGCGACAGAATGGCACAGCAGAATGGTGAGTACCCGGACACGGCCATGTAGGGGGATGTGTTGTGGAAACACAGGTCCACAGTGACATGGTATGTGGATCCTCCACCAGGGGATGACATGTTTTATCTCTCCCACAGCTGATGCACGTGCAGCCAATCAGGCCGAGGTTCCGGAGGAGCCCCCAGACGTAGAGGGCCAGGAGGGGGATCAGGTGCAGCGTGACCAGCAGGACGGCGGACAAGAGCAGGATGAGGAGGATGGGGGGGATGGGCACGAGGATGGACCTGAGCCTGCACCCCCACGCCCTGACGAGGGGGATGAGGGGGATGAGGATGGGGCCCATATGCGAGGGGATGAGGGGGAACCCACAGAAAGGGGGACAGAGGTTGGGGAGCCAGGTGAGCAGGATGTGGTGGGGGGGGATGTCGGTGGAAGGGTAGAGGAACGTGAGTGGCTGGGTGGCAGGGACAGCGACATGGAGACGGGGGTGGAGGGGGATGGGGATGTTGGCGGGATGCTGGGGGCAGGGGGGAGGGAGGTTATGCACAGCGGAGGGGGTGGGGTGGTGGCAGGGTCACAATGGCACGCTCCGCCACAGGGCACTGGGGGCACCAGCCACCTGCCCCTTGATGAGGGCATGGAGGGCCAGCTGGACGTGTGCATGCCACACATGGCCGCAAGCAGGACCGCTGTCCATGCAGCCACACAGACACGTGGATCAGTGTGTCTGTGTGGCTGCATGTGCGGCCAGCGCCTGGCTGCAGCTGTGCGTGCACAGGCACAGGCCCAGAGGCAGTTTGGCCTAATCCAGGGGCAGGTGCTGGCGACTCTGTCCATGGTGGCTGACCGTCTGCGGGAGCGGGATGAGCGCCCTGACCGATCCACACACAGTCAGCCACCATCCGACAGGGGCACCCAGGGTGTGTAATATGTGGACACACATAGCACACCTGCCCTGTGGCGGACCGTGCCATTCTGTGGCCATGTCAGGGGCACGGGGGGGGGGGAGCGGGGCCATGTAATCCCGTTCCAGAAGGCATTGTTGACCATGCTGATGTAACCCACAGCAGATAGACCATGTGACACATGGCCCATGTGTGGCCACATGAAGATGTGTACATTATGTTGTTATCAAAGTTTTATAAATACGTTTACCTTTACACATACCAACTGTGTGTGCAGATGTGCCTCATTGCCAGGTGACAGTGATGTGCGAGTGATGGGTGTGGCTGTGGCGACTAGGAGGGGCAGGGGCCGAAGTGGAACAGGT
The DNA here is from genome assembly GCA_033557465.1 of Ichthyophis bannanicus. Lineage (NCBI taxonomy): Eukaryota > Metazoa > Chordata > Amphibia > Gymnophiona > Ichthyophiidae > Ichthyophis > Ichthyophis bannanicus. Next base: position 1,475,048,295 of record CM066032.1, read on the forward strand.
TTGGTCCATGTTGACAGCACACCCGCACACATGTAACTATCACGCTGCTGCAAGGTTGGGCCAACGTGGGGGAGGTGAGTGACGTGCATGACCGACATGCAAAAGCATGTGTGTGGCTCCCTGGGGCACACACAGCCCAGAGTAACAATGATACATACGGAGGTGTGGAGCAGGTGGCCTGTGTGACCAGTACAGCAGGGCCACGTACTGTTGGCCTGGTTTGACGGGTGCAGGACAGCTGTGGTGTATGTGTGGCGGTGTGCAGAGGGGGGAACCACATAGTGTGCACCGCAAGGTCACATGAGGCTGACACCGGAGGGGTGGCGGGGAAGAGGCCGAACGTGTGTTGCCATGTGAGACCGTGTGGGGCCTGGGAACAACTGTGCATATGTCAGGCACGTGTATCAGCATGCAGGACAGAGATGGGGGATGGTACACGTTGGTCAAACGGGACATTCCAGAACATATGAACAACATGTTGTGTGTCGCCATGGGTGGACATCCTGGGCCCAGGGGGGTGCGGGAGCATACCGCCGTTGGGGGACATGGGGCCATCGGTGGGGACACACACGGGGGGTGTGGGGGTGCACACAGCAGAGGGCGGGATAGCGGCTCAGCGGGATGATGGCCAGTGGTGTGACACACTGAGGTGGTCCTGCGGAGGGTGCGGGCTGCAGTGTGGATGATGTTACCAGTGACAGCCCCTCCACGGACTATTACCTTACTGCGCCTCATGGGCCCACCATGTGTCACCTTCTCTGGCTCCCTCTACATTACCTTAGGGACTGCTCTATGGGGGACATTCTGTTGTACCTAGGCAGACACTACACTTTATTATGTGGCATGTGTTGTGCATTGTGGGGTGCTTTCTGCAGTAACCTTGGGTACGCCAATGTGTGTGTGTGTTTTCTAGCAAATGTACATCACATACATGACATGTACATGCCCCCTCACTCACTAGATAACATGTGGGTGTGTTTACTTGCACCCCATTCGGAATGGGAACATAGACATGCCCCATCACTCAATATCTAATGTGTGGGTGTGTTTACTTGCACCCCTCCAACACGACAACCATGACAATATGGGACCTGCCCCCTCCCTCATTGTGTCATGTACAGGGTGCTACATCAGGCAGCCTTCTGCATATGCCACCCTGGGAACTCGGACCCATGCTGCCCGTATCAGCTGTCAGTGCAGTAACCATTGTGCTACAGCTCTGTATGGGTCAGGGATGTTTGCTGGCAACCCTCCGACACATAACAGACATATACATGCCCCCACACCCACTGAATAATGTGTGGGTGTGTTTACTTACACCCCATACGGACAGCAAACATAGACATGCCCCCTCACTCACTATCTGATATATGGGTGTGTTTGCCTGCATCCCTCCGACACATCCAGGAAATAAAATATAATTGGCGCTGCCCCCTCCCTCATTGTGTCATGTACAGGGTACTACATCAGCCAGCCTTCTACTAATGCCACCCTGGGGACTCGAACCCATGCTGCCCGTATCAGCAGTCACTGCAGTAACCATTGTGCTATAGCTCTGTATTAGTCTTGTATGTCTGGGTGGCTTCTTATGCTTAACGCGCGGTGGCCCGCTAACGCGCAGGGTTACGCTCATTAGTTTCGTAACGCGCCAGTTAACGCTCGTTGGTTTCGTAACGCGCGCTAGGTCTTCCGCGGTCCCGCCCATCTCCTTATTTGGGGGTTTGTCTTCTTAACGCGGCTCCTAACGCGAATTGCACTAACGCATTTTAGTAAACATACCCCTAAGTTTTCCAAATATAGATGCCTGTCTTCTTCTCTCTGTAATCTTTTGTATTTCATGAAGGCCTCCCTCTTTTCCTTCACCTTTTCAACTACTTCTTTCAAAAGCCATAGCGGTCTCCTTTTCCTTTTATCTTTATTTACCATTTTAACAAATGTGGGACATTCAGTGGCACTAACATAGTTAGTTCTACTGAACATCCCCGGGTACAGCTGCTATATGCCCTGATGCTATGTGGTTAGCATTGGGGCTTTCTGGGGGAGTTCTGTGAGTGGTACCCGGAGATAAATGGTCAGTGATGATATTCAGCCACTGTGAAGTTATCCCTCGGTGGTGAAAGTTAGGCACAGGAAAAGCTGTCCTACTTTTGCTGCTGAAGTTTACAGAGCAGAGGCTGAATAGCACCGGTGGGTAGGGAGGGGTGGATCAAAGGCATGGTTAACCAACGAGATGCAGAACTGGTATTCAGGAAGGGCCCCACCCCTCCTCCAATGTTCCCGTCGATATACAGCGTATTTGTGCTGGACTTAGAGCAGAATCAGCTCTGCCCTACATTGGTTGCCGTATAATGAATGGGATATGCCAGGGCAGTAGTGAGGTGGGGTGCGTCATGCGATGGAGAACACAAGATGCAGATTGGCATTATACACTCCAGAGGGGAGGGTTGTATTTCCGTGTTCAGCCTGTAGGACCACCCCCACAGGTACATCACGCTGTGCCCGGGACACTATGGTTCCGATTCCATCCCTCACGTCCAGGCCCTCTGTGTATCCGAACGGAACCAGATGAACAGAGGGAGTCACGATTCTGATCCCACAGGGCACATCTAGCCCCGCGGAATCAGAATTGTGAAAAGGCCTGTATGTGCAGGCTGCGACCCCGATTCCGTCTGGCCTGCACGTACAGGCCTTCCCTGGCTAACAGTCAGGGCAGTTTAATGGAGCTGCAGCACCATGGCATCTGGTTGCCATGGCACCGTGGCTCCATTGAAGAGCTGCGATCTACGACCGTTGGCTCCAGCATTGATTTCCCCACAGCTTGATCCCTAATCTGGCCTCCTAAGGCCAGAGTTGGGCTGTAGGGAATGACCTTGCCCCCCCGCCCCGCCCTATCCACACGCCGGGCCCACCATCCCCCGCTGAATAGAGGAACTTATTTCACTTCAAAGATAGAATAAGTTCCACAGGCAAGTCACTGGCCCCAGACATACAAGGCTGACATTACAATTGGCCTAGTATGTTCAGAGCCAATGACCAACCAATGCTTGCCCTAATGCTGTTCCTGTCTACCTTCCCCATTCAGGACGCAGGGAACGTAAACAGGACTAGGCAGAGGCACGGATAGCGGGGATGGACATTCGTGACTCAGAATGACCCTGTATGCTAGCAATGCTGTCATTGGCTGACATGCCATCGGCCTCAGAGCAGCACATACTATGATCAGATGCGGGGTCACGTGATGATGGGGAGCCTCTGCGATGTCTATTTTCTCTGCAGGGACATATATGTCCCTGATCCTGAAGCAACAGGTGTGTCTATACCCGTGGTTTCGGAATCAGAGATATCTGCCCCGTTTCCATTTTGTATGTGGCTGCAGACCAGGCGTGGCTGTTACTGAATTGAACTCTTGGTTTCCTCAGGATACATGCTTGTGGTTCATCTCTGAAAAAATGAGACTATTCCAGCTTTTGAATCATTTAAAAATAAATTGTTTAACCCTATGTCTAATAAAATTACCAAATGCTGTTCTTTCTCCTTCTTTCTCTGGCGTAGCCAATCTGCCCTTTAACTCCCACACAAACATGATACCATTTGTGAATGCTCTCAACTCAGAAACTCAAATCAATGGCATCTCTCCATGTCCATTCTTATTCAAACATTCATTACTGTCTAAAATGAAATAAAAGATGAGCCGCTGATTGGAGGTTCTGATGTGTGAGGTATAAGTGACCTGTCTGTATATATGTGGAGTGGATCTGGAAATTTAAAAAAAGGTTGGTCTTTATTAAGATAAATCTCTTTCTGCTGGGTTTTTTCTTTCTTTCTATGTGAGTGGAAAGATGATTGAGTGTATATCTGTATTTCACATCTTTGCTAGTTTTCTGTCCACCCTCATTGAAGCAATAGCCACAATTTTTGTCCAATTGTAAGTACCCGTCTACATATATTGTTACAACTCTTGCTACTGTTGTCCAGCTTTCTCCTCCTGCTCTGTTTCTCTCTTGGGTTCCACTGAGTTATTTATAGCCACCCAAATGCTGAACCAGACAACCAGATGAATGGCATCAACAAGCATGATGCTGAATCATAAATATGGCAGAGCAGTAGGAGCAGTAGGAGCAGGCCAATCAACAGAAATAGCAGCAAGAGTGGCATGAACAGTCCAAGGCACAAAGAGAGAGGCAAAGCATCTCCAACTACGATATGAACAAACTGAGGTACCATGAGGTGACAGGTAGGAGAAGGATTTATTTATTTATTTAACAAATAGGGGTGTACTACAAGGAGTGGTGGGATCACCCCTAAACAAAGACATGGGGAAGGGGGGACTGCACAGAGCGGCAGGTGTACCTACTCTTGACATCATACTGGGCAGACTAGATGGACCATACTGGTCTTTATCTGCCGTCATTTACTATGTTACTATGATATACAGTTTTACATGGTAGGGGGTGGAGGGAGAGGTGATCATTTCTTTGTGGTTTGTTTGATACATCAGTGGTTTGTTTGATACATCAGTACTTCAATATTTGTATCCAGTATTAATGCTTCCGACTTTTTCCACTTAAGGAGCTGTGTATGTGTCTAACATTGATTGACATACTGTATGCAATAACCCCTGATTCAGGCTTTTTTTTTTACCAAAAAATTGGCCAAGTTGGATGTCTAGTAAAGTTCTCTGTAAGAATAATCAATTGGCTTGACTGAGGTCTCTCCGCTCGTCTTGTGTGTTGCTTGATGTTTGTGGAAGTTTTCCTCTTCACTGGTTCCTCTCTTTCTAAAATGGCGATCTATACATGGATGTATTTGTTGAAGTATAAGAAATAGTTAAGTTTATGTTGATTTTATCGTCTTTACCATGCCATTTGGAATTCCGCCACTGTATTTGCCCCCACCACCTCCATCAGGAGAGCATGCCAAGCATCCACCACCCTTTCAGTGAAAAAGTATTTCCTGAAATTGCTTTTAAGTTTACCTCCCTGCAGCTTCATTTTATGCCCTCTAGTTTTACAGCTTCCCCTTCTTTGAAAAAAGGTTTGTTTGTTCATTAATACCCTTTAATTATTTAAATGTCTGTATATCTTCCCTGTCCCTCCTCTCCTCTAGGGTATACCTATTTACTGTAGGTCTTCAAGTCTCTTCTCATACATCTTCTAGCGCAGACTCCAAATCATTTTTTCACCTTTCTCTGACCCATTTTGAGTCTTTTTATATCCTTTGTGAAATATGGTCTCTAAAACTGAATGCAATACTCCAAGTGAGACTTCACCAAATGACTTGAAATTGAGCTTTAAAACCTGCTCCTTTCCGCTGGTTTTGTATTGTGTAGGGGTATATGTCCCCTCATAGTTAAGGTTCTAGGGAACCACTGCTATTCCCTGTTTTAGCAACATCGGACTATTTGGGAAAGTCCTTTTAGAGCAACAAACAAGGGTTGAGAAAAGAACCAGAAAATGGTTCAAATTCCTATCTTCTACTATACTTTGCAAATCCAGAGCCCTACTCCCTAAGCACACCACAGTTGAAAGACAGAGGAAGAAAAGAGTATGGCCCAGTTTTCAATGTAGACAAACCCACAGAATGAGAAGAAAATAAACCTACACATTTGCAGTCTAATGCTGGAAACAGCTTAGGCACTGTAAGGCTCAGTGAGAGGGAGAAAGCCACAAAACAATGGACACACACACACACTCACTCACTCACTCACATTCACGCACTGTGCAAAAATGGGGATGGTTGGCATCCCTGCCTGCCACTATGGTCCCATTCTCAGCTCAGGCATTGTTCAGGTGTGCTCATTGTGCAGGAGCTAGTAGTGCATTCTGATGTTAACAGCCGCTCAGTGTGCTGGTGCTGTCAACCTGACTCTCCATCCAGCTGAGGATAGTGGAACCTGTCTGTGTGGGTGTTTGTACCCTTGTTTGCCGATTCATTGGGAGCTGCGCATATTGGTGTTATACCTGCACTGTGGGATTAAATTTAGTCATGGGGACATGCACTGCATGATCCACAGCCAGGACCAGAACCTGTGACCTTACACTCACCAACTGTGTGTAGTGCACCACAATGCTTCCACATGGTTGCGGCAATCTCTGGAGATGGCATGCTTCTCATCAAACAGACCTTGGCACATGTTGCACTGCGCACAGCACATTGGAGCAGTGCATGGCTTTGGTCTGCTGCAGGCAACTGCTGCTGCCCCTTCCATCAACACCCCCCATACCATGCTGACCTGGCCATGTGCTGTCAGTGTTGGAGGCACGCAGTCCCAGGCCAGCCAACATATGACATGGCAGGTACATAAGACACGTGGTCCAGGGGGGGGGGGTGCGGAGGCATACATGGATGGCCACACATTCCCCCCCCCCCACAACAATCTGCCTCTCCAGGGACCTCATCACCCCTGCCAATGTTATGTGTCTTCAACCTGTGGAAGAGACGGCTGAGGGGTGTTATGTTAGAGGTCTATAAGATATTGCCTGGAGTGGATCGGGTAAATGTGGATCGATTGTTTACGCCATCAAAATATAATAGGATTAGGGGATATGCAATGCAGCTACAGTGTAAGCCACTGAGGACTACTGGGAGTGAATGGTTTCTCAGTCAACTCATATTCAAACTCTGAAATTCATTTCCGGAGGATGTCGTAAAGGCTGCTAGTGTAGTTGGGTTTCAGAAATGTTTGGACAGGTTCCTAGGGAATGATCCATAAACCATTACTAATGAGGGGCCCAGAATATCCCCTGCTTGTCCAGTACATGCACCATGAATCCTGTGTGTCTTTTGGGGGAACAGCTAGGAACTTATGAGCTAGATTGGCCACTATTGGACACAGGATACTGGGCATGATGGACCTTGGTATGACACAGTCTTGCATATTTGCACGTCTTATGTTCTTATGTGCCACCTAGGCAACTGCCTGATCTGCGCTGTGCACCAGCAGCCCCCGCTGCATGACCCACATGCACCCTCCTTTGCCCCATTTCCACCATCAACAGTGTCCTCTCATACTTGGGCATTATGCTGATGCTGCTAATGGAGCACTACTATCACTTTCTTGGGTTTACCTGTCTGTGCATCACATTGCAGATGCTTAAATAGGCTCTCTCTCCTCTAAATACATCCTTTGCATCAGGTTTTGATATGCGTTAGGGTTCCCAGAATTAAGGTGCCTTCATTAAGGGAGCAAGCCTTGTTCCCATCCACTCCCCACCCATCCACTCCCCACTCTCCGCTCCGTGGACGCTTACTCTCCACCCACAGGGCGCTTTATGATGCCAGTACCGTTAGCATGTGCTAAAGCGGTGTTTTGGACACTCTAAGGTCGCAAGTGCACCATTAGAACGTTCTAACGGCACACTTGCTCCTTTACTGTGGTTTAGTAAACATACCCTAGGTATCTCTGTTGACTGGTCACTTGACCAAAACCTACTCCTCCCCATCTTCCCATTAGCTCCATAAAGAGACTACCACAGGACCTATACAGATCTCCTCCACAGGTTATGCTTTTGTTTGCTTAAACAGTCATACTTTAACCATTGTTTATGCCTGTATTGCAAACAGGCTATGAGAAATAGATCTACTTTTCAGGATCTGCTAGGTACCTGTGACTTGGACTGGCCACTGTTTGGGGACATGATGCTGTGCTCAATGGATCTTGGTCTGACTCAGCATGGTTTTTGTTATTTTTTATATTCCTATAGCCTACAATATCCTGCTTAGCAGACAGTTCTAACAGGCTTTCACCCCTATTCCCCAATCTAACAACCATTTTACACATCATGACTGCTATGAATGTCTATGGTATATTGCAGGCATGTCCAACTTCGAACAGGTCGTGATCTACTTTTTCCGGCCAAAAGTGCCGGTGATCTACCACTATGAAAATTAAGTTTCAAATTAGTTTCAAATTAAATTTTAACCCAATAAAGTTGGAGGATTCCCCCCCCCCCCCGATTTTTAATGAACCTTCTATCATTTACTTGGATGTGATCAGCTGTTAAGCAAATTAAGCAAAAACAAAACAGAGACGAAGATCCAGTAAGAACTGTAAGGGGAAATGGAAAGTACATTTTTTCTTAAAGTTTTATTGAGTAATAGCTTTATTTAACTGTCTTAATAACTTTCTTTAACTTTTATTGAGTAATTTGTGTTAAATTTAAGTCAAGTATTGATCCAGGCTGATCTTGCACAATCTTTAATATTTCACTCTTTCTCATTAGTGAGACGTCTGAGCCTGCATTTCAACCACCAGCTTTTTGAAGTTGGGTGAATATTGTGTGAGGGCCAGTCTCAGGAAATCCTGGAGATGTTCATCTGTCATGTTGGAACGTTGTGTACTCTCTGTCATTTTCAGATGGGAAAACGTAGATTCACACAAATAAGTTGAACCAAAACAGGAGTGTACCGCTTCACTGCATCTTCTCAATTTGGGAAATTTGTCTCTAGGCACTAGCTTCCAAAACTATTCTTGCTCAGCAGGGGTCTTGAGAAAAATGCCATTTTTCAGGGTTAATATTTTGTTTTCAAGAAATAGCTTGTTCAATGAGCACTTTTTACTGATAGTAGCTGCAGTTTCTTTAAGGTCCACATCTACTTTCAATGGGTATGACAAGTACTCCACAACTGTTCCAATTTTTTGGAAGTCACAGAATCTATTTTCAAATTCCTGGATAACAGAACAGATTTCTGTCACATACTTCTCGTTCTGAAAAACAAAATTTGGATATTGTCCCAGATGGTCCTGCGTATTAGGAAAATGATCAAAGGTGTTGTTTGCAAGGTCAGTCATCATTAGATCAAATTTGCTCTTGTAGGATGAAACTGAACTCATCATCTCGCCAATGCATTTGTTTTTACCTTGTAGTTCAAGGTTCATATCAATTGGTTTGCCTGTAAAGTCAGCGAGATATGCCAGATCACATAACCACTCCTCATCTTCCAGCTCTGCTTGGTCATCTCCCCTCTCCTTCAAAAACTTATTTCATTCATCAAATCACGAAATCTTTGCAGACATTTGTGCCTACTTAGCCACCTTACATCTGTGTGCAAAATGATTTCCACTGCCTCTTCATCAAGAGTAAGATTGAAAAGCCATCTTTGAAGTGATCTTCCATGAACTGAATTTACAATTTTGAAAGTGATGTCCATGACAGTCTTTGTATTGAGTCTCTTGCTTGCCAAAACTTGCTGGTGAATGATGCAGTGGTAAGAAAGGAAATCTGGGAAGTCGTTATGCTGTCTACAGAGGGCTATGAAACCATTAACCTCACCTGTCATTGCTCTTGCTCCATCAGTAGTGATGGAAACAAGTCTATGAAATGGAAGATTGTTACCACAGGATGTGGTAAGGGCTGCTAGTGTAGCTGGGTTTAAAAAAGGTTTGGACAAGTTCCTGGAGGAAAGGTCCATAAACCACTATTAAAAAGGGACCCAGGATAATCAATGCTTGACCCAGTACAAGCATTGTGGAACCTGTGTCTTTTGGGGATACTGCTAGGTACGTATGACCTAGATTGGCCACTGTTGGAAACAGGATACTGGGCTTGATGGACCTCGGTCTGACCCAGTATGGAATATCTTATGTTCTTATGTTCTTAAGATTACACTTTGTCACAAAAGAATGGAAAGAACTGAATATTTCCTGACCGGTAGTTCTCCCTTTTAAAGAAATCATTCCAAGTAGTTCTTTTTTAACACTGAAGTCTTCAAAAACCATCCAGTTGGAGTGAGAAAGCAACACAGTTTGAAACATCCTCCAGCAATTGTTCAGTTCTGTCTCCACGCATCTTTTCTATTTGTCGCACGACAGTGTTTCTTGACAATTGTACATCTTGAATAGCAGCTATGATCTCTTTCTTATTTTTAAATCCTTCAAAAAGATTGTCAGCTGCTTCAAGAAAACAATATTTTACAAATTACCCTTCAGTGAAAGGTCTGCATTTCTTTGCAATCAGGTTGCTGACCTTGAAGGATGCTATGATTGCACTGACCGAATGTGACCTTGGCTTCGCCATCAACTGTTGCTGAGTAGCCAATTTCAATTTAAGTTATTTGAGCTTCAGTTTACGAATTTCACTTTTTGGTGGAAAATCAGCATCAAACTTATTGCTATGCAGAACCTTATAATGGCATTCCAGATTACCCTTTTTGGGCAAGGATACTGGGGTGTTACAAATTAGAGAAAAACACTTGTCTTTCACTATGATGAAGAAGTAGTCCATTTCCCATTCATCATGAAAGTGGTAGGTTTTGCTCTTCTTTGGAACACTCATCTTCGTTATACTGGGGTGGCTGGATGTAAGAAGGCCAAATCTGCTAAGTTAGTATAAACACTGGCTGAATCTGGTACAAAACTGTCACTGTCCCGAAGTATTAAAGATCAACAGGAACTGAAGACCTCTGGATGATGTGCAATACAAGGACTGGAGATGCCAAAACCACACATGCAGTTCTAAAAGTAAAAACAAGAATTCATCATACTGGCACCAAAAATCAAATACCACCAGACAATCATCAAAAAAAACTCAAACACCTGTCCAGCAAACCAGATAAAATCAAATATAGCCAAACAAGTTCAAATACCACCACACGCGATTTAATAAATTCTGCACACAGTGTAGAATCAACACAAAGGCAAGGCAAAATAAAATTGCAATGTAGAATCAACGCAAAGGCTAGGCAAAATAAAATTGCAGAGGCAAGCAAAAGTCACAGTGGTTTGAACCAATTTGAAGGCAATGCATAGGTAAGTTAGAACAAAATTGGAAAAGCCCGCCAAAATCACCAAATCCTTGACACTTTGTTATGTCTGCCCGAAAACATTAAATGAAAGCGAACTATAAAGCGACCAACGACCAGCACCCGACACAACTAATTCAGTAAGTGTATTCAGGTAAAACCCGGGTGAATGGATATCGCCCGGTATATAACACACATTTAAGGGATGTTTCGGCGTGGGCAGGAATGGGTGATTCTGAGAGGCAGGAGACCAGGTATGACGCCAGGCCTGTGGCGTCTCGTTGCAGGGCACGGGCGACGACCCCCTGGGGTACCCACAAACTATTGGCACAAAACCAAAAAGTGCCCCAATACACCCGCAGACAAGATTCCTGCAGGCAGGGAAAAAAGACAGGCAAAGGATCAGCAGCGGCGGCAAGCCCTCGGCAGACAACCTGCCGGCATGAGCTCTCTCCTAGCGACGGGGCGAGCTGCTGGTGATATGGAGCCAAGTGGGGCTGGTGATCTACCTCTGACCCCTCCGCGATCTACCTGTTGGACATGCCTGGTATATTAGATAAATGATTTCTCTGCGTAAGCAGTTGCTGTTGTTTATGCTTTGTGATGTTAATGCCAGTGCTTCTTCTGTTCTCCTCTCCCCTCAATGCCTTCTGTTTCTTTAACTCCACTCTTGTGATACTCATTGTGGCTAGCCTTTAATGAAAATTACTATACATTTTGGGCTACATTACCAAACAATACAACTTTAAGAAGGCTTGATCCCTGGGATCTCCTTGGTGCGTAGTCCTCTTCCTCTCCCGGCGTTGGATGTGGCAAAGGACCAGAAGCGGGGCGTGCTGAGCAGTATTCCCGGAGTGCAACCGTCGGGTTCGGCGGCGGCTGTTTCTGAATTTGGAGCTCCATTTGCTATCGAGGTGAGCAAGGAAGCCGCGCTGGTAAAAGACTGTGTAACATCATCTGAAAGTTCCACTCCAGTTGGGTTTCCACCTTTGTTCTCACTTGTACGACCGGCTGTTGGGACTTTGGACAGTATCTGGGAAGCGATTAGCCAGCTATCGCTGGCTGTGTCTCAACAATTGACTCTTTCAAGTTCTAGCGTTTCTAAGCTTGAGGAGGGTGTGCTTTCCCTAACTACTGATGTGTTGGAAGTTAAGAATAATGCTGTTGTTACTGATCAGAAGCTTTCACAGGTTTCTGATCTAACCTTTTCTCTAATGAAAGATAATGTGATGTTAAAAACAAAGTTGGAGACGCTGGAGAATGCTACTAGGGCTTCAAATCTTAGGTTGTTAAATTTCCCTATGGTTTTGGATGTAGCACCATTAGAAATGTTTAAGAAATACCTTACTGAAGCTCTATTGGTTCCTGTGGAATTAATTCCCCCTGTACAGAGAGCCTACTACTTACCTTTAGGTAGGAAGGAGGGCCGAACGGCATTAGGAACTATGGAGTTTGATTTTCTTAATGTCTCCGCTATGCTTTCTTCACCTGCGGAGGGTCAAATTAAAACTTCCACATTGTTAATATCCTTTGCTCTATCTTCTGATAGGGATTGGCACCTCAAATGGTTCTATAAAAAAAGGGCCAATTTGTTTATGGGGAAAAAGATATCTGTTTTCCCGGATGTTTCAAAGGAAACTCAGAAGCGTCGTAAAACTTTTCTTTTATTAAAATCTGGTGTTACTCAATTGGGGGCCTCTTTCACGCTCAGATTCCCATGTAAATGTATAATAATTTTTAAGTCTCAGAGATATGTTTTTTTTCAGCCTGGTGATCTGTCGTCATTTATCAGTTTGCATACTATAACGTCTGTATCTTAGGGCTTACTATCTGTTGTTATAATATGATCCTAATCTCTGGCCACCATCTGATAATTTTGATATTTTTTCTCTTTGTGCTGTGGGTTTCTTTCCTGCCTTCAGATGATTTTGTAACCGCTCTCCCTCTCTTGGGGACTAATGATGTCTTCTTGTTTTCTATTTTCTATAGAATGTATTGTTTCCTTTGAATTGTTCACAAGAAAATATCTTTTCTGTAAACATTATTGATTGATGTTTAATATTGTAAAAATGCATAAACAGAAAATAAAAAAAAAAAAAAGAAGGCTTGATCCCGGTGAGCTATGCCACTATTGGCCCAGCATTATCCAAGTTATGAGCCTCAGTGTGAAGTATTTCGTTTCCTGCTCACAGTGGCACTGAGAAGGTTGTTGTTGTTGTTAAGTGCCGTCGAGTCGGAGTCGACTCATGGCGACCCTTTGGATAGCTATCCTAAATTGTGTTCGGTCTTCAGTCAGGCGGCTCATTGATGACAGACTGGTACCCGTAGCTGCTGTTATTGTAGCGATCCATCTCATTGCTGGCCTTCCTCTTTTGCGTTGACCTTCTATCTTGCCAAGCATGATGTCTTTCTCTAATGATCTCTCTCTTCGCATGATGTGTCCGAAGTATGAAAGTCGAAGTCTTGTCATCTGAGCTTCTAAAGAAAGCTTAGGTTTGATCTCCTCTAGTACCGACTGGTTTGTTCTTCGGGCAGTCCATGGTATACACAGTATTCGCCGCCAGCACCATAATTCAAAGGCATCAATTTTCTTCCTGTCTGTCTTTTTCACTGTCCAGCTTTCACATCCATATGATGTTATTGAAAATACCATGGCTTGAACAAGTCGAATCTTTGTATGGAGAGACACATCTCTGCTCTTGAGAATCTTATCTAGGTCTTTCATAGCCATTCTGCCAAGAGCAATGCGTCGTCTGATTTCTTGACTGCTTGTTGCTTCTTTATTGATAGTTGATCCAAGTAGGTTAAAGTTGTTCACAATTTCAATTTCTTCTCCTTCAACGATGAACCTGTTGATTATGCCAGTTGTCATGATCTTTGTCTTCTTTACATTAAGGTGCAGGCCCATTTTGAGACTATGTTCTTTGATTGTGAGAAGCAAATGTTTCAGATCATCTTCGCTTTCAGCCAGTAATGTGGTATCATCAGCATAGCGAAGGTTGTTGATGAGTCTTCCACCAATCTTCACACCTCTGTTGTCTTCATACAGTCCTGCTTCTCTGATGATTTGTTCTGCATATAAATTAAACAGGTAGGGGGAAAGTATGCAGCCTTGTCTTACACCTTTGCTTATTTTAAACCATTCTGTTTCTCCTTGTTCCGTTCGAACTGTTGCTTCTTGATCAATGTACAGATTACACAAGAGAACGATCAGGTGTTCTGGTATACCCATGCTTCTTAATGTGGCCCAGAGTTTCTCATGGTTTACACAGTCAAAAGCCTTGCTATAGTCGATAAAGCACAAATAGATATCCTTTTGGTATTCTTTAGTCTTTTCAAGGATCCATCTCACATCCGCAATGATGTCTCTCGTTCCTCGCCCTTTCCTGAACCCTGCTTGCACTTCAGGTAGTTCTTGTTCTAGGTATGGCTGTAGTCTCTTTTGAATAATCTTCAGTAGAATCTTGCTGGCATGTGGGATCAGAGCGATTGTGCGATAATTTCCACAGTCAGTTGGATCACCTTTCTTTAGTATTGGTATAAACACAGATCTTTTCCAGTCAGTTGGCCATGATGTTGTCTTCCATATTTCTTGGCAGAGCCTTGTAAGTACGGTAACAGCTGCATCAGATTGCTGCAATACTTCTATGGGAATGCTATCAATGCCTGGTGCTTTGTTCTTTGATAAGGCTTTCAATGCTGCTTCAACTTCTTCTTTCATCACCAATGGTTCCTGATCATAAGGTATAGGTTGAAACGGCTGTTGGTCCACTTGATCTTTATCATATAAAAACTCTGTATATTCCTTCCACCTTTTCTTGATCTTCTCAGCATCATTCAACATAGAACCTTGAGCATCTTGTAACATTCCAATTCGAGGCTGGAACTTTTTCTTTAACTCTCGCAGCTTTAGGAAAGCCGATCTTGTTCTTCCTCTAATAGTTTCTGCTTCTATTTCCTTGCAAGTGTCATTGTAGTACTTTTCCTTGTCCTGTCTTGCTGCACGTTGGAAATCTCTGTTGAGTTCTGCGATTGTCTTTCTTTCTCCTTTGGCTTTAGCTTCTCTGCGTTTCTGGGCAATTTTCAGAGTTTCTTCCGTCATCCATTTTGGCCGTTTTTGCTTTTTAACCTTTTGTAGAGACTTCTCGCTTTCTTCCAGCACAACCTTCTTGATGTCATTCCATAACTCTTCCGGAGCTCTGTCATTTGTATCTAAAGCAGCAAATCGATTTTGCAGGCAGTCTTTAAATTCCAGTGGTATATTCTCAAGGTCATATTTTGGTGCATTCATGAGTGGTTTGCTCTTTTTCAACTTTAGCTTGAGTTTGCATACTAGTAGTTGATGATCTATACCACAGTCAGCTCCAGGTTTTGTCTTTGTAGATGTTACAGAGCTTTTCCATCGTTGACTTCCACAGATGTAGTCAATTTGATTTTTATACAATCCATTGGGTGAAGTCCATGTGTACAGTCGTCGCTTGTGTTGCTGGAAGAAGGTGTTTGCGATGAATAGATCATTGGTCTTGCAGAATTCTATCAATCTTTCTCCAGCTTCATTTCTGTTGCCAAGTCCATATTTTCCAACTACTTTGCCTTCTTCTTTGTTGCCAACTTTTGCGTTCCAGTCACCCATGACTATCAGGATATCCTGTTTGCATGTTCTGTCAATTTCAGCTTGTACTTGTTCATAGAACTCTTCAATTTCATTCTCTTCTGCAGCTGTTGTTGGGGCATATACTTGAATTATAGTTGTGTTGATAGGCAATCCTCGTAGACGAATAGAGATTAAGCGTTCGCTAACTGCATTGTATTTCATTACAGTTCTTGCAAGTTTCTTCTTTATTATAAATGCAACACCATTTCTTCTTTGTCTTTCATTTCCAGCATAGTAGACCATGTGATCATCTGATGCAAAGTGCCCGATGCCAGTCCATTTCAGTTCGCTGACACCCAACAGATCAAGTTGTACACGTTCCATTTCATTCTTGACCACCTCCAACTTCCCTTGGTTCATGCTTCGTACGTTCCATGTTCCAATGTGTAAGACATCTTTACAGCTTCTGACTCTCATTTCATGCGCAGGTAGCTTTCTGTATATCACATTTCAAATGGGGGAGAATTTACACTAGGCATAGTTATTTTCTTCTTGTTTTAAAACAGAGTCTTAGCTGTTAGCAATACCTTTCTAAAGCATCATTCAAACAATGTGCTGTGTATTCCACTGTTCCTGATATCCTTTCACGCTTGGGGACTTAGGGGTATGTTTACTAAAACCTCGTTAGGTGTGCGGGGCGTTAGTGTGCGGGATGCCATAAAAGGAGTGGGCATGTCAGTCTGAAAAAAGCAAACCGGGAATAATCATGCGCTAATGTGCGTCGCGCACATTAGCGCACGAGAAATGCGCGCGGGAAGCATAAGTGGCGCGCTGATGTAGAAGCACAGGAATAGAGCCACAGTACAATGGTTAAGACATCGACCGATGGTGCAGGGATCATGGGTTCAATCCCCCACTGTGCCCAATGAATAAGGCTGGCTGAGGCACTACCTGTTATGTGTAATATTGCATTCTGAGGCATATTAATTTTATTTTAATTACTGCTACTAGCAAACGCACTCTGAAAGCACTGTAACATAAGGTGCCCCATAAGGTACCCCAGAGGGCACATTTTAAAGTGCACTGTCCGCCACGGCACCCTACAATGTTGCATAAAGGGTGGCGTATAGGGAGCCATATAGGGTGCCCTATGAGGCACAGCAAGGTCATAGCACTGTATTTGATGGCAGCACTGTGCATTTAAACGCATGAAAAGCATAAGTAGGTGCGCTAAAACGCAAGAAGGAACAGCAGTGTAGCACAATGGTTAAGGCACTGACTGATGATGCAGGGGTCATGAGTTCAAACCCCTGTGTGCCCAATATGTAAGGCTGGCTGAGGCATCAGCTTTGACATGTAAGTATTGTTTCCTGAGGCATTTTATTTGTATTTTAATTATTGCTGCCAGCAAACACACCCTCATGTGCAGTAACCTAAGGTGCCGCATAAGGCACCCTATAAGGCACTCCATAGGGCACATTATAAAGTGCACTGTCCGCCACGGCACCCTATAATGTCCCCTATAGGGCACCCTATAAGGCCCTATAGGGGACATAGGACACCTTATAAGGCACCTTATACAGACTGGCACCCTATCAGTCGCTCCATAGCATAGTGTATAGTGCACCTTATATAGACGGCAACCATAAGGTGCCCTATAGGGCGCCCTATAAAGCGCCCTCTGAGGCACCTTATGGGTACAGTACACTGAGGGTGTTATTGCTGGCAGCACTAATGTACTTTAAAAATAGATAATGCTTTGGACAGCCCGATCAAATAACCCCACTGTGGGTTTGAACCCATGACCTCTGGCTCCACTGGTAGTGAAGTAACCAGTGGGCTACAGCTGCTAGCAAACCCCTGGATGGCTGCAGAAGGACTGCAAGTCACCACACAAACAGTCTGCTGTGGTCACCAGGATAGGGTTAACCCACCATACCCATGATGCACTGCAAATGCAAATCAGCAGTCTACAGATGATCACAAGATGGGGTATGCACCCCCACAGCACCTCGGCCTGGTAGGGGGAACTGACCGTGTGTGGTACTGGCACAGAGTAGCTACACACCGTCACATTGTGCAGGTACGGCACTCACCCTGAGGGTGAGGTGGGGCGCCCAGCACCAGGTCCCCAGCAGTGCTAATGTGTGAGATAGGTAGTTTCTGCTGATACACCTTGGATATATCTGTATGTTTTAGTCAGGTGAAACCCCTATGTACCACCACCACCCTCCCCCTCCTCCAGAGCGGAGGGTGGTAAACAGGATCTACCACCAACAGATCCAATGGTGACAGTAGAAGGGACCATCAACCTCCGTCCTGCTGTGGAACAGACACCCTACAGGGCAGTCAATGCATCTCTGTACACATCCATAACGCAATAGCAGACAGACATTAGGCCTGGATATGCAAAGCTGCACCCCACCACTATCTGATATTCTCCTGCAGCAAGCCTTCAGCTGCTGCACTCTGCAAGGCGCTCCACCAGGACACATACCAGCTGCAGACAGTCTGCTAGCTAGTCCATAGTGTATGTTCCTGGTGGAAATGCGTGCACCCCGAACTGGGATGTCAGCATACACACCAAGCAGATAAGTCAGTGACTGGGCACCAAAAGGAAACCCATAAATATCACATGGGAAGAATACCATACAGCACTATGGGGGTGCCTAGCCATGCTGTGGTCACTGCACAGTCAGGGTGAGAGTGATCTCCCAGCAGGACATGCTGTGGCCACCCTGTCTGTGCAGGTGGTGTCCGGGCACTACAATGTCCCAGCCAGTGCCCTATGCCCTGTGCAGATGCATCCTGGCCAGGCCACCCTGTCTGGGCTATACCCATGGTACCTTGCTCCTCATTATGAACATTGGCAGGCCAATACTGGCAACAGTGCTGGCAGTGTGGGCTGTGGAGGGTGTTTGCAGCCACCACACACTGGATAGACAGACACATACTCCCACACCTATGCCAGCATTGTGCCACTCTAGAGGAGTTTAGCAGCCCTGGCCACCACACCAGTCCTGGGCACAGTGAAGGCATGGATATGGTACGCAATACTGTTGGGGGTCACTTCCCAGGGTGGTAAACACTGTCAGAGACCAGACCTGAAGCACACTACACAGACAGCAGAAAGGTTGCTATGATGGAGCTCAATCAGCAAACTGTGCTTAACATAGGAATTGGTATCTGCCAGTAATCATAGCAAACGTTTGATAGCTGTGTACCATATTCCCAGGTGTAGGGTGGCATTGCTAAGGTATGCAAGGGCTAGTATTGGGAGATGCACGCAGGGCCCAATGTCCTGCCTCTCCAGGAGGCATTGGCTAATGGAGCCTGTGGGTGTGGGTGTGGGTATGTCTGCCCCCGTTGGCTGCTGCTTTACGGCAGAGGTTCCCAACTCCAGGCCTGGTGTGCCAAACACTGTTCGGGTTTTCATGCTGTCCCTCATGAATATGCATGAGATACATACCATGGGGGTGGTGCATAGATATGCAGCACAGGCATCTTTATTAGAGGCAGCATGGAACCTGAATGGTGTTTGGCCCTCCAGGACTGCATTTGCGAGACTCTGCTCTAGGTAATGCGCCTGTTTATGGTGTTTTTGCTCTGTAGGGTAAAATGTAGGTGTTTTGGGCATGTTTACGTCATCTGCAATAAAGATTCTGTCTGTATTAGCACGTTGTAGTAGTGGGTAAAATATGGGGACTGGGTTGGCAGGCACCATAGCTGGGACTTGAATCTGTGACCTTCTTCCTCAATACACACTGGTTGTATGCACTGCACCACCGTGTTGCCACAGAGACAGTGTCTTCCCTGGTGATACCATGACTGTTTGTCCGGCAGGGCCTGTCTGTTGCAGTGCATGGCACCCATCTACACAGGGCTAGGCCATGGTCTGCTCTGGGCAGCTGCCACTGCCCCCTCCACCAACAGTACCCCTCCGCCACCATGCTTACATGGCCTTGGAGACAGCATAAAACCTGAATGATTTGTGGGCCTCCAGGACTGAATTTGGGGGACTCTGCTCCAGGTAATGCGCATGTTTCTGGTGTCTGTGCTCGGTGGGGTAAAATATAGGCGTTTGAACCATGCGTATGTTCTCTGCAATAAAGGTTTGTCCTTACTATCACGGTTTGGTAGCGGGTAAAATATGGGGACTGGATAGGCTGTAGCCCCAGCAAGGACTTGAACTTGTGACCTTCTGCTCATGCACACACTGGCTGTGCTCACTGCACCACACTGTGCTCACAGAGACAGTGCAGTCCCTGGAGATACCATGGTTGTTTGTCAGACATAGCCTGTCTGTTGCAGTATATGGCACCCACCTACACAGGGCTAGGCCATGGTCTGCTCTGGGCAGCTGCCACTGCCCCCTCCACCACCAGTACCCCTCTGCCATCATGCTGACATGTCCTTCTGCTGGTGGTGCTGGTGGTGTGCAGTCTCAAGCCATCCAGTGTGCAGGTAGGCAGCTGCCTATGGTGCATGTTCTGGGGTAGGGGTGCCTGCATAGGCGTCCACGCTTCCCCCCAACACCGCCTACCAATGTTCTGTGCCCTTGGGGGTACCTGCTGGGTACTATCCCCTGTGACAGTGTGATAAACACTCTCGTGCCCATGTTGGGCCCTCATCAGTTGCTGTCTGGCTGCTGTTCAGTTTCAGCATTCCTAAGTGCCATCTAGGCATCTGCCTAGTCCGCACTGTGCCCCAGCTGCACCACAGCATGTGCCGCCTGCAGCCCTCTGTATCCCCTTTCCCAGCATCTGTCCAGTTGCCCATTCCGACATGCCCGCCCTGCTGTTGTGGAACATGTGCATGCCATAGGAAACCTGTTCAATGGAGAGGGAAACCCTGATTAGTGCTATTTCACTGTGGGATCATTCACCTTGTATGGGGACGGAGCGTAGACCCTTCCAAAATTCATATTTATTTTTTGGGGCTTTCTTGGGAGTGTTTTTTGATGTTTACCATTACTATCCCTATTGACCAGCTTGATTATAATTTTTTTAAATTTTGTTGGGGTCCTTTTCAATGTTTATTTGTACTTTTGTACCGTGCACATGTATCACACTTATCACTTTTAGTCGGTTTCCCTGGTTTTGCTGTACATTGCTGACAGAAATGGTTTCTCTTCCCTTTAAATCGGCTCTAACGCGAGGTTTTCACTCGTGGTATTTTTTGCCTCGGATTTCAACCTCGCTAATGTGCGGGGAGCCTCTCCCCTCCCACTCTCCACCCATTGACCCCTTCTCTCCGCCCCTGGGGAGCCTTCCTCTTCCCTCCGGGAGCCTTTCCCCGCCTTCATCGCACATTAGCGCGCCGCGCATATGAGCGTGCACAATAGTGCGCTGCGCACATGAGTGTGCACAATAGTGCCCCATAACACGACATTACCATGCGCTAATGTACTTAGCGCACGCTAACGTGCGCAGCGCACATTAGCGCACAGTAGTGCACATTAGCACAGTTTAGTAAACATACCCCTTAGAGCCAGTGTAGGTGCTGTTTTGCCTTTTTCACAGTAACAGGATTTTCATGCTGATGTGTAGCCACTTTGACCTTCTTGTTCTCATACAGTATTAGGAGGGTGATTCTATAATGGCGTGCCTGAGACTCATGCATATATATGCACACCCAGCATGCCAGTGCTATGAAGTAGCACACGCACATGCTTTACTTTATAGAAAAGGGCATACATGGCTCCCAATATGCACATACTAGATGTGAGCACTTACGCCTTTCCCCTTGATAGATGCAAATGCCAACACCTAGAGTTTGGAAGGTATACGTGCATATTCCTGTGCTCTGCCTCCACTCCATCCCAGTTCTACCCCTGTGCATAACCACGCACTGTAGGTACCATTGTGGCCAGTGCATTGGCTTTGGTCTTTATGCACACATATTTGGCACATAAAAGAATACAATGAAACTAGACCAATTAAAAAGGAAATAGTAGGAAATTGTATAAACACTGGGACATACAGATCTCAAAAGAAGAGGAGTAGGATAATCAATACCAATACAAACAAATTTACTCCCATACTCAATCAAAGCTTTCTCTCCACTGACAAGACTATGGGGCATGTTTACTAAACCGTCTTAACGTGCGCCCGGCGATAGTGTGCAGGATTCCATAAAAGGAGTGGACATTTCGGTCTTAACGTAGCAAAATGGGATTATCGCGCGATAACGTGCACTGCGCACATTATCGTGCGAAACGCCGCTAAGCACGTTAACGCATGGTAATCTTAAGAAGGCGCGCAGACATGCAAACGCAGAAACAGAGGTGTAGCAAAATGGTTAATACACTGACTGATGGTACAGGGGTCATGAGTTTGATCCCCCAGTGTGCCTAATGCATAAGGCTGGCTGAGGCATCACTGTTTAAGTACTACTTTTTGAGGCATTTTACTTTTATTTTAATTAGTGCTGCCAACAAACACACCCTCACGGTGGCATAACCTAAGGTGCCGCATAAGGCACCCTATAAGGCACTCCATAGGGCACATTATAAAGTGCACTGTCTGCCAAGGTACCCTATAATGTCCCCTATAGGACACCTTCTAAGGCGCTTTATAGGTGTCCCCTTATAAGGTGCCTTATGGGGAGCCCTATAAGGTGCCTTATGAGGCACCTTAAGGTTACAGTACTCTGAGGGTGTTTTTGCTGGCAGCACTAATTTACATTAAAAATAGACAATGTCTCAGAGAGCCCTATCAAATAACACCACTGTGGGATCAAACCCCTGACCTCTGGCTCCACAGACAGTGAAGTAACCAGTGGGCTACAGCTACTGACAAGTCCCTGGCTGGCTACAGAAGGACAGCAGATCACCACACAAACTGTCTGCTGTGGTTACCAGTATAGGGTTAACCCACCCATACCCATGATGCACTGCACATGCAAATCAACAGTCTACAGATGATAACAAGATGGGGTATGCACCCCCACAGCACCTCAGCCTGGTAGGGGGAACTGAACATGTGCACCCCCACAGCACCTCAGCCTGGTAGGGGTTACTGACCTTGTGTGTTACTGGCACAGAGTAGCTACAGACCGTCACATTGTGCGGGTACTGTGCTCACTCTGAGGGTGAGGTGGGGCGCCCAGCGCCATGTCCACAGCACCTGGCTTATCTAAGATAACTTATGCTGTAGGTCCCCATCAGTGACATTGTGTGATAGGTAGTCCTTGCAGATACACCTGTGTCCATCTGTATTTCCCAATCTCATCTAGTCCTTGTGGACTATGATGCACCCAGAATAGTGCATATCCTGTGTATGTGCCATGGTCACATGATTCAAATGACAGGGAGGAGGGGGGGACATGGTAGTTGGACCCATAGGTGGATTATGTAGAACCACCCAACCTGCTCGGTGGCGGACAGGATCTCCCCCCAACAGATCTACATTCTACATCCCTGCAATGTGGCAGTAGAGAAGACCATCAATCCCAGTCCTGCTGGGGAACAGACACCCTCCAGGGCAGGCAATGCAGATCTGTATGCATCCATAAGGCAACAGCAGACAGAAGGCTTGGAAATGCTCAGCTTCCCCCCACCCCTGTCTGACATTCTCCAGCCACTGCACCCTGCAAGGTGTTCCAACCACACACATACGAACTGCAGACAGTCTGCTAGCTAGTCCATGGTGCATGTTCCTGGAAGAGATGTGTGCACCCAAAACTGGGATGTGAGCACACCCACCAAGCAGATAGGTCAGTGATTGGGCCCCCAAAAAGAAAACCCATATATATCACTTGAGAAAAATACTATAAAGCACTATGGGGGAACCTAGCCATGCCGTGGTCACTGCACAGTCAAGGTGAGAGTGACCTCCCAGCAGGACATGCTGTGGCCACCCTGTCCATGCAGGTGGTGGCCGGGAACTACAATGTCTGAGCCATTGCCCTATGCCCTGTGCTAATGCATCCAGGCCAGGCCACCCTGTCCAGGCTATACCCACAGTACCTTGCTCCTCATTATGCACATTGGCAGGCCAATACTGGAAACAATGCTAGCAGTGTGAGCTGAGGAAGGTGTTAGTAGCCACCACACACTGGATAGACAGACACACACTCCCGACACCTATGCCAGCATTGTGCAGCTATAGAGATGTTTGGCAGCCCTGGCCACCGCACAAGTCCTGGGCACAGTGCAGGCATGGTTATGTTACGCAATACTGTTGGGGTCACTCCCCGCGGTGGTAAACACTGTTGGACACCAGAACTGAAACACACTCCACAGACATCAGAAAGGTTGCTATGATGCAGCTCAATCAGCAGATTGTGCTGAACTTAGGAATTGCTATATGGCATTAATCATAGCACCCGTTTGATATATGTGTACTGTATTCCCAGGTTTAGTATGGCATTGCTAAGGTATGCAAGTGCTAGTATTGGGAGATGCACGCAGGGCCCAACATCCTGCCTCTCCAGTAGGCTTTGGACAATGGAGCCTGTGGGTGCGGGTGTTTCTGCCCCTGTTGGCCGCTGCTCTGGGGCAGAGGTTCCCAACTCCAGTCCTGGTGGGCCAAACACTGTTTGGGTTTTCATGCTATCCCTAATGAATATGCATAAGATACATCTACATACCATGGGGGCGGCGCATAGAAATGCAGCACAGCCATATTTATTAGAGGCAGCATGGAACCTGAATGGTGTTTGGCCCTCCAGGACTGCATTTGGGAGACTCTGCTCTAGGTAATGCGCATGTTTATGGTGTCTGTGCTCTGTAGGGTAAAATGTAGGCGTTTTGGCCATGTTTACGTTATCTGCAATAATGGTTCTGTCTGTATTACCATGTTTTAGTAGTGGGTAAAATATGGGGATTGGGTTGGCAGGAAACACAGCTGGGACTAGAACCAGTGAACTTCTGCTTCTGAACACACTGGTTGTGTGCACTGCAACCACTGTGTTGCCACAGAGGCAATGCATTCCCTGGTGATACCATGACTGTTCGTCAGACAGGGCCTGTCTGTTGCAGTGCATGGCACCCACCTACACAGGGCTAGGCCATGGTCTGCTCTGGGCAGCTGCCACTTCCCCCTCCGCCACCAGTACCCCTCTGCCACCATGCTAACATGTCCTTATATTAGAGACAGCATGAAACCAGAATGATTTTTGGCCCTCTAGGACTGCATTTGGGAAACTCTGCTCTAGGTATTGCACATGTCTATGGTGTCTGTGCTCTGTAGGGTAAAATATAGGCATTTCAGGCATGGTTATGTTATCTGCAACAAAGGTTCCCTCTTTATTACCATGGTTTAGTACTGAGTAAAATATGGGGTCTGGGAGCCACAGCTGGGACTTGAACCTGTGACTTTCTACTCCAGAACACACTGCTGTGCATACTGCACCACACTGTTGCCACAGAGACAGTGCATTCCCTGGGGATACCATGACTGTTCGTCAGACATTGCCTGTCTGTTGCAGTGCATGGCACCCACCTACACAGGGCTAGGCCACAGTCTGCTCTGGGCAGCTGCCACTGCCCCCTCCACCACCAGTATCCCTCTGCCACCATGCTGACATGCCCTTCTGCTGGTGGTGCTGGTGGAGTGCAGTCTCAGGCCATCCAGTGTGTGGGTAGGTGGTTGCCTATGGTGCGGGTTCTGGGGTAGGGGTGCCTGCATAGCTGTCCACGCTTCCCCCCAGCACTGCATGCCAATGTTCTGTGCCCTTGTGGGTACCTGCTGGGTACTATCCCCTGTGACACTGTGGGAAGCACACTCGTGCCCATTTTGGGCCCTCAGCAGTTGCTGTCAGGCTGCTCTACTGTTTCAGCTTTCCTATGGGCCAGCTAGGCATCACCCTAGTCCGCACTGTGTCCCAGCTGCACCACAGCATGTGCCGCCTGCAGCCCTCTGTGTCCCCTTTTCTAGCATCTGTCCAGTTGCCCGTTCCGACATGCCCACTCTGCTGTTTCAGAACATGTGCATGCCATAGGAAACCTGGCCAATGGAGTCGGAAACCCTGCTCAGCGCAATTTCACTGTGGGCTCATTCACCTTGTATGGGGGACAGAGCATAGACCCTTCCAAAATTCATATCTTTTTTTTGGAGCTTTCTTGGGAGTGTTTTTTTATGTTTCCCATTTAACTATTGCCCAGCTTTGTTATGTTTTTTTTACATTTTCTTCTGTTCATTTTCAATGTTTATTTGCCCTTTTGTTCCGTACACATGTATCACACTTCTCACTTTTTGTAGGTTTCCCTGGTTTTGCTGTACATTGCTGACGTAAATGGTTTCTTTTCCCTTTAAATCGGCTCTAACGCTAGGGTTTCACTAGCGTTAGTTTTGAGCCTCGGATTTGTAGGTGTTAAGTGCAAGGTTAAGCGTTAGTGGATTACTTTAAGGGTTAAGGGATTATAAGGATATGTTCCTGGTTCATAATCACTCAGTGGCCTTTATTCTGTTCTGCTCTAATAAAAATATATCAACTAAACTACTATACAGTGGACAAAAGAAGAAACAGCCAGCATAAAGATATCATAAGTCTCAGCAAAGTATATGCTTGGATTGAAGGATCCGTGCAGACTTTTGCAGAAGGCACATACACAGGAAACCATGCAAACAGCAAAGCTGGGCCGTTAGTCCTGAAGACAGTAGAAGTTGACAGTTGGTGAGTACCAAGACAGAGGCCTTAGGGATGTTGAAACAGGAACAGAGGGGTCAGAGAGGTCAGCAGCAGGAAACGAAGGGAGGGGGGAGAAAAGACACAGAGGGATCAGAGTGGAGACTATGCATATACGGAAGCAATATACAGAAGCAAAAAAGGTATATATTTAACGTGACTATTGTACTCAGTGGGAGGAGGGATTCTGGAGTTGTCTGTGTCTGATGACTGTCAGAAATTCTCCTCTCCATTGCCTGTATTTGTTCATCAGTAATCTAATAAACAGAGATTCTGATTGCACCTGTACTGACTTTTTGAATCTGGACTATACAGGAAATAGTGTAATTGGTAATCGGACTCTTGTAAGTAACAGGGCCTTACAATTTGTGCCGAAACCCGGGATTGGACTACGGGTGGGTCTTTATGACCAAGATACAAATTTAAAGATTTGGATTCCCCTCAAGAAAAAGAGGGAGGTATGTAAAGATTTGGATTCCCCTCAAGAAAGAGGGAAGTACGTTTCCGGTGCGTAGTATAGACCGGAGAAGAAGTGAGTGACTGATTCCCTAGGATGACGGCGGCCTGTAATGATGGCGTCGTGAGTATATTTTTAAACAAGCTTGGTATGTGTTGTTTAATTTTTGTTGTTGTTATATGCATAAAGTGTAAGAATAATTTGTTGTTATAAACTGGGACTGAATGATAAGTGATTGAGACAGTACTTGTCGTCTGACACGAAGCGTGTGTGTGTTCTTTCTCACGGTTCCATACCTCCGCGAGGAGATTGGCTGGGCTTGAACGAAGCGAATTCTTGTTTGAAAGGTGTCCTGGACATTTCGTGCACTTCCTTCCTCTGTAAATAAAGAGGGTGGGTATTGAGACCCTTAAATAAAAGGTTGCACGTAGGAATCATGTCTCTGTTTAGGAGAGAGAAAGATAGCAATCAGACATAATGGTAAATCAAGTTCCCCCAGTGACTCCGGTCAAACGGATGATGAGAGATAATCCCTTATTAGGAAAGGAAATAGAGAAAGTTTTTGTCTATTTTCACCCCCACACAGTGAAAACACCAGGTTTACTGACTATAGGCTGAGGGACAGTGAAGGAGAATAAAAGTTTGTTCTAAAAGAAAACAATGGAAGAAATCCCCTTATCTGGGATCAGACCAGAGAGGGTGACAATTAGATCAATTGAAAGAATCAGTCTAGTTACATAACAATGTAAACAAGATACACATCAATTGTAATTATGGAGTTCTGAACTTTGAGGTTTATTCTTTGAACATTGCCAGTACCTGGCCAGTGCTTGGTTGTGTTTAATGAATAATTGCTCCTATATGTCGTCTGATGAAAGATAGCTAATTGCCTGCAGCAGGATAAGATGGTTGCCTGTTTTTAGCTAGAAAGAGGGAGGGGGACTGCTGGGGGATTTTCTTCTGGTAATGGACGCATTACCTAGAGGAAACTCTCGATTGAGCAGTCTTTCTTGTTTGTTTAAATAAAGGATTTATTCAGTGTGACAGGAGTTGAAGTTCAGAACTCGGTGAAGTATTTTTTCCTCTGTAATTAGCTTGCTACCTTTCTAGGTACGGAAATGACACTGAAAAAAAAACAAAAAAACCTGTTTTTAGAAAAACTTAGGGACCTGATTCTGTTCTATGTGTGATAGTTATAATTGTTGTGAATGAATGGGAAGATCTTCCATGCTTTGATATATGATTATTGTTTTGTGGTATATTCTGGAAACAAAATTGGTAATAGAGGAACAATAACAGCTATGATATCTGCAGAGTGTGATTCAAAAGTTACTTTGCTTTTGAAGCAAAATTACCAGTGCAGCCGTTTTTCCCTTCTGGAAGTGCCTGGAAGTTCTGTATAACACTCACCCAATCAACGCTTTCTTAAGTAAATTTTATGATCTCTGAAATTGAACTGCTTAGAATTCTTTGCTACTGGTGCAACAGATGAAGACTGTTTCCTTTTTCCATTTGACCTTCAAGTAGAGATTAAGATCCCTACAGGATAATGTGGTATTCTGAGCAGATTGCAACTTGAGAATGATTTAACTCCTGAGTGAATATAAAGTTAATCATGTTTGGATTTTGTTCTGATTGTATATTCTATTAAGCAAAATTAAAAGTTAAACAGGGATTTTATATATTGTGGCAAGGTCGAGGTTAGCTGTAACTCTCAGTGATTGAAATAACTTAAAAAGGGAAGTGTTTGCATTCTAGATGTCCACCAGTCTTTTCATGAAAAGAGTATAAGTTTCGCTTCCCCGAACTGTAAGAATTACTGTGTCTTTTAAATTTCAGTTCCAGGAGTTCTATCTTTAGTTGCTGTTTAGAATGAGCACATATATCCATTCAAAACTACACCAATAAAATTAGTGGGACTGGGACATTGTTTAAGAATCTAAATTTATATTTTCTGCCTCCCATTTGTTTGCCACAATACTGACTTTTAACAATTGTTTTAGAAGCAGGATTAGCTGTTGTGTGTGAGCAGCAATCCCAGAAAGCAATCCAAGAAGAAGAAAGGGGGAGGGGAAACAGCATTCTCTCTTTTGTTTGTACCTGTAGAATTTCAGGCAACTGAATTGGTGGAGCGAGTGACAGACATTCTGATAAGAAGTTATTTCAGATCTAATGCAGCACACCTGTGGACAACAGCGACCCCTACTGCAACTACATAATGCTGACTTTTGTGTGACCTTTTGAACTGGTTCAAGCTTGTTTGCAATTTATATAGAATGGTATAATGGTATAAACAGTATTATGTGTTCTCTCCTTCTGCTCTCTCTCTGGAGAATGGCAAGTGTTTGCTGCATTGTGTTTTAAATGCTGTCATGTATCAAAGTTTCACTGCTGTTGTACTTAATCCTTTTTATGCCTGGAAGCTAGTGTATCAGGCTGTATTTCTGCTCTTTTATAAGCCATGCTTTAAGCTTATCTCTTTAAGGCTACTTTTGAATAAGTGATCCAGCTCACCATTGTCACCGTTACTTCCCCCTTTGCTGCCCACTTGAATGATACTGACACTTGGACTCTTGAAGTTTTCTCCAACGGTCACCTCTGTTTGATCTACTTCCTTCTTGTATGAACTGTTGCTGACCAAGATAATTGCTGCCGAACCTGCTCCTTGGGACACCATCTGTTTCCTTCATCCTGATGGACAATTAGTCTTACTTCTGCGTGTTCACAGTACAACACACATCTCCGAAGAAGTTCTCACTTCAACCCCCTGCCTTGAACTGAAATCGGGACAGTCTGTTGAACTTTTTGCTCTATTGCTATTACACGTAGGTTAGATGCTGGACTTCCTTGATATCTTTCTAGACCCCTGCCATAACTGCTGAACCTGGTATGGCTATATGCCGTCTGCAATGCTTACTGTATGTTCAAATGAAAGCTGTTATTGATTCTATAACTAAGTTGTCAGAGTCCCTAGAGCAAAATACACAGATGACTCTGCAAAAAATAGACAAGCCCTAGATTTGCTCCTTGTTCTGAATGAGGCCTTTTGTTTCTTTTATCTGTTGTATAGTCATAGCGAATCATTCAGTGTTTGTGCTTAATGCTATGGATAAAATACGTCACCTGTCAGATTTACATATTGATAACTTTAAGGGAAGACTGAATGTAGGTAATTGGTTAACATGCCATACACATGTGAATGTTTCCTATGCTGTAGTCCCCACTTCAGAATTCTCTGATTTGGTCTTATCTCCTCCACAATAAAAAAAAAAATAAAAAAAAAATGGGCAAGTTGTAGGTGTTAAGTGCAAGGTTAAGCGTTAGTGGATTACTTTAAGGGTTAAGGGATTATAAGGATATGTTCCTGGTTCATAATCACTCAATGGCCTTTATTCTGTTCTGCTCTAATAAAAATATATCAACTAAACTACTATACAGTGGACAAAAGAAGAAACAGCCAGCATAAAGATATCATAAGTCTCAGCAAAGTATATGCTTGGATTGAAGGATCCGTGCAGACTTTTGCAGAAGGCACATACACAGGAAACCATGCAAACAGCAAAGCTGGGCCGTTAGTCCTGAAGACAGTAGAAGTTGACAGTTGGTGAGTACCAAGACAGAGGCCTTAGGGATGTTGAAACAGGAACAGAGGGGTCAGAGAGGTCAGCAGCAGGAAACGAAGGGAGGGGGAGAAAAGACACAGAGGGATCAGAGTGGAGACTATGCATATACGGAAGCAATATACAGAAGCAAAAAAGGTATATATTTAACGTGACTATTGTACTCAGTGGGAGGAGGGATTCTGGAGTTGTCTGTGTCTGATGACTGTCAGAAATTCTCCTCTCCATTGCCTGTATTTGTTCATCAGTAATCTAATAAACAGAGATTCTGATTGCACCTGTACTGACTTTTTGAATCTGGACTATACAGGAAATAGTGTAATTGGTAATCGGACTCTTGTAAGTAACAGGGCCTTACAGATTTCACAGCATTAGTGTGCGGGGAGCCTCTCCCCTCCCACTCTCCGCCCATTGAACCTCTCTCTCTGCCCCTGGGGAGCCTTCCTCCGCCCCTGGGGAGCCTTCCTCCGCCCTCCGGGAGCCTTTCTCCACCTTCAGCGCTCGTTTGCGCCGCTGAGCACGTTATCACACGCTAAAGTACCTGTGCGCCCGATAAAGCGCCATTATTGCACGATAAGGTACTTTATCGCACAATAACGTCGCAGAGCACACATTAAGACGGTTTAGTAAACATGCCCCTATATGGATATTCAATCAAACTCAACAGAGAGACCAACAGACTTCCGTTCCAGAAACTTAATTGAAGGCCAACGGCCCTTAATACATTAAAGTTCCAAACGATATCATCCATAGCTCTCATCTGTAACACACAATATCTTACAGAGCAGTCAGAACAGTACCCGGCATGACATCATGATTCAGACCCAAACATCTTGCTTCAGGGGAACGCAGACAAACTTCTACCCAGCCACTTTAGCCATCCAGCCCATTCAGCTGCTAACCAAAACAGACTGGCAACAGAATATAGAGGTAACACACTCATGTGACCTCTGATTTACACATCCACTAACCCTCAACCAATCAATTAAACATACAGTAGTCTTAAAACTATTCTGCAAACACTTTGATATCACAAGTCAGAAACGCCCACTCATTTTCATAATTTAAACCCGCCAGCTCCAATGAGCCTAAACAGTATATCCATCATTGCTCCAAATAATTTAAATGACCCAACTGATCCTCTCCATGCCAATCCAGTTTGACGATCAATCACTAACCATCGGAACTGCAAGGCTTGGTGGTGGCATTCCAAAAGATGACTAACCATCATGACAGACAACACTTGATTGACTATCCTACTATAGTGTTCATTCAAACGCTTGTGAACTGAGCGAATAGTGTGACCCACATAAACTTTAGGGCATGGGCAGTTGATAAGATAAACAACCCCACTAGTTTTACAAGATGTATTATAGTGAAATTTAAAGCACTGCTGAGTAACGGGGTGAATCCAATTCGGGCCCGTGATGGTATTCTCACACCAGCAGCAATGACCATAGCACATATGGTTCCCTTCAGTGGGCCCCTGCCTCCATTGCAACCAATTATTTATATTCTTTCCTCGTTTATAGGCTATGCAAAGAGGACTTTATGGGGCACGTCTTAAAACCCACAGGGTACAACAGTGCCAATGAATCAGCCTACCTAGTTGTGGGCCATATTAGAATATGGCAAAACACATACCATTGATTGTTCTGTAAGGTATTGTGTGTTACAGATGAAACCTATGAATGATATCATTTGGAACTTTTATGTATTAAGGGCTGTTGGCCTTCAATTAAGTTCTCGGAATGGAGGTTTGATGGTCTCTCTTTTGAGTTTTCTTGAAGAGCCATATAGTCTTGTAAGTGGAGAGAAAGCTTTGAATGAGTTTTGGAGTGAGTTTGTGTGAATACGCCATGATTATAGGCACCCTTATAAACAATTCAGATCAGTTTGAACAGAAGAACCACAGTCCCATTGAAGTAATATTAGACACAACTGTGATCAATTGTCGGTACTCACATGACTTGAATCAACCAATGATTGCTCTAATGTTTAAAATGGCCACATTCAGTCCCTGTTCCATTTTCACAATGGTGAAGACAAGAGAGTGGCCTATGACTCTCATAAAAGCCATTATCACTAAACATCAAACTTCAAAGGGGTACAAGGCCATCTCCAAAGACCTCGGGATTCCGATGTCTACACTTTGCAATGTTATTAAGATGTTTTCTGCTTATGAAACTGTCAAGAACCTCCCAGGATGTAGTGGGAAAAGGAAAATTAATCCAAAAAGTCTTCAAAGGTTAGTGTGAACTGCTGGAAAAGCACCATCTACAACATCCAAAGAGCTTAAGGCTGAACTGGAACGATCTGGAGTGGTGATTTCAACCCACACCATACACCATACACTAAACAAAGAAGGACTTCATGGGCTCAAAAACAGACATAAAAAGGCATGCCTGATCTTTGCTCAAATCCACCTTGAGAAATCACAATTTTTCTGGGAAAATTTTCAGTGGACAAATGAAACCAAACTTAAGCTCTTTGGCAATGTAGAGCAACATTTACAGGCGAAGAAATAAAGCTTATAAGGGAAAAACTACCCTTCCTACAGTTAAATATGGCGGAGATTCCATAATGTTGTGAGACTGTTTGCTACCTCAGGAACTGAAGGCCTAGAATGTATTAAAGGAATCATGAAGTCAGAGGACTACCAAGGAATTTTGGAGCAAAATGTGCTACCTAGTGTTAGAAAACTAGGTCTGGGTCGAAGGTCATGGGTCCTCCAGCAGGACAATGACCCAAAGCATACATCCAAAAGTAGAAAAGAATAGTTAAAAAGGAAAAAATGGACTGTTTTAAACAAGCCAGCAATGAGTCCTGATCTCAATCCAATTGATAAAGAGCTGAAATCTGCCATTGGTAAAAGGAATCCTAGAAACATTCATGAGCTGGAGCAAATTACAGTTGAAGAGTGGGAGAAACTACTATCAGACAGATGTATGAAACGTATAGATGGCTACAAAAAACATTTGAAGGCTGTCATCACTGCCCAAGGGTCGTGCAGATCCTTATTAGTGAAGGGTGCCATTAATCCTGCCCAGTTCATATTTTATTTTTCTCAGAAATTACTACATTTAAGTTATACAGACACCTTTTTTTTGTTGCATACCTTTGAACATACTATTAAATTATTATGATGGCATACAGTTGGAATAGATCCATTGGTTTCTCAAGATATTGTACGCAACATACCTAAAATGCAAGAGTGCCAATAATGCTGACCAGAACTGTATGTATGATGGCACATATGCACATACAGAACAGAGACTGGCTAATGTGTGTGCTAATGTGCCCATCTGCATGCAGAGGTCACTTGAATGTGGTGACTTACACGCACAGATGGTATATATCTTTGGACACCCTCTTTATGGAATTACTCCCAAGGTGTCCGTATTGTCCATTTCATGCATAGCCTGAATACACTTCCTTATTCTGCCCATCTATAGAACATTCTCAAAGTTTTAAAACATCAAGAATAGTGACTGAATATCCCATATGACAACGGTAGAAATTTGAGTAAACTCATGATTTAACCACTTCTCAAATGGAAGTTCAGTACTCCAAGAATGAATTGATTCCTAAAGGAACATAGTTCTAATAATATGCAGTCATTCTAAAATATGCAAGCTGGTTGTTATCCACTTCTTTGTATAAACACTTCATATATGTACATAAACAATGGATTTGCTCTCTCTGGAAACACAATCTTTTCAGAGCATTCATAAAGTATCACAACTGCCCAGTTTGCAGCTTTTAACATATGTTACTATTGCGTAGTGTATATTAATTTGTTACCTTCCTGAATACTGCCATATATATTTCATCTGTCTTGGCTAATATGAATAATTTATTTTTCTTCTTGTATTATCTGCATGAATAGTTTTTGCATTCAATTTGTGTTTGATTATGATTTTTTCATTGTTGACAAGAAACTCACCATATGTTTCTAACTTGGTAGCTGAAATAAAATAGATCTTTGATCTAAATTTGAATCTCTCTTGTCAAATGGTCATATCAGGGTAATTTTATAAGGAACAGGTAGTTTAAGGCACAAAGTACATGTCTAACTGGAGGTCATTTTAGTCATTAATGAGTGAATATGGCCACACATGTGTGTTAAGTATCTCTTATAAAATACTGACCGGCTTAAAAGTATGCACATTGCATGATTGTGCATACTTTGCTGCTGGGCATGAACATGCAAGTAGTATGGGTGGAGAATTGGCAGTGCGCACAAATGCACACATAGAGACACATAGGGGTATGTTTACTAAACCGTCTTAATGTGCGCTCTCCGACATTATCGCCCGATAATGGCACTTTATCGGGTGATAAGGCGCAAACGAGCGCTGAAGGCGGAGAAAGGCTCCCGGAGGGCGGAGGAAGGCTCCCCAGGGGTGGAGAGAGAGGGTCAATGGGCGGAGAGTGGGAGGGGAGAGGCTCCCTGCACACTAACGCTGTGAAATCCGAGGCTGAAAACTAAAACCAGTGAAACCCTGGCGTTAGAGCTGAATTAAAGGGAAAAGAAACCATTTCCGTCAGCAATGTACAGCAAAACCAGGGAAACCTATAGAAAAGTGATAAGTGTGATACATGTGCACGGAACAAAAGGGCAAAGAAACAATGAAAATGACCAGATGAAAATGTAAAAAAAAACATAACCAAGCTGGGCAATAGTGATATCAATGGGAAACATCAAAAAACACTCCCAAGAAAGCTCCAAAAAAAAAGATATGAATTTTGGAAGGGTCTATGCTCCGTCCCCATACAAGGTGAATGAGCCCACAGTGAAATTGCGCTGAGCAGAGTTTTCCTCTCCATTGGACAGGTTTCCTATGGTATGCACATGTTCCACAACAGCAGGACAGGCATGTCGTAATGGGAAACTGGACAGATGCTGGAAAAGGGGACACAGAGGGCTGCAGGCGGCACATGCTGTGGTGCAGCTGGGCCGCAGTGCGGACTAGGGTAATGCCTAGCTGGCCCATAGAAATGCTGAAACAGTAGAGCAGCCAGACAGCAACTGCTGAGGGCCCAACATGGGCAAGAGTGTGCTTCTCACGGTGTCACAGGGGATAGTACCCAGCAGGAACCCCCAATGGCATGGAACATTGGCAGGCGGTGCTGGGGGAAAGCGTGGAAAGCTATGCAGGCACACCTACCCCAGAACCCGCACCATAGGCAGCCGCCTACCCACACACTGGATGGCCTGAGACTGCACACCACCAGCACCACCAGCAGAAGGGCATGTCAGCATGGTGGCAGAGGGGTACTGGTGGTGGAGGGGGCAGTAGCAGCTGCCCAGAGCAGGCCATGGCCTAGCCCTGTTTAGGTGGGTGCCGTGCGTTGCAACAGACAGGCTCTGTCTGACAAACAGTCATGGTATCTCCAGGGAATGTGCTACCTCTGTGGCAACATTGTGGTGCAGTGAACACAGCCAGTGTGTTCAAAAACAGAAGGTCACAGGTTCAAGTCCCAGCTGTGGTTCCAGCCAACCCAGTCCTCATTTTTTACCCACTAATAAAACGTGCTAATACAGACAGAACCTTTATTGCAGATAACAGAAACATGCCCAATAAACCTACATTTTACACTACAGAGCAGAGACACCATAAACATGCACATTACCTAGAGCAGAGTCTCCCAAATGCAGTCCTGGAGGGTCAAGCACCATTCAGGTTCCATGCTACCTCTAATAAACACGGCTGTGCTGCATATCTGTGCACCGCCCCCATGGTATGCAGATGTATCTCATGCATATTCATTAGGGACAGCATAAAAACCCGAACAGTGTTTGGCCCACCAGGACTGGAGTTGGGAACCTCTGCCCTAGAGCAGCAGCCAACAGGGGCAGACACACCCTCACCCACAGGCTCCATTATCCAAAGCCTCCTGGAGAGGCAGGATGTTGGGCCCTGCGTGCATCTCCCAATACTAGCACTTGCATACCTTAGCAATCCCACCCTAAACCTGGGAATACGGTACACACCTATCAAACGGTTGCTATGATTACTGGCAGATAGCAATTCCTAAGTTAAACACAATTTGATGATTGAGCTGCATCATAGCAACCTTTCTGATGTCTGTGGAGTGTGCTTCAGGTCTGGTGTCTGACAGTGTTTACCACCCTGGGGAGTGACCCCAACAGTATTGCGTACCATAGCCATGCCTGCACTGTGCCCAGGACTGGTGCGGTGGCCAGGGCTGCCAAGAGCCTCTATATTTGCACAATGCTGGCATAGGTGTGGGAGCGTGTGTTTGTCTATCCAGTGTGTGGTGTCTGCCAACATCTTCTTCAACACACACTGTTGCCAGTGTAAGCCTGCCAATGTTCATAATGAGGAGCAAGGTACCATGGGTATAGCCCGGACAGGGTGACCTGGCCAGGATGCATCTGCACAGGTCATAGGGCAATGGCTCGGACATTGTAGTGCCTGACAACCACCTGCATGGACAGGGTGGCCACAGCATGTCCTGCTGGGAGGTCACTCTCACCCTGACTGAGCAGTGACCATGGCATGGCTAGGTTCCCCCATAGTGCTATTTATTGTTTTTCTTATGTGATGTTTATGGGTTCCCTTTTGGGGCCCAATCACTGACTTATCTGTTTGGTGTGTATGCTGACATCCCAGTTCTGGGTACCTGCATCTCCTGCAGAAACCTGCACTATGGACTAGCTAGCAGACTGTCTGCAGCTAGTATGTGTCTGGATGGAACATCTTGCAGGGTGCAGCAGCTGGAGGCTTGCTGCTGGAGACTGTCAGATAGTGGTGGGGGGCAGCTGAGCAATTCCAGGCCTTCTGTCTGCCTTGCCTTATGGATGTGTACAGATCTGCACTGACCGCCCTGTAGGGTGTCTGTTCCCCAGCAGGACTGGGGTTGATGGTCCTCTCTACTGCTACCATTGTGGGGAGATAAGAGTGTGTCTCTGTGGGTGGGAGATCCTGTTTTCCACCCTGAGCCACAGAGGGGAGGGTGGGTTGGGTGGTGGTACATAATCCATGTATGGGTCCAAACGCTCCCCCCCCCCTTTCACCTACATCATGTGACCATGGTACCAACACAGGATATGCACTATTTTGGGTGCATCATAGCCCATAAGGGGCTAGACATGATTGAGAAATACAGATGTGTCTGCAAAAACTACCTATCACACACACTAGCACTAATGGTGACCTGCAGCATAGATTATTTCAGCCATGCAAGGTGCTGTGGACATGGTGCTGGGTGCCCCACCTCACGCTCAGGGCGAGCACAGTACCCGCTCAATGTGACGGTCTGTAGCTACTCTGTGCCAGTAACACACATGGTCAGTTCCCCCTACCAGGCTGAGGTGCTGTGGGGATGTACACGTTCAGTTCCCCCTACCAGGCCGAGGTGCTATGGGGGTGCACACCCCATCTTGTGATCATCTATAGACTGCTGATTTGCATGTGCAGTGCATCATGGGTACGGGTGGGTTAACCCTATCCTGGTAACCACAGCTGACTGTTTGTGTGATGACATGCAGTCCTTCTGTAGCCCACCAGGGGCTTGTCAGTAGCTATAGCCCCCTGGTTACTTCACTGCCTATGGAACCAGAGATCATGGGTTCTAAACCCACAGCAGGGTTGTTTGATAGGGCTGTCCAGAGCATTGTCTATTTTTAATGTACTTTAGTGCTGCCAGAAAAAACACCCTCAGAGTACTGTAACCATAAGATGCCTCAGAAGGCACTTTATAGGGTGCCCTATAAAGCACCTTCTGAGGCACCTTATGGTTACAGTCCATATAAGGTGCCTTATAAGGTGTCCTATGGAGCGCCTTGTAGGGTGCCCTATAGGGGACATTATAGGGTGCAGTGGCAGACAGTGTACTTTATAATGTGCCCTATGGAGTGCCTTATAGGGTGCCTTATGCAGTACCTTAGGTTATGGCATGTGAGGGTGTGTTTGCTGGCAGCAATAATTAAAATACCTCAAGAAACAATACTTAGATATCAAAGCTGATGCCTCAGCCAGCCTTATGCATTAGGCACACTGGGGGATCAAACTCATGACCCCTGCATCATCAGTCAGTGTATTAACCATTGTACTACACCTCTGTTTCTGTGTTTACATGTCTGGGTGCCTACTTAAGATTACCGCGCGTTAACACGCTTAAAGGCGCTTAGCCCGATAATGTGCACAGCAGCGCGCGTTATCGCGCGATAATCCCGTTTTGCTTCTTTAAGACTGAAATGCCTACTCCTTTTATGGCAGCCTGCACACTATCGCCGGGCGCACATTAAGACGGTTTAGTAAACATACCCCATAGAGTCCAATATTCAAAAATACAGAGCTCCTAAATTTAGGCTCCTAGGGCCCGATATTTGAAAGACATTTACAGGGTTTATAGCCCAGTAAACCATGTAAATGTCTTAACTGGGAATATTCAATGGCACCTACATGGTTAAAGCCATTGAATATTCCCGACTGTGTCCCCTACATGACCGGATGCTATCTGGGTAGCATTGAGGCGTGCGGAGGGCGTTCTGGGGTGGAGTGGAGGCTGGGAGTCCTGATAACCAGGTAGCAGCGATATTGGACCACTATCCGGTTAGCCGCTATGGCTAAAACTAGATGAGATTTTGGTGCACTTAATTCTAGCCATGGCTCCTAACCAGGTAGCGGTCCAGTATCACTGCTACATGGTTAGTCTCTGTGGCTGGCTCCTCACGGCGCCTAACCTGGATATTCAATGACATCACATCAGCATTGAATTTCTGGGTTTAGAGGTCAGCAGGCAGGGCTATGCACCGATGCTGTGCATAGCCCGCCCAATAGAATAAGTTTTAGGTTTCTAAATTTGTGCCCTATTTTCAGCCACACTTACAAGCCTACGCTTCAGCTGAAATTTTGAGCTAAGTTAGGAGTTTAAAATTTATAGGAGGCATATTTAAGATAATTAACATAGTTAGCAGATCTGCTAACCATGTTAATTACGGTGAGCGGGATATTCAGCTGCATATAGCTAGTTTGTACTGCTGAATATCCCCCTCTAATGTCTCGAGATGCCCCGATGCTAAGTTGTGTAGCATTGGAGCATTCCAAGAGCATTCCGGGGGCAATGCCAAAAATAACTGGTCAGTGCAGTGTTCAGCTACTGACTGGTTATCTTGTTGTTCTTGTTAACTGCTATTGAATCGGTGTTGACTCATGGAGACCCTCTGGATAGATGTCCTAAACTGTGTTCAGTCTTCAGTCAGGTCTCATTGTTGATAGAGTGGCATCCATAGCTGCTTCTTATTGTATTGATCCATCTCCTCTCCGGCCTTCCTCTTTTGACTTTCAACCTTGCCAAGAATAATTTCTTTCCCTAATGATCTTTCTCTTTACATGATGTTTCCAAAGTATGAAAGTTGAAGTCTTGTCATCTAAGCTTCTAAAGAAAGCTTAGGTTTGATCTCCTCTAGTACTGACCGGTTGTTCTTTGGGCAGTCCATGATATACACAGTATTTTTACTAGCACCATAATTCAAAGGCATTGATTTTCTTCCTGTATATCTTTTTCACCATTCAACTTTCATATCCATATGATGTTATTGCAAATACCACGTCTTGGACAAGTTGAATCTTTGTATGGAGAAAGGCATTTCTGCTCTTGAGAATTTTGTCTAGGTCTTTCATAGCATTCTGCCAAGAGCAATGCATCATCAGATTTCTTGACTGCTTTTCATTTCTTTATTGATTATTGATCCAAGTAGGTTAAAGTTGTCAACTATTTTAATTTCTTCTCCATCAATGATGAACTTATTGATTTTGCCAGCTGTCAGGATCTGTCTTTTTTATGTTAAGGTGCAGGTCCATTTTGAGAAGCAAATATTTCAGATAGTCTTCACTTTCTACCAGTATTGTGGAGTCATCAACATAATTAACTGAGGTATTAAGATTGGTGGAAGACTCATCAACAATCTCCACTATGCTATGTATCTTACAGTGACTAAAGTTAGGCATGAAAACCGGCTTTCCTGACTTTAGCTGCATTAGCTAATAGAGCAGTGGCTAAAGATCACCACTGCCCATTTAGCTGAATTGCTATCCAGCCTACCCGGATATTCAGTGTTAATGGCCGGATATGACCGTGGCATTGACTATTCAGTCTTAGGGGTATGTTTACTAAAGGAAGTTAAGAGAGCAAGTGTGCTGTTAACACCTGTTATTGGCACCCTTGCACCCATAACACCGAGAAAAAGCTGCATTAATGAGCATTAAAGACGCCTGCAGAATTATTGTAACAGTTGGTGAAAAATGGGCATTAATGAGGCAGAGAGTGGGTGCTAACAGTGGGTGCTCCTTTAATGCCTGTTGCATTAGCAACTTTAGCACTAGGAACCCTAACACCAAGTAAAACCTCACAGAAAGAGGGCATTTTGAGGGGACAGAGCCTATTTGAACATCTGCAAAGTGTTCCACAGACAGGTGATCCCAAGAAGTGCTCCATTAGCAGCAACAGCATAGTGCCCAAGTATGAAAGGGCACTATGTTGGTGGTGCAAATAGGGCAAAGGGGGTGGGATATGGGTCATGCAGTGGGGGATTGCTTGTGCACAAGGCAGACCAGGCAGCTGCCCAGTTGCACATCTATGATGTCTGCCATTATGCACATAAACATGCTGCTGTTGTGAAAAGGTGATGCGCAACATGGGGTGGTCCAAGGGTCCCTGGCACCCTAGGCAGAGACCTTGGAAGCACCCCCTACTGCCGTTGATGCTGGTTCTGGAGGAAGAGGCCGGTAGCGCCAGTAGTTGTAGCTTTATAGGGGGCTGCAAAAATCAACTACCCAGGGAAATACCACTGCTGCAGCTGTCTGCCTCCCACCGAGACATATCTGCAACTGGTGGGGGTGGGGTTATGCTGGTGGCAGTTGTTTTGGGGACAGCATGGTCACCCATGTGTGCCCATGCCCCCCCCCCCCATCCAGAACTGGCACCTTAGGTAGATGCCTAAGCCACATGGTGAATGGGTCAGGACTGCATCCCATCCCCATCGATAGCATGCTTCCATGTCATTATGGTGTTAGGGTGTTGGTGGAATGTGCACCATCTGCCATGAGCAGCATACAGAGCCATGGTGACATACAGACAAGACAAGACAAGACATCCCCCTCCAGCACCCTTCAAACACACCTTGTCAGACAGGTATGGAAAAGGGCATGCAGAGATCACAGCAGACATTGAAGAACCTTACTCATGCCTGCATTCACTCTGTCAATGATAACAGCTCCACATAGGGACTGTTGAATCCATATGGCAGCTCTGTGATGCAACACACAAAGCTGGTGTATGCATGAGTGGTGGGTCACAGGTTCAAGACCTGGCTGTAGGTCATGTCTCGCATGTCCCTGTAGGCAAACTTTAGTCTACAGTGCAAATACAACACCAGCATGTGCAACCCCCAATGAATCAGCTAGCAAGGGTCCAAAAACCCATCAGCCACACAGACAGACTCCACTATCCATAGCTGGACGGA
This sequence comes from Ichthyophis bannanicus, assembly GCA_033557465.1. Taxonomy (NCBI): domain Eukaryota; kingdom Metazoa; phylum Chordata; class Amphibia; order Gymnophiona; family Ichthyophiidae; genus Ichthyophis; species Ichthyophis bannanicus. The sequence goes on from CM066032.1 coordinate 1,475,089,835, forward strand.
AAGGCAGACTGATAGTCACACTGAGCAGGCATTAACAATGGGCATGAATGTCAGAGCATGCTACTAGCACCTGCACAATGAGCACATGTTAACAATGCCTGAGATGATATAGAGACCAAAGTGGCAGGCAGGAATGACAACCATCCCCACATTTGCATTGCGCTGCGATGTGAGTGTGTGTGTGCCTGTATATGTCTCCCCAGAATTCTGTAGCCTTCTGCACTGCACTGTACTCTACATTACCTAGGCTGTTCCCAGCATTAGTCTGAAAATATGCATGATGAGGAGCAGAGGATTGTGGGTATGGCCTGAAACAAAGCGGTTTGCCCAGGACGTGTCTGCATTTGAGATCAGGTCAATGGCTGAGACTTCATGTGCATGTCCTGGGTGGCCACAGCAGTTCATGCTGTGAGGGCACTCTCACTCTGATCAAGCTGTGACCAAGGCAAGGCTATGTATCCACATAGCGTTTACATAGTGCTTAGCTTCAGCAATGTGAGTGCTTTCCTTGTTCTGGGAGCAAAATGCTGGGGGACCATGCTGTTTTCTCTGTGCACCTGTATTGTGTGCTGTTTAGCTATAGGTAATATGTGCATGATTGAAACCACTTTATAGTGGACAGCAGGTGTGATCTAACTGTGTTTGGGGTGGCTTGGTATTTCCAGATGGTTAGGACAGCAGTTATTCCTGGTCTTTTCACTGTGGTCATGGCAGGAACAACAAGATCATAGCAGTCCCATACAAGCCTAGAAGCCCCCACTGCATTTGAAGTCCATGGCATCAGCTGCTGCAACACTGGGCACTGTTTTAGGAGGATTCCTATCCAATGGGGGCAGGATGCAGGGCCCAGATGTGACAGGTGCCTACAGCATACTGCAATTGTACAGAAAACAAGGTGACTATCATAACACACTGTAAACAATACCTGCCACACACTGACAGTGATGTGGATCTGCGGCACAGCCAGCAGAGATGACCCCTAGTAGTGCAAGCTCTGGGGACCAGGTTATGGGTGCCCATCCTCACCTTCAGGTGACCACTGAAACTGCTCAGTAACATGGTTTGTAGCTGTTTTGTGCTTGTAGCACACACTGTCGGTGTGTCTTACTGAGTTGATGTGATTGATGAGTGTACTCTCCATTTGGTGATCAGCTACAGACTGCTGTCTTGTGTGTGCAGTGTTTCATGGGTACTGGAGGGACTAACCTATACCTGCAGTCATTTTAGGCAGTGACCTGCAGTCTTTTTGAATCCAGACATTGCTGTACAGAGAGGTGTGGCGGTGTAGCCTCCTGGTTAATGAAATGTCTCCATAAGCAGGGAACAAATTCAGTTCCCACTTGTTCATTTTGGGCCTGTGTGCTACTCAGGTCATTTCCCTGCCTGTAACAGTCTAGGCTCTGCTGAGACTTTCAGACACACATCGTTCTACTTTGTTATGCATTCTGGCCACACTTTGGGTCAGCAAACATGCTATTCCCCATCATGCCCTTCTGAGAGCATGGTTTTATTGGCTCAGCTGCAGTACACTGCAGGGGGTCAGATATTTTCACCCTGCAGATGTCAGGTACCTGCTTGGAGGAATGTTCTAATGGTCATGGCAATAGCTGGGGGACCAAGATATTAGGGTTTGAGGCCCTATAGTGCTCCTTATGTGACATTTCATAATGTGTTACTGTCACATTTTATGTCTGCCACAACCTTCATGGACTTACAACACTTCCTTGTGACCTTGAGCAAGTCACTTAACCCACCTGTGGCTCAGCTGGCTGCAGGTCTGTACAGTCTGTGTTTAACATCTGACATTACCAATTCATCGATAAGATGTACCGCAACATGACTGCACCGATACTGTGGTATACTAACAGTCAGTTACATGCATACAGCTCTAACTTACAATTGAGACATGAGTCATATATAACATCATGAATGTGACTGTACAGCTTTAGCTCCATCACATCTCTGCAGTACATGTGGATACAACCTACCCTTTGGATAGCCACGTACAGATATCACCTCGTGTCTGTACGTGCTCCATTTTCCCAGTTTGGATGACACCTGTCCAGTTGTCATCTGCATATTTGTCTGGGGTTTTGCATGGTGGTTGTATGGTTGGGACAGGTGTAAGACCCACGTGTCTGGTATCAGGCCTTCCACATGGCACTGACACACATTTTCCCACACAGTACAAATACATTGGGGATGGCACCAATGGCATATCAGTGCTGCCAGCGCATACCACCCTCTCCTCTGCTGCCATCCTTTCTTTAGCCCATCCATCCACCTGTGTGCCTTCATATATTTTGGTGCAGGCTGCTACACCGTGGCCTACACAGGTACTCTTGCACATTTCGGCTCTTCACGCACACCTCTCCTGTGCCTGATCTGCATGTCACCACTCCTGTTCTGTCTTCCTTTCACTGCACACATCCTGTCACGTCTGACTCCGTGGGGGGATACGTCTACCCCATCCTATGCCAGCACTGACATTGTACCATTTTACAGCGGCACACCCCCCCCCCCCCCAGTGCATTGGTACAGTTGCCCCCCACATGCTCATCCAACTTACTGGCTGCCATGAAGGGAGCCCACGGATCTGGTAGGTTCATTGGCTCCCACCTGTCCTTCCATCCTTCATCTTTATATTGATTTTCCTTGGTGCTCCCTTATCCAGCATTAGGGTGACAGCCATTTTTAGATATCAAGATACATGCTTGATACCTTAATGCCCGATGTCCTGTTAATGCACGTTAAATGACCCAATGCACCCTTAACGCCAGAACTCCTCCTATCCGACCGGTGTACTTTATGCATGTAAAACTCCTTATCACTGCCATCAACACCTGATGAAAGATAATATTGCAATAACGAAGTTGGAGGCTTTAGAAAATGCTACCAGGGCAGCAAATGTATGTTTACTTAATTTTCCTGTGGTTCCAATGGTGGCTCCCTTAGATTTATTCTCTCTGTTAGTAACCTCGGAGTTAATTCCTCCAATAGTGAAAGCTTACTATATCCCTGCGGGGAAAAAAGAGGGGAAAACGTTTATTGGACAGTTAGAGTTGGACTCTCTAGATGTCTCTGCGTTACTTCAGTCTCCCAAGGAGGATGAAATTTCAGTTTCCACATTGTTAGTTTCTTTTGCTCTGTCGTCTGACAGAGCTTGGCTCCTCAAATTGTTTTATAAAAGAAGGGTTAGTCTGTTTTTTGGTAAAAAAAATATCAATCTTTCCCGACGTTTCGAGAGAAACGCAGAAAAGGCGTAAATCTTGTTTGTTATTGCGATCTGGGGTGATTCAGCTGGGGGCTTCTTTTGTGTTAAGGTTCCCATGTAAATGTATTGTTGTTTATCATTCACAGAAATTTGTTTTTTTTTTCAACCTAGTGAATTGTCTTCCTTTATCACTTCCCATGCTGTAACATCTTCGCCCTCCTAGGTCCGCTCTTATGTATTAAATGGGTTACCGGATCCCCTGTCGCTGTCTTATGTTTTGTTAACTTTTCCTTATGACATTGTGGGTTCTCCTTCCCTCAATAGATTTTGGATAGTTATTCCCCCTTTTGTGGATTAATGATGTTATTGATTGTATAATGATTCCTGCATGTATTTCTTTTTGCAATGTTTCACAAGGAGCATCTTTACTGTACAAGCATTTTCTTGCTTGGTATAACTTGTAAAATTTATAAATATAAAATTTAAAAAAAAATAAAAAAAAACACCTGCTACCTTAATGTCCTTTAGTAAACATACCCCTTAGTTAAAGCAGTGACAGTCAGCCACTTTAACAGCGCTGGCTGCCACAACTGAATATCACTCCTTATTCTAAACTTAGACTTAGCCAGCAACCCTGAGTGCGGTGAACTCTGCAGTGGGCTCCCCAGCCATGGAGAGAGGCATCTGTGGTCAGGATACACTGTGGTGGGGGTGCCTGGAAGGGCATCCCTATCCGAAGGAGGTCCTGGTTCTGCCACCAGTCAAGGGATCTTGCCAGCTGGTGGGAGACTCTGACTCTGTCCCGGAGTCTGCCTGTGGCCTGGGTCCACTAAGAACACAGGCATCATTTGGCTGTCTGCATGTGCAGACGGGCTAGGGGTGTGACATGGACCATGGAGGACATGTGTCCCAGCAGGCAGAGAAGAAGATGAGCCAGCATTATTATGCGGTGCTGGACCTCCCCTGACAGCTGTTTGAAGCATTCTGCCCTGTCCTTGAGGAAGGAGGACTCTGGCCCGCACTGTGTCCAGTTGAGCACTGATGAACTCTAGGTCTTGCACTGAACAGAGATGTGATTTGGGGTAAGTGATGATGAATCCCAGGTGCTGTAGGATAAAGATGGTAAGTTGGCATTGGTGTGATATACAGACCTCCCTCACATGAGGAAGAGGTGGACAGAGAGTTAATTGAAGACATACGCAGCATTGCTAGGAAAGGGGAAGTGCTACTGATAGGAGATTTCAATATGCCAGACGTTGATTGGCACATTCATGCTGTACTATCATCTTGAAGTAAGGAGATCCTGGATTCTCTACAGGGAGAACTATTCAGACAATTGGTAACAGACCCCACACGTGAAGGGGCCATACTGGACTTGGTGCTTACCAATGGTGAAAGTGTTTCTGATGTTGTAGTGGGAGATAATTTTGCATCCAGTGATCACCAGATGGTGTGGTTCAGTATTAGGACTAGGGCTATTAGAATCCATTCAAAGGTGAGAATCTTAGACTTTAGAAAGACTAACTTTGCCAAGATGGGCCAATACCTCAGGTAGTCGTTAGTGGGATGGGAACAGCTGGGGGATGTAGAAAAAACAGTGGGCAAAACTGAAAGGGGATATTTTAAGGGCAACCAACCTATTTGTTAAAATGGTAAATAAAGGTAAAAGGAAAAGGAGACCACTATGGCTTTCAAAAGAAATAGATGAAAAAGTGAAGGAAAAGAGGGAGGCCTTCATGAAATACAAGAGATCACAGAGAGAGGAAAACAGGCATCTATATTTGGAGAAACTTAGAGAAGCTAGCAAAGTAGTCAGGAAGGCAAAGATTCAAAAGGAGGAGGAAATAGCCAATGAAATAAAACGGGGGGATAAGACATTTTTCAGATATGTTAGTGAGAAGAGGAAGGGCAAAAGTGGTATTGTCAGACTCAAGGGTGCAGGGGAGGAATATGTAGAAGCTGATAAAGATAAAGCAGAATTGCTTAACAAATATTTCTGTTCTGTGTTCACAGATGAAGAACCAGGAGCAGGACCTCAGAAAACACCCACAAACAGGAACAGAAGCGAGGGACATCTTGAACAATTTTCAGAAGACTGTGTTTGTGAGAAACTAACTCAACTTAAAGTAGACAAAGCGATGAGACCGGATGGAATACTGAGGGAACTTGGGGACGTTCTAGCAGCTCCACTGACTGACCTTGTGGTCTTGGGCAAGCCACTTAACCTCCAATGCCCATGTTCCCTGTATGTATTAATATGTGTGTCTCATATCCCCTCGTGTTAAATGTATCCCCCAATTGAGCGCTTTGACCCGGTGAAAAGCGGGATATAAATACAGCTAAATAAAAAAAAAAAAAAATAACATGTTGCAGAAGTGTAGTTTTCTATTGTAAGGACTCTATCTAGATTGTTCCTCTGTCTGTTGACAAGCACATGTGGGGGCTACAGTCCACCGCTGACACTGCAGGCAGGGATTCATTTTACCAGTTCAGAGTCACCCACAGTCAGCACCCGAGAACATGAAGTGGAATCCAAATAGTGCAGGCAGCCCTCACTATATGCCCCATGAAATCCAGCAGCCCAGGAGAATTTGCGCCTGGTAAATGCAGTTTTTGTCAAGTCAGTCCCAGGGAGATATAAAACAGAACTTGCAGAAACGGGATGGATTTGTGGGCATGAATACAGCACTATTAAGTTGTTTAGAATGTCTGTGAATTGTGGAGATAATGTGACAGAGAAAGTGAATGTAAGATGGAGAAGAGAGCAGTTTGTCTTGCTGATACTATAGTTGCATGATGTGGAGGAAGTTTTTCTAATCGAAGGAGCTGGATTGATAGTGCTGACTGTTCCCCGAGAAGAAGAGTAGCAGTTCTATAGTGCATCTCCAATCAGGCCAGCAAGTTCCTGTATACTTACCAGCATTGCAGCCCCACCTGGAGTATGGGCAGAGAATAATCCATCTGGCCTAACAAAGAATATAGCTCCTGTACTTGTTACCCTTAAGCCGGGAGCAGAACCAGTGCATGTGCGTCAGTATCCCCTCCCAAGACCAGCAATTGAAGGCATTCATCGCCACCTGAAGAAATTATTGCAGTATGGGAAAACCCTACCACAGGACGGCGAGGGCAACTTACTTATTTATTTATTTATTTTATTTAACAGTATTTTTAAACCGCCTTATCTTATTAATCAAGGTGGTATCACAGCAAACAATCGAGTAAAGTGAGTGTGTTAATCATGCAGTGAGGGTGCAATTTAGTTGAGTGTGTGTTGTATCGTGTGCTAGATTGGGGTGAGCTATGTACAAGGTGTGGTGTGTTGTGTGCTAGAATAGTTTGAGCTATGTACAGTGTGGGCTATATACAGTGGTGCTGCAAAACATACTTGGACTCGATTACCACAAGGATTTAAGAACTCACCCACTATCTTCAGTGCAGCCCTCAGTCAAGATTTGCAAAGCTACTCTGTGATTCCGGGAAAAAGAATTTTGCTTCAATATGTAGATGATTTGCTCATAGCCACCAATAACAAATCTGATTGTATACAAGCTACAAGTGACCTCTTGCACCATTTGAATGAAGCTGGCTACAAGGTTTCCAGAGCCAAGGCGCAGCTGTGCCAGACAGAAGTGAAATACTTAGGGTTCCACCTGTCCAAAGGAACCCGGAAATTAGGACTTGAGCGAAAAGAAGCAGTATGCCGCATCCCAACCCCACTACTAGGAAACAGGTGCAAGCTTTCTTGGGAGCTGCAGGCTACTGCCGCATATGGATACCAAATTTTGCGCTCATGGCAAAACCCTTGTACCAAGTCACACAAGGAATGGAACAATCTCCCCTGGAATGGGGCTCAGAACAAGATAAAGCAATCAAATCACTGGAAACAGCATTGATGTCATCCCCAGCCTTGGGCCTACCAGATGTGCAGAAACCATTTCGTCTGTATGTCCATGAATCAAGTGGAAACGCATTGGGAGTCTTGACCCAGCCTCTTGGGTCTTGGCAGCGACCTGTGGCCTACCTGTCGAAACAATTGGATCCTGTTGCCAAAGGCTGGCCACCTTGCCTGAGCTGTAGCAGCCACAGCCCTCTTAGTGAGTGAAGCAGATAAGCTCACCTTAGGACAAAACCTTCTTCAAGTTACTGTACCACACTCTGTTTTAACCCTGCTGGAGCACAAAGGAAGCCATTGGCTCACCAACGCTCGAATGTTAAAATATCAAAGTATGCTATGTGAGAATCCTAACTTGCAATTAAGTGTCAGCCAAACTCTAAACCCAGCCACCCTAATTGCCCGTCGGTCCAGGCCCTCCTGACCATGATTGCTTGGAAGTAATGGACATTGTGTACTCAAGTTGTCCAAACTGCCCAGAGGTTTACCTGAAGTGGCCCCAGGTTCTTCCTATAGCCCCTCATAGGATATACTTAGCCCCTGCCCCTAAGTCTTTAGGAGTTTCCCCTTTTGAGATTCTGAGATTCTGTAGCCTATTGTATAGAGAGTAAAAGGAGATGTTTGACAGATAGGATCTGAAATTACTAGATAAGCACTATTGGTTTTAAGTTCTGTTTTGCAGGGTCTTCATGCGTGAGTACGAGACCAGCCCATCCAAACCCCTGCATTCTTTCAAGCCTGGAGCCTCGGTGTGGGTGACAGAGTAGAAGAAGACACCGCTGGCGCCGTATTGGAAAGGGCCATATATATAGTTTTGCTATCAATCCCAACAGCAGTTGAAGTGGCCGAGATCGACTCCTGGATCCACCAAAGTCGAGTGAAACCAGCCACAGTACCTGAGAGTCGTCCCTGGACTTCGATCGTCAATCCTGCAGCACCATTGCGACTCACGCTGCAAAGAAAAGATCCGTCATCGTAAGAACTTTACCAACTTGCTCCTGGACGTCAAGGGAACAGACGTCCTCCAGTTTTGCATTCCAGCAGCCGCTTCTGAACTTGGTCGTGGACTTCCATAAATGATCCTGAGACTCCATTGCACCTCACCCTACGGCAACAGCCACGGACCTAAGACTTATTGGTCCCTCGGAAACTGCACTATTTCAAGACTGTTTGTTTATCCGAAGGTAAGCCTCGCATCTGGAGAAAGCTGAAATCATCAGAAATAGACTGTGTTGTGTTAAGAAATTGAGTCTTCTACGAGACTGTGTTCAAATGCTCTGAAAAAAAAAGAAAAGAAAAAAAAACTGTTTTGATCTCCTAAAAAGTGAATTGCTCTAAGGAGGCAATAATAGCCTGAGAGACTGTACTATGATATTTTAAGAGCCTGAGACATCCCAGAGGACAGTGATACTTTGGAATCTACAGCCCTACTCCTGCCACAAAGCTGGTAGGTCTACGTACGGCAGAAGCTTGAGGACCTACAATCAACGCTACGTCTGCTACCTGTTGTGGATGCCGATAGTTCCACCAATTTTCCAGAGACTATGCCCATTATGAATTCTTGTTATTGCTTCGTTCTGGCGGCAGTCTTGGGGTGCTTTGTATTGACTCTTGCCCTATTTCCCTGTGCAGCCTGCAAACCTAGTATTTGCACATCAGGGAATACCCGGACTTGTCTCAACCCCCGCCAGAATCTTTCCTCTCCTGTTATGGGAACTGCGATGGAACAATGAGAATAGAGCCCTTTTGATTGCTACTCGCCAGCTCTCAGAACCCAGATTTTTTGGACTTTAGTACATGTGTTGCTAATTTTCAAACATGTGCTACTTACCTTTTTGACATGTACTGCTACCGACCTCTGATACAGATGCTGCTATTAAAAGGAATGGTTCTTATTTTTGTGGGTCATGATAACGGGCCTATTGCTATGATGAACAGTATATATGTCATTTGTTCCTCCTATGTCTCCTGCCCCTCCGCTTATACACTAGGTATGCTATATGATTTGACAAAGACACTTGTATCAAATGTATTATTGATTGTGGCTCTTTATGTATTCCATGTTTCCTCCCCTTATGCTTACGTATATTAAACTTAACGTAAGGCAGCAACACGAATCCTAGCAACGTCGGGCTACTACCCTATACCACACAGTGGTCCCTCTACTATAGTCTGAAGTATTTTGCTATTTGTGTGATTTGATTCTCACCCTTTCTCACTTGCGGGTGTGAATAATCAAAAGGAGGGAATGTGATAGGCGATGGCCTAGTATGTAGCAGAGCTAGGTCTGAAGCCCTTTTTCCTGTTTTAAAATGTTATTGCTGATTTTGGAAAATTATAGAATGCTGTTAGCTGTTAGAAAGACATACTGTTCTATTCTGGTTTGATAACATGTTCTGTTCTCCTGGAGATAAGAGAATTAAAACTTTTACTGTTTATTGTTTAGGTAAGCCAGATGTCTGCTTTAGTAGGAATGTCCTAAACTGTATCTTTGCTAGATGTGCACTGACCTCGTAATTAGGATGAAAATATAGCAGAGAAGCCGAACAATGTAAGACTATTTTGTCTAGCATTATGAAGATTGTTTAGTGTTTTGAGCCAGGGCTAGAGATACATCTTAGCCTTGCTATGTTTGGCCTCGCTTTGTTTTGCTTTTGTTAAGAATGCTTCTGATATCCCTTCCACTATCTTTGTGGCTAACTGACCTTGCAAGAATAGCGAAATATACTGTATACTTTAGTAAAAGTATTATGTTTAGTGTTATGTCTAGTTGCTGACCCGTGGCTAGTAAGACCCAAGCAGGGGGAGCGAGTCATGGGCCCGGTCAGAGATGTCTATTGGATGAGAGTAAGTGGGCCACTGTGGCCAATGAGGAGTTTTGCCTGTATTAGACTGGAGAAGAAAAGTATATAAACTGTCATTTTTCTGAGCTCGGTGCTCAGACCATTTTGAATGCTACTGCAATCTGAGTCTGTGCACATTAAACCGGCTTGAATCTTTGCTTGACTCCGGGTATTATTTATTGCATTCTTATCAGCTACTACAGAGGGAGAGCCCTAGATGTGGTGTATTTAGATTTCAGTAAAGCCTTTGACACGGTTCCTCACAGGCGACTTATAAACAAACTGAGCACACTAGGGAAGGACCCTAAAGTTACTGCTTGGGTTAGAAATTGGTTGGGCCAGAGGCGACAAAGAGTACAAGTAAATGGAGCTCACTCTGAGGAGAAGGATGTTACCAGTGGTGTGCCCCAGGGATCTGTCCTTGGTCCAATTCTTTTTAACATTTTTGTTAGTGATATAGCGGAAGGGTTGTCGGGTAAGGTTTGCCTCTTTGCGGATGATACCAAAATCTGCAATAGAGTAGACACCCAGGAAGGTGTAGATAAAATGAGGAGGGATCTAGTTAAGCTCAAAGAATGGTCTAGAATTTGGCAGCTGGGATTTCATGTTAAAAAATGTAAGGTCATGCATTTGGGCTGCAGCAATCCAAGGGAGCAATATAGTATAGGGGGTGAAGTACTTTTGTCCACTAAAGAAGAGCGGGACCTAGGCGTGGTTGTGTCTGATGATCTTAAAGTAGCTAAACAGGTAGAAAAGGCGACGGCAAAAGCTAAAAGGATGTTTGGGTGCATACATAGAGGAATGGCTAGCAGAAAAAAGGAGGTGATAATGCCTCTGTATAAGTCTTTGGTGCGACCTCATTTGGAGTATAGTGTGCAATTCTGGAGACCGCACCTTCAAAAAGATGTGAACAGGATGGAGTCGGTGCAGAGGGTGGCTACTAAAATGATTAGTGGTCTTCATTATAAAGCATATGAGGACAGACTTAAGAATCTTAATATGTACACCTTAGGCGGGATAGAGGTGATATGATTGAGATGTTTAAATACCTCCATGGCATAAATGTTCAGAGAGAGACCCTCTTTCAATTGAAAGCAAGTTCTGCTATGAGGGGACATGGGATGAGGGTAGGGTTTCCAACTGTCCGGTTTTCAGCCGGCCTGGCCGGTTTTTCCATGGCCAGGCCGGCTGCCGGCGCAGAGGTAAAACCGGCCATTGAAAAGCCGGTTTTTTGCTCTGGCCGCAAGATTGGGAGCGGCCAGAGCAAAAAAACGGCTTTTCTCCCAACCCGTCCAAAAAAAAAACCCTTTCCCCGGGGCGGCCCACACACCAGAGGGCTTCAGAGGGAGCCGGGGAAGCCCGCGCGAGGCCCCGGCTCCCTCTGTACAGCCGCCAGCATGAAGAGCCTTTTCCTTCACGCTGGCGGCTGTTTCTGTAAAGCCGCGATTGCTGGGAAAGGTTAAAGGCAATGCCCTTTTTTTTTTTTTTTTTAAACTTTTATTTTCATTTTGCAACAAACAAAAGAAACAACACACCAAAAGAGACAAAACAAGTATACAATAAGGAAAAGTAAACCCATTACCCCCCACCCCGATGCTTCTTCTCTACCCGATTATATCAGCATGTGAGCGCTTCCAATTAACAGTGATTATACATCAAACGATCAAAAGAGTATCTACAATACAGCATGATCATGGGACAGAGATATATACAAAGTTAGACAGTCAGATGAGAGCATTTAGCAAAATGTACATAGTCATTGAGCATCTTCCATTGAGACCAATGAGAAGGAGTCTGAACGGAGGAAGCGAACAGACGAGGTATTTGTTCATATTTACTGTAAAGACAGGCATGATTCCACCATTCATTGGGGCTCAGATGGGAGCTAATTTTCCAGTATTACTTAATTAGGGAAATAGCAATGCCAAGCATAAAGTTCGAAAGGAGATAAGCCATTTTTGGGAGAGAGGGGATCCCCGCAACTGGGCGAAGTCCCACTATCCTCCAAGAAAGGGGCTCCTGAGAGTGCGAGATAGACTAAATACGACCCCAGACCCGACGCCAGTAATACTGTAGTGCGGGATATTCATGCATAACATGAGGCAATGAACCAATGGCCGCAGGACGTGTCCAGCAACCATTGCCCTGAGTAGTGTTCCAATTGTCTAATCTGTGAGAAGTGTAAAAACACCGGTGGGCTAGAAAGAAGAGGGTCTGAGTGAGTGAGGCGGATCAGGAACCCGTGTCCCTCTACTCCAGATAAGGCTCCATTGCTCCGAGGTCAAAGTCACATGCAATTCTCTCTCCCATACTTTCTGCGCTATAGGGGTATCTCTAGTTATAGCATTACATAAGGTTTAGTAAAATTGGATGCTACACCCGGTGAACTACCGAGAGATCGGAAAGTCTCCACTCAACCTTATGTAGGGAATGCCGATGGCGGGAGTACTCTAGTGCTCCGAAGGCGATGCTGAAGTTGCACTGACCAGAGTCGGGAGTCTAAAGATTGCATAAGAGTATTAAAGGCACCTAAAGTGTCTAAAAGCATTGGTGGATAGTGGGAGTCTGATGGGAGAGTCATACCAGGGAGAAAGGTAAGAGGAATCGGTTTGCAAAGGCCCGCTTCTATATCTAGCCACACAGGTCTACTCGGTACTGGATCTTCCAACCAACGAGCACCGTATTTAAGAAGAAAAGATTGAGGGAACACTTGAGTAAAATCGCCACCAAGTATTAATGGAGCATTGGCAGAGGCCTAGGCCAACTGCGCAATACTTGCATAGTAAGCAGGGTTGTCCACATTCGGGGCATAATGCAAATACACGTGAATTCACTATCTCCAACCTCAAGGTGTACACGGGCCCATCTACCCTCCTTGTCAGCGCTAATATCAGGTACAGTAGCGTGCAAAGACTTCTTAACCAGAATGGTTATCCCGTACCATTTGGAAACGGTGGGAGAATAGGCAGCTACCATGTGAGGCTTAGCATTGAGTTTCAGTGTTTCAGCAGAGTTTAAATGCGTTTCCTGAAGAAACACTAAATCAACATGCTCATGGCTAAGATAGCTAAGGATTTTCTTTCCTTTGAGTGGACCATTAATGCCTTTGACGGTGAATGATAAGATTTTACATAAGGCCATTCAGAAAAGTTAAAAATTCTGAGCATGATAGCACACCTAATTTCACTATGTCCCTCAAGCTGACTGTATCTGGCTGTACACATGACATAGGAAAAATAAGCTAATATAATACAATGAAGCGCCCCACATTAACAAAGAAAACCGCAGTACGGTAGAGGAGAAGCAAAACCCCAAAATTACTGGCGACCATGTGTCTGCGGGGAGAAACCCCAGAGAAGGCCGAAATTGAAAAAACACATAACCTGTAGGACTGTGCGTGCTCCGAATCCGACCGAGGCACACATCATGAAGGGATAGGAGACCAAAAAACAAAAGTCATATAGAGAAAGAAAGAAAGTCCAGGCTATTTCTGTGCTTGGCTATGACCGCCGCATCGGGCCCTTCAAAATGGCGGATAGAGCCGGCAGATAAGAGTCCAAGATTTGGGATTAGCGCATCTGCTCTGCTTCTTTGGAGTCTAAAAATGTTGATAGTAGATCAGGATCTTCGAACGTCCTGGTTTGGTTGTGGAGAGTCACTCGGAGCTTCGCTGGATACAACAGGCCAAAGCGAGCCTGTAGCTGTTGAAGTCGAGGGCGAAAAGCAAGGAGTTTCTTCCAACGGTCAACGGTAGGCTTTGCCAAATCAGGAAAGAAGGAGACCTTACGACCTTCAAATTCCAAATGATGATTCGCTCGGGCAACATGTAAAATTTGTTCCACTTGTTGATATCGTAGCAAGCTAAAGATAATAGGCCGGGGGGTCGTGCGGTTGAGCGCCATGTGGGCAGGAACACGGTGTGCTCGATCGATTTCCAGTTCTCTGTGAAAAGTGATCTTCAGCAAGGAGGGAAGAGTTTTGAGCAAGAATTCTCTTATATCTCCTGCTTCCACCCCCTCCGGCATTCCGAGGAGCCTCACATTGTTGCGACGGGCTCGATTATTGCTATCTTCTAACTCCTTTTGAAGATTCTGTATCTGGCGCTCAGCCTTGTCCAGTTTGCCCAAGCGCACCTCGTGCGAGTCGAGGACCCCCGCCATGTTGTCCTGCCGTATTGAAAGACTTTCAAGTCGGTCCTGGAGCACTCCAAAGTCTTCTCGCATGGCTCGAAGCGCTTCTCCATTGGACTGCACCAATTCCTTCACGCCGCGTATTTCCTCCAAAATCTCCAGGTGCATTTCGGGGTTTTCACGAAATGGGACCATCTTCTGTGGGGAGGACACCTCTGTTTTGGAGCGTTTTCCGTGAGAAGAAGAAGGAGACCCGAAGTCCAAGCGCGCTGGTTTATGGGCCGCCATCCCCCCCGAGGTGCCCCGGTCAGCTCGGAGCGAAATAGTAAATTTGTATAGGTATTAAGTCAGGATTCTAAGTAGGCCTCTCGGGAGCTTCAACGCAAAGCGTCCTACCCGCTGGACATCAGGCTCCGCCCCCCCAAAAAGGCAATGCCCTTTAACCTTTCCCAGCATTCGCAGCTTCACAGAAACAGCCGCCAGCGTGAAGGAAAAGGCTCTTCACGCTGGCGGCTGTACAGAGGGAGCCAGGGCCTCGTGCGGGTTTCCCTGGCTCCCTCTAAAGCCTCAGACAGCTGCGGTTTTGGTGGGGGGTGGGGGGGAGAGGCCAAGGACTGCATGGGCTGTGATGGGGGGAGGGGACCTGGACTGGAAAAGGGCTAGGGGGGGGACTTGGACTGGAAATAGGTTGTGATGGGGGGGACCTGAACCGGAAAAGGGCTACGGGGGGGGGGGGGAATTGGAGTGGAAAGAAATGGGCTGTGATGGGGGGGGACCTGGACCGGAAAAGGGCTATGGGGGGGACTTGGACTGGAAAGAAAGGGGCTGTGTTGGGGGGGGGGACCTGTACTGTAAAAGGGCTATGGGGGGAGGGGACATGGACTGGAAATGGGTTGTGATGGGGAGGGGGACATGGACTGGAAATGGGCTGTGATGGGGAGGGGGACCTGGACCAGAAAAGGGCTATGGGGGGGGGGGAACTTGGACTGGAAATGGGCTATGGTGGAGGGAGGGGGAACTTGGACTGGAAATAGGCTGTGATTAGGGGGACTTGGACTGGAAATGGGTTGTGAAGGGGGGGCCTGGACTTGAAAAGGGCTATGGGGGGGCATTGGACTGGAAAGAAATGGGCTGTGATGGGGTGGGGGACCAGCACTGAAAAAGGGCTATGTGGGGGGGGGGACATGGACTGGAAATGGGTTTTGATGGGGAGGGGGACCTGGACTGGAAAAGGGCTATGGGGGGGGGGACATGGACTGGAAATGGGTTGTGATGGGGTGGGGGACCTGGACTGGAAAAGGGCTAGGGGGGGAACTTGGACTGGAAATGGGCTATGGTGGAGGGAGGGGGAACTTGGACTGGAAATAGGCTGTGATTAGGGGGGCTAGGACTGCAAATGGACTGTGATGGTGGGGGGGGGCTAGGACTGCAAATGGGCTGTGATGGTGCGGGGGGACTCGGACTGCAAATGGGATGTGAGGGTGGGGGGCCCAGGACTGGAAATAGGCTGTGATGGGGGACTTGGACTGGAAATGGGCTGTGATGGGGGACTTGGACTGGAAATGGGCTGTGATTGGGAGGGGGGGCTAGGACTGGAAATGGTCTGTGATGTGAGGGCTAGCACTGGAAATGGGCTGATGAAGAGCTGGAATAGGACTGGAAATGGGCTGATGTGGGGCATGGGAGAATGGGACTAGAAGGGAGTGGATGCTGGGTGGGTCTAGAACTATAAGGGAACTGATTTTGGGGGAGGACTAGAATAGATGGGGAATGAGAATGGAGAGGGGAAAAATATTTTGTGTGGAAGAAAAGTCTATGATGGGCTGGGTATTGGGAGAGTAAGAGGGGCTTGAGAATGGAAGGGTGAAATTTAAATGGATGATAAAGGAATAAGGAAAGAATTGGGGGAAAGAGCAAAAGGGAAACAATCAGTATGTTAAAGCAGAAATAGAGAGAGAATGGAAAAGAGAAGGAAGGACAAATGGATAGCTCGCAGAAGACACAAAGAAACCAGAAGAAAGTGACTGGAGCAATTGCAACTGAAAAATAAAATGCCCAAACAGAAGGTAGAAAAATACTTTTTATTTTGAATTTATTAACTGGAATATGTCTGGTCTGGGAAGTGTGTATTGCTAACATCTTTGCGTTTTTCTTTAGTGCAAGAGGAAATGACTTCATAGTTTTATTTCTCCAGTGTTGTACATTTCATGTTTGGATTTTGGGGTTCCCAGTTTAATTATTATCTGACCAAGGAAGTTAGCCTACACGTATCCTCGGTAATTTTTGTGGGTGGGGCTGGGGGTGGGTCAGGGGTGGGACTAGGGGCGGAGAATGGGTGGAGCATGGCGAGTCACAGGTGTCGGGTTTTTCTCGGTGAAAAAGTTGGTAACCCTAGATGAGGGTGAAGGGAGTTAGATTCAGGAGTAATATGCGGAAATATTTCTTTACGGAAAGAGTAGTGGATCCATGGAATAGTCTCCCAGTGGAGGTGGTAGAGATGAGGACAGTAACTGAATTCAAAAAAGCATAGGACAAACACAGAGGATCTCTAAAGGTAAAAAGGGGACTGTTGTAGTTGTTTATATGGAAGGACAGACTAGATAGGCCATGTGGTCTTTTTTTGTCGTCATATTTCTATGTTTCTATGTTTCTAAGTTCTATGCTCTAATTGGCCTCTGCAGCTGTACCACACTTGATAAGACAGTCGTCCAGGTAGGTGAAGATGAACAACCCGTGTAGGTACAGATGGGTGGCTACCACTGCTAGACACTTTCTGAACACTCTTGGTGAGGAGGCCAGGCCAAAGGGAAGTTCCCTGTATTGGTAATAGCCTCCCCCTACCATGAATCTCAGGTATTGTCAGTGAGATGGGTGGACCAAGATGTAGGCATCTTTTTGGTCTAAGGAGCAAAGCCAGTCTCCCTGGTGGAGATAGGGCAGCAATGTCCCAAGGGAGAGCATTTTGAACTTCTCCACCAGGAATTGTTCAGGTCTCGAGAGGTCCAGGATGGACCTGAGATCCACGGTTCTCTTGGGGACAAAACAGTACCTTGAGTAGAAGCCCTTTCCCCAGAGGTGCTGGGGAACAGGCTCCACCATACTGTCCCTTAGTAGACCTGCTAGCTCTGAGAGCAAGAGGGCCTGGTGAAGGAGAGGTCACACTGGTTCTCCTGGGAAATGCCCCGGAGGTTGAAGTGGCAGTGATAACCCTCCTTTACTCCTGGGAGCACCCACTGATCCAAGGTGACCTTGGGCCACCTGTGGGCAAAGAGTTACAAGCGGTCCTCTGTGGGCGGTTGAGGGTCTCCCAGGGGGAGGGAGGCCCCATCCTTGGAGTCAAAAGCTCCCTCCAGGTTGTGTTGGACTGATGTCTGTGGCTTAGGAATCTTTGGCTTCCTGGGTCCTAGTCCCTGGTCCTTGGGCTTTGGTCCCTGGTGCTGTTTGCTGGGAAAGTGGTGACTCTGATGAAAAGGGCCCTTCTTCCTCGAGAAAATTGGCCTTTTCCCCGAGGCTCTCTTTCGTGGAAGGATAGAGGTCTTCTTTGAGAACCTCTGCCTGGTCACCACATCGGCCTCAATCTTGGCTGCCTTTTCAACCATAGGTTTTCCAAATAGATTTTCCCCAGTGCAGTGAACATCCAGCAGTTTTTCATGGATCCATTGCTCGAGGTCTGAGGTCTGCAGCCAGGCCTGGCGCTGAACACCGATGCCTGCGGCTGTTGCCCAGGCTGCAACCTCAAACCTATCATAGGTGGCCTGGGACAGTCCCAGATGGTGGCTACCATGATCTGGAACCATTGCAGGGGTTCCCCATCGAGCCCTGCTGAAAAGCCAGCAATCTCCTGGATAAGGCTCTTAAGATACATCCCTATATATAACTCATAGGTTTGTATACAGCAGCCCAGCAGGGACCCTTGGAAACATTTACGCCCCAGGGTTTCAAGGGCCCTAGCCTCTCTACCTGGGGGTACAGAAGAATAACTCTTCTGACTCTTGAGCTTTTGCATCAAGTATTCCATCATCATGGAATTGTGGGAAAGTTGACCTTCTGGGAGCCTTGGTTCATCTTGATGTGGTACATGGCATTGAGGCATCGGCTGACCACCGACACAGAGGCTGGGATCTCCTACATCCATAGGAGCAGCCTTTTGAGGATGGGTTGCACTGGCACTGATAGAGTCTCCTTTGGGGGAGACTCATACTTGGTGCGTGGGTCCTCCTCGGACTCGGTGGGGACCGAGAGGTCTCTAGCCATGTCCCGGATGAAGCTGTGGAATGCCATGTCCTTGAGTGGGGAATGTCATCAGAGCTCTGGGGGAGACGGCTTTGAGGGGATGTCTCAGTGTCGAGAGGTTTTGGGGGAGGCCTTGACATCAGTCTCCCAGTCTGACTCCAAGGGCATCGAGGAGTCCAAGGCTCATAGCTCCCATGCCACCATGCCTCGAGGCCTGTGTTGGGGAATTGAGACCCCCTGACCAGTCTCAGGTCAGACTCCTGAAAGCTAGCCGGGGAGGACCGGACACCTTAGGATTGGGACCGGGACCTCGATCGGTGCCGAGGGCTGGCCCGAGACCGATAGCACTCGGGACACGGCTTGACGTCCAGGGATGCCACCACAGTCGGGGTCCCGGTTGTTGGTGCAGATGATGTGGACGAACCTGACATCATCGCCTGCTGCATGGTCAGGATAGCAAAGATACTTGGTTCCAGGACCACCATTCTGGCCTCAATGCCAGAAGGCTCCACAGCATTTGGCGCGGGCACCAAGGATTTTGGGCACGGAGCCTGTACTCTGGCAAGCATGTCCTCTATGAGGACCCTGGCCTCGGGAAGCCCGCATGGTCACCGCCGGCCGAGGACTCCTTCCTAGAGACCTTAGAAGGGTGTTGCTCGGAGTTGCCTAAGTTCTGCTGTGGGACCATGCCAGGTTTCTCCAGTGGAACCTCGACTGGCTTCGAGGATTTTTTCTTTTTCTTGCCAGGGTCCAGCATCTTTCCGGAGGAGCTGCCGCCGTGGGACTCTGAAGATGCCCGGGCCTCACGGGAGATGCTCATCTTGTGGCTCAGTGTCGGAGAAACTGAGCAGAGCTGGCAACATCTCATGCAACTCTGATCATTTCTTATTGGTACAAGGGGTCATGGCCTGACACAGGTCACAGGAGGTACTGTCATGGTCTGGTCCAAGGTAGTGCAAGCAGCAATCATGGGTGTCTGTGACAGACATAATTTGACTGCAATGATCACACTTTTTAAAGCCAATGGGGAACATGATGAATCACACCCGGACGGGATCGATGACCACCGGGCGAAAAAGGGCATGAACACTGGTCGAGGTGAGCCTTGATGAAAAAAAGAGAAAGGAGCCAAGAACAGCGCAGTGGATTGCGCCGGCTTGAGGCAGGGAACCGGTATGCAAACTGGGAAAAAATCACTAAGAGGATCATTTTTAAGGAATTTTTCTGGAGACACAGGACATGCATCTGTTGGGCTCCATGGAAAAAGGAGACTGAACAAGATGGCACCCTTTGGTGGGAAGGAGACCACGCATGTGTGGTAGCATTTCCAAAGGCTTTATTTGAAAGCTGGGGAAATGCTCCATGTGGGCTCCATCGGCGCCGATGTCACCCATATGTGAGGACTGACTTCCTGCTTGTACCTGGAAAAAAGGCATTTACATGGGTAATTAGGACAGTTACCCATGTAAATGCCTTCCAAAATGCTGCCCTTAGACACTCAGCCCTAGTAAAGTTTCCATAAAGGCCAACTTTGGAGCATATCTCTCAGAATAAGGAGTATAAACCTTAGAATATTAAGCCCATAGATTATAAAATACTATAATTTACAGACATGCTTGACAAATCTAGGTGCGGGCATTTACACCAGCTATTGGGCTGGTATTAATGTCTGCACCTTGACCTAAGGCACAATTCCTGCCACCTACATTGGTATTTTATAATGACAAGTAGGTGTCTACTTGTTTTTATAAAATAGGGTTAACATAGATGCTTTAAATGGCGCTTTAACCAGATGTCTCCTTATAAAATTACCTTTAGTAAATATTGAAAATGATGAATTGTAAAAAAGAATTGAAAATTATATAACTGCTTCTTAATATACTATGCTTGCTACTGAGCAGTTGACTTACACCTCTTTTCACTAATGTGCATGGAAGTCACTCTTACTTGTGCCATTCTTCTCCATCGCTAATACCTGACACCATGCTGTGCCATATGCCTGCATTAACAGTACCTCATGGTCTTTCCCTGTCTCTATTCGAGTCCACTCTATAAACCCATCTTTATGAAGCTACTTTTAAATCTTAATTGCTACACTGTATCAAATGCATTTTCCTTAGCCCCTTGTTCTTCATGTATGTTTGTCTTAACTAAACTGTACTTCCATAGAGCTGGGATTGTCTGTCTGTTAGAAATTATAAGCAGGGTAATCATAGCCGCGCTAACAAAGATTAGCACATGAAGGTTACAGACTCAGTCCTATCAAAGCTAGAGGCAATTAGCTTATGTGTTAACCCTCATTAAAGTTAACATGACCTGTACTAATTTAGCATGTTACCATACTTTAGTGAATAAAATTGTTAGTGTTTAAAATGCATGTCTAGGAAATTTGAAGTTTATGTCTCACCTCCAGTCCTCACTCTATAATCTTTTGCTCTAAACGTCATTGCAAATTCTTCTATTCAAATTTGAAGCCTATACATTAAAGGAAAAATAAAAAACACATAGAAAAATGCTGGCAGATAAAAAACACAGCCTATCCAGTTGGCCCTTCAGTTCCAATTACTAAGTTTTCAGTCCCTTTAGAGATCTTTTGTGTTTGCCACATGCTTTATTGAATTTAGATACAGTCCTTGTCTCTACCACTTCCACTTGGAGACTATTCCATGTGTCTACCACTCTTTCTGTAAAGGGATATTTCCACAAATTACTCCTGAGTGTATCCCCTTTCACCTTCATCTTATGCCCCCTCATTGCAGAGCTTTCTTTCAACTAAGAGGCTCTCCTCCTCTGCATTTATTTCATGATGTGGTGATTTTATTTAGTGCATACTGACAACGAGGCATGTGTATAAAAGTGAAAAAAGGCCACTGTTATATAAATATGCACCTTATTATAATTAAGTGCATTAATTAGGAAAATAATTCTGTTTGCAACTGGGATCCTTCTTTGAGTCATAGGGAAACGCACGAGCAAGCTGACGACAATGCAGAGTTGACTTTAGTAGGTCACAACTGAGAGCATTGCTCCCACTGGAATACAAAAAAAAAAAAATAGGTTGCAGCAAATTCCAACTTTGTTGAGTCTCTTACTGATCAGCAAAATCCAAGTATCTCTTATTAGATCTAGTAGTCTTAAGAATAACACTTTAATTTCCAGTCATTGCATAGTGCTAACTTGCTCTATTTTTAGGGCATGGATACTGTATAATGCAGTGGTTTTCAACCTGTGGGTCGGGACCCCCACTGGGGTCGCCACAGGATTTAGCAGGGGTCGCCTCGCCTCACTTCACCTCACCTCACTCTGCCGTTAAAAAAAAAAAAGCACCCAAGTTCCTGCCGCTGCCAAGTCTGCTTCTCGGCAGCGGCAAACTCACCGCCTCCCAGTCCCTTAGGGAACAGTGGCTATGCCAGTAAAACCGTTGTGGAGCCTTCCTGTCTCTTGACGGGCTCCGTCTGTGCAGCACTGTCCCGCCTCCAAAGGAAGTTGTTTACCACTTCCTTTGGAGGCGGGACAATGCTGCACGGAGCCTGAGAGACAGGAAGGCTCCACAACGGCTTTACAGGTATAGCCGTGGTTCCCTAAGAGACAGGGAGACGTGGCTGTAGAATAACAGCAGGGCAGCAGCAGTCAGACAGAGAGAGGGGAGGAGGGGGCAGGGAACCTGCAACGGGGCTGACATGGAGGGATGGATGGATGGATGGATAGATGGAGGGAGGGAGGGGTCTGATATGGACAGGGGGGCTGATATGGAGAGAGGAGGGGCTGACATGAATGGAGGGAGGGAGGGGAGGGGGCTGACATTGATGGATGGAGGGAGGGGGGCTGACATGGAGAGGGAGGGCTGGCATGGACAGGGGGGCTGACATGGATGGGGGGCTGACATGGAGGGAGGGAGGGATGGCATGGAGAGAGGGGGCTGACATGGATGGAGGGAAGGAGGGAGGGGAGGGCTGACATGGAGAGAGAGAGGGAGGGAGGGGTGGCTGACATTGATGGATGGAGGGAGGGAGGGGGCTGACATGGACAGAGGGGGCTGACATGGATGGAGGGTGGCTGACATGGATGGAGGGAGGGAGGGAGAGGGGCTGACATGGACAAAGGGAAGAGGCAGGGGACATACTGTACAGACGGGCAATAAATGCTGGACAGGGGAGAGACAGTGCGGGTTAGGATTATAATGGGGGGGTTAGGACTGGTAATGAGTTGATTAGGGAAGGCTAGAACTGGGAATGTACTGATCAAGAGGGGTTGGGACTGGTAATTTGCTGATAGGGGGGTAGGACTGGTAATGGACTGATGGGGGGCTAGCACTGGAAATGAGCTGATCGGGGAGGTTAGGATTGGAAATGGGCTGATTAGGGGAGTCTAGCACAGGTAATGGGGTTGAGGAGGGACTAGCATTGGAAATGAGCTAATTAGGGGAGGCTAGCACTGGTAATGGGGTTGATGAGGGACTAGCACTGGAAATGAGCTGATTAGGGGAGGCTAGGACTGGTAATGAGCTGATGGGGGGTAGGACTGGTGTTGGGCTTATTAGGGGAGGCTAGCACTGGTAATGGGGTTGAGGGGGGACTAGCACTGGAAGCGAGCTGATTGGGGGGCTGCGACTGGGAATGGGCTGATTGTGGGGAGGGGAGGATAGAGCTGCTGGCCCTGGAAGAAAACTGGGGGCTAAGGCTACAAATGGGCTGATACGAGGGGATGGGAGAATGGAACTGGAAGAGAGTGGATCTGAGAGGGGCTGCCATGGTATTTGTACTAGAAGGGACTGCTCAGTGGGAAAGGAGGAGGACTGGAAGGGAATGGACACCAGTGGCAGTCATGGGAATGCAAGTTGACATTGAAAGGTACTGAGAGTGAGGACTGGAAAGGGGCTGATACTGGGGAGGGTTACTGGGACTGGAAATAGGCTGATGGAAAGAAGTGAAGAAAACAAAAGAAGAGATAAGAAATGGCAGATGGACCATAGACCACAGAAAGAGAGCTAAGAGAAGACAGGAAAGCAGAAGCCTCAGATTGGGACCAGCATGATCAGAGAATAAATTGGTCAGACAACAAAGGTAGAAAAAATAATTTTATTTCATATTAGTGATTTGACTACAAAATCATCATAATTTTGAAATCAAATATTGTTACTTGTTATTGTGATTAATTATTCTGGTTTAAATAAGTAAATTTTATAAATAAAAACATATTGCAAAGGCCTATAATATATTAATAATTCAACAAATTCTTACAGCGACAATGCGTTAACTGTAAAGGAAGAGAGACACATTTGATTTTATCATTGGGAGTCACCACAAGTTGACCAATGGTAAAAGGGGTCACGGTACAAAAAAGGTTGAGAACCACTGGTATAATGACTCATCTTTCCAAACTTAAGCTCAAGACAGTTAGTTCTCTGCCCCAGAGGGCTTCCATTTGAAGAGGGCAACATACAAACGTGTGAGTGACTTCACAAAATTGGGCCAACAAATACACAAAAGTGACATTTTGATGTTTTGTGCTCTTTTCTGCATGAAGCCCTTTTTTGCAAAGTGACTTTACAAAAGTGGGCTTTCACATGTAGTCCGCTGCACACAAAGGTATTTACATTCCACATTAATAGGCTTCTGTAATGCAAAATCATACAAAGCAGCTCCTTAAAGCAGAATTTTGAGAAAACAGGCAGTTGTCCTGCAGAAGGGGATAATTTGTTTTATTTCTACTTGTACTTACACTGCAATATAAATACAAGTACAATATTGTGAGATATTTAACTATGGGATGTAAATGAGCCAGGAGTTCATTTCCATCCCACTGTTAAATAATCCAAAATGGATGCTAAGCTGTGAGATCTTTTGTGAGTTAGAATGCAGGGTCAGTCTAAGCACTAGAAAAAGAAAGTGGTTGTTGGGCAGCAGCCTCTGGGATGAGTAACTCCTGTGACAACATTGCAGTGAGATCTAGCTGTCTAACTAATTATTTATTGCTGTCTTTTTGGTGTGCTACTTCACCTCCCTGTTCCCTTTAGTTTTGCACTTCAGCTTTCTCAGCTGTATAACTTACCTTGCCTCTCTCAATTAACTGGCCTTTGTGTGGTAGCCAGGTTGACTGTTACTTTAAATTAAATATCTCTCCCTGCTCTGTCCCCAGATCCTGCTGCGTTTTAAACTTTTTTTCCTGCTCTAGCTTAACTGAGGGACTACCCCCTACCCCCCTGTTGAGGTATTGTGTAGCCCTTCTTCCTGTCTCCTCCTCCCATGTGTGCATAGTTTGTTCTGTTTGCCTCTCTCTGCTCTGAGAAGAGCAGTGCCCTCACAGTGCTCTGCTAGAGAGGTGGATATTTAACTCCTGTGACAACTTTGCTGTAAGTTCTAGCTGTCTATTTAATTATTTATTGTTGTCTTATTGATGTGCTACTTCACCTCCCTGTTCCCTTTAGTTTTGCCCTTCAGCTTTCTCAGCTGTATAACTTACCTTGCCTCTCTCAACTAACTGGTCTTTGTGTGCTAGCCAGGTTAACTGTTACTTTAAATTAAATATCTCTCCCTGCTCTGTCCCCAGAACCTACTGCGTTTTAAACTTTTTTTTCCTGCTCTAGCCTACCTGAGGGACTAACCACCTCCCTCCCTGCTGAGGGTAAAGGACAGGGTACCTTGTAACAGTCCTTTTTTAATAGGTCTTATTTCCCTCCCTCCCTCCCCATCACCCACCCGCCCCTGGGGTAATTGTAGCTTTATAGGTACTTACACGTCTTAGAGGAAAGGGGCTGCTCTCAGGTATAGCTCTTTATTCAAATCAGTCATACATTGAGGACCTGAGATTAATTAAGCTTCAGGTGAACAAGGTATATTAGAGATATTAGATACACATTTATTAGTATAAGTATCTACACCAACCCTTAATAAATACAGAATTTAAAGACCTAAACACAAGCTTTAAACTAAGATGCAGACAACAGTCCAGCAGTGAGATGGGGGCTTTCCAGTCTTTTGCATTGAGTGTCATATGTTTGATTTTCTCCCAGTTGGTGAGAGGTCTTACGTTGGGCACTAAGTGCAAGGAGCTCTTTGCTCTCAGGGAACAAGTCCGTTCTCTAGAGGCTAGAGTAGCAGACCTGGAAGACATAAGAAAGACAGAGAAGTACATGGACGAGACCTACAGGGATATAGTCCTGAAGTCCCACCTCCAGTCTGGCAGCATCCCTGTTTCCATGGAGGAGAGAGGTCACGTGACAGGAAAGCATCATGCTGGTGTGGCAGGACATGATCCTGTAGCTAGGACCTGTCTCCAGGTGATGTAAAACCCTCTCGCACCGAGGATGTTTCTCCAGGGCCATGTGCCAATGAGGGGAGGGTTAGGACAGCTGTTATAGTTGGTGATTCAATCATTAGGCATGTAGATAGCTGGGTGACTGGTGAACATGAGGATCGCCTGGTAACATGCCTGCCTGGTGCGAAGGTAGTGGACCTCACGCACCGCCTAGATAGGATCTTAGATAGTGCTGGGGAGGAGTCTGCTGTCTTGGTACATGTCGGTATCAATGACATAGGAAAATGTGGTAGGGAAGTTCTGGAGGCTAAATTTAAGCTTTTAGGTAGGAAGTTGAAGTCCAGAACTTCCAGGGTAGCCTTCTCCGAAATGCTTCCTGTTCCACGTGCAGGAACAAAAAGGCAGGCAGAGCTCTGGAGTCGCAATGCGTGCAAGGATGAAGTTTTGGATTTGTTAGGAACTGGGGAACATTCTGAGGAAAGGAGGGGCTCTTCCGAAGGGATGAGCTTCACCTTAACCAGGATGGATCCAGACTGCTGGCATTAACCTTTAAAAAGGAGATAGAGAAGCTTTTAAACTAGAAAATAGGGAAAGCCGACAGTCGCCCTTGATCGCATGGTTCGTAAGAAGGTATCCTTGAAGGATACTACCAAAAGAAGTGAGGTTCCAAAAAAGAGTAAAGTAGCCCAAATGCCCTTGAGTATGGTGCAGACAGAGCGTAAAGATTACAAATTACCCATGCCTACCAATAGCCAGATTAATATTAATAAAATACAGTCTCTAAAATGCTTGTATGCAAATGCTAGAAGTCTAAACAATAAGATGGGAGAGTTAGAATATATAGCACTAAATGAGAGGTTAGATATGATTTGAATCTCAGAGACATGGTGGAAGGAGGATAACCAGTGGGACACTGTGATACCTGGATACAAACTATATCGTAATGATAGAACTGATCAAATTGGTGGAGGGGTTGCGCTCTATGTTAGAGAGGGCATTGAGTCAGAAAGAATTAAAGTTTTACAGGAAACAAAATTTTCTATAGAATCTCTATGGATTGAAATGCCATGTATGAAGGGGAAGGTGATGGCAGTGGGGGTGTACTATCGACCGCCTGGCCAGAATGAACAAATGGATGACGAAATGCTCAAAGAAATCAAGGAAGCTAACAAAAGTCAAAGCAGAGTAGTAATAAAGGGTGATTTCAATTACCCCAGTATCGGCTGGGTCAGTGTCGTGGCAGGACATGCTAGGGAGATAAAGTTTATAGATGAAATAAATGACTGCTTCTTGGAGCAGCTGGTTCATGAACCAACCAGAGGGGTAGCGATACTGGACCTAGTCCTTAGTGGAACACCAGATCTGGTGCAAGAAATAAGGGTGTTGGGACTACTTGGCAATAGTGATCATAGCATAATCGTGTTTGATTTAATTAGTGGAGGAGGGATAGTAAATAAATCCACAGTACTATCTTTTAACTTTCGAAAGGGCGACTATGATAAAATGAGGAATATAATTAAGAAAAAACTAAAAGGATCGGTTGCAAAGGTTAAAGACTTACATCAAGCATGGGTGTTGTTTAAAAATACTATCCTGGAAGCCCGGACCAACTGTTTTCCACGCATTAAGAAAAGTGGAAGAAAGTAAAAAAAACCTGCCAGCATGGTTTAAAGGTGAGGTCAGAGAGGCTGTTGCTGCCAAAAAAGCATCTTCAGGAAATGGAAAAAAGAGCCAAATGACGAAAACTGGAAATAGCACAAGCACTGGCAAGTTAAATGCAAAGCATTGATAAGGCAGGTAAAGCGAGAATTTGAGAAGGAACTTGCTCTGGAAGCAAAAACATGAAATAAAGACTTTATTAAGTACATTTGTAGCAAAAGGTCTGTGGGAGAGTCAATTGGACCATTAGAAGATAGAGGGGTAAAAGGGGCAGTAAGAGGAGACAAGGCTATAGCGGAGAGAAAGAATCAATTCTTTGCTTCGGTCTTACTGAGGAAGATGTAGGGATGTTACCCAAGACTGAAGAGGTATTTAAAGGTGATACTGCAGAGGAATTGAGAGAAATATCGCTACACTGGGAAGATGTATTACAACTATTTGATAAACTGAATAGTAGCAAATCACCTGGACCGGATAGTATACATCCAAGAGTGTTGAAAAAACTGAAATATGAAATTGCAGACCTGCTATTAGTAATCTGTGAACTTTCATTAAAATCATCTGTAATACCTGAAGATTGGAGGGTCGCCAATGTAACGCCAATTTTTAAAAAGGTTTCCAGGGGTGATCCGGGAAATTACAGACCGGTGAGCCTGACATCAGTACCGGAGAAAATGGTAGAAACCATCATGAAGAACAAAATTACACAACATGTAGATAGTCATGGCCTAATGGGAGACAGCCAACATTGCTTTAGACAAGGAAGATCTTGTCTTACTAATCTGATGGTTTTTTTTAAGGTGTGAATATACAAGTAGACAAAGGTGAGTTAGTTGATATAGTGTATCTGGACTTTCAGAAAGCCTTTGACAAGGTCCCTCATCAGAGACTTTTGGCAAAACTAAAAAGTCATGGGATAGGAGGCAGTGTACTATTGTGGATCGGGAACTGGTTAAAAGATAGAAAGCAGAGGGTAGGGCTAAATGGCCAATTTTCCCAATGGAAAAAGGTGAATAGTGGAGTACCCCAGGGATCTGTACTGGATCCGCTACTTTTTGACATATTCATAAATGACCTGGAAGAGGGAATAAGTAGTGAGGTTATCAAATTTGCAGATGACACAAAACTGTTTAAAGTTGTTAAAACCCAAGAGGACTGTGGAAAACCGCAGGAGGATCTGGATAAATTGGAAGACTGGGCATCCAAATGGCAGATGAAATTTAATGTGGACAAGTGCAAAGTTATGCACCTAGGAAAGAACAACCCACACTATGGTGACACGATGCAAGGTTCCACCACCCAGGAAAAAGATTTAGGAGTCATCGTGGATAACATGTTAAAACCCTCTGCCCAGTGTGCAGCGGCGGCTAAGAAAGCAAATAGAATGCTAGGAATCATTAAGAAAGGAATGAAAAATATAACAAAGGATATTATAATGCCTTTGTATCGTTCCATGTTATGACCGCACCTTGAATATTGTGTGCAATTCTGATCACCTTATCTTAAAAAGGATATAGCGTTATTAGAAAAGGTACAGCGAAGAGCCATCAAAATGGTAAAGGGGATGGAAGACTACTCCTATGAAGAGAGGCTACAAAGGTTAGGGCTCTTCAACCTGGAAAAGAGACGGCTGAGGGGAGATATGATAGAGGTCCATAAATTAATGAATGGAGTGGAACGGGTAAACGTAGATTGATTGTTTACGCTATCAGAATATAGAAAGACTAAGGGACATGCAATGAAGCTACAGGGTAAACTATTTAAGACAAATAAGAGAAAATATTTTTTCACTCAACGTGTAATCAAACTCTGGAATTTGTTACCGGAGGATGTAGTAAGAGCTGTTAGTGTAGCTGGGTTTAAAAAAGGTCAGACAAGTTCCTGGAGGAAAGGTCCATAAACCATTAATAAAAAGGGACCCAGGATATCAATGCGTGACCCAATACAAACATTGTGGAACCTGTGTCTTTTGGGGATACTGCTAGGTGCGTATGACCTAGATTGGCCACTGTTGGAACAGCATACTGGGCTTGATGGACCTTGGTCTGACCCAGTATTGCATATCTTATGTTCTTATGAGGGGCATCAAAGAATAAATACATTCAAAGCAAAGCAATGGGTCCTGGCAGTCACACAAACACAAAGAAGGATGGGCAATATGCAAATAGTCCATTTACGCTTGTAAGGGTCTTTTTGAAGTCTCTCTTATTACGTATATGTTTTAAAAACAAACGTTAATATTTGAAAGTGTGATGTCCAAATATGCATTTTATAGGATTGTTCTGGGAGGGATGGTATTGAGATGATTAGAACTGAGTTTAATAAACAAAATGTAGGGGGCGGGGGGGGGTGCTATTGTGAGGGGATGCAAGGCTGACATTTTGCTTAGAGTGCCTTATACCTTTGCATCAGCACTGTTGGTATGTCGGCCTAGAAGTTCGTATTTGAGAAAACAAAGGACAGAATAATTAGCACAAGTAAGACAAATAGGATTTGAGCCCTAACTGCCTGCTTCCCAGCCTACTTCTCTAATCACAAGGCTACTCCGTTATTCTGGGGTAGAGAGTTATTTTAGAAGCCTTATTTGTGATTTGCATATGTAAAATAAGGCATTTGTTGTTGTTTTTGTTAAATGCAGTCGAGTCGGTGTCGACTCATGGCGACCCTTAATAAGGCATTTACACATGGAAATATCACCCACATACAAAGAAAGTTTTTAGAAAATGCAAATTTTACACTTGGGGGTATTTTTACTAAAGAGCATTAAGGGAGCAAGCATGCCATTAATGCCTGTTATCAGCATCCTTGTGCCCTTAACGCTGCAGAAAGGGCCGATAATGCCCCATTAATGAGAGTTAGAGGGGCCTCCGGTGTTAAGGGAAAATGAGGTGGAGAGTCGGTGTTAATGGGGTGGAGAGTGGGCATTGACAGCCTGTGTTCCTTTACTGCCAGTTTCTGCAATCACGCATTAGAGCCCTCAGCACTGGAAACCCTAACACCAAGTAACACCTCGAGGAAAGGGGTACATTTGAGGTGAGAGAGGCTATTTGATCGTCTGCAATGTGCTGCACACACAGAGGATCCCAAGAAAGTGATAGTAGTTCTGCATTAGCAGAAACAGCATAATGCTCTTTTTATGACAGGGCACTATGTTGATGGCGCCAATATGGCAAAAGAAGTGTCACGTGGGTAATGCTGTGGGACAGGCAGGTCCACTAGGTTGACAAGGTGGCTGCCTAGGGAGAACATTTGCCTAGGTTACACATACATGCCACAGTCAGAAGGGAGTTCTGCCACTCCTTTCTGACACCATTCTACCTGTCAGTGTTGTATGAGTATGGGGGTGGCAGTGCAGTGGGTGCAGCCTGTAGTTGGAGGTGTCTGTGTTCCGGCGCTTTGTGATACGTACAATGTGGCAGTTGCCAGTCACTGGGATGCCAAGCATGTCATCAGCAGGCACAGCAGAGCACACCCTCCACCTCCTCTCATGAGGGCTAAGACAGCAGCATCTGTGCCCACAGTCCCAGGTAGAGGGGGCAGGAATGTCATGGTGTGACTAGCTGCAGGTGTGGTACCTAAATAAGACTTCTGGCAGCACTGTGGCAGTGGTGGGGACACACTTGCAGAGAGTGAGGGATTGGCTGCCATGCTGCCTACCACCATTCGAGAGTGATCCATGACTCACCTACAAGTACACACCATGCAATGGGTACGTTGGTCATTATGCTACGACACGTTTGAGCTGGAATGTGTGTGTTCAAGTACCATGGCCTGCCCCTTTGACTGGACAGATCCCATATGTATGAGATGCATGTCAGTTGCACCAGCAGCATAGCAAGGCTGTGCAACATAGAGACCTCACAATACATCCCTCCCTAGCACACCCCATCACACAAGGATGGCATAGAGCCTGCAGACAGATAAGCACACAGAGGCATACCCCATGTCATGCCCTCATGTACCCTGACAATGACCACCTATAAACCTAGGGACTCATAAATCCACATGTCTGCTCTGTGGCTTCAAACACAAGGCCAGTGTATGTGTAAGCAAGGGGTTATGGGTTCAAGTCTAGCATGTGGATCAGGAATGGTATATCCAGGTGTGTTAAATGTATCATACCTTCCAGGAACAGAAGCATCAGGTGACACCCCCCTCATGTTGCCCAGCATGGGTCACCATACTCATATGTCAAACTGATCAACTGCACAATGTAAGGTTGGATGGCAGAGCATGCTAGTGCCACCAGCACATTGTTCAGCTGTTGATAGTGCCCATACTGTGCAAAGTACATTAATAACACCTACTCACTGGGAAGGTGTCTGCAATGTATGAGCAGTACAGCAAGCCTAATGAGCAGAAGATAATGTGCACCACTTTTGGACAGCAGAGTCATGTGCATGTGGACGAAGGACTGTGAGCTGCTGCAATGCAGTGTGCATGCATGTGATGTCACTGGGCAGTTTGACA
Organism: Ichthyophis bannanicus; assembly: GCA_033557465.1. Classification (NCBI taxonomy): domain Eukaryota; kingdom Metazoa; phylum Chordata; class Amphibia; order Gymnophiona; family Ichthyophiidae; genus Ichthyophis; species Ichthyophis bannanicus. Next base: position 1,475,121,533 of record CM066032.1, read on the forward strand.
GGGTCCATGGCAAGGGACATAAAATAATTTGGGTGTACAAACATGGCACTAGGGGGACACAGTGTTCAGAGAAGCATCAGATGTTGGCCACTGTTGCCCAACATGCACTCAAGCCTGACTGAGGGCCAATTTCCAGTGCACCTTGCATTGCATTTGCATTGCAGAAGTATGAAGTCAAATGGTACATAAATGAAGGGAAGAGGATTCTGGGTATTGTCAGAAATAGAGCTGTTAGCACAGGATGTACATGAGCCTGAGGTTAGGTAAATGCCAGATCCTGTGTCTGCAGCATGTATGGACAAGGTGCACATATCAGGTCATGCTGAGAGCTCACTCTCACTCTGACTGTGCTATGACCATGTTGCGGCCTATGTATCCACATTGTGATTCTATAGTGTAAAGTGGCAGTGATGTGGATGAAATATTATAGGACAGTCCCTGACAAAAAGGATTAGGAGATAAGGCTCTGATATGACAGGACACTCTGGCATGCTTCAATTGTGCAAACAAACAAATGACTAGCAGCACACTGGCAGTGCTATAGATCTGTTCCAGGTCCAGCTATTGCTGTGCAGGCTCTGGGACCACACATTCAGGGTGACCCCTGAAACTGGTCAGTAGCACAATTTGCAGCTGTTATGTGCCCTAAGCACACATTGTCACTGTGTAATGCTAACCTGATGTGATGGATCGCAGCATTCTCCCTGTGGTGATCAGTTGCAGAAAGCTGTTCAGAATGTGCAATGCATCATGAGTAATGGAGGGGCTAACCTATATTGGCACACAGAGCAAAGATTGCAGGCATAGTGGTGATTGTGATCATCGGGGCACTGCCCAGTACCTGCTTGCCATCTAAGATGGTGGGAGACATCTACATGACCCCCAAGGGAGGCCAGGCTGGTCTGAAGTGGACCACATGGGACAGTAATGTGATTTGTGTTCAGTGTATGTACAGGTATCCTTATCTCAGCATGTAGCAGGTCACAGAGAATTGCATGCCCTGCACATGTGCTGCCTCTGGGGTAACTGACATACTGCAGCACAGCAGACCCATGCGTGTGAGTATTGGTTGCCGTTGATGGGACAGTGGAAGGATAGGCATGTTGACCTCCCATATGCCTTGCCCTTAGGACAAGAGCTGTATCCTGCAGCAATGTGTCTTCTGAGCAGGTATAATACTGTGTGTCTATTGATTTATGTACTGCATGGGCTCTACTATAGGCAGGCCCTTGGTGTAGTATACCACGGTCTCATGCTGTACTAGCCATGTTGTTTCATATGCTTGATTTCACCATTGGAAGCAGGGACCTGCACTCTCATTGCTTTCAGGCATTACTATGCAGAAGGGTATGGAGATGTAGCCTAATGGTTACAGCACTGGCTCTGGAAGTGATGGACAAAGGCTTGATTCCCATTTTTTGCCAGAGTGCTACTCAGTTTAATTTGATGCAAGGAATAGTTCAGGATCTGCTTTAACTGGCAGACACACATTCTACTTTTATTTATGTGTTCTGATTGCACATTGGGTCTATATACATACTATTTGCGATCATGCCCTTATGAGAGCATGACTTTATTGGCTAAGTTGCAGCCCATTGCAGAAGTCTAGATATGTTCACTATGCAGATGTAGCCTATCTGTGTGGATGAGCAGCCTAATGGTTACAGCACTGGCTTGAGAACCTAGAGGCCATGGTTCATAGTCCCACTCACACTCCTTGTGTGACTGGTGAAAACATTTTACAGAGGCTTTTTATTTATTTTAAATCCTTCAAAGCATTGCATCTAATCTTTGTGGCCTTGGGCATATCACTTAACCCTCCATCACAGTGACTGCACAGCTTTGGCTCAATCACATGTATGAATACATAGAGCCACATCCTTACCCTGAGATGGCCACCTGCAGGAATAATCACATTTCCTTAATTGCTCCATCTGGCCAGGATGAGCGACTCTTCTCCAGCTTTCATATGCACACTTGTTTGGAGAGTTGTCTGGTGGTTGGGAAGCTGGGACAGCTATGAGAACACCATAGATGGTATTGGATCTTCCACATGGCATAGTCATCCTTTTTCTCTGATACACTACCACTGCATTGCTGATGCCACATCAGGTACATCGGTGCTGCACACCCATTCTGCACTCTCATCTACCACCATCTGTTATCAGCCCATCCATCTACCTTTGATGGCTCTGTGCAGTCATGCATTCTCCTGCCAGCTGCTACACCATGCCCCACACAGGGACATTTTCCTCATTTTGATGTGTCACTCATGCCTCTCCTGTAACTGATCTGCATGTCACCACTCATACTCAGTCTCCTTTGGATGCACACATTGTGGCATTTCTGGCTCTGCAGGGGGACACATCTTCCCCACCCTATGCCACACACTGATGTTACAGCATTTTATGTGAGCACCCCTCACTGAATCAGTACAGCTGCCTCCCACATGTTCATCTCACTGACTGCCATGTAGAATGCCCATGAATCTGTCAACTCCATCTGCTCCCACTTGTCCTTACATCTATCACTTTTACATTGACTTTCACTGGGGCTCCTTTATAAGCTGACTGCTATTTTCAGGTGTTAAGGTGCATGCTTGGCACCTTAATGTCCAGTGTCCTGTTAGAGCACATTAACCGGCCATTTGAGCCCTTACCGTTGGAACGCCTACTACAAACCCCACGACAAATTTTAATTGTTAACTATGAAATTTTTAAACTAAACAGACAAAATATTATTCCAAATTAATTATTTATTATATGAAGGTTAAATGTTTTGAAATTTAATGCTTTATCATAAAATTACATGAAGAAGAGTTGCCATGAAAGCAGTTTTTGCATGCACTTGATGAACACAGTAAAGTACTACAGTCATTTGCATGAGACACAGACAATTTCTGAATGCTCTTTGCAAACATTGCGTTGCAGGAGGTGCAAACTATGTTGCTTTTCTTGTCTTTTTCTCTGGAACAGCAGTGACACCTTGCCCTTTTCTTTGAGATCCTGACATTGCAAACAGCATCAGTGGCTTCTTCAATGCTGAAAGAAGTCTCGCTGCAATTATTCTGAACCAGCTGCTTTCCTAATTCCAAGAGGAATAGACGACGTTTGTGCTTTGACTTGGACTGCCATTCTGGATTTAGTGACATCCAAACAATGAAGGCGTTCAAAGCATTGATGTCCAACATGTTGTAGAAGATTGTCACTGGCCAGCGTCTTGTCATTCGTTTTGTGGTATATGTGCGCAACATTTGATCTGCCGTATCTACTCCACCTTTACTAGAATTATAGTCCAAGATCATGCGTGGGTTTTTGTCTGAACGTGTGTTATCTACTTCTTCTTGATTATGCATACTGCTCAGAAGAACAACCACTTTTCCTTTCTTCGGGCAATAGGAAACCAGAGTGGCGTCATTGCGAAAGGCAAACAGTGAAGTGAATACCTCTCGTCCCTTTGCTGTTACAAATTCTGGAGGTAATTCTTGTCTGTTCTTTTGAATTGTCCCCAAAAGTGCCATTTGTTTTTATAGCAATTTTCGTGACAGGGATAAACTGCAGAAGAAATTGTCAGCAGTAACATTTCTGCCAGATCGCGTCAATCCTTCAGTGAGTTGCAGCACAACCCTTTCACCCTGATTCTGTTCCCTGTTTTGTCCGAGTTCCCTTCCTGTATATACTTGAAGACACAGAACATATGACGTTGCACTGTCACACAACATCCATAGCTTTATGCTATATTTCCCAGGTTTGCTGGGAATATATTGTCTGAACGGAACACGGCCATGAAATGTAAGCAGTTGCTCATCCACGGTAACATTTTCACCAGGAACAAAGGCGTCACTTAGAGTTGCTTCCCAGGTATCAAAAACATGTCTGATTGGAGCAGGCTTATCCACGCCTCATTGTTCACGTCTGTTGGTTGCATCATCAAATCTGAGAGCACAAGAAATTTGCTGAAAACGGTTACGGGCCATATTTTTGCCGTAAACAGAACAACCATCTTCAAGGTTCCACAACTGAATTATGGATTCATTTCGTGACTTGTACACACCTGAGAGGATCAGAAGTCCAAGAAAACGTTGAAATTCTCCGTCTGTCAAATCTTTCCAGGTGTCGTCATAAATGTGTCTTCCTTGTTTGCTCGTCCACATCATGATTTCATTCAATAAGTTCTTCCTCATGAACAAGTGGAATGCTGCGAGAGGGCCATCAACATTTCGTACAGCATACCTTGTAGGACCTTGTTGTACAGGCATGATATTAGCTCTGGCATATTTATTTATTTATTTAATTTTCTTATATATCGTGCTATTTATCATCAGTGCGGTTTACATTGAAACAATACAACAATTGGTCAGATATAACAGACCTATTACAAGTAACAGGAAAATTAACATGGAAGTAAACAGGGAAATCATTTATATTTCTAGAAATATCTTCCAGCAGCTTGCTTTATAGGTTTCCTGTTCCATGATGTGGCATCCTTAGATACATAGGCTTCAATGGCAACATTTTTGCTTATAGTTGATGACCTCTTAGCTCCTCTATGACCACAACTAAGATTCCTCACAGATGCTACTGACACAAAGGACTCCTGCCTTCTTCCCCGTCCAGCACAGCCTTGACCTTTGCCTCGACCTGTAACTTGACTCTTTGCTGCAGGCGATGTTACCAGCTCAACATCAGTCTCACATTCACTTGGCGACCAACTGCTGTTGCCATCTGAATCATGACTGTCATCATCAGATTTATTGCCCGAACTTGGCTGATATGCTTCTTTGCTTGCTGAATATGCTGCATCATCAGACAACTCAGAGCCGTCATTGTCAGCATCTCGTTGCAATATTTCTCTTACTTGGGCAGCTGAATACTTTCGTTTTGACATCATAAACAATAACCTAAAATAAATAAACAAAGATAAAGTTGAATAAAACGCAAAGCAGTTTTACTATAGGTGTACAATAATTGTGATGAACAAGCTGAAAGCCTTTAGATTTCACCGGAAATAATGAGAGAATGTATGATATCAATTACAGAAAATGTATAATTTTCATAAAATAAGAGTACAAAAAATAAATGATACATAATTAATGATAAATACCTTTGTCAGATCAAAAAATTCACAAAACTGCAAATTGTATCATGATCCAAACTGGACGTAAGCAACTGGGATAAAAAATGACCCCACTGGTACTCTGTGCTGCAATTCATCACTAGCGTCACCTAGCGGATGAAAATTATTCCTCTCATGGTGCAATATAAAGAGAATATTGAAATGTGAAAAGTCATAAATAGATTGCATTCTTGAATAACTAGTTTCCGAGATGCGCGTTGTGAAACTTGCAATGGGGTCACTTTTGACTCCATCGGTACTCCCAGGGTTAACGTTGCTGTTTTTGATCACTATACTCTGCTCCCTTAACGCTGTTTAGTAAACATACCCCTTGGATGCCCTTACTGTGAGGGCCAGCCCCAGGTCAAAGCAAGGTTTTAGGCACCCTAACCAAACGTTCAGACTGGCATCCCCCCTCCCCCAAGAATTTGGTAATTCATCTCAACAATCATGATTATCTGAACACCATCCTTCCAACAACAGCCCTGCAAAAATGAATAATTGACATCAAATTTTTAAATATTAAACTTTGCTTTGTATACATGTGTGTGCCTGATGTTCCTTCAGGTAAAAGAACGTGCTTACGGTGCTTTGAGTTTCTGTGGCTGTCAGAATCTATTAGTCTTGACAAATTGGGCCTGCCCTGCTTACTATTTAAAAATTGCAAGGGAGCATATCAGGGGCATAGTTAGGGAGTGGCCTGGGTGGATCAAAAAGCTACTTGTGTATTTCCCATTTCATACAGGGAATACATATGTATGACAGAAATTATCCACATCTTGATTTATACCTGCTCCTTACAACATTTTTATTTGCAAAAAGTTCTCAGTTCACCCAGCTCTTTATAAGAGAGATTAAGGAGGATATCCTCCTTAATCCTCTGCTGTTTATTCCCCCTCAAAGTTTAATTTCGAGAGAGACTGCATTATTAGTTGTTAAGTGGCAGCATTTCTATGCGATACACATACTATATAATTGTTGGTACTTGCATATGGAAGTTTGAAATTGATCACTTAGGTGTGTATGTTCCCTGTTGCTTTGTTCCACAAGTAGATCGGCAAAATGGCTTCTCCGGCTCTAAATATCAACACATAAATGCACATTCCTACACCTCCATCTTTAGTATTTTAGAAAAAGGCCCCACATTTAGCAGAGCCTTTTCTAAAATACTGCCAGAATTGTATACATCATCTCTGAAATGTCTCAAGTCTAGCCTCCATGTATGTTCTAAAATGTGCCTTCATGTATACCAGTTAGTGTCTCAGATACTTTGTTTTTTTTTTCCTTTAGCTTTTTATTCTTTTTTTGTCATCAAAACTCTTGGGGGTAAGTTTACTAAAGAGCATTAGTGGTAATGGCAGCGGTAAGGGTAACATAGTAATATAGCAAATGACGGCAGATAAAGACCAATATGGTCCATCCTGTCTGCCCAGTAAGATGGAAAGAGTAGGTGCACCTGCCGCTCCGTGCAGGCCACCCCTCCGTATGTCTTTGTTTTAGGGGTGAACCCTCCCCATGTCTTTGTTTTAGGGGTAAACCCACTGCTCCGTGTAGGACACCCCTGTATGTTGAGATATTAGTTAGTTAAGTTTATTTTGATTTTATCCTGTTGCTGTAAAGGGATCCACTGTGTCTGTCCTATGCTATTTTGAATTGTGTCGCTGTATTTGCCTCCACCACGTCCATTGGGAGGGCACTCCAAGCATCCACCACCCTTTCAGTGAAAAAGTATTTCTTGACATTGCCTTTCAATTTACCCCCTTGCAGCTTCATGTTATGTCCTCTAGTTTTACAGCTTCCCCATCTTTGGAAGAGGTTTGCTTGTTCATTATTTCTCTTTAAGTATTTAAAGATCTGACTCATATCTTCCCTGTCCCTCCTCTCCTCCAGAGTGTACATATTTAGGTCTTCAAGTCTCTTCTCATAAGGCTTCTGACACAGGCTCCAAATCATTTTGGTCGCCTGAACAGTTTCCAGTCTTTTTATATCCTTTGCAAGATATGGTCTCCAAAACTGAACACAGTATTCCAAGTGAGGCCTCACCAGTGACTTATACAGAGGCATAAGTACCTCTTCCTTTCTTCTGGTAATTCCTCTTTGTATGTTATCATGTGGTAAATGCCGGGGGCGGCAGTAGGCGTTCCGGCAGAAAGGGCATTTGGCTCCACTTATCAGGCACTAACGGGACATTGAGCATTAAGGTGTTAAGTGTGCACCTTAATGCCCGAAAATAGCAGTCACCTTAACACAGGATAAGGGAGCCCCAGTGAAAGTCACATTTTAGGAGATGTATGGAAGTAAAGCTAAGATCTGATGGACCTGTCAGATCCATATGTATCCTATGTGTCAGTCAGTAAGTGGGATGAGCATGTGGGAGGCAGCTGTACTGTTTCAGTGAGGGGTGCCCATGTAATATGCTGTAATGTCAGTGCGTGGCATAGGATTGGGAAGAAGTGTCCCCTGATGAAGCCAGCATTGCCACAATGTGGGCATCAAAATGATGACTGAGCAGGAGTAGTGACATGCAGATCATTCACAGGAGAGGTGTGAGTGATACATCCTAATGATTAAATTGCTCCTGTATGGGCTATGGTGTAGCAGCTAGCAGGAGAATACAGGACTGTACATAACAGGAATGTGCAGATGGATGGGCTGAAGGATGCATGGCGGTAGATGAGAGTGCATTATGGACATGTTGCCCCGATGTACTTGATGTGACCACACAAATGCAGTTGTAGTGTGTGTGAAAAAAGTGTAGCTGTGCCATGGTGAATTCCCAATACCAGCTATATGGATATGACAGCTGTGTCAACTTTTCTAATCACCATGCAATCCCCCTGACAAATGTGCTCATAACAACTGGACAAGTGTCTCTCATATTGGCCATATGGAACAAGTAGGGGCATCTGGTGATCTCTGCAGGTGGCCATCCCAGGAGTGGGATGTGCCTGCATGTACTGCATATATGTGATGGAGCCAAATATGTTCTGTCACAGTTATGATGAAATATCCCAATCATGTACAACTCATGTATCATACATCTGCCAGGTGAATATATCTAACCCTTTGCAATGGGCTATAGCAGAGCCAATAAAGACATGCTGTCATATGGACATGATTGCACTCTCATCTACCGCCATACATCATTACGGACACTCCAAGAACTGAGCACATCACCCCCGTCTTACAGCAACTGCACTGGTTCCCAATGATGGCCAGAGCAAAATTCAAAACAGTTCTGATTATCTTTAAAATCATTCACCATCTCTCGGCAGATGCACTCCAAGATATCATAACAAGGGATATCAGCAATAGACCAAGAAGGACCAATAATGACAACATGATTGGCACACCTGCAGGATATCACAAGACTAAACAAACAACCTCAAGAAGAGCTCCTTCGCTACTGGTGTCCACACTTTGAAACTCCCTCCCAACAGGCCTGAGGGCCTTGAATGACCTCATAGACTCCCACAAGGCCCTTAAAACCCTGCTCTTTACAGAAACCTATGAGCAGACAGACAACAGTCTTCACCCAAACGGTAATGCAACTACCTCCACCAACTTGATACTCACTCATCCCAACTAGACATACAAGTTCATTGTATAATGTTGTTAAGTACCCTAATGTTAAATGTAACCCTCCAATTGTGATGTTACCACTTTGATTGTAGGATAAGGTGGTATACAAATCTGTCTAAATAAATAAATAAATGTGCATGTTTGCAGACCCAATATCCTATCGTAACACATAAAAAAGTAAAAGAAAGTGTGTCCTCAAGGCAATGCAGACCCCTGACTGTTCCTGGAAGCATATTGAAGTGAGTTTCCCACAGCCACAAAGCGAACAAGTGGGAGTCAACCCTGGTCTATCACTTACAGAGCCAGTGCTCTAACCATTAGGCTACACCTCCACACGCTTTTCCATAGCACTGTCTAGAAGCAAAGAGACTACAGCTCCCTGCCTGCAATGTGCGAAACCCAGGACATGTAACAACTCCAATGTCTTGGTCAGGAGGGTGCGAGAAGAGAAGAAAAAAGACAGTGGAACACCACACCTAGGGCCTGCCAACAGTGGTACACATGTAACATGCACTGTACAGCACATTCAATGCACTAGCTGCATAACAGACATACAGCTGGCCACATTAAAGGTCAAGATGCCCATCCCTCCACTGTACCTCCAATGCCAAAAAACAGATGCATGCATAGGTCCACTGTGTGCAGTGGGCACTAACCCCTGAGGCAGCACATGTGTAGGGAATGAAGTTCCTTGTCACCAGCTGTATACTGCAAGATAGCTACACCTGCACATACACCTAACGCAAACCACATTCATGACCCCTACAGTCCATCGCTGACCATTCTGCCCACCTCAGGGGGCCATGCACACATCCCCCCACCATCATAGAAGACCGGTAGGTACAAGGCAATGCTCCAGTGACCAAAGTCACCTCTATGGCTGCAATTGGGAACCTGGGTGCTGGTATCGGTTAGCCCCTCCATTACCCATCATGTACCAAACATAAATTGGCAGTGATAGGGATCTGCTCCAGAATCTGGTGAGTCCATCTATTGCAGGACTTGCTCTGAAGACCAGGTGATGTGTGCCCTCCCAATCAGGGTGACAGCAGAAACAGATCATTTGCACATATTGCAGCTGTCATGCACAGGAAGCACACAGTGCTGATGTGATGGATCACTGCATTCTCCATATGGGGGGTCAAGGGGAAGTGCAGCATAAACTTCACTAGCTGTGGTTGGTGAATGACTGTGCTTTTCTAGGGGGGGGGGAATTATAGTTCCCTCCCCAAGTCTTACATGGCACTTTCACGTGGTGACCACGTTATACAAAATATATACTGAATCCCAGCAAGGCGACACTATGAAGTATGGTAGGAACGAAAAAGAAAAACACCAACTTGTCACACATCACCCAGAATAAAAAGGTGCCCACTCGAAGCTTACGCACTAGGTCTAATGATGGTGGTTGTGATAGTGCAAGCACTGCAGATATAAATAACATCCCTGATACAGATACAGGCCATGGTGAGCATGTTCGTGGACCCACTGTAGCAGGAGATAAACCACAGAAGTTAATGAAAAAGTTAAAATAGTAGCATAGCATATGATGGTAGATAAAGACCATCATGGTCCATCTAGTCTACCCAGCAAGGTGGCAAGAGTAGGTGCACCTGCCACTCTGTACAGGTCACCCGTCCTAATGCCTTTGTTTAGAGGTATACCCATCACTCCGTAGAGGTCACCCCTATTTGTTGAGATAGCTGAGACAGTTAAGGATATTTTGATTTTATCCTGTTGCTATAAAGGGATTCACTGTGTCTGTTCCATGCCATTTTGAATTCTGTCACTGTATGTGCCCTCAGCACTTCCATTGGGAGGGCATTCCAAGCACCCAGCACCCTTTTATTGAAAAGGTATTACCTGGTGTTACCTTTCAGTTTACCCCCTTGAAGCTTCATACTATGTCCTCTAGTTTGGCAGCTTCCCTGTCTTTCAAAAAAGTTTGTTTGTTGCATAGAAACATGATGACAGAAAAAGATCACATGGCCCATCTAGTCTGCCCTTCCATATCAACCACTACAAGAGTTCCCTTTTTTCCTTCAGAGATCTTCTGTGTTTTTCCCATGCTTCTTTGAATTCAGATACTGTCCTCATCTCTTTGTTCATTAATACCCTTTAAGTATTTAAAGATCTGTATTATATATCCCCTGCCTCTCCTCTCCTCTAGAGTATACATATTTAGGTCTTCAAGTCTCATATGTCTTCTGGAACAGGCACCAAAACATTTTGGTTGCCTTCCTCTGAACTGTTTCCAGTGGTTTTATATCCTTTGCAAGATATGGTCTCCAAAAAGGAACACAATATTCAAAATGAAGCCTCCCCAGCAACTTGTACAGTGACATTAATACCTCCTCCTTTCTGCTGGTAATTCCTCTCTGTATGCAACCCAACATCCTTCGGGCTTTTGCCACCACCTTGTCATACTACTTTGCCACCTTGAGATCCTCATATAGAATCACTCTGAGGTCCTTCTCCTGGTATCTGCATACCAACCTCTCGCCCTCTATGACATACAATTTCCTTGGATTTTTCTGCACTTCTTTACATTAAATCTTAACTGCCAAGCATTAGACCATTCTTCCAGTTTTTGTAGATCTTTCCTCATGTTATCCACTCCTTCAAGGGAGTCCACTCTGTTGCACATTTTCGTGTCATCTGCAAAAAGACAGACTTTTCCATTCAATCTTTAAGCAATATCACTCACAAATACATTGAACAGCACTGATCCCAGGACTGATCCTTGGGGCACCTCACTAATCAACCTTCCTTTCATCCAAGTGAGTTCCGTTTACCATCACCTTCTGTCGTCTGTCAGTCAACCAATTTCTGATCCAGTTCACCACCTTGGGACCCATCCCCAGGTGTTCAATTTATTGATAAGCCTCCTATGAGGAACAGTATCAAAGGCTTTGCTGAAATCTAGGTAGATCACATCCATCACATGCCTTTGATCTAGTTCTCTGGTCACCCAGTCAAAGAACTCAATCAGATTTGTCTGGCATGATTATCCTTTGATAAAACCATGTTGCCTCGGATCATGCAACCTATTGGTTTTGAGAAAGCCCACTATTTTCTCTTTCAGGAGCACCTCCATTACTTCTCCCGCCACTGAGGTAAGGCTTACTGGCCTGTAGTTTGCCACTTCTTCCCTATTACTACTTTTGTGAAGAGGTACCACATCAACTCTTCTCCAGTCCTGTGGAACTTATCCTGTCTCCAAGGATCTATTAAAAACATGCTTTAAAGGCCCTGCCAGAACCTCTCTGAGCTCTTTCAGTATCCTGGGATGTATTCCATCTGGTTCCATGGACTTGTTCAATTTCAGTTTTTGCAAGCTGTTCAAACACATCATCTTCTGTGAATGGTGTGGTATCTACACCATTCCCATTTGTATGTTTGTCAATCACAAGTGGTTCTTCTCCAGGATTTTCTTTAGTAAAAACAGAATAGAAGTATGTTTTTAGCATTTTCCCTTTTTCAATGTCATTTTTCACGAATCCGTTCTCGGCACTTTTGAGTCTTGCAATTCAACCTCTGATCTTCCTCTTCTCCCGAATATACCTGAAAAAGTTGTGTCATCACACTTTAGATCTTTAGCCATATTTTCTTCTGCCTTTGATTTTACTATCCTTATTTCTCTTTTTGTCTCTTTTAGCTTTATCCTGTATTCTTTTCTGTGTTCCTTTATATGCGAACTTCTGAATTTTGTGAAAGCTGTGTTTTTTTTTTCTTTATTTGTGCAGCTACGTCTTTGGAGAACCAAATAGGTTTCCTTTTCCTCTTGTTTTTTTTTTTTATTTTCCTTACATATCTATCTGTTGCCTCTTTTATTGCCTCTTTTAGTTTAACCCACTGCAATTCTACTTCCCTTACCTCCTTCCACTCCTCCTTCAGGCACATGGCCATTTTACTGAAGTTGGCGTTTTTGAAATCTAGGACTTTGAGCTTGCTGTGATTGGACTCTGCCTTGGCTTTTATATCAAACCACACTGTTTGATGATCGCTGCTGCTCACATGGGCACTCATCAACACACTTCCTCCGTTGGTGAGTACTAAATCCAACAGCAAACTTTCCCTGGTCGGTTCCATCACCATTTGTCTAAGCAATGCATCTTGGAAGGCATCCACAATTTTTTTACTTCTTTCCGGATTTACAGCAGCAATACTCCAATCCACATCGGGTAGATTAAGAGGATGAACTATGGTTAAGTGGACTTCTGCAGAAAAGGAGGAAATAATGTTCTGCTACTTTTATGCTGCAAACCCTATTTTTAAATCAAGAGGGTATACATGGAGAATCTGCCAAACACTGGAAGAAAGAGGAAAATTGCCTCAAGAAAAACTACAGAAAGCAACAGATGCAAATTTAAGATTTTAAATTTCGCAGATCAAAGCAAAGAATATGTGAATGATAACATCTTGGAGCAACTAAGGGCTTCCATGGAAAAAGAAATACAGGGAGGAGGAGGAGACCTAGGTCAGAAATATTTCTTTATGGAAAGAGTGGTAGATGCATGGAATAGTCTCTCAGTGGAGGTGGTAGAGATGAGGACAGTATTTGAATTTAAAAAAGCATTGGGCAAACAAAGAGGTTCTCTAAAGGAAACGAGGGACTGTTGTAGTGGTTGATATAGAAGGGCAGACTAGATAGGCTATGTTGTCTTTTTCTGCCATCATGTTTCTATGTTTCTAATAATTAAAAATTATGGGCCAGATATTCAAAGCCATTTCCACGATTTGCAGACCACTAAGTAGGATATTCAGTGGCACTGACACAGTACCACTAAACATTCACAGGTACCGCTGCTACATGCCCCGATACTAACCCGTTAGCCTCGGAACGTTCTGGGGCAGCACCCAGAGATAACTGGTCAATGGCAATATTTAGCCACTACCCGATTATCCCTCAGCAGCAAAGGTTAGGCACATTAAAGGCTGTCCTAACCTTTGCCACCAAAGCTAGTTGGACAGTGGCTGAACATCACCACTACCGGGTTAGCTTCTTGCTTCAGCAGCTGACTCAGATATTCAATGCCAGTGGCCGGATATGGCCCTAGCATTGAATATCCAGGTTTAGCGTTCAACAGTGATGGTTAGATGCTATAATTGCACAGGCCACGGCTGCTGGCTATCAGGCCCTACATACATAAGAACAAAGCAACAAGAAAATAAGCATGATAAAATAAATTTAAATAATAGGGTGATTTTATAAGGAGGTGCAGAAAGTTACATGACATATACTCACATAAATCATTGTATTTTAGCAATTTATGTACATAAAAGGGCCTTTATGCATGTACTGCAGCTGGTCCTAGAGCAGAAATATGGCTGGGAAACATAGGGGGTCTTTTACTAAAGGGCATTAGCTGACGACACGTGTTCTGGTGCGTGATGAATGTCACTACTTCTGCCACCATCTAGATGGCCAGCCTGATCCAGGGCAAGGGACCGGTTCAGTGTATAGGATATTTACAGATTCACCCCCTCCTAAAACAGGTGGTGAGGCTTAAATGCACCCTGGCAATGAGAAATGCATTGATGAAATACTTCTTGAGGTGCCTAAAATCTCCAAGAGGGGAAGATGAAATTGTTTGAAAAGATGACAGCTAAACATAGATCACCAGAGTCTGCAGAAATGATACCCTAATTTTAACTTTTTCTGAACTGAAGAACCATTATGCAGACAAGGAAGTGGATCTCAAAAATTGCAAAGCTTCAAGATCAGCAACCACTAGAAAGAAAAGGGTAATAGTGGTTGGTGACTCCCTTCTGGAATGTACAGAAGCACCCATTCACTAACCAGACATGAGGTCCTGGGAAATGTGCCATCTGTTTGGTATAAAATGCTTAGATGTTATGGAGAGTTTGCTGAGGCTTATCAAGCTTACTGACTAGGTATCCATCCAAATGTATGAAAGTGACTCTGTGGGTCAGGCAGAGAAGGTGAATGATGTCTAGGTTCTCCCAGTTGTGAGTTAGGACAGAGACAGAGAAGCTTGCATGCTAGAGAAGAAAGCATGACTGCATGAATGGCGTTATTTATTTATTTATTTTATTTAAAAGCTTTTCTATACCGCGCTCTTTATTATCAGTGCGGTTTACATATAACAATTTGACTCTAGGGCAAGAGCAGAGCTGCCCTGAGTTTACATATAACAGGGAAGATAACATGGAGTTGAACTGGGGGAACTATGTACATTTAAGCAGTGAAAGATGAGGATAGGTGGCTATTTACAATAATGCACATCTGTAAACTGGATTTAGTCCAATTGATTGTTTATAATGCCTTCGGGTATATATTCCCATATTTCTGTAAATGCATATTCTAGAGCTACTAGAGTTCATAGTATTACTGACGTGGCTTAACATCTAAAGCTCTACTAGATTAATATTGTGTACAGAGTAGATTGTGTAGATTAATATTGTGTACAGAGATTAGTTTGCGGTTAGGACCAGTCTAGTTTGTCTGTGATGAGTGTGACGTTAAATGATTGGGTTGTGGGGTGGGAGGAAGGGAGGTGTTGTTGGGTTGTGAGAGGTGTAAAAGGAACAGATGATGCTTGAGGGCTTTCCTGAATAGCTTGAGGTCACTGATCGATCTGATGTTGGGAGGGAGGTTGTTCCAGCATCTGGGGGCGTAGAAAGCGAAGGCTCTATTACTAGTTGATTGTGCACATTTTGTGGTTTCCCTCGGGATGATAAGTGTATTGGCAGCAAATGTTCTCTTTGGTCTATTGTTGGGGGTGTGAGTGAGGAGGGCTGAGATTGAGGGGTGGGATATTTTATTAATGAATTTAAAGGTAATGAGGAGGGCTTTGTATGCGATCCTGCAGTTTATCGGATGCCAGTGTAGGTCCCTTAGGATGGGGGTTATGTGGTCTCTCCTGGATGCTCCGCAGAGGACATGGGCAGCAGCATTCATTGCCAATTGTAGCGGGTTTAGGGTGCTCTTGGGGAGGCCATGGAGTATAATGTTTGCGTAGTCGAAATGGGGTGTTACTAGCGCTTGGAATATTGTGCGGAAATTCACTATTGAATGCATTCTGGCTTCTTGAATCTTGGGATATTTTTCCAGGGGCTACTAAGTGGAGATGGTGTTCTTCTATTTAAGAAGGGGTGAAGGGCTTCTGATACCTAGTAGCTATCTTACTGAGGTGGACTTTAAACTGGGATCATTATGGATGGATGAACAAAACTCCCAGGTTGGGAAAAGCCCTCGCATAAGTAAAACCTTATATACTTGTAGTGAAAAGGGAAAAAGGGCAATATCTGAAAAGCTGTGTATACTAATGCCCATAGTATGGAAAATAAAGTTCTATATCTAACACTGTAAAGGAAGAAAATGACAAGGATTTAGTGGTGATCATGCTGAAATGGCACATGGTGAACCATGACTAGCATATAGTTATATCATGCTATAATCTATTCAGGGAGCATAGTGTAGGAAAAAAGGATGAGTGGCCCTATATTTAGAAAATAATAATAAAGCAACAGAACAGCAAGGCATATCAGGTGAGGAGGAAGTACTATGTATTAATATGTAAAGAGAGAATGTAACATCTATTTATATTAATGTGATATACAGACCTCCCTCACAGGCAGGAGAAATACAGTAGATAGGATTTCACTGAAGACAATTACAATAAAGCTATGAAAAAGGAAGTGCTACTGATAGGTGATTTTCATTTACCAGATGTGGCTAGGGACATCCTGACTGCAGCGTCATAGAGAAGTAAGGAGATTCTGAAATCTCCAGGAACAAGCAGGAATGTAGTCTTCACATATGGGTATCATCGGTACCGACAGAGACTGCGCGGGAACACTCCCCAGCGTCCAATTAGAAAGTTTTTGGGAGCATCCCACAGCACCTGCGTGCTGCCTTCCCACCTTTCCCAACTGCCTCTATCCAGTTCTTCGTTTTCCGCGGAGCCAGCAGATCGTTTTCCTGTCACCGCAGAAATTATCCCATATCTTTTTCATTCTTTTTTGTGGTAGCGTCTGCCTTCCTCGACGCGATACCAGTACCGCCGGTTCTTTCTTTCTTTCTTAAAAAAAACAACAACAATTGTATCTTTTTTCTGGACTTTCCAGTCTTTTTTCTTTCGGGTGCCACGCACCATTTTGGGCACTAGGCCCAATTTTTCCTTCAGAATGGAGAAACCCACCTCGGGTTTTAAAAAGTGTTCCAAGTGTGGCGGTACCATCTCTGTCACCGACACTCACGAGTGGTGCCTTAAATGTTTAGGTCCTGACCACTTCATCTCGGAGTGTATTGCCTGTGGGATGATGTCGAAGAGGGGTCGGCAAAACCGAGCTGCTAAGCTTAGCACCCTTTTTCCCTCCGATGCAGCATCTGTGGCATCGACGTCTTCCAGGGCTTCGTCTTCCTCCCATGAATCTCAGGTAACCAAACATAAATCTGGCCGATCCTCAAAGGGTAGATCTCCTTCCAAGCATCGAGATGCCTCTGGCATTGCCCTTGAGGGACTTGTACCGGCAAAACTGCCCCGGCGGGAGGCTTCGGCTTCCAAAGCACAATCGGGGCTCCAGGATGTTCTCGAGGCCTCAACCTCGGCAGAACTACTGGTGCCGTGCTCTGGGGTACCGGCCGTTTCATCCAGTACCGACACCCAGGCATCGGAAGCATCAATAGACCAGAGGTTCTTGGCTATTGAACACAGTCTGGCGGCTCTCCTTGCGGCTTCGGTGCCCTCGGGACCACTTCAGACACTTCAACTGGTACCGACACCGGTTCCGGCACCGATATCGGTACCGGTAACGATATCGGTACCGGTACCGACAGCATCAACATCGGCGACTGTGTTACCGACACCGAGTCATGCTGTTTTCTCCGGTACCGACTTTGATCGGTACCGGTATCATGCTTTGCAAGAGCACCCAGACAGGAGATGCTTTGAATCCTCCGAGGAGTCTGAGGATTCTGAAAGCTCTGTCGGTACTGGAGTACTTCTCTCTGAGGAGCCTTCCTCTACGAAATGTAGGATATCTCCTCCAGAGGATATATCCTTTCAGGATTTCATCCGGGAGGTGGCTAGGGTTCTCTCCATCACAGTGGCTCCTGAAACAGAGCCCAGAGCAAAGGAATTGGAGATTTTACAATATCCTAAAGCTCCCAAGGAGGCGGCTACTTTGCCTATTCATGAGATCTTGCATGATCTCATGCTAAGAATGTGGGAAACACCTCTTACCACCTCTCCTCATTCTCGTAGGCTTGATACCATGTATTGAGTACCTCCTTGTCCTGTATTTCAAAAAACCCAGTTACCACACCACTCCATGATAGTGGA
The DNA here is from genome assembly GCA_033557465.1 of Ichthyophis bannanicus. NCBI lineage: Eukaryota > Metazoa > Chordata > Amphibia > Gymnophiona > Ichthyophiidae > Ichthyophis > Ichthyophis bannanicus. The sequence goes on from CM066032.1 coordinate 1,475,139,541, forward strand.
ATCAGCTATGAGAAGGATCAAGAGTGCAAAAAAACATGCATCTTATCCACCAGGATGTGAATGTAGGACCCTTGATGCCTTTGGGCGTCAAACCTTCCAGGCCTCTATGCTTTCTGCCAGGATTAGTTCCTACATTTTATATATGGGAATGTTCCTTAAGGAGGTTACAGGAGATCTAGACCTTATGAGCCCTCTCCTTCCTGATGATAAGAGGCAAGATTATCTTACACTTGTCAAACATGCCCAGGATGTTTCCAAGTCTGTTAATCGTGCAGCTTTTGACTGCTTTGAGTGCATAAGCAGAACCTCTGCCATTGCCATAGGTGCTCGTAGGATTGCCTGGCTCCAGGCATCTGACTTGGAACTCTGGGTACAGGACAAACTGGGGAATATCCCTTGCACAGGCGAAAATCTCTTTGGCAAAAATTGGCAAGAGAAAGCTAATGAGCTGGATGCTGATAACACCACTTTAGATAGACTATCCAAGGCTACAGCTGATCCTGCAAGGAGAAAATCCTACAAGAAACCATTCTTCTCTAAAAAGAAGAGGTTTTACCCCTCCTATACCCAGCATGGGCATTCTGCAGGTCGGTCTGCCCGAAAGGGACAGCAGCCACCAAAACAAAGAAAAACCAGCCCAACAGACTCAGCCTCCACAGGGGCTTTGACTCCCATTTAGAGAACTTGGCTTTCCTGGCCCTCAACGAGCCAGAGCCCTCCACCATTCCAGAAAGGTTGTGTCATTTTGCCCCCAGATGGGAGCAGATAACAGCAGAAGAATGGACTCTCTCCATTGTAAGGGAGGGGTACAAGCTTCATTTCCTCAACATGCCCCCTCCTACAGTGGTAAGACGGTTCAATTCTAAGACTTCACTCGAAAATCAGTTAGGTCAAAAGGTCAATTTACTTCTTGCCCATAGGGCAATAGAAGACCTACCCATTTCCCAACAGGGTACAGGGTTTTACTCCCCCTATTTCCTTTTTCCAAAGAAAACAGGAAGACACAGACCCATTTTAGACCTCAGAGAATTGAACAAATTCCTGTTCAAGGAAAAGTTCAAGATGATTTCTCTAGGAACTCTTCTGCCATACCTTCAGAGTTAGGATTGGCTTTGTTCTCTAGATCTCAAGGATTCGTACACCCATGTTCTCATCTATCCAACCCACCGAAGATTCCTTTGGTTTCTATTTCAAGGGAAGCACTACCAGTAGAGGGTTCTTCCTTTTGGCCTGGCCTCAGCACCAAGGGTGTTCACAAACTGCATGGCTGTAGTGGCAGCATTTCTTCGCACTCTAAGAAAATTTGTCTTCCCCTACTTAGACGACTGGCTCATTCGAGCCCCATCAGAATCAGAGGCCATAATTTCCCTATCTTGCACAATGCGTATACTTATTTATTTATTTTTTGTTCTTATATACCGCACTCTTAAAAATCAGCGCGGTTTACATATAACAAATTGTGCCGATAGGGCATTACAGTGAAGAGGTAGAATAACTAGGATAACAATTAGGGAATGACTATGTACATTAGTTTCAAATTATTTACAGTTAATATCTACCACATATGCATTCTTTTGTTCATGTGTCAATGGATGATTGTGTGCCGGCAGGTGTTAGCTTGGTGGCTGCGAGCTGTATGAGAGGAACAGATGGTGTTTTAGCGCTTTTCTGAATTTGGCTAAATCTGTTATGGCTATGATAGGTGCTGGGAGCATATTCCAGTAGCTAGGCGTGTAAAACTTAAAAGCTCTTTTCCTTGTTGTCGTAGTGCATTTTGTTATTTCACTAGGAATGGATAGGGTATTGGCAGTGCAAGATCTCCTTTCTCTGTTTGTAGACATAGGGTATATAAGGTCCATTAGAGATGTAGGGGCTAACTTGTTGATAACCTTGAAGGTTATGATGGTTACTTTGTAAGATAGTCTGCATTGGATAGGTAACCAGTGTAAATTCTTAAGGACCGGAGTGATGTGATTAGCTCTTGCAGCTCCACTCAGAATGCGTGCAGCTGCATTCATAGCTAGCTGTAGAGGGTTTAAGGTGCTTTTGGGTAAGCCCTGAAGGATTACATTGGCATAATCAAAGTGGGGATAACTAATGCCTGAAAAACTGATCTGAAGTCATCAGGTTGCAACAGAGGTCGAAGGTGTCGTAGGGTTCGTATCTTGTGGTAGATTTGTTGGGTTGTATTGCTGATATGTGTCTTGAAATTGAGCCGTTGGTCTAGCATAACGCCTAAGTAGCGAATGCTAGGTCTGCTTGCAAGTTCTGCATCTCTTGTTTTTAAAGTTTTTGGGGATGAGAAGGCCTGGTTTCTTGTCACAAATAGTACGTCGGTCTTGTTGAAATTTATCCTGAGACCTTGGGAGAGAAGCCAGTCATTTATAGCATCAAAGCATGTTATCAGTTGTGTGAAGTCTGAATTTTCGATCATGAATGGGGTAAAGAGTAACACATCATCAACACAGAGCAGGGGTGATATGTTAAATGAATGGATTATGTCACATAACGTTTGCATATATATGTTAAATAGGAGTGCCGAGAGAGAGGATCCTTGGGGTACCCCGTGTTGTTGTGGGAAGGGCTGAGACGTTGTGGAGCCGATTCAAACCTGTTGCAACCTATCGGTTAGATAGGATTTACACCAACGCAGTGCTGATTGATTTATCCCTTTTTCTTGAAGAAGCACCAGGAGCTGCTCATGGTTTACCGAGTCGAATGCGGCGGCGATGTCCAAGAAAATTAGCACATACCCTTGTTTGATGTGGTCGATCCCGGTGATGAGTGTGTTGATGAGGGTGGTAAGGAGAGTCTCAACACCGTGGGCTTCCCTGAATCCATGTTGGCTTGAATCAAGGGGAGCATTGGAGTCAATATGGTCCTGTATCTGTCGTTGTACTGACTTTTCAATTATTTTTGCTAGTAACGGTATGCTTGATATAGGTCGGTATGATTCGACCTTCTGAGCGTTTAGCTTTGGGTTCTTTAAGAGGGGTCTAATAGATGTCTGCTTAAGGCAGGGAGGGAATTGTCCAGCAGAGAAGGAGTGGTCAATGATTTTGGCTATTATTGGGCTAACTTTGTGGCGTAACGACCTTATCCAGGAGGCTTTGCAAGGGTCGTTAGGGGCGTTGGTAGCATTGATATTTGCTATGATGCTTTCAATACTTGTTTCAGACGGGGTCGAGAAGGAATTGAGCTGCTTGGCTGGGTATTTGGTAGGGCAGGATGGTATAACTTTGCTGACGTTGTTGTTTTTGGCGATCATGTAGTCTGCATACTTCAGTATTTGGGCCTGGTCATAAACATCCCAAAATCCAACCTAACTCCCACTCAGTCTCTAGAGTTTATAGGAGCTATGCTGGATACCAGGAAAGCAAGGGCCTATCTTCCACAGCCCCGCTGCCTTCACATTGGGCAGTTAGCTTCCCAAGCAGTGTTAAAAGCTCATCTCACTGCTCGGGAAATGTTACAATTGCTAGGCCACATGGCATCCACCGTGCATGTGGTTCCCTATGCTCGCCTCCATATGAGGGCAGCCCAGTAGACTCTATCCACTCAGTGGACCCAAGCATCAGGCTGCCTATCAGACAAAATAGCAAACTCAAGTCGCCTTATTTTGTCCCTACAATGGTGGCAATCAACCCAAAACCTGTTGGTGGAGTCCTCTTTCCAACAGCCCCCACCCCAGGTCACTCTAACAACAGATACCTCACAGGTGGGTTGGGGAGCTCACCTGCAAGGTCTTTCTACCCAAGGCACCTGGACTCCACAGGAGACCCATCTACACATCAATCTCTTGGAACTCAGACAATCTTCCTTGCTCTTCGAGTGTTCCACACCCAGATGAGCTACAAGACAGTCCTAATTCAGACGGACAATCAAGTAGCTATGTTCTATCTGAACAAGCAGGGAGGAACAGGCTCTCTGTCACTGTGCAACGAAGCTTTGTGACTATGGGCCCTCGCCAGAGAGCATCAGATTAATCTCCTTGCGGTGTATCTGCCAGGCATTCAAAACTCCTGGGCAGACAGACTCAGTCGAATTCTGCTTCCACACGAGTGGTCTCTGTGCAGACCAGGTAGCAAAAATCTTTCAAATTTTGGGAACTCCGGACATAGACCTCTTTGCAAGTCCATTGAATGCCAAACTTCCCCGATCCTGTTCCAGAATTCCGGCTCAGGGTTCCCAGGCCAGGGATGCTTTCCTCCTTCATTACGGTCAGGACTTCCTATATACCTTCCCACCCATTCCCCTAATTCCCAAAACCCTATTCAAGCTTCAGAGAGACAGAGGTCATATGATTTTCATAGCTCCACATTGGCCACGCCAGGTGTGGTACCCTCTGCTCCTACATCTCTCTCAAGCTCCATCTCTGGAGTTAGGATCCGCTCCAGATCTCCTGTCTCAGGAGGACGGGATGTTGTTGCATCCCGATCCCCACTCTCTGCATCTCAGGGCCTGGTTGCTGAGGGCCTAGACCTTCATGGTCTTAACCTGTCTCAACAGGTAAAGGATATCCTTTATGCTTCTAGAAAGCCTTTCACAAGACGCTCTTATGCTTTCAAGTGGAAAAGGTTTTCCATATGGTGTTTGAAGAAGGGTCTTGACCCTCAGGCGATACCTCTGGAATCATTATTGGAGTATCTCCTTCATTTATCTAATGCAGGGCTTAAGACCAACTCAGTACGAGTCCATTTAAGTGTTATTTCAGCTTTTCTCATGCCCTTCAATGGACAACCTATTTCTTCTCATCCTCTCATAACGAGATTTATGAGGGGCCTCCTTCTAACTAAGCATCCCATTAGGCCACCACCAGTAGAATGGGACCTAAATCTGGTTCTTGGACAGCTCATGAAGCCGCCTTTTGAACCTCTAGCTACTACCTCCTTGAAATTCCTTTCCTGGAAGGTTGTCTTTCTCATTGCAATCACATCAGCACGCCGCATTAGTGAGTTGCAAGCATTAGTGGCTGATCCTCCTTATACAAGGTTCCATCATGATAAGGTAGTACTTAGGACTCACCCACACTTTATGCCAAAGGTGGTCTCACCTTTTCATTTAAACAAAGCAATTTACCTGCCTGTATTTTTTCCAAAGCCTCATGCTTCAAATGCAGAAAGGAGTCTTAATACTTTGGACTGTAAAGGAGCACTTGCTTTTTACTTACAAAGGACACAGCAACACAGAAAGTCCTCCCAACTCTTTGTTGCTTTTGATCCTTCTCATTTGGGACTTCCAGTCTCCAAAAGAACATTGTCCAATTGGATTGCACAGTGTATTTCTTTTACCTATCAGAGTAAAAACCTTTCTCTAGAAGGCCATGTCACAGCTCACAATGTGAGAGCCATGGCAGCCTCAATGGCTCATCTACACTCTGTGTCTATTGACGACATCTGTCAAGCAGCTACTTGGGCCTCGGTTCATACCTTCACAGCTCATTACTGCTTGGACAAGGACTCCCGCCGGGATGCCTTGTTTGGTCAGGCTGTTCTAAGACACCTGTTCCATACTTAACCAACTCTTACCCACCATTCCCGGTAGGATGCCAGAGATTCATGGGGGGAAGTGGAGCCCTTTCACAGGGGCACACAACTTCTGGGGTCTCTCCTTGGCATCTGTAGCTAGGGAGTCCCCATATGTGAAGACTACATTCCTGCTTGTTCCTGGAGATAGCATAGTTACTCACCTGTAACAGGTGATCTCCGGGAACAGCAGGAATTTAGTCTTCACAACCCACCCACCTCCCCTAGGAGTTGTATCTCTCTTTTCTTTTCTTTCCCTCTCTCTCTCTCTCTTTGTCTCAGCTTTAAAACTCAACTGGAGAGAGGCAGTTGGGAAAGGCGGGAAGGCAGCATGCAGGCACTGTGGGATGCTCCCAAAAGCTTTCTAATTGGACGCTGGGGAGCGTTTCCGTGCAGGCTCCGTCAGTACCGATGATACCCATATGTGAAGACTAAATTCCTGCTGTTCCCGGAGATCACCTGTTACAGGTGAGTAACTATGCTTTCTCTGCAGGATGAACTGTTCTAACAATTGGTAATGGAACCCATGCGAGAAAGGGTAATACTGGGCCTGGTGCTTACAAATAGAGAAAGGATATCTGATGTTATAGTAGGTGATCATTTGGAATTCATTGATTACTGGATGGTGTGGCTCAGTCTTAAGATATGGATGGAGATGGTTCATTGAAATGTGAGGTATGTGAGGGTCCCAGACTTCAGGAAAACTAACTTTGTCAAGATCAGGGGAATGGGAGTCGTTAGTGGGATGGGAACATTATTTATTTTGTGTTATGTCAATTTTACATTTATTTAATGCTTGGACCTTTTTATTGTTGTTTTATTTATTTATTTATTTTGCTTCTACCTGCTTTTTTCTCCATTGATTGCAATGGTCCTAACACAAAAAAGTGATCTTATCACTTCTGGCAAGAGCTGTTTCTAAGCTGTGTTGGAAATCTGTGTTAGTAGAATCAGAAACGCTAAGAATAGGTAATGGTGCATGCTCACTTTCACAGTGTTTCCTTATTGATCTAGGACCAAACTATGAATCAAACTATGTAAGTAATTGATGGATCTTATTTCTGATAATATGCTGTTTCTGAATCATTTCTGGATTTTAACATTTGAACCCTTCCAAATTTCTGAATCATTTTTCAAAGTGCACTATCTGTTTTATTGATAAACTAGATATAAGAATGAACAACCACCATCTCTATTTTAACAGACATTAAAAAAAGAAAACTTTTGAAAATCATTCTATAAATGTCTTTTTTAGCTAGTTTGCTAATATGCACTGTTCTGGACTTAAAATACAGGGGTGTGCAAACCAAATGTGACTGATGTCACATGAGTCAACTGTCCTAATAGTGATCAATGACATAAGAAGAAGAAGAACCAACAGTGAAGGTTAATCTAAAACAATTTGAAAGTTATGGGATAATTTTATAAATGTATGTATGAGTAAAAAATATACACATATTTTGTTCTGTGTGGACTTCTCTAGAGTTTCAAAACAAAAGAATGTATATGCTCTCAATTTGAAAACTACCTTAGGAAAAATATACACTAATAAAGGCAGTTGGGAGTGATCCCTCACCCACCACTTCCACTTCCTGTTATGGAATATCTATAGGGACTGCCACTAGTGGAAATTATAGGCAACAGCTCTGTTAATATAAAAGTAATAGAGACAATTTCCAAGCATTCTGAAATGCTATCATGGGGGTGTCTATCTAGGTGTATCCATAGATGTCCATTTCAGGCAAGTTCACGATTTTGAAATCGTGCCTGAACTTGAATATGCCTGCTTTTTTTCGGATGTTCTGGCTTGGATGTCCTAGATTGCACTTGGACGTCCTTTGTAAAATGTGCCTTCAAAGGTCTGAGAAGAGAAAATGGAGGGAAAGAACTTAGTGCTCATATCCTTTTCTCTCCTGACATACTGCCCACCTCTAATATATCCTGACGTGGCTAGCCAGTGGACAATCACCACCCTTCTAACTGCCCCTATTAAACCTAACCCCCTTATCCAATCCTTCCACTCAATCACCCTCCCACCTCCTTGGTAGTCCAAAGATGCCAAGAGGTAGAGATGGGAGTGGGGTATTAGAGCAGCATCTCATCACCCTCAACACTACCATTAAGCAGAGCTATCTTACAATTTACATTTACACCAGTTGTTTAGGGCACACACATTTCCTGGGTTAAATTAGGCACAGATACTTGATTTTTTAAAGTAATTGTTCAATTTCTAACCCTACTCCAAACTCCTCTTCAAGAATACCTCATTAGTTACTAGGTAAAGGTACATGTGCACAGGCTGCATGCACTTAAGTTTACTTGCAAATTGGGCAGACAATTTTGTAACAGGCCATTTCAGCATGTAAATCATTGCTTTACCCATGAAAATTATAGAACATAGAAACACGATGGCAGAAAAAGACCACATGGCCTATCAAATCTGCCCTTCTATATCAGCTACTGCAATAGTCCTCTTTTTTCCCTTTAGAGATCCTCTATGTTTGTCCCATGCTTTTTTGAATTCAGATACTGTCCTCATCTCTACCACCTCCACTGGGAGATTATTCCACGCATCTACTACTCTTTCCGTAAAGAAATATTTCCACATATTGCTCCTATCCCCTTTCACCCTCATCCTATATCCCTCGGAGCAGAGCTCAATTGAAAGAGGCTCTCCTCCTGTGCATTTCTGCAATGTAGATATTTAAATGTCTCTATCATATCTCCTCTATCCTACCTTTCCTCTAAAGTATATAGTACATATTAAAATCTTTAAGTTTATCCTCATATGTTTTATAACAAAGACCACTAACCATTTTAGTAGCTACCTGCTCCACCGACTCCAACCTGTTTTTATCCTTTTGAAGGTGTGGTCTCCAGAATTCCACACAATACTCCAGTTGAGGTTGCATCAAAGACTTATACAGAGGCATTATAACCTCTTTTTTTTCTGCTGGCTCTTTAATAATAGTTTATAGACTTTTCCTCCAGGAACTTGTTCAAACCTCTTTTAAAACCAGCTACACTTACAGTTTTTACTACATCCTCTGACAATGAATTCCAGAGTTTGATTACGTGTTGAATGAAACAATATTTTCTCTAATCAGTCTTAAATATGCTACATTGTAGTTTAATTGTGTGTCCCCTAGCCATTCTGCTTCTTGAAGAAGTAAACAACTGATCTACATTTACCCTTTCTACTCCATTATATTTTATAGACTCTATCATATCTCCCCTCAACTGTCTCTTTTCCAGGATGAGTAAACCTTACCTTTTAAGCCTTTTCTCATAGGGGTATCCTTCCATCCCCTAGATCATTTTGGCTACTCTTCTCTATACTATTTCTAATTCTATTATACCCTTTTTTAAGATAATGACTACCAGAACTGCACACACTATTTGAGGTGCGATCACACCATGGAACAATACAGAGGCATAATATTGGTTTTATTCTCCATTCCTTTTCTTATGATTCCTAGCATTCTAGTTGCTGCCATGGTCACTGATGCACATTAGGCAGAAGGCTTCAATGCATTATTCAGTATCTGGCAGCTCATTTATTTATTTATTTATTTAACTAGGCTTATATACCACTTTTCTACCAGTCAAAGCAGTGTACATTCAGGTACTGTATATATATTTTCCCTTGTCCCCAAAGAGTTCACAATCTATGTTTTTGTACCTGAGGCAACAGAGGATTAAATGGTTTGCCCAAGGCCATAAGTAGCACCTGTGGGAATAGAAATCTCAGTCCTTCCAGACCAAGGTTGCTGTCCTCTAGCGGGATTGAAAGCCCTGGTTCTCCAACCCAAGGTAACTTGCCCCAACCACTAGACCACTCCATTTCAGGCAGGGCCTTCAGCTGGCTATCAGTACTGGTCTTATTGTCCTTTATCGATCTTTCTCCTGAACTTCCACCATTTCCTTTTCAGGTCCTCCGTATCTCTAATTTGATGGTAGTTAGCATCAACTCATTGACATATGCAAGGTCAGATCCTTTGCTTCTGGTAGGCACTGATGTGGACATTGCTATAACCCAGGAGAAGATGCTGATCAGCACATCCCCCAGAAGTAATTCCACCTCTCCTTGGCAGAAATTGCCTTTGCGGGTGAGCTCCCTCCGCTCCGGTACCATGACCAGCTCATATGCAGCACAAACCACAGCTTTTCTAAAATGAGTTGCTACATGTGTAAGTTCAGGTTTTATAGATGTGAATAAGGACAGTGTTTCATTGTCTGGATTTTACCGTGGTTCTTTCTGAAATGACCCACAGCTGAGCATTTGCATGGGGGATAAACATGGATAACAGTCATTTTACAAGAAGATGAAGCCTAGAAGTGGCTGATTGTAAATAGACTTACTCATAGACAGTAATTGTGCTAAGATCTCCACTGTCAAAGCTGGCCTTCGTGATTCTGTAGGAATTCATGAAAAGTACTGCCCTACCCCTATTAGAGTTCTACATAAGTGCTTATTAGGGCTTCCGCAGCCCATTTTAGCATGTACATAGGGGCAGGGGGACAAAGCTTTTAAGTGATTTTACTCATGTACATAGATGCTCACCTATTTTAAAATGCAAATTGGAACAGGGCCAAAGGCTTTGCATCACTAGCTAAAATGTACCATGCATGCTACTCATTCATTGTTTTTCTAGAGATGTAAGAATTGCTTTCTTTTCGGTGCAGTTTCCCTGTACTTTGCCCTTAATAAAGATGTCACCTATACTCACTTATGCGAACAAGCTCTACTTCCTTCTATGTGCATATGAGGTAGAATGTGAGGTGGAATACTACCTTCAATATGCGCTGGTGAATCACTTTGCATTTCATGTATTAACATGGCCTAACAGAGGTGGCAGCACTCGTCATAAACGCAGAACGAGCTGATGCTACAAGTTGTATGAGCAAGCAATGGAACATATGTATATGTGAGGGAACAATAATAAGACCACATGCAAGCATATTTAGAGATGGCCTATGTCTGACACTGCATCCAGTTATACGTAGAGCTTTATTGTAGTCCTACAACCAGGGCCATACTGAGGGAAGATCGCGCCCTGTGTGACTAGCACATCGGGCGCGCCCCGCCTCCCCCCGTGGCAGGAGGGAAGAGGCACGCCCAATGTGCAAGTCGCAGGGAGGGAAAGATCTGCTTAGCATGCCAGTGGAAGGCTTAAGGGATGCATTTTAGCTGTCCTGCCATTGCCTGCTGCCGCTGAGAGAAGAAAAAGTGGTGGCGGCAGGCAAAGGAAGACAGCTAAAATGTACCCCTTAAGCCTTTGTGCTTTGTGCGGCTGCACCGCTCACACAGGGCTAGGTATGGGCCTGCCTACAACCATATGTTCTGGAGACATGTTGTGCCACATCGAATCCTACTTACATGCTGATGTAGGTGTAGTATGCCTTTATGATAACTCCTGGCAACTGACGTATTCTGGAGCAAATCATCCTCTGCACCCTCCAATGGATGACAAAAGAATAGAATACCTTTTTTTTTTAGTATTTAACTCACGCTTTTCCAGTAGCAGTTCAAGGCAAGTTACAGTCAGTTACAGTAAGCATGCCCCTGTCTCTGGAGGACTTAGAATCTAAGTTTGTACCTGAGGCAATGGAGGTTAAGTAACCTGCTCAAGGCCATAAATGGTAGCAGTGGGATTCAAATCCAGGTCTATTTGGTTACAGAGACTACTACTCCCTCTGGAGGATGGAGGGGAGGGGAGCAAAGAACTTTTTGAGAGACAATATTCATAGCTGCATTGTCCGGACATAGTTTAACATCCAGGTTGCTAAATATGAGGAAGGGTTGCTGAAGCAGGGGTCCATACAATGTGTAGTGAGGGTTGTCTCTGGCTGGGTGTAACTGTGTTGCCATGCTTGTGCTGGAGCACCTATAGAATGCTAAGACTGTTGCTAATGTGAACAACTGGTCAGAGTATGCATCTCCCTCCTGAGTGCCTTCAAAGGCAAATGCACATCAGTGGAATGCCTCCAGAGCTGTGAAGCACAAATCCCTATTGTGCTCAAAGAAATCAAGGAAACTAACAAAAGTCACAGCAGAGTAATAATAATGGGTGATTTCAATTACCCCAGTATCGACTGGGTCAGTGTCACGGCAGGACACACTAGAGAGATAAAGTATCTAGATGAAATAAATGATTGCTTCTTGGAGCAGCTGGTTCATGAATCGACCAGAGCGGAAGCCATACTAGACCTAGTCCTTAGTGGAACACCAGATCTGGTGCAAGAAATAAGGGTGTTGGGACCACTTGGCAATAGTGATCATAGCATGATCGTGTTTGATTTAATTAGTGGAGGAGGGATAGTAAAGAAATCCACAGTACTACCTTTTAACTTTCGAAAGGGAGGCTATGATAAAATGAGGAATATAGTTAAGAAAAAACTAAAAGGAACGGTTGCAAAGGTTAAAGATTTACATCAAGCTTGGATGTTGTTTAAAAATACTATCCTGGAAGCCCAGACCAGCTGTATTCCACGCATTAAGAAAAGTGGAAGGAAGTCCAAAAAACTGCCAGCATGGTTTAAAGGTGGGGTCAGAGAGGCTGTTGCTGCCAAAAAAGCATCTTTCAGGAATTGGAAAAAGGAGCCAAACGACGAAAACTGAAAACAGCGCAAGCACTGGGAAGATAAATACAAAGCATTGATAAGGCAGGCAAAGCGAGAATTTGAGAAGGAACTTGCTGCAGAAGCAAAAACATGAAATAAAGACTTTTTCAAGTACATTCGTAGCAAAAGGCCCGTGAGAGAGTCAAATGGACCATTAGAAGATAGAAGGGTAAAAGGGGCAGTAAGAGGAGACAAGGCTATAGCGGAGAGACTGAATGAATTATTTGCTTTGGTCTTTACTGAGGAAGATGTAGGGGTGTTACCCAAGACTGAACTGGTATTTAAAGGTGATACTGCAGAGGAATTGAAAGAAATATTGCTACACCGGGAAGATGTATTACAACTATTTGATAAACTGAATAGTAGCAAATCACCTGGACCAGATGGTATACATCCAAGAGTGTTGAAAGAACTGAAATATGAGATTGCAGACCTGCTATTAGTAATCTGTGAACTTTCATTAAAATCATCTGTAATACCAGAAGATTGGAGGATCGCCAATGTAATGCCAATTTTTAAAAAGGGTTCCAGGGGTGATCCGGGAAATTACAGACAAGTGAGCCTGACGTCAGTACCGGGGAAAATGGTAGAAACCCCATAATAAAGAACAAAATTACACAGCATGTAGATAGTCATGGCCTAATGGGAGACAGCCAACATGGCTTTAGACAAGGAAGATCTTGTCTTACTAATCTGATATGTTTTTTTGAAGGTGTGAATAAACAGGTAGACAAAGGTGAGTCGGTTGATATAGTGTATCTGGACTTTCAGAAAGCCTTTGACAAGGTCCCTCATCAGAGACTTTTTTGGCAAAACTAAAAAGTCATGGGATAGGAGGCAGTGTACTATTGTGGATCGGGAACTGGTTAAAAGATAGAAAGCAGAGGGTAGGGCTAAATGGCCAATTTTCCCAATGGAAAAAGGTGAATAGTGGAGTACCCCAGGGATCTGTACTGGGTCCGCTACTTTTTGACATATTCATAAATAACCTGGAAAAGGGAATAACTAGTGTGGTTATCAAATTTGCAGACGACACAAAACTGTTTAAAGTTGTTCAAACCCAAGAGGACTATGGAAAACTGCAGGAGGATCTGGATAAATTGGAAGACTGGGCATCCAAATGGCAGATGAAATTTAATGTGGACAAGTGCAAAGTTATGCACCTAGGAAAGAACAACCCACACTATGGTTAAACAATGCAAGGTTCCACATTGGGAACCACCACCCAGGAAAAAGATTTAGGAGTCATCGTGGATAACATGTTAAAACCCTCTGCCCAGTGTGCAGCGGCGGCCAAGAAAGCAAATAGAATGCTAGGTATCATAAGGAAAGGAATGTAAAATAAAACAAAGGATATTATAATGCCTCTGTATCGTTCCATGGTACGACTGCACCTTGAATATTGTGTGCAATTCTGGTTGCTGTATCTTAAAAAGGATATAGCGTTATTAGAAAAGGTACAGAGAAGAGCCACCAAAATGGTAAAGGGGATGTAAGGCTACTCCTATGAAGAGAGGCTACAAAGGTTAGGGCTCTTCAACCTGGAAAAGAGACGGCTGAGGGGAGATATGATAGAGGTCTATAAATTAATGAATGGAGTGGAACGGGTAAACGTAGATCGATTATTTACGCTATCAGAATATAGAAAGGCTAGGGGACATGTAATGAAGCTACAGGGTAAACTATTTAAGACAAATAAGAGAAAATATTTTTTCACTCAATGTGTAATCAAACTCTGGAATTTGTTACCGGAGGATGTAGTAAAGGCTGTTAGTGTAGCTGGGTTTAAAAAAGGTTTGGACAAGTTCCTGGAGGAAAGATCCATAAACCATTATTAAGAAGGGACCCAGGATATCGATGCTTGACCCAATACAAGCATTGTGGAACCTGTGTCTTTTGGGGATACTGCTAGGTACGTATGACCTAGATTGGTCACTGTTGGAAACAGGATCCTGGGCTTGATGGACCTTGGTCTGATCCAGTATGGCATATCTTATGTTCTTATATTCTTATCAAGTTGGTGCAAGTGACTAGTGAATTTAGTCTCATATATATGATGAGGTCTGGAAATCTGTGTAGCAGCTCTGTCACACTGCAATTGCAAATTGACAGATAGAATACATACTCATGGGGATGCGCTGCCATAATGGGTGAATGGCTGGTAAGATGCTCCTGGGCATTTCCACAGAGTACAAGGTGAGGCAACAGGTGGAGGATAGCCATATAGTTAAAGTGATAAAGATTTAGAAATCAAAAACCACTGAAGACCATGCATACTCAAATATAGAAGCGTTTATTATGGATGCCACCTACATACTAACATAGTATATGACAGCAGATGAAGACCATCATGGTCCATCTAGTCTGCCCAGCAAGATGCAATAGTAGGTGCACCTGCCACTCTGTGCAGGTCACCTCTCCCCATGCTTTTGTTTAGGGTATACCCACCACTCTGTGCAGGTCACCCCTATTTGTTGAGATAGCAGAGACAGTTAAGATTATTTTGATTTTATCCTGATGCTATAAAGGGATCTACTGTGTCTGTCCCATGCCATTTTGAATTCTGTCACAGTATTTGCCCCCACCATCGTGAAGGAATTCCAAGCATCCAACACTCTTTATCAATATTATCAATCTAACGGCTTATTGCCCCCCCCCCCCCCGGATCAGTCAGAGCAGAGATAAGTGCCAGCAGATGATTCATTGCCACTAGCATGGAACATATCTCTTCTCTCAGGCCCTACAAATGAGTCACTATGAGATGCATGGAATTTCAGACGTCACTGAAACCCTATTATACCTTCCATCTAATGGATGTCAGGTACAGCATTACTTCAGGGTCATTGGAATCCATGAGTAGCAAAGATGCAGAGTGGACAAACTGGGTCACAAGAAGATCAGTGTAGCCCTAGTCTACCCCCTGCTTGCTCCCCACCTTCCCATTTACCTCTCAAGCCTTTCCCTCCCCCTCCAGACTCCCCCCTCCCTTCCCTCTCCCTTTTCTCCTCCCAAACCTCTTCTTCTACTTTGCCCTCCCAAACCTTCCCCTTTCTTTCTAAAACCTCTTCCAAACTGCCTCCTCCTCTGTATGAAGGGTCTTCTATACCAGGCAGCACCCCCTTCAGCTCAGAGTCAACTGCAAGTTCATTAGGGCATTCTTGGTAGGGCCTCTGAATGCCTGAGGCCTCTGTTGTCTCCATTTCACCAGTGGGGTGGGAGGATAGAGTCTCCTCGTTCTCTCTCTTCTCCTCATCCTAAGAATCTGCTACTTAAGGGAAGTTTTCCTTCTCTGTTATGCGGATCTCTGAAGTGTTTTTCTCCTCCAACAAAGGAGCCATTGCTGCTGTTGCTCCCCTCCACGATGGTGGTGGTGTCTTCTGTAGGGGCATCAGGCCCAGATGCAACTGCAGATAATGGTGGTCTTGGTTGATGGTGCTGCTGCTGAAAAACAAATAGGCTTTTCTTAGTGCTATGATGCACAGTGATGGATGATAGAAGCTATATATGATAGATATTCCCTCAATGGGCTTACTAGGCAAGCTTGCATGTTTCCTATGGACCCTGAGTGAAATATCTGTGGTCTGCTTATAACAAACCTTGTGACAGAGGTCCTAATGTTCTGCACACTTGGTAGAGAGGATGGTGTTGTGCTAGGGCAGCACTGCCAGTGCATGTCTAAAGTTGTTCAGGGAGTCCACCTGCATATTGCTATGCACTCTGTAGCACAACTACATCCATAACTGTGTGGTAAAGCAATGTTCAATGGTGCATGATGTGTGCACCTCCTGCAACTATTTAGACTTTGTGCTTCACCATTTATGCCTGCTGGAATTTTGCACACAATAATCCAAATTTTGCCCTTTTCTAATAATTTAAAATAGAATACAGAAAATGAAATGTGTCATCAGAAACAGTATGCTTTGTTATTTTTACAAAAAAACATGCAAATGTTTTCATAATTCAGACCCTTTGATACAGAATTTTGAATTTTGTGTGCAGAATTCCAGCAGGAGTCACCATTGGTCCATAGGTAGGTAGAATACAAAATCACAATCTTACGCAATGTGTCTCCAGGGAAGGGTCAACAAAGTTCCATGTACCCTTAGTCATCTGGTATGTGTGTGTCCTGGTAAGTAGCACATTACAAGTCTAGTGTTGTTGTGGACACTGTCATTAAAAATCTTAACAGTGTGGGGGTCTAGACATATGGCCAATAGCAGACAATGGCATATGCATTGTTCTCTATATTTTTACATTTAGTGCCATCACTATCCAACTCAGATGTGTATTCTACTCTGTGGATTTCCCTCAAACACATTCTCCCTTTTTCTGTGGTCATCCTAGGGTTACCTCTTCCTTGTGTCTAGACCTCCCTTACTGCCATTACCTGTGAATTGGGCTGCTTTGTAACATTTTCAATGCATCTGGGGCTCTCAAGCACCTTGACTGATGGCTGTTCATGGTTCTCTGCCAGCTGCAGCTATTAGAGCTTATCCCCTTGTCTGCAGTGCTAGTGAGGGTAAAAGTAGCACTAATGCTTCTTGTAGTTAAATGGGCTATTAACACTGTTTGTTTTGCTTTTACTAAAGCTGGTTTTGCCCCCCCCCCCCCCAATCTTTGCTCCTATGTGACCTCCTAGTCTTCCTAATGGATAAATTGCCCTGCTAAATAAGAATCCTCCTTTATTACTCATAGTAGTAATGACTGGAGGCAGATCCCTTGGGCAATCTAGGACCTTCTAGGCCATGTCTCTATAGCATTTTCACTATTATCTAATCTCTTTATATTTAAAGAACATAGCATAGCGGTAAGCAACTATGGATTACAAATTAATTTAAAATGAGAAAGTAAAAAAACAAAAACAGCATTACTGGTATAGATGTGTAAAGCGTCTCTAAATTAGTTTTTAAAGCAGTTTTTTGGGACAAAGGGAAAAACAACTAATGTAAAAGGGAAAAACAACATTTACCAAAAGCTCAACTAATAAATAGCGACAGCTAGTACTTGTGGAGATCTAATTCATGCATTCTCCAGCATTAAGAATTTGCTAATCTTTTGGCCTATGCCTTCTTAGTTCTTATATACTTCTTTTATGTGTTAAAATACAGCATTTGAGATATTCTCAAAATGAATTGATTTATAAGAGAGACGGCTGATATCCATGGGGGTCTATTCAGAAAATACGTAATGGCAAATCAACAAAGGGTCAACAATCTCACAATGGCTTTGTCAGTGTAATAATAGGGTATATAAAACATAAAAACAGGTATTTGGAAATGAAATGAAATATATGCCATTGGAGAAAACTGGAGGTAGATTTCAAGTTATTTAGAAAATCATCAGATTAGTATCCTTGAATGACTATTATATAGGAAATCAGAGTCTTTTTGTACTCTTTTCCTGTAAATGTATGCTATTTTGCTCTATTCCTTGCTTTCAGGATGAACAAGTATATCGACTGCATCTATTAGATTTTCTATGCTTTTCTTGGTATTTTCCTATAATTTACGAATGATTAGTAGAATAAACTTTATGGACCATACTTAGGGCCCCTTTTATTAAAGTCTTCTAAGGATTTGCAATTAATGTACAAATAAATGCAAGATGAGGACAATCCGACATCTTCGACCCTTGCTGCAACCAGAGGACTTCCGAACAGTTATCCAGGTACTAGTAACCCCTACTTTGACTACGCCAATGTGATCCTTCATGGACTCCCTAAGAACACACTTAACCTACTACAGTTAGCAATGAACGCTGCTGCCCGATTCCTACACGGGACCTCTAGAAGGGAGCACATCACTCCAATCCTAAAGGACTGCACTGGCTACCAATTTACTGCCGGCTCATCTACAAAGTTGCACTCTTAACTTTCAAGGCCATTAACAAAAGAACCTCCAGCTCCTTGACAAACCTTATCCACCCCACACCCGCATCCAGAGCAAGAAGGTCCTTCACCACCAACACACTAATAACCCCCAGT
The DNA here is from genome assembly GCA_033557465.1 of Ichthyophis bannanicus. NCBI lineage: Eukaryota > Metazoa > Chordata > Amphibia > Gymnophiona > Ichthyophiidae > Ichthyophis > Ichthyophis bannanicus. The sequence continues at coordinate 1,475,157,673 of CM066032.1, forward strand.
GAAGTAACAAAATGCACCCAGGCAACAAAAAACAGAGTATTCATGTTCTACGCACCTACCTGCTGAAACGAGCTCCCAGTGAGCATCTGCACGATCACTGACCTTGCCCAATTTAGAAAGGCACTAAAGCACCACCTTTTTTCTCCTACACTATGCCCAGGCCAACAGCACATCCTCACCTGACACAGCCCTATGACATAACCATAAAGTACAGTCAACCCAATAGATAATTTACATCCCTGTACATAGCTCTCAGGGCAAGCCATGTTGCTATAGCCGCATAGCGACTACCCGCCCACATTGTATATAGTCTTTATATAGCCTGTATATACTTTCCCCTGTTATCAATCCAAGTTATATTACCTGTTCAATGTAAGTGCAAAGCAGGATCTTCCTACTCTATACAAAATGTTGTCTGTAAACTGCACTGATTTTAAAAAGTGTGGTATATAAAAGCATTAAATAAAATAAAATAAAAAATTATAGACTTCTATCATATCTCCCCTTATCCATCTCTTTTCCAAGTTAAAGAGCCCTCCTAACCTTTTAAGCTTTCCCTTGTAGGGGTATCCTTCTATCCCTTTACCAATTTGGTGGCTTTCCTCTGTACCTTTTGCCTCGTCAGGATCCAAATGGAAACTTTCCTCAAAGGGCCATGTCCTCTTGGATCCCCTCTGTATAACCACTGGCCCAGCACAGATCTTGAAGTCCTACCTCTTAAATTAAAAACAAACAAACAAACAAAAACAATAAGAGAAACCTGTCTCCCTATCCTTGGGCCTAAAGTACTGTGTTCTGGCTCAGCAAAGCAACCTGGAAACAAACTGTGCTTTTTTTTTCTTGCACAGGTATAATCAAGTATCACTGTAAAACCATAACTAAAGAAAATAAAAGGTAATTTGTAAGCTCTAACTAAATTTCCCTTTCTTCAATCGCTCTCTTTCACAACCATTAACATCAGACAACAAATTATTTCAAAAACAGATGTGACAGCAAAAATAAACTTTCCTCTGATTTATATTAAGCAATATTTAACTGAATCACTAGGAGTTTGAAGCCTTTCATAGGAGTTTTTTTTTTCCAAAGCAGAAGACCTTTCTCTGAAAAGTTGCAGCACTACTTGAAAGAGCAACAGCTACCATCAAAACTTACAGTTGTAAAATTAAAACTGTATCACATGGCATAAACATGTTTTAGCAGCCCAGACTCACAAACAGCCTGTCCCTAACCTGTTTCTCAGGCTGACAATGCTCCCCAGCACTCACAGGGAGACACTTTCAGAAATTCCTTACTGCTCAACCCCAGAAGGATTTCACATTATTACAGGGCAGTAAAACCTTCTCTAATGAAAAGGGAAATTGGTTCTCCAGCAATATTCAATAGAACAGAATCAGCAGTAACAAGTTCACACTAACAGCCTCTGTAAGGTCTCAGTTTTTTAAGGGGAAAAAATAAAATTCCCTGATCATGCAGCAGCTCTTATTGCTCTCTGCCAGTTTTTTGAAGTCAGTTACACTCTCTAGGAGGAAAAACATTTTTTTCTCCTGAGCTGCCTGTTCCTCAAGAGCTTTTTCCTCAAGGAAAAACTCTTACACATGCACACTTTCTTATTCCCAAGCTTACAAATGTGAATAAATTCAGTATTCGGCTGCAGCAGTCAGCTCTTTTTAAGTGTCTGGCTGCTGCCGCTTTAAAACGAACCAGATATTCAGCTGTCAACCAGATAGCACAAACCAGATAATGTACAGTAGGACAGCTATTGATCTGTCCTATCTGTAGGCCATGCTAACTAGAGTGCGCTAGCTGGTAGTGTGGAAGGGTTTACATGCAGTTGGCGCACAATTGGGCAACACAGCAACAAGGAGCATACACAGTAAATGCCACCGTGCTTAAAATCCTGTGCTACCACAGCAGCATGCAAGTAGGTGGGGCCAAGGTAGAGATTGGGCATAGAGAGGGCGGAGTCAGGGTGTACAGCTGTGACGGGCATGGTAGTGATGTGCTACCTACACAACCATGCTGCTAGTATGGCCACAGCCTATGACCATGCACTAGCCACACTTGACATGCTCCAGCATGCCAACCATGCAGTTCAGACATATGGTTCATACACGAGCATTAAGCAATGTGAAGGGCAGGTGTAGGGCTAACACATTGGAACAATAGAGGGGCCAAGAGGAGATGGGAGCTGAATACCAAGGCACAAACCAAGCCATCATTTTGGGTGTGCTGAATTGTACAGCTGGCATGATGGTGGAATGCACCAGCCTGACAACCTCAATACCAAGACATGTAGGTCTGCAGTCACTCTTCTGGGACAGTGGTCAAACATCCATGAACACAGCAAAAGCCACTGGACTCCACACGTGTTAACCTCACGCTCCTTACCACACTTCAGTAAGCATGCCTCATAATGCTGTTTAGCAGTCTGGTTAGCAGCTGAATATCGCCGACTAACTAGACAGCTATCAGGACTGCCCCTGCTCTACCCACAGACAGACTTGATTTTAACTGTGTCTTCTGAAGTCTGTGGGAATATTCAGCAGCACTATCTGAATCACGCCACGGAATATCAAAAACACTGAGGTTTAGCTGGTTAGCCATTTGCAGTCATGTCTGCGATGTCAACAAATCCAACTGCCCTTTCCTCTATTGCACCCATTTATATGTAGCTGATGCATAATGCAACAAGCTCATGTTTTGATAGATCTTTGCATTCATCACCCAGAATAACACAGTATGGGGCATGTTTACTAAAACCCCGGTAAAGTGCGGGCCGCGGTAGTGTGCGGGTGCCATATAAGGAGTGGGCGTTCCGTCCTGAAAAAGAAAAGCCGGAATTTACATATGCGCCAAGGTGCGCGGCGCCCATGTACGCCCTGCACCTTAGTGAATGAGATAGCTGCGCGAGAGGCATAAGTGGCGCGCTGAAATGCAAGAAAAAGAGCAGAGACACAGCACAATGTTAAGACACTGAACAACAGTGCAGGGATCAGGGGTTCAATCCCCCACAGTGCCCAATGAAGACAGCTGGCTGAGGTGTTAATTTATGAGGCGCAGAAATACTGGGCAGCATAAGGAGGCACGCTAAAGTTTTTGGCAGCATATTAATACTGGGCGGCATAAGACAGCACGCTGATGTTTATGGAGGCATTATAATACTGGGAGGTATAAGTGGCACACTGATGTGCAGGAAGAAGAGCACAATGGTTAAGACACTGACCAATGGTGCAGAGATCAGGGGTTCAATCCCCCAAAGTGCCCAATGAACAAGGTTGGCTGAAGCATAACATATTATGGGGAAGATTGCTTTAGGAGGCATATTTTAATTATCACTACTAGCAAACGCACTCTCAAAGCGTGTTAACATAAGGCGCCCTATAGGCACATTTTAAAGTGCACTGTCATCCAAGGTACCCTAGAATGTTGCTTATAGGGCGCTTTAGAGGGTGCCGTATGAGGTACCGCAAGGTCAGTGTACTGTTTTTTATGGCAGTACTGTTTTTTATGGCAGCACTGTGCAGCTTAAGGAATGAAAAGCATAAGTAGGTGCACTGACAGGCAAGGAGGAGCATCAGTGGAGCACAATGGCACTGACTGCTGATACAGGGGTCATGAGTTTGCTCCCCAGTGTGCCTAATATGTAAGGCTGGCTGTGGCATCAGCTTTGCATTGTACATATTTGTCCTGCAGCACTTTATTTTTATGTTATTAATTGCTGCCAGCAAACACGCCCTCACGTGCCGTAATTGAAGGTGCCGTATAAGGCACCCTATAAGGCACTCCATAGGGCACATTATAAATTGCACTGTCCGCCACAGCACCCTAAAATGTCCCCTATAGGGCACCCTATAGGTTGTGTCACAGGATAATGTATAGTGCACCTTATATGGACGGGAACCATAAGGTGCCCTATAGGGCGCCCTATAAAGCACCCTCAGAGGCACCTTATGGGTACAGTACGCTGAGGGTGTTTTTGCTGGCATCAAAATATGTACATTAAAAAAAGATAATGCATTGGACAACCCTATCAAATAACCCCACTATGAGCTGGAACCCATGACCTCTGGCTTCAGAGGCAGTGAAGTAACCATTGGGCTAAAGATCTATAGCTGCTAGCAAGCCCCTGGCTAGCTGCAGAGAGCATGCATGTCACCACACAGACAGTCTGCTGTGGTCACCAGGATAGGGTTAGCCCACCCATACCCATGATGCACTGCACATGCAAATCAGCTGTCCACAGATTAACACAAGATGGGCAATGCACCCCCACAGCACCTCGGCCTGGTAGAGGGAAGTGACCATGTGCACCCACACACCACCTCGGCCTGGTAGGGGTTACTGACCGTGTGTTTTACTGGCACAGAGTAGCTACACACCGTCACATTGTGTGGGTACTGTGCTCACCCTGAGGGTGCAATGAGGCGCCCAGGACCAGGTCCACAACACCTTCCATGGCTGAAAGAGGCCATGCCAGAGGTCCAAAGCAGTGTTAATGTGTGAGATAGGTAGTTTCTACACAAACACCTTGGATATCTCTGTCTGTTTCAGTCAGGTGTAGCCCCTAGGTGGGCCATGCACCCTTCCCCCCCCCAGGGCCACGGGGTGGCAAACAGGGCCTCCCATCAATAGATCCACATAGTAGAGGGATCCATCAACCCTGGTCCTGCCGAGGAACAGACACCCCCACAGGGCAATCAATGCAGCTTTATACACATCCATAACACAATAGCAGACAGACATTAGGCCTGGATATGGTGAGCTGCACCCCACCACCATATGATATTCCCCTGCAGCAAGTCATCCTCCACTGTACCCTGCTCCATCAAGACACATACCAGCTGCAAACAGTGTGCTAGAACTGGGATGTCAGCATACACAGCAAGCAGATAAATCAGTGACTGGGTCCCAAAAAGAAACCCATATCTATCACATGAGAGAAATACTATATGGCACTATGGGGGTGCCTAGCCATGCTGTGGTCACTGCACAGTCAGGGTGAGAGTGATCTATCAGCAGGACATACTGAGGTCACCCTGTCCATGTAGGTGGTGGCCGGGCACTAAAATGTCCCAGTCAGTGCCCTATGCCCTGTGCAGATCCATCCTGGCCAGGCCACCCTGTCCGGCCTATACCCATGGTACCTTGCTCCTCATTATGCACATTGGCAGCCCACTACTGGCAACATTGCTGGCAGTGTTGGCTGTGGAAGGTGTTTGCAGCCACCACACACTGGATAGACAGACAGTCACCCCAACACCTATGCCAGCATTGTGCTACTATAGAGGGGTTCAGCAGCCATACCCACCACACCAGTCCTGGGCACAGTACAGGCATGGATATGGTACGCAATACTGTTGGGGGTCACTCCCCAGGGCGGTAAACACTGTCAGAGACCAGACCTGCAGCACACACCGCAGACATCAGAATGATTGTTATGGAGGAGCCCAAGGAGCAAAATGTGCTTAACGTAGGAATTGATATCTGCCAGTTAACATGGGAAACGTTTGATAGCTGTGTACCATATACCCAGGTGTAGGGTGGCATTGCTAAGGTATGCAACTGCTAGTATTGGGAGATACAGGCAGGGCCCAATGTCCTGCCTCTCCAGGGGGCATTGGCCAATGGGTCCTGTGGGTGTGTGTGTGGGTGTGTCTGGACCTGTTGGCTGCTGCTTTACGGCAGAGTTTCCCAAATCCAGTCCTGGTGTTCCATACCCTGTTCGGGTTTTCATGCTGTCCCTCATAAATATGCATGAGCTACATCTGCATACCATGGGGGTGGTGCATAGATATGCAGCACAGGCATCTTTATTAGAGGCAGCCTGGAACCTGAATGGTGTGGGGCCCTCCAGGACTGCATTTGGGAGACTCTGCTCTAGGTAATGCGGCTGTTTATGGTGTCTGTGTTTGGTGTGGTAAAATATAGGCATATTAACCATGCGTATGTTCTCAGCAATAAAGGTTTGTCCTTACTATCACGGTTTAGTTGTGGGAAAAATATGTGGACAGGATTGGCAGTAGCCCCAGCTGGCCTTTGAACCTGTGACCGGCTGTTCTTGTACACACTGTCTGTGTGCACTGCACCACTGTGTTGCCACAGATATACTGCATTCCCTGGGGAGTCCATGAATGTACATCCGACAGAGCCTGTCTGTTGCAGTGGACTTTGCCAGCCTGCACACGCCTAGGCCACTGTGTGCTGTGGCTTGCAGCCACTGCCCCCTACGCCACCTGTACCCTTCCGCCAACATGCAGACATGTCCTTATCTGGGAAAATGCATATGACCTGATTGAGTTGTAGCACTCCAGGACTGAATTTGGGGGACTCGGCTGTAGGTAATGCCCATTGTTATGGTTTGTGTGCGGTGTAGGGTAAAATATAGGTGTTGGAACCATGCTTATGTTCTCTGCAATAAAGGAGTGTCTGTACTATCACTGTTTAGTGGAGGGTAAAACTATGGGGACTGGAATGGCAGGAGCCCCAGATGGGATTTGAACCTGGACCCTCTGGTCCTACAGTCACTGGCTGTGTCTGCTGCACCACACTGTGGCCACAGAGACAGTGCAGTCCCTGGAGATAGGAAACCTGGCTGCACGAGTCAAACACCCTGCTCTGCACAATTTTACTGTGGGCTCATTTACCTTGTATGGGGACAAAAGTGCAAATAAACCTCAAAAATAACCTCCAAAAAGGTGGGAAAAACCAACACCAAGCTGGGCAACAGTGATAGCAATGGGCAACATAAAAAACACTCCCAGGAAACCTCCACTAAAATGAAGTGATTTTTGAAAGAGTCTACGGAGCGTAGACCCTTCCAAAAATCATTTCTTTTTTTTTTAGCTTTCCTGGGGGTGTTTTTTATTGTTACCCAGTGATATCACTGTTGCCCAGCTGAATTATAATTTTATTCAATTTTTCTTGTGGTCATTTTAAGGTTTTATTTGAGATTTTGTTCTGTGCACATGTATCACACTGTTCACGTTCTTAGGTTTCCCCGGTTTTGCTGTACATTGCTGACGGAAATTGTTTCTCTTCCCTTTAAATTGGCTCTAACGCGAGGGTTTCACTCGCGGTATTTTTTTGACAAAATTCAGCCCCGCTCCTGTGTGGGGAGCCTCTCCCCTCCCACTCTCCACCCATTGACCCCATCCCCCCGCCCCTCGGGAGCCTTCCTCCGCCCTCAAAATGACTTTCCACGCCTCTATCGCACATTAGCGCGCCCCGCTCTTGTGCGGGCGGAGCGCACTTTTGCGGGCGGAGCGCACTTGTGCGGGGGGTGCGCACGCGTGCGGGGCACCAAAAACGCACTATTAGCGTGCGCTAAGGTACCTTAGCGCACGCTCAATTGCGCCTCGCAGATTTGCGCGGTTTAGTGTTTATGTGTTATTAGATTCATGCATTTCTAATTTGATTTTGCATAGTAATAGTATAGTAGCACACGTCGACAGCTCAATCCAAAGATCTGGGCTCAACAGATTTGTTTTCTTAGGGAATATTTTGAGAAGACTTTGTATCTTGCTGTTGTATTTGTTTAGGAGTTGAAACATTCCCAAAGAACTTCCTTTATTTGAAGCTCCATCAGTCTCTTTGTGGCCAAGTAGTAGAATCTCCTGCTTTGCACAGAACATCACAATATCAAGTACTACTTTAATACAGTATGTTGAAGATTCCTTTCTGTGACAGAGGAATTCATGACATGCTATTTTTATTGATTTAAAATGTTTTTCCAACCTTGTGGTAGGCGACTTTGTCTCAGAATTCTCCACTGCCACAGAATGTGTCATGCTGAATTCATGTTTAGAGCAACTCTGATTCAAATGCTTCCAACCTTTAAAACCAGTTCTATTGAGGCTATCTTCAGTGCTACCATCAGAAATGTTTCTGCAAGCTTTGCAAAACACAGCATCCTTGCTTGTACTAAACTCACACAAATTAAATTTATCAAAAACTTCAGGATTTGCCACTGATTCTATAGACTGGGAAAGCCTTTAATTTTGGTGGTCTAGGTGACTCATCAATGTGAGATAAATCTGAAGATAACTCAGTAAGATGAAGAGGTCTGCCTCAGCATAAAGTGGAACCTGTTGAAGGAATGTCATAAGGAGCACCAGCATCTGATGAGTCATTTCTAGTTGCATCCTTGCTGCGCTCTTATAGATGTGTTTTTAGAGTAGTTTAGCAAAGACTTTTGCTTCATCATGATATGAGGCTTCAAAAGGGTACATTAAAGAATAATGTCAGGAAATATTTTCATTGAAAACGTGGTAGATGGATGACTGAAAAGCCCTTCTGGAATGGGTGGTGAAAGCGCTTCTACTTGAGGAGATTGGCATTGGGAGTAAAGTCCTCAGCTGGTTTAGATCTTTTTTTTTTCACACGGCCAATCTTCTTTTATGCAGAAGATATCCAGCTTGTCACATATAAGGAGGAATAGTATATGGATATCATCTGCATAAAAAATATTTACCCTGTAAAAAAAGATCTAAATCAACTGAGGACTATACTCCCAATGTCATTCTCTTCACGTAGGAGAAGTGAATCATCCAAATCAAGATGCACAGATATCATCAGTCAGTGATACCAAGGTCGACACAGTGCTATGGGCCACAATTACTTTTTCTAAAATCCTGAAAACCAGGCAACAACAAGAAACAGAGAACATCAGGCTGTGAGTCCTTCAACCAGGCTAAACAGTATTAAATCAATTTCTGAACATATAAATATAGAGGTGGCCCAAAAAAAGTGAGAACATCTCGTAAATTAAAAGCTTAAATAGTTTACTTATTTACCTTTTTTAGCTATATAACGTCTTTATTTCGAAAATTTCCGGTCGCTATCTTTTTTTTTTTTTAATTTGTTAATTGTTTACATCTGTCTTTTTGAATTTTTAAATTTGTTTTCTTAGGGAATGTTTTGAGAAGACTTTGTATCTTGCTGTTGTATTTGTTTAGGAGTTGAAACATTCCCAAAGAACTTCCTTTATTTGAAGCTCCATCAGTCTCTTTGTGGCCAAGTAGTAGAATCTCCTGCTTTGCACAGAACATCACAATATCAAGTACTACTTTAATACAGTATGTTGAAGATTCCTTTCTGTGACAGAGGAATTCATGGCATGTTATTTTTATTGATTTAAAATGTTTTTCCAACCTTGTGGTAGGTGACTTTGTCTCAGAATTCCCCACTGCCATAGGACTGTCTGCAGTTAGACTGTGCATGGTCAGAACACCTATAAGGTACAGTCTGACTGTGCTGTCTGCTGATGACTGGCAGACAGTGGTGGGAGGCAGTTGGGGTTTTCCAGACCTAACCCCAGCATTGCTGCTGATCTACCACTGCCCCAGTCATATGTATGGCTCTGGCTCACCAACCCTGGAGGGCTGTCTCATACAAACAGGATGGAGGTTGCTTCCCCGGGGCGGCGGCACCTGTTCTTTACCTACAAAAAGGGTGATGTGGGCCCTTTGGGGTATGTAGTGCATACCACTGTGACCTATAAAGGCACTGCTACACACACCTCATGCAATTCTAGTAACCCCTCTGCCCCTGATAACAGCTGCCCATGTTAGCCAGACACTAACATGGGGTACACACCAATCTGGCTGGTGTCTGGTCCCACAGGGCCACATGTGACTGCAGGATACAGATGGACACCAAATTACCTTCGGCTGCACTGCAAGGAACACCTGTCACACACTGGTAGTGATGGGGATGTACAGCAGGACCTATCTCTAGCACACATGTACTGAGGACTTAGTGCTGGGCACCCATTCTATCCCTCAGGGTGAACACAGAACCAGCACAATGGCATGGTCTGTAGCTACTCTGTGCTAGTATTACGCACTGTCACTCTGTTTTACCACGCTGCAGTACTGGGGAGGTGCAGACCCCATTTGGTGGTCAGCTGTAGACTGCTATTCAGCATGTGCATTGCATCATGGGTACTGGTGGGGTTGCCCTATCCTGGCACTTAGAGCAGACAGTTTGTGCGGTGACCTGCAGTCCTTCTGTACCCAGACATTGCTGTGACATACACCATGGAGGTATAGCCTACTGGTTAATACAATGCCATTCTTGGCAGTGTTCATTGGTTCAGTTCCTCATTGTTCCCTCCTCTCATGCCTGTCCTACTCAAATAGTGTGCATGCCTGTAGAGGTCATATTTTTGCAGATCTGTGCTTTCAGCCCATAATACCCTCGCCACAATTGCCAACATTCCCTCGGTTCGTCTATCTGCCTCTGTCAGCTGTGTAGAGTCCTGTCTGCCAGTGCAGGCTGCCACCCCATGTCATGCACTGCTACCCTTTCCTGCACTGCGCCTCTTCATGCTTGCCTCGCCTGTGCCTGATCTGCATGGCACCACCACTCCTCTGTCCACCCATCATTGTAACTATCCTGCCACCTCCGCCTCCAGTGGGGCACATGAATTCCCATCATCTGCCACCAACTGTTTTTTTCGGTACTTTACATTGCCAACACCCTGTGCTGTGGTACAGCTGCCCCACCATGTTTGTCATCAGTACTGGCAGGCACATGGGATGCCCGCAGATATGGCAGGTCCAGCGGCTCCCACCTCTCCCTCCTTCACTCACCTGTACATTGCCTTTCCTGAGTATCTAGTGTTAGGGTTACATCTGTCTCTGTTCCGCACAGGTCATGCATGTCATCCTGAGGCACCTTGCAGTCGCTAGGGCACACTAACCTAGGACACCATAACCTTGTTAGGCCACCTTAACCTATGGTTCCATAGCCCAGGGTGCCTTCTGTGGTGCCTTGTCCAAGGGTGCCTAATATGGCGCTTATCCTAGGAGGCCCTATAGGGCACCTTACCAGGCACCTTATAAGGTACCTTACCAGGCACCTTATAAGGCACCTTACATGGCACCTTACTGGGCACCTTACAAGGCACCTTGCAAGGTGCCTTACAAGGCACCTTGTAATGCTCATTAGTCTAAGGCGCCTTGTAATGTGCGTTAGCTGCTACAGCTTGCTGTAACAATGTAACGCCCACACCTTTATATGGGCATCTCTACCTTTACCGCGGAACCTAACGCAAATGACATTACCGCAGTTTAGTAAACACAGCATTTTTCTGTGGTGAAAGGAAGACGACATTACATAACGGGATTAGGTATAAATGAGGAATGCTACATGATTGAATTAAATATCCCCTGAAGAAACGCGATAATTGTGAAACACCACGGCGCTGACACTTGGCATTGGGAAAGAGATTCATATATATGAATAAGCATTACCTTTCTATTTTTTGATGAACTGAATATCAAGCCTGATTATGGCTCATATTGCAAATAGTAACATATTGGGTCATTGATGCAAGTTAAGGCAACTGAACCGCTGAGCATATGTGGGTTCAGAAAGTAGCCTAATTCTAGTCTGAGACCCAGTTGCTATTTGAAGAGCGATACGTTTTGGTAGATTGAAATAAATTTAGTTAGTTAAAAGTTGCAATCTCTTAGGTAAAGAGTGGAGCCGATTTCATAGTATAACTGAGAAATTCCATTAAACCACGACTATCTACATGTTCAGCAATTTTATTCTTTATAATGGTTTCTACCATTTTCTCCAGTAAGAATGTCAGCCTCACCAGTCTATAGTTTCCCAGATCCCCCTAGAAACCTTTTTTAAATATTGGCATTACATTGGCCATTCTCCAATCTTCAGGTACTACAGATTATTTTATTTCATGGATTACTAATAGTAGGTCTTGTGATGTTCCCCCTTGCCAGTACCCGTAGGTAGGTAGGGCTTAAGGAGGTTACGTTTTCTTCTTGAACTGAGGTTTACTATTTCCTGTAGAACTGCATGTAGGGAAATGTATTTCCTTTGGTAGCTCAAGGAAGAGTAGTGTGACTCAAGTTGGTAAAGCAAAAAGGGATTTATTCCCCTCCCGGGGTGGATTTCACCAGGATAAAAGGTAACATAAATTCTTGCACTTCTGGCAGACAAAAGGACAAAATAAAGCAGCTTCCTTCAGCATCAAACATTAACACAGAGATATTATTCCCTCTGCCATAGAAATCGTACAGTCCATTGCTTCCGACGAATTATTTACAAAAGATGGCTCAATTTCCATGCCCTCCTCCTCTGAGGCAGAAATTGTTTGCTCCGTTCTCCCTGGAGCCACGCCCGCTCCCACGCTAGGCCTTGGGATAAACTCTGGGGTTTGGTACAGCTCTAAATAACCATTCTCATTATAGTCTCCTGTACCGTAGCCCCAACTTTCCTGGTCAATAAACCCACAGTGGTTATTGTACTTCAAGCCCTTGGGCTTACCTTTTACTCTGGCTGCATAAGGTTGTCTCTGGGGTTTACAAATTGTTGTCGGTTCCCAACCTGACTTGTGCAGAGTGTAATTCAATTGCCTTCCTGGCCTTTTCTCACGTTCAGAATCCAGAGAGGACTTCCCTTGACCAGGTCTGCTCCTGCTGTATCTCTCACTACGAGCTTCTGACCTTTCCTCGTCTCCGTCTCTCTCTTCCTTCTCTGCTCTGCTCTCAGCTCTGCCCCCTTCTCCATTAACTGGGCCCTCTTTATGATTCAGCTTCCTCGAGTAAAGCCTGACTCCTCCCCCCAGCAGGTGTTCAGAATTACCCCGTGACTCTCTGCTGAACTGATAGCAGGGGCCTGTTTCTCTCTCTGGGGCTTGGTTTCCCTGACAACCAGCCATGTGCTGTTGTTTACGTTGCAGCCCTGCACTTTTTTGCTGATCTTTGGAAGTTTTCTCCCTGACTAAAAGGACTCGCTATGTCACAGATCCCCCCACTTAAAATATTACGGGCTGCCGGAACCTGTGACGGACAGCACGTAATCCGGGAAAGAGCATCAGCATTACTATGCAACTTACCCGCCCGGTGCTGTACTACGAAATCATACGCCTGCAAGGCTAAATGCCACCTGGTGAGCCTGGCATTACTGTTTCTCATTTGCTGTAGCCACTTCAGTGGCGCGTGGTCTGTAATGAGATAGAATTTACGGCCTGTAAGATAAAATCGCAAAGACTCTATCGCCCACTTAATCGCGAGACACTCGCGCTCCACCGTGGAATATCTTTGTTCGGCTCTGGACAACTTCCTGCTTAAATATGTTACCGGGTGTTCAACACCTTCAAATATCTGGGACATAACTGCCCCTAACCCCGTCTCGGAGGCATCCGTTTGCACGAGGAATGGTAAATTGAAGTTAACCCCTCTCAGGACCGGAGCCGTACATAGCCTATCTTTCAAAGTCATGAACACATTTTCAGCCTCTGGTGTCCACCTAAGGTTATTCGGGGCATTCTTCCGAAGCATTTCCGTGAGCGGAGCACTCTCCTCCGCAAATCGCGGAATGAATCGGCGGTAGTACCCTACCAGACCTAAGAATCCCCGCATTTGCCTTTTATTCATAGGGCGTGTAAAGTTCTTCACACTTTCAACCTTGCTGGCTAAGGGTTCCACCACCCCTCCTCCCACCATGTGGCCTAAGTATTTTACTTTTGTACCGGCGAAAAGACACTTCCCGGGATTTATAGTGAGACCCGCTTTCCTCAGGGCACTCAAGACTGCCTCTACTCTGGGAAAGTGCTGAGCCCACGTGGTACTGTGGATGACAATGTCGTCGATATACGCCCAGGCGTACTCATGGTGGGGCCGCAAGATTTGATCTACTAACCTTTGACATGTGGCCGCTGCCCCGTGGAGTCCAAAAGGCATGCGCCTAAATTGAAATAACCCTATCGGGGTAGTAAAGGCTGTCTTAGGTTTGGAGGCCTGGGTGAGCGGTATTTGCCAGTAACCTTTTGTTAGGTCCAACGTGGTCAAATACTTGGCCTGGCCTAGTTTATCTAATAAATCCTCGATTCGAGGCATGGGGTAGGCATCGAACTCAGAAATGTTATTTATCTGTCTAAAATCTATGCAGAAGCAAAGGCTTCCATCTGGTTTGGGCACCAATACAATAGGGCTTGACCAGGGGCTTCTGGACTCTTCTATTATGCCCATTTTGAGCATGTCCCTTACCTGTTCTATCATTTCTTTTTTTCTTGCTTCCGGTAGCCTATAGGGACGCTGCCTAATTATTCTTCCTGGTACCATAATAATTTCATGGGCAACGATCTTAGTTTCCCCTGGGAGCGTCGTCAGGACGTCCGAAAACCTATCTAATACCCTTCTGAGTTCCTGCTGCTGTTGTATCGACAATTCTGTCCCTATACGCGGCCCTGGAGTTTCTCTCCAATCCGCAGGCTGCGGACCAAAATCATCCTCCTTTTGTTCCTCGGTGACAGCGGTCAGCCCCTTGAACTCCCCCACTCTGGTAGACCCGAATCCTTTGTCACCTTTCTCTGTGGGTGCTAAGGAGGCTACTTCTATCACCTCGGGGAAGCCTACACGCTCACATATCATTTGAGAAACTCTGTCACCTGACTTCACCTGGAACTCTTCTTGACCGAAGTTGAACATTAATACTTTCACTTCCCCACGATAATCGGGGTCAATTACCCCAGCCCCGATATCTATAAAATATTTGGCTGCTAGGCCTGACCTGGGTGCTATCCTCCCATAGCATCCGGGCGGGATTTGGACCTTAACCCCTGTGCTTATTAGGGCCTTCCCTCCCTTGGGTATTACCCTATCCTCAGCACTAAACAAGTCATACCCAGCAGCGGCTTCTGAAGCTCGCTGCGGACCCCTGGCCTGAGCTAAAACCTTGCAATACTGGAGTATGAATCTTGGTTTCTCTGTAGTTACATTCTTTTCCCTTAGTGAGTGCTATGGGCTACGTTTACCTGGTTTACCTAATAGGGGAGTAGGGACTTTGGTCGCGATGGCCTCTAATCTAGGCAGATCCTGGGACTTCCTTTCTACTTCCACAGGGGTGGCTGTACAGGGGCCAGATGTTATATTCGGGTCTGTAGCAAGACCTTCCTCGAGCCCTTGGCTAAAGGGCGACCAATCCCTGCCCAGGACGACGCTCTGTGGAAGGCGGGGGACCACCGCCATCAATATCCTCCACTCTGTTCCCAACCCTTTTATACTCATTTCATATAAGGGGTAATGGTACGATGCCCCATGTATACATCTTATCTTTACTCGCCCTACGGCTTGACCTGGTGCTGACTGAGATTGTATGGCCTCCCAGAGCTGTCGGGAGACCATGCTCTGGTCAGCACCAGAGTCAAGCAGGGCTTGGGCCTCTATACCCTCCACCTGCACCGGGAGTAAGAACCCTGACTGGGCTTTCTTCTCTATACCAGCCATCAATGCTTTACGAGAATCACAGTCCCTTTGAAAATGACCAGAGTTCCCGCATTTAAAACATTTTCCTCTCATATTAGAAACACATACATTTTCATAAGGCAGTTTACTCTTTACATTTCTGTCTCTATCACCAGCCTTTGCTGCACCCGGAACGCTTAATTTTGGGGCTTTGGCAAACTCAGCCTCAAAATATCGCTCCGTCATGCTAGCCGCTTCCTCTGAGGTCTTACAATCTTGTAACATGAGGAAGGTTTTTATTTCTGCTGGAACAGCTTCTAAATACTGTTCCAGTATCAGCTCATCCATTATGGATTCAACAGTTCTCTGCTCTGGTTTTACCCACTTCCAGGCTAAACCTTTCATCCTATAGTATAGGGCTTTAGGGGTTTCTCCGGGCCTCAACTTGGCCTCCCTAAATTGGCGCCTATAGAATGAAGGGGTCAGCCCAAGCCTATCCCTCACAACACTTTTAATTGCCTCATAGTCAGTTGCTAAGGCAGCAGACATCGACTTATAGGCTGACAAGGCTTGGCCGGATAGAGACATGACAAACCTTACGGCCAACTGCTCCCTAGGCAGCTTTATGGCCTCTGCAAGGCATTCAAAGGCGTCCACATAATCGTCAACATTATCTGTAGGGGACAGCTGTCCCAGCATAAAGAAATCTCTACCAGGTAGTCCTACCCCATGGGTATACTCAGGTAAGTCCTTTGCTGGCTCTTGCTGCTGCTTTACTAACAGTTCCATGAGCTCCCTTATTGGCTTCTGCTGTTCCTGAATGGCAGCCATGGCTTGTTCCTGGACTCGACGAGTCATCTCCAACTGTTTGTCCCACTGCAAAGACATCCATCTTAGCATTTCCTGTGGCTCCATTTCAGCTTTTCAGGTACCTGGGAAAACACACACAAACACACACAAACAAGACCCAAGTGTGGCCCAAAACACAAAAAAAAAATTCTCCCTTTTTTTTTTTTTTTCAACCCTGTGCACTGCTGCCGTGCACTACCTTTTCTCCAGTTATCCCTCTGCACTTATGCCCAGCTACAATTACCTGAGCTCAGTGCAGAATCAGGCACTGAGAAAAGTAGCTCCTTGTCTGACCGGTAGTCAGTCGTGCGCTGGACCCTCCTGTCTCTGGATATCAGCCAGTTGCTACTGCTGGGCTCTTGTCCCTCCAGGTGTCCTTCAATCTGGGTAAAAATCCTGCCAACTATGCCATTTGTGATGTTCTCCCTTGCCAGTACCCGTAGGTAGGTAGGGCTTAAGGAGGTTAAGTTTTCTTCTTGAACTGAGGTTTACTATTTCCTGTAGAACTGCATGTAGGGAAATGTATTTCCTTTGGTAGCTCAATGAAGAGTAGTGTGACTCAAGTTGGTAAAGCAAAAAGGGATTTATTCCCCTCCCGGGGTGGATTTCACCAGGATAAAAGGTAACATAAATTCTTGCACTTCTGGCAGACAAAAGGACAAAATAAAGCAGCTTCCTTCAGCATCAAACATTAACACAGAGATATTATTCCCTCTGCCATAGAAATCGTACAGTCCATTGCTTCCGACGAATTATTTACAAAAGATGGCTCAATTTCCATGCCCTCCTCCTCTGAGGCAGAAATTGTTTGCTCCGTTCTCCCTGGAGCCACGCCCACTCCCACGCTAGGCCTTGGGATAAACTCTGGGGTTTGGTACAGCTCTAAATAACCATTCTCATTATAGTCTCCTGTACCGTAGCCCCAACTTTCCTGGTCAATAAACCCACAGTGGTTATTGTACTTCAAGCCCTTGGGCTTACCTTTTACTCTGGCTGCATAAGGTTGTCTCTGGGGTTTACAAATTGTTGTTGGTTCCCAACCTGACTTGTGCAGAGTGTAATTCAATTGCCTTCCTGGCCTTTTCTCACGTTCAGAATCCAGAGAGGACTTCCCTTGACCAGGTCTGCTCCTGCTGTATCTTTCACTACGAGCTTCTGACCTTTCCTCGTCTCCGTCTCTCTCTTCCTTCTCTGCTCTGCTCTCAGCTCTGCCCCCTTCTCCATTAACTGGGCCCTCTTTATGATTCAGCTTCCTCGGGTAAAGCCTGACTCCTCCCCCCAGCAGGTGTTCAGAATTACCCCGTGACTCTCTGCTGAACTGATAGCAGGGGCCTGTTTCTCTCTCTGGGGCTTGGTTTCCCTGACAACCAGCCATGTGCTGTTGTTTACGTTGCAGCCCTGCACTTTTTTGCTGATCTTTGGGAGTTTCTCCCTGACTAAAAGGACTCGCTATGTCACAGTCTGCAGTTTCATATTTTAGTTCTTTCAACACCCTTGGATGTATACCATCCAGTCCAGGTGATTTATTACTCTTAAAATTATCAAATAATTGTATTACATCTTCCCTGTTTATTAATATTTCTTTAAGTTCTTCTGATATATCACCTTTATATACCATTTCAGGCATTGGCAGCTTCCCTACATCTTCTTCAGTGAAGACTGAAGCAAAGGACTCATTTAGTCTCTCTGCTATGGCCTTGTACTCCCTTAGTACTCCTTTTACCTCTCTATCTTCCAGTGGTCCAACTGACTCTCTCACAGGGTTTTTTTGCTATGAATGTACTTGAAAATATTTTTATTATACATTTTTGCTTTCACAACAAGCTTTTTTTTCAAATTTTCCTTGTCTGACTTATCAGTGCCTTGCATCTAACTTGCCAGGGCTTATGTAGTTTCCTGTTTTCGTCATTTGGCTGCTTTTTCCATTTCCTGAAAGATGCTGTTTTGGCTATAACAGCCACTCTGACCTCACCTTTAAAACATGCTGGCAGTTTTTCGGTCTTCCTTCCACTTTTCTGAAAATGTGGAGTACGTCTGGTCTTTGCTTCCAAGATAGTATTTTTAAACAACACCCATGTTTAATGTAAAATTTTTACATTTGCAGCTGCTCCTTTTTGTTTTTTTCTTTACTATTTTCTTCATTTTATCATAGTCTCCCTTTCGAAAGTTAAGAAATAGTACTGTGGATTTTATTGCTGTACTACTTACATTTATTATATCAAATGTGACCCACTAAGGACTAGGTCAAAGATAGCTCCCCTCTTGTTGGTTCATGAACCAGCTGTTCCAAGCAGTAGTCATTGATTTCATCTAGAAACCATATCTCTCTAGCATGTCCTGCTGTGACACTGAGCCAGTCCATACTAGGGTAATTGAAGTCACCCATTTTGTATTGTAACTTTTGTTAGCTTCCTTGATTTCTCTTAGCATTTCATTATCCATTTGTTCATTCTGACCCAACAGACAGTAGTACAACCCCATTGCCATTGCCTTCCCCTTTTTACATGAAATTTCTATCCATAGAAATTCTATAGTGTATTTTGTTTTATGCAATCTTTAATTCTATGTGACTCAATGCCCTTTCTAACATAAGAACATAAGATATGCCATACTGGGTCAGACCAAGTTTCCATCAAGCCCAGTATCCTGTTTCCAACAGTGGCCAATCTAGGTCATATGTACCTAGCAGTTTCCCCAAAAGACACAGGTTCCGCAATGCTTGTACTGGGTCAAGCATTGATATCCTGGGTCCCTTCTTAATAATGGTTTATGGACCTTTCCTCCAGGAACTTGTCCAAACCTTTTTTAAACCCAGCTACACTAACAGCCTTTACTACATCCTCCAGTAACAAATTTGAGAGTTTGATTACACGTTGAGTGAAAAAATATTTTTTTTATTAGTCTTAAATAGTTTACCCTGTAGCTTCATTGCATGTCCCCTAGTCTTTCTATATTCTGATAACGTAAACAATCGATCTACGTTTACCCGTTCCACTCTGTTCATTAATTTATAGACTTCTATCATATCTCCCCTCAGCCGTCTCTTTTCCAGGTTAAAGAGCCCTAACCTTTTTAGCCTTTCTTCATAGGAGTATCCTTCCATCCCCTTTACCATTTTGGTGGCTCTTCTCTGAACCTTTTCTAATAGCGCTATATCCTTTTTAAGATACAGCGACCAGAATTTCACACAATATTCAAGGTGCGGTCACACCATGGAATGATATAGAGGCATTAGAATATATTTTGTTTTATTTTCCATTCCTTTCCTTATGATACCTAGCATTCTATTTGCTCTCTTGGCCGCCGCTGCACACTGGGCCGAGGGTTTTAACATGCTATCCACCTATGATGCCTAAATCTTTTTCATGGGTGGTGATTCCTAATGTGGAACCTTGCATCGTGTAACCATAGTTTGGGTTTTTCTTCCCTAGGTGCATAACTTTGCACTTGTCCACATTAAATTTCATCTGCCATTTTGATGCCCAGTCTTCCAATTTATCAAGATCCTCTTGCAATTTTCCACAATCCTCTTGGGTTTTAACAACTTTAAATAGTTTTGTGTCATCTGCAAATTTGATAACCTCACTCGTTATTCCACTTTCCAGGTCATTTATGAATATGTCAAAAAGCAGCGGACCCAGCACAGATCCCTGGGGTACACCACTATTCACCTTTCTCCATTGGGAAAATTGCCATTTAGCACAACCCTCTGCTTTCTATCTTTTAACCAGTTCTTGATCCACAGTAGTACACTGCCTCCTATCCCATGACTCTTTAGTTTTGCCAAAAGTCTCTGATGAGGGACCTTGTCAAAGGCTTTCTGAAAGTCCAGAACATAGAGTGCAACCCCTCTACCAACTTGATCTACCTTATCATTGGGATATAGTTTGTGACCAGGTATCACAGTGCCCCACTTGTTGTCCCCCTTCCAACAGGTCTCTGAGATGCCAATCATATCTAACCTTTCATTTAGTGCTATATAATCTAGCTCTCCTGTCTTATTTTTAGACATCTAACATTTGCATAAAGGCATTTTGGAGATTGTATTTTATCATATTAATCTGATTTCAATTGATGGGGTTATATAGAATCTTACAGCTTTGTATTTAAGGGCATCTGGGTTACTTTTATCTTTATTGGACTCTCTCTTTTGGGATGCTAGCATCCTTCAAGATACATTCTTCTGAGCATGCGCTCTTGGGCGAATGTCAGCCTTCCCCTATTATCTAGTTTAAAAGCTTTTCTTTCTCCTTTTAAAGGTTAATGCCAGCAGCCTGGTTCCATCCCAGTTAAGGTGGAACCCATCCCTTCGGAAAAGTCCCTCCTTTTCCCAGAATGTTACAGTTCCTAACAAATCCACTATCCTCCTCTTTGCACCATCTCATCCATGCACTGGGACTCTGGAGCTCTGCCTGCTTTTTGGTTCTGGCACATGGAATAGAAAGCATTTCAGAGAATGCTACCCTGGAAGTTCTGGATTTCAACTTCCTACCTAAAAGTCCAAATTTGGTCTCCAGAACCTCCCCAGGGCCGGTCCGTCCATTGAACAAGAATGTTTTTTGCATAGGGCCCCGCGTTTCAGGGGGCCCCGCGCAAAAAACATTCTCCATCATCCCAAGTAGATTAAAAAAAAACCCGGCTGCTGCTGCTGCTTCTGCCGTGGCAGCGGCAGAATCAAGCATTCCGCCGTGGGGCCCCCCACCCCACCCCCCTCCCCCCTGCTCGGAAAAGCCTCCCTGCAGCATCAGCTAGCTCCGGAGTCCCAAAGCGCGGGCTTTCAGAGCCGTGAGAGTTTCCCTTTCTCGCGGTTCTGTTAATCCAGGGGCTGATGGGATTTCCCATCACCCTCGGCGGGCTTAACAGAGCCGCGAGAGGTCAGAGAAGCTCTCTCTTCGCGGCTCTGAAAGAAGCCCGTGCTTTGGGACTCCGGAGCTAGCTGATGCTGCAGGGAGGCTTTTCCGGGCAGGGGGAGGGGGGCCCCATGGTAGAACGCTTGATTCTGATGCTGCTACGGCAGAAATGGCAGCAGCAGCCAGGGTTTTTTTTATCTACTTGGGATGATGGGGGGAGGGGGTTAGGACTGGTAATGAGCTATGGGGGGGGGGCTAAGACTGGAAGTGGGCTGATGGGGGGTTAGGACTAGTAATGGGCTCTGGGTGGGCTAAGACTGGAAGTGGGCTGATGGGGAGGGTTAGGACTAGTAATGGGCTATGGGGGGCTAAGACTGGAAGTGGGCTGATGGGGAGGTTTAGGACTGGTAATGGGTTATGGGGGGTTAGGACTGGAAATGGGCTGATGGGGGGTTAGGACTGGTAATGGGCTATGGGGGGCTAAGATTGTAAATGGGCTGATGGGGGGTTAGGACTGGTAATGGGCTATGGAGGGGGCTAATCCTGGAAATGGGCTGATGGGGAGGCTAAGACTGGAAATGGGCTGATGGGGGGCTAGGACTGGAAATGGGTGATGGGGAGGTTAGGACATAATGGGCTATGGGGGGACTAAGACTGGAAATGGGCTGATGGGGGTAGGACTAGTAATGGGCTATGGGGGGGGCTAGGACTGGAAATGTGCTGATGGGGGTTAGGACTAGTAATGGGCTGTGGGGGGGGGGGGCTAAGACTGGAAATGGGCTTGCGGGGGGTTGCTAGGACTGCAAATGGGCAGAGTGGAAGGAGGGCTTGAACTGCAAATAGCTGATGGGGATGGGGGCTTGGAATGGAAATGGGCTGAGTAGAAGGGGGGCTTGAACTGCAAATATCTGATGGGGAGAGGGGCTTGAAATGGAAATGGGCTGTGAGGGGAGGGAGCTAGGACTGGAAATGGGCTGAGTGGGGGGGGCTAGGACAGGAAATGGGCTGATGGAGGGTCTAGAATAGGACTGGAAATGGGCTGTTGGGGAGTGCTAAGATTGGAAATGGGCTGTGGTGGGGGCTTGGATTGAAATGGACTCATGGAGGGGCTAGAACTTGAAGTAGGCTCATGGGGGGCTTGGGTTGGAAATGGGTTGAGTGGAGGGGAGCTAGGATTTGACATGGGCTGCTGGTGGGGCTAGGAAAGGACTAGAAATTGGCTGATGGGGGGCTGGGATTGGAAATGAGCTGATGGAGGGACTCGGATAGGACTGGAAATGGATGGGGGAGCTAGGACTGGAAATGGGCTGATGGTGGGGCTAGGATAGGATTGGAAATGGGCTTATGGGTGGCTAGGACTGGAAATGGGCTGATGCGGGGACTAGAAGGGAGCGGATGCTGGGTGGGGCTGGAACTAGAATGGAGCTGATGTTGGGGGAGGATCAGAATGGGATGGAGCTGGGAGAGTGAAATGGAGAGGGAAAAATATTTTGTGTGGGAGGGAAGACAAATCTACAATTGGCCGGATATTGGGAGAGTAAGTGGGGATTGAGGATGGAGGGGTAAAATTTGAATGGATGAAATAGGAATGAGGAAAGAGCAAAAGGAGAAAGATTAGTATGTTAAAGCAGATGTAGAGAGAGAATGGAAAAAAAACTAGAAGAGAGAAGAAAGGACAAATGGACAGCAGACGATGGAGAGTTAGCAGAAGACACGAAGAAACCAGAAGAAAGTGGCTGGAGCAATTGCAGCTGAAAAAAATGCACAAAAGGTAGAAAAATATCTCTTTATTTTGAATTTATTAATTGGAATATGTCAGCTCTGGTAAATGTGCATCATTAACGTCTGCGCTTTGTTTAGTACAATAGCAAATTATTGCATAGTTTTATTTCTACAGTATTGTACATTCCAAGTTTGGCTTTTGGGATTCCCAGTTTAATTATTGTCATCCTGTTTCTAAATTGTGATTCCTTGTTTGGTGATGGTCTATGTTCTGTTCATGTGTAACAGAGCTGAGGTATTCTGTTTATATAATTCCTATTTGACATTACCACTTGTTTATGTTTATATGTTTATGTTTATATACATTTGATGTACCGCTCAGGCCAAAGCATCAGAGCGGTTTACAGTACTATATCATTTGAGAAAATATGAAAAGAACGCCATTTATGAGATAGGACAGAATAGAGGACCAAAACAGTCATAAAGATAAGAGGAGAAGAAGAAAAGGAACAGCAGGTTACCACAATATACGAGCATGACAATCCAGTCCACGTCTTCAATAAAAACCTCTTTCCCCAGTAGGTCATGTATTGTTATTCTCTGAAATGTATTGGTTTAATATTTGCAGTGTTTCCTTTTGATAGGTAGGGTATGGTGCTTTGTGAGTCCTGGTAGTGCTATTAGGATACAGCGGGTTTGCTATGGGTTCTAAACAGGCAGTGTTTCTAGTAGTTCCTAATGTGTCTGGCGGTTGGCACTGGATTATAGTAATGTAGAAATCTTTTAGTCTTTCTTTATCCATTCACTCATTAAGAGGCATGTTTACTAAATGTTAGTGTATGGTAACATTATGCAAATATTTATGCAAATGAGGTCACTTATGCAAATGAGGCCCCGCACCGAGTCTCCGCACATGGCCCCGCACCCCCCTTGGGCCGCCCCTGAACCTCCCCCCACACTTTCCTATATCATTGGTACCATCATGTAGCAAGACAGTAGGCTTCTCCCCAGCACTATCTAAATCCTTGTCTAGGTGGCAGATGAGGTCCACTACCTTCACACCAAGCAGGCATGTTATCAGTTGATCCTCACGTCCACCAGCCACACAGCTATCTACATGTGTCATGAAGGAAGGGTTAGGACAGCCGTTATAATTGGAAATTTGATCATTAGACATCTACATGTCTAATGATCAAATTTCCAATTATAACGGCTGTCCTAACCCTTCCTTCATGACACATGTCCCTGGATAAACCTCATCAGTGCAAAAAGGTTTTACATCACCTGGAGGACAGGTTCTAGCTACATAATTACTTCCTACCACACCATGGTGATGCTCTCCTTTCATATGACCTCTCTCCTCCATGGCAGCTGAGGGACTGTCGGAGTGGAGGTGAGACTTCAGTACTACGTCTGTGTAGTTCTCATCTATATACCTCCCTGTCTTCCTTATGTCCTCCAAGTCCACTACTCTAGCTTTCAGAGATCAGACTCATTCCCTGTGGACAAAGAGCTCTTACCAACTGGGAGAAAACCATACATGTGACTCCCAGTGCAAAAGACTGGATAGCCCCCATCTCGCTCCTGGACTGCTGTCTTTATCTTAGTTTTAATGTTTGTTTAGCTATTTAAGTTGTTTACTTACTTAAAGTTGCTAGGGATACTTGTACTTATACAACTATACCTAATAAGTTTAAAGGACAGTTCATCTCAAGATTAATTAATTTCAGGGCCTTAATTTATCTATCCCTAGTGAGGATAACCAGCTGAACCTGAAACTGAATTTGGCTACCTCTTCCCCTTTAATAGATTTAAGAGCCTATAAAGTTGAGATTATGCCTGAAGTGGGTGGCCTGGAGTGGGTGGGTGGGAAGGAAAGAACATCTAGTAAAAGTTGGCTTGCTATAGTGCCCTTTAACTGTGCTTCTAAAGTGATCTAAACAATTTCTGGGTGAACCAAACCTCTTGGTTTGATAGAGGGAGCCTTTCAAATTTCCCTTGTGATCTGTCACATGGCTTTAACACCTATTTAAAACAATTTTAAGGCCTCTTTATAAAGGTTTCTAGAAACAATTTCTTTATTTCTACTTAAAGAATATTTACTCTATTCTTCCTTCTGTGCAAAGCTAAACTCTGATTTGATTTAAATTAAAAGCTCTCTGGTGGTTCTAAACCCTGACTAAGGTTTAAATCTAAATTAAAAGCTCCCTGGTGCTACTGAATCCTGACTGAGGTTTAAATTTAAGCTAAAAGCTCTCATGTACTACTGAGCCCTGTCTGAGGTTTAAATTAAAATTAAAAGCTATCAAGTGCTACTGAGCCCTGACTGAGTCAGCAAATACACTGAATTCTAAAATACACAGATTATCAGCTTTAACCTAAATAATTTCATTTCCCCCAAGGTTTGGAGAATTTCCCAGAAGTAAAAACTTTCAAGTTCAGATTTCTTTCCAGCAGTAGCAGTCCCTTTTGGTAGTTCTTAACCAAAGGAAAAGCTCACAATGCACTCAAAAATATCCTTCACCATTATCAACTCAAGAGAATGATCCCAGTATTCTATTTGCTACCAAAATATGTTTCATAAAATATTAAAGAGGTGGTGGGGAACCATCAAAATTGAGCAGTGCATAGAATATATTGATGTTAATGCATATTTGCCCCTTATCAATCATCAGTTCCACAATCCAACTCTATCCTACCTCACTTTATTTAATTTCATATAATCAATATTATTTATATTTTTACTTTTTTGTCATATTTTAATACAATTAAAATTGAAACCACTGGGCTTCACCACGTGGGTTTTCAAACAAAACTCATATTTGTAAATCCTCCTGTAACACTTTCAATTCTACTTTGCTTTTTCAGCTGTTCCCCACATCAACTTACAGTATTTACTGTTCAAAATGGCTTACTGCAAGATCTAACATGTCACTGTATTGGACCCAAACACTTATCTTCCCAATTTGGTCCACTCTCATTTTGGGGCTGTCTATCCTCGCACTCTAGTGTGTCCAACATGGCTGCCCGGCTTCCATCACACTAGCCCAACCTGCCTTTGGGTTTTGTTGCTTCTGCATCAGGGGTTTGGTGTGCACCGGCACAGCTGAGCTACAGACAGCAACCAAAAATCTCAAAAGCAGCCAAACAATAAATGTGGTAAGCTGCTGTGCAGAACAGCTGAAGAAGCAAAATGGTTAACAGGAGAATCAGCAAACATAAGTTTTGTATAAGGAGTGAGGAAACCCAATGCTCTCAATTTTAATTATATAAAAAAATGACCAAAACGTAATGGGAAAATATTCAAAGGCATTTAGGTGGTTTGCAGACCATTTAAATACCACTCTGCGGTATATCCACAGGTACCGCTGCTACATGCTCCGATATAAACGGTTACGAGCATGCCAGGGGCAATCCAGGGTGGCACATCACTAACCTGGCAGTGGCAATAATGAGCTGCTGCTCAGTTACTGATATGTGATGAAAGTCAATTGCAGGAAAGACTGGCCAAATGTTTGCTGCAGAAGCTAACCGGGCATTTTTTTTTTTAAGTATCCCTGCAAGTGCCTTGTGAAGCTGGAGGGCATTTCCTATATTTTCTATTTTCCATCTCAATTAATTTCTTTTTTGAATGTTCGGGAGTCCACAGGTAAGGTGTCTGTCAGATGTTCTACACCACATTAATTTGTTATGTTGGCTGATATTGTCTCTGCTAATTTCCTGTAAGAGTAGCTATTTTGTTTGTATTTCCCTTTTTTTTTTTGGATCCCATATTGTGGGCTAGAGCGGGGTTACCTATTTGATGTTTTTCCTCTGAATTTTTTTTCTCCTTAAGGGGTAAGTTTACTAAACGGCGCACAAGTGCGCGGTGCACAATAGCGTGTGTTAAGGTACCTTAGCGCACGCTAATGATGCATTTTTGTGCCCCGCACACGTGCGCACCGCACTAACGGGCCCGCTCATGTGCGTGGCGCGCAAATGAGCGATAGAGGCGTGGAAAGGCTCCCAGAGGGCGGAGAAAGGCTCCCCAGGGGTGGAGAGATGGGGTCAATGGGTGGAGAGTGGGAGGGGAGAGGCTCCACGCACAGGAGCGGGGCTGAAATTCGAGTAAAAAAATACCGCGAGTGAAAAGCTCGCGGTAGAGCCGATTTAAAGGGAAGAGAAACCATTTCTGTCAGCAATGTACAGCAAAACCAGGGAAACCTACAAAACGTGAGCAGTGTAATACATGTGCACGGAACAAAAAGGCAAATAAACATTAAAAATGACCCCAACAAAATATAATAAAATTATAATCTAGCTGGGCAATAGTTATAGTAATGGGAAACATCAAAAAAACACTCCCAAGAAAGCCCCAAAAAATAAATATGAATTTTAGAAGGGTCTACGCTCCGTCCCCATACAAGGTGAATGATCCCACAGTGAAATAGCACTGATCAGGGTTTCCCTCTCCATTGGACAGGTTGCCTATGGCATGCACATTTCCACAACAGCAGGGCGGGCAGGTCGGAATGGTCAATTGGACAGATGCTGGGAAAGGGGATACAGAGGGCTGCAGGCGGCACATGCTGTGGTGCAGCTGGGTCACAGGGCGGACTAGGCAGATGCCTAGATGGCACTTAGGAATGCTGAAACTGAACAGCAGCCAGACAGCAACTGATGAGGGCCCAACATGGGCACGAGAGTGTTTATCACAGTGTCACAGGGGATAGTACCCAGCAGGTACCCCCAAGGGCACGAAACATTGGCAGGCGGTGATTGGGGGACGTGCGGACAGATATGCAGGCACCCCTACCCCAGAACCTGCACCATAGGCAGCCGCCTACCCGCACACAGGATGGCCTGAGACTGCATACCACCAGCACCACCAGCAGAAGGGCATGTCAGCAGCTGCCCAGAGCAGACCATGGCCTAGCCCTGTGTAGGTGGGTGCAATGCACTGCAACAGACAGACCCTGCCGGACAATCATGGTATCATCAGAGAATGCACTGTCTTTGTGGCAACACAGTGGTGCAGTGTACACAACCAGTGTGTTTGGAAACAGAAGGTCACAGGTTCAAAGCCCAGCTGGGGCTCCTGCCAACCCAATCCCCTTATTTTACCCATGAAGAAAACATGGTAGTAAAGACTGAACCATTATTGCTGAGAACATAAGCATGGGTCAAAAACCTCTATTTTACCCTACACAGCACAAACACCATAGAAATGTGCATTACCTATGGCAGAATCCCCCAAATGCAGTCCTGGAGGGCCACAAATCCATCAGGGTTTATGCTGTCTCCAATCTAAGGATGGAGCGGTACTGATGGTGGAGGTGGCAGCGGCTGGTGCCCACAGCAGACCATGGCCTAGCCCTGTCCAGGTGGTTGCCGTGCACTGCAACAAACAGGCCCTGTCGGATGTTCAGTCATGGACTCCCCAGGGAGTGCATCATATCTGTGGCAACACAGTGGTGCAGTGCACACAGACAGTGTGTGCAAGAACAGAAGGTCATAGGTTCAAAGCCCAGCTGGGGATCCTGCCAATCCAGTCCACATCTTTTTCCCACAACTAAACCGTGATAGTAAGGACAAACCTTTCTTGCAGAGAACATACGCATGGTTAATACGCCTATATTTTACCCCACCGAGCACAGACACCATAAACAGGCACATTACCTAGAGCAGAGTCTCCCAAATGCAGTCCTGGAGGGCCCCACACCATTCTGGTTCCATGCTGCCTCTAAGAAAGATGCCTGTGCTGCATATCTATGCACCACCCCCATGGTATGCAGATGTAGCTCATGCATATTCATGAGGGATAGCATGAAAACCCGAACAGTGTTTGCCACACCAGGACTGGAGTTGGGAACCTCTGCCGTAAAGCACCAGCCAACAGGGACAGACACACCCACACCCACACCCACAGGCCCCATTGGCCAATGCCTCCTGGAGAGGCAGGACATTGGGCCCTGCGTGCATCTCCCAATACTAGCACTTGCATACCTTAGCAATGCCACCCTACACCTGGGTATACGATACACAGCTATCAAACGTTTGCTATGAGTACTGGCAGATATCAATTCCTACGTTAAGCACAGCTTGCTGATTGAGCTCCATCATAACACTCTTTCTGATGTCTGCGGTGTGTGCTTCAGGTCTGGTTTCTGATAGTGTTTACCACCCTGGGGAGTGACCCCCAACAGTATTGCGTACCAGATCCATGCCTGTACTGTGCCCAGGACTGGTGTGGTGGGCAGGGCTGCTAAACTCCTCTATAGTAGCACAATGCTGGCATAGATGTGGGAGCATGTGTCTGTCTATACCAGTGGTTCTGAACCAGTCCTCCTTGAACCCCTAGGCCATTCGGGTGTTCAGGATAGCCCTAATGAATATGCATGAGATATATATGCATTAGAGATATCCTGCCAACCTGACTGGTTTGTGGCCCTCTAGGGCTGGATTTGGAGACCCCTGCCTTACACATCTGTCATTTAAGATTGTGAGTGGGCAAGGTGCAGATGTCCTAGACATCAAAATGATAGATATAATGTGTCACATGCCTCCTCAATTCTCACCACCACCAAAAAGTTGTCTAATAGACAATATTCTGGTGGTGGTGAGAGGCAAAGAGACATGTGACAAATTCTATCTAACCTTTTAGATGTCTTGGAGATCTGCACTTTTCCCATTCACAATCTTAAATGACAGAGGTGTAAGGCAGGGGTCTCGAAATCCAGCCCTAGAGGGTCACAAACCAGTCAGGTTGGCAGGATATCTCTAATACATATATATCTCATGCATATTCATTAGGGCTATCCTGAACACCCGACTGGCCTAGGGGTTCAAGGAGGACTGGTTCAGAACCACTGGTCTATACAGTGTGTGGTGGCTGCAAACACCTTCCACAGCCCACACTGCCAGCACTGTTGCCAGTATTGGCCTGCCAAGGTGCATAATGAGGAGCAAGGTACCATGGGTATAGCCCAGACAGGGTGTCCTGGCCAGGATGCATCTGCACAGGGCATAGGGCACTGTCTGGGATATTTTAGTGCCCGGCCACCACCTACACAGACAGGGTGACCTCAGTATGTCCTGCTGGGAGATCACTCTCACCCTGACTGTGCAGTGAAGACAGCATGGCTAGGCACCCCCATAGTGCTATATGGTATTTCTCTCATGTGATATTTATGGGTTTTCTTTTTGGACACAGTCACTGATTTATCTGCTTGTTGTGTATGCTGACATCCCAGTCCTGGGTGCATGCATTTCCACCAGGAACATGCACTTTGGACTAGATAGCAGACTGTTTACAACTGGTATGTGTCTTGATGGAGTACCTTGCAGGGTGCAGTGGCTGAAGGCTTGCTGCAGGAGAATATCAGATAGTGGTGGGGTGCAACTTAGCATATCCAGGCCTAATGTCTGTCTGCTATTGTGTTATGGATGTGTACAGAGCTGCATTGACTGCCCTGTGGGGTGTCTGTTCCCCAGCAGGACTGGGGTTGATGGTCCCCTCTACTGCCACCATTGCAGGGATTTAGAATGCAGACCTGTTGATGGGAGACCCTGTTTTCTGCCCTTGGCCCAGGGAGGGGGGAAGGGTGGTGGTGGTGGTGCATGATCCTCCTGGGGGTCCATGGGGGCTACACCTGACTGAGACAGACAGATATATCCAAGATATTTCTGCAGAAACTACCTATCTCACAGTTTAACACTGCTTTGGACCTCCAGCATGGCCTCATTCAGCCATGGAAGGTGCTGTGGACCTGGTGCTGGGTGCCTCACCGCACCCTCAGGGTGAGCACAGTACCCGCACAATGTGACGGTGTGTAGCTACTCTGTGCCAGTAAAACACATGGTCAGTACCCCCTACCAGGCCGAGGTGCTTTGGGGGTGGACATGGTCAGTTTCCCCTACCAGGCCGAGGTGCTGTGGGGGTGGACATGGTCAGTTCCCCCTACCAGGCCGAGGTGCTATGGGGGTGCATACCCCATCTTGTGTTTATCTATGGACAGCTGATTTGCATGTGCAATGCATCATGGGTACATGTGTGCTAACCCTATCCTTGTGACCACAGCAGACTGTCTGTGTGGTGACATGCACTCCCTCTACAGCCAGCCAGGGGCTTCCTGGCAGCTATAGAGCGGTAATCCAATGGTTACTTCACTGCCTGTGAAGCCAGAGGTCATGGGTTCAAACCCACAGTGGGGTTGTTTGATAGGGCTGTCCAAATCATTTTTTAGTTTTAATGTACATTATTGCTGCCAGCAACAACACCCTCAGCGTACTGTACCCATAAGATGCCTCAGAGGACACTTTATAGGACGCCCTATAGGGCACCTTATGGTTACCGTCCATATAAGGTGCACTATACGTTATCCTGTGGAGCAACGTATAGGGTGCCCTATAGGGGACATTTTAGGGTGCTGTGGCAGACAGTGCACTTTATAATGTGCCCTATGGAGTGCCTTATAGGGTGCCTTATGCGGCACCTTCAATTACGGCACGTGAGGGCGTGTTTGATGGCAGCAATTAAGAAAATACAAATAAAGTGCTGCAGGAAACAATATGTACATTGCAAAGCTGATGCCTTAGCCAGCCTTATGTATTAGGCACACTGGGGAGCAAACTCATGACCCCTGTATCAGCAGTCAGTGCATTAACCATTGTGCTACACTGCTGCTCCTCCTTGTATGTCAGCGCACCTACTTCAGATTTCCATGCATTTAAATGCACAGTGCTGCCAACAAACACAGTGCTATGACCTTGCTGTGCCTCATAGGGCACCCTATATGGCGCCCTATAGGCCACCCTTTCAGCAACATTGTAGGGTGCCGTGGCGGACAGTGCACTTTAAAATGTGCCCTCTGGGGTACCCTATGAGGCGCCTTATGCAGCACCTTATGTTACAATACTTTGAGGGTGTGTTTGCTGCCAGCACTAATTAAAATAAAAATAACATCCCCCCCCAGCACTATTACCTATAACAGGTAATGCCTCAGCCAGCCTTCTTCATTAGGCACAGTGGGAGATTGAACCCATGACTCCTGCATCAATGGTCAGTGTCTTAACCATTGTGCTCCACTGCTGCTCCTCTTTGTATGTCAGCGCACCTACTTGTGATTTTCATTCCTTAAACTGCACAGTGCTGCCATCAAAAACAGTGCTGTGACCTTGTGGTAACTCATACGGCACCCTCTAAAGCGCCCTATAAGCAACATTCTAGGGTGCCTTGGCGGACAGTGCACTTTACAATGTGCCTTATGGGGCGCCTTATGTTAACACGCTTTGAGAGTGCGTTTGCTAGTAGAGATAATTAAAATAAAAATAAAATGCCTCCTAAAGCAATCTTCCCCATAATAGGTAATGCCTCAGCCAGCCTTCTTCATTGGGCACAGTGGGGGATTGAACCCATGATCCCTGTACTATTGGTCAGTGTCTTAACCATTGTACTGTGGCTCTGTTCCTGTGCTTGTGCATCAGCGTGCCACTTCTGCTTCCTGCGCAACTTTCTCATGCGCTAATGTGCGGGGCGCACTTGAGTGCCGCACACATTAGCGCATGATTAATCCTGGTTTTGCTTTTTTCAGCCTGCAACGCCCACTCCTTATATGGCATCCGCACACTAGCGCGGCCTGCACATTACCGGGGTTTTAGTAAACATACCCCTAAGTGTTATTAATATCCGTGGCTTTCCCCAATTTCTGTGCAAGTGATTGTATCCTTGTATTACATATTGCAATTTTATAAATATAAAATTTAAAAAAAAAAGACGCTAACCAGGCAGCAGCTGAATATTGTCACTACCTGGTTAGCTTTGCCGCAATCGAGTCAGCCCGGATATTCAATACTGGAGCCTGGATATGACCCGTGCATGAAATACCCATGCTTTAGCAGCACTAGCCACTGGCCCTAAAAGTATAAATAATGTTGATTATATGAAATTAAATAAAGTGAGGTAGGATACAGATGGACTGTAGAACTGATCATTGATAAGGAAACAAATGTACATTAAAATCAATATGTTCTATGCATTGCTCAATTCGGATGGTTCACTACCACTCCTTTACTATTTTATGAAACATATCTTTGGTAGCAGATGGAAAATTGGGGCTCCTTCTCTTGAGTTGATAGTAGCGAAGGATGTTTTTGAGTGCATTGTAACCATGGAGCATGACAAGAGCACTCTTTATGTGGGAATTTATTTATTTATTTATTAGCACTTATATACTGCTTTTTCCAGAGATCAAATGTGGTTTACATTAACTACAACAAGGTTAATTGCATGTAACAGTTCCATAGGATGGCCATGCTGGGCATGAAAAGCAATTAAGTAGAGAATGACTGTTTAGTAAAAATATGTCTAGGAGTAGTTAGAGGAATGATGCAGGAGGCAGCACATGTGAACAATTCCCTCCAGGAATTGACCCAATTTAGTTAGAAAAGACCTACATGCATTATCTGACTTTTATCTATCCTTCCAATGTAAATAGATTATGTATATAGTTGACCCTGTTTTCCATGTTTATACTCCTGTTCGATGTAAACCTGACAGCTTGTTGTTATGGTCGTTAAGTTATAATGTAAACCGCACTGATGCTAAATAGCGCGGTATATAAGAAACTGTAATAAATAAATAAATAAATAAATAAATGAAAAGGGAGTAAAAAGATCAAAGCTTTTGGAGCAGAAAAAATGGGGTCAGAAAGTTGGCATGGATAAGCTCCCTAGAAAGCAGGTGGGGGGCCAGTAGCCAGCAGATGTTCATCCATGCTGAGCACTTCATGAAAGAGGAGAAGGGCTACCATAAATTGTATGTGGCAAAGAGATCAGCAGGACAGCAAATACAAATAACCCAAGAGGTTGGTTCATGGGGGTGAAGAAGTACACCACTAAGCAAGTGGATCACCAGTGGCATGATGCACATTGGGAGGTAAAGACGAGGGCAGCACAAATAGAGTGTTCTAAGCAATGGGCAGGGGAAGAACCAAAATACACCATTGAGCTGACACCCTTGGAACAGGGACACAATTCAGTTGAACACAGCTGATAACACTTGTTGAATCTGTGAGCATTACCTTCTGATTGTGTCCATGGGAAGGTCAAGAGGAGCTATAATGTGGTAGCAGCGATAATATCTTTCTTTTTTTTTTTTTTTTTGGTTTGCAGGTTTGTGTCTGGAAGAGATCGTACCAGCACTGCATCGACCCTGATGATTAACTGTCTCTTTCTGTCATCTTGTCATCCCATTTTTTGCCCTAGTAGTTTCAGAACACTGAATTCATCCACCATACTTATGCAATGTGTCCTGTCTCACATCTTTTCTATGCAAGATAACTGTGAGACCTTTGCCAAAGCAGCATTTAGAACTATACATTTGTAACACATGACTTTCCTAATTTTTTTCAAGCTTGTCTTGCAAATAAAATTCTTATTTTATTTATGTAGGTTTACTATTTTTTGTGTTAAGAAAATTTACCACATTGTATTTCAATTAACTTTTCAAATATATATTCTATTAGTGCTCCCTTAAATATTTTTTTCACTAATCTTTGACTTCTTCAATAACAGAACACCAAGATTTCCAAATTTGTCTCTAATTGATATCCAAATTTTTCTTTCTTACCTTTCTCACTGGTAATAAAAAATATTTTTTGAAGTATGTGGTGAGAGAGGGGATACTGGAGATAGGTCTGTAAGCTGGTGAGAGTGGGTCAGCTGTAGGGCTTTTTTGGAGGGGTTTGATAGAAGTATGATTGAAGGTGGTTGGCCGAGGATAGTGAGTTTTTTTTTTTTTTTAAACTTTTATTTTCATTTTACAACAAGCAAAAGAAACAACACACCAAAGGAAACAAATACAAACATACAATAAGGAAAAGCAACCCCAATTACCCCCCACCCCTATGCTTCTTCTCTAAGCTGATAAATATCATCATATAAGCGCTTACAAACAACAGTAATTGTACATCAAAGCAAACAGAAATAGTATCTGCGATACAGAATGATCATGTGACAGAGATTTACACAGATTTAAACAGTCAGATGAGAGCATTTAGCAGTTTGAACATAGTCGTTGAGCATCTTCCATTTAGACAAGTGGTGGGGAGTCTGAGCGGAAGAAGCTAACATACGAGGTATTTGCTCATATTTACTGTAGAGACAGACATGATTCCACCTATCATTGGGGCTCAGATGGGAGCTATTTTTCCAGTATTTCGTAATTAGGGAAATAGCTATGCCCAGCATAAAGTCTAAAAGGAAGTAGGCCGATTTGGGAAGAGAGGGGATCCCCGCAGCTGAGCGGAGTCCCACTATCTTCCAAGAGAGGGGCTCCTGAAAGTGCAAAATAGATTGAATACGACCCCAGACCCGACTCCAGTAATACTGTAATGCGGGGCATTCATACATAACATGAGTAAGTGAACCAATGGCCGCATGGCATGTCCAGCATTTATTGCTCTGGGTGGCGTTCCATTTGGCTAACCTGTCAGGAGTATAGAAACATCGGTGGGCTAGAAAGAAAAGCGTCTGAGTGAGTGAGGCGGATCGAGAGACCCGTGTCACCTTGCTCCAGACTAGGCTCCATTGCTCCGGGGTCAAAGTTACATGCATTTCCCGCTCCCAGGATTTCTGTGCTGTGGGAGTGCCTCTATTTACAGTATTACATAAAGTTTTGTAAAAGTTAGATGCCACACCCGATAAGCTCCCGATAGATCGGATTATCTCCGATAATCCTTGGGTATGGGTTTCCGATGGCGGGAGCACCTTGGCACTCCGAAGACAATGCTGAAGTTGCACCAACTGAAAGTAGTGTTTCGCTGGGAGACCAAATTCAATTTGTAATTCGCTAAAAGTTTTCCAGCGACCATCATGGAACAGCTGGTTAGGGATCCAAATGCCCCTAGTGTACCAGGGGCTCCACGCCATCGGTTTATTTTGTATTTGAAATCGAGCATTGTGCCAAAGCGGGAGTCTATCTAGCGGGCAAAGTCGGGGGTCTAGAGATTGCTCAAGGGTATTAAAGGCACCTAAAGTGTCTAAGAGCATTGGTGGATAGTGGGAGTCTGATGGGAGAGTCATACCAGGGAGATAAGTAAGAGGTATTGGTTTGCAAAGGTCCTCCTCTATATCTAGCCACACTGGTCTACTCGGTGTGAGGTCTTCCAGCCAACGAGTGCCTTGTTTGAGAAGAAAAGAATGGTGGTATTTCAGGAAATTAGGGAATCTGATACCACCATTTTCTTTATCTGCTTGTAACGTATGTTTCGCTATCCTAGGTGTCTTGTTTTGCCATAAGTATCTAGTCAGAAGACCCTCTAAATCTCTATATGTACGTCGAGGTAGGAGACATGGCAGCATTTCTAGAATGTAGTTCACTTTGGGAACAATCATCATTTTAATGGTTTCTAGGCGGCCCCACCAAGTAAGTGTTAGAGGAGTCCAGCGTTGAGTAAGCGCCCGGACCTTAGAGGTTAAGTCTTTGGCATTAAAGGTGATGGTGTCTTCCAAAGGAGAGCAGTAGTGCACTCCAAGGTATTTGACCATGCGAGGTTGCCATAAAAAGGGAAAGGATTGCATATCTGCCTGATGGATCAGAGGATTTAGTGGGAAGGCTACCGATTTGGTCCAATTTATCTTATAGCCCGAGAGTTGTGAATATTTACCAATTTGTTCTAGGACAGCCGGCACTGAGTCTAGGGAGACAAAGAGCATAAGGTCATCAGCATATGCTGAAATTTTGATTTCCCTATGAGAGAAGGGAACTCCATGAATATCCTTGGATTGCCGGATTAGTAAAGCTAAGGGTTCGAGTGCGAGATCGAAGAGAAGTGGAGACAGTGGGCATCCCTGGCGAGTACCGCGTTGCAGGGGAAATGGCTGAGACTTTAAAGCATTAGCACAGATACTAGCTGTAGGCTGTGCATACATGATTCGGAGACAACGGAGAAAGCCTTCTCCGAAGCCGTACCAGCGGAGAGTTGCAAATAAGAAGGGCCATTCTAAGCGGTCGAAGGCCCTCTCAGCATCAAGTGAGAGGCCAACCAATGGTCGATCAAGATTAACTGCGGCAGTCAGTACATGACATAGAGTCCTAGCATTATCAGCAGTTGATCTACCAGGAATGAAACCGCATTGATCTGGGTGTATTAGAGTAGACATCTTGTCGGAGAGCCGGGTGGAGAGAATGGTGGCAAATATTTTATAGTCTGCGTTTAGTAGGGAAATTGGACGATAATTAGCTGTTAATTGCGGATCTCTCCCCTCTTTCTCAAAAACTACTACATTTGCCATTGAGAAGGATCCAGGAGGAGATCCCTCCTCGGCCAGAGCAGAAAAATAAAGTTTCAAAAACGGAGCTAAGTCAGCGCTAAAAGTTTTGTAGAATTCAGCTGGGAGACCGTCCGGGCCTGCGGCTCGACCTGTGGCACATCTCTTGAGTGCCGACTGAATTTCTGATAAAGTGAATGGTTTGTCCATGGCCTCTCTATCTTCGTCAGATAGGGTCGGCCGTTGTACCCCTGATAGTAGTCGTTCAAATGCTTCTGGCTCGAAGTCGCATTCAGATTGATAAAGCCGAGTATAAAAATCACGAAAGAGTTCTAATATTTCTGTATCTTTAGTGACCAAGCTCCCCCCCGACGGATTGCGGAGAGCGGTAACGCGCTTGGCTTCTTTTTGACCTTTCAGAGCATTGGCTAACAATTTGCCAGCACGGTTATTTTCCCGATAGTACATCCCTTGTTGTGATTCAATATTTTTAGCAGCAGCGGTATATAAAAGCTGATTGTATTGAAAGTGAAGGCGTTGTAAGCGAAGTAAAATACATGGGTCAGTACGGGACGTGAGGAGACGCTCTCCAGCTTGTATCTGTTGTTCTAGAATCAGTA
This sequence comes from Ichthyophis bannanicus, assembly GCA_033557465.1. Classification (NCBI taxonomy): domain Eukaryota; kingdom Metazoa; phylum Chordata; class Amphibia; order Gymnophiona; family Ichthyophiidae; genus Ichthyophis; species Ichthyophis bannanicus. The sequence continues at coordinate 1,475,195,179 of CM066032.1, forward strand.
AATGTTGCTTTCTTTGTTTCCCCTGTCGAATTTGATAGCTAGTTATAGTTGCACGGATAGACGCCTTGAAACCCTCCCACCAAGCCCAGCTCGCAGTGTCATGGGGTGAATTAAAATGAAAGTAATCTTGGATAGCGCCCGTTATGTCAACCTGAAAATCTTTGTGGTCTAGTAGGGATCTATCAAAAAACCAAGCACGGGGATGTTCACCTTGCGTAGTGACATGTAATGAGAAAGATATGGCAGCATGATCTGAAATATGGAGAGGATGAATCCTAGCCGTGTCCACTTGGGATATCAGTGCTTTGGAGATAAGAAAAAAATCTATTCTAGATTGTGAGTGATGGGGGGCTGAGAAAAAGGTGAACTCTAAGTCGGAGGGGTGAAGCAGCCTCCATATATCTACTAACGCAAGATCTTTCATCAGAGCTGTAAGGGTATCAAGACTCTTGGGTGGACCACTCGTTCTAGGCGGCAGTCTATCTATCAAAGGATCAAGTACTTGGTTGAAATCGCCGCCAAGTATTAATGGAGTATTGGCAGAGGCCTGTGCCAGCTGCGCAATACTTGCATAGTAAGCAGGGTTATCCACATTCGGAGCATAAATACAAATACACGTAAATTCACTATCTCCAACCTTAAGGTGTGCTCGGGCCCATCTACCCTCCTTATCAGAGCTAGTATCCATTACAGTAGCTTGCAAAGACTTCTTAACCAAGATGGCTACCCCACACCGTTTGGAAACGGCGGGAGAGTAGGCAGCCACCATGTAAGGCTTAGCATTAAGTTTCAGTGTTTCAACGGAGTTTAAATGTGTTTCCTGAAGAAACACTAAATCAGCATGCTCATGATTAAGATAGCTAAGGATTTTCTTTCTTTTGATTGGACTATTGATGCCTTTTACGTTCAGTGATAAGATCTTACATAAGGCCATTCAGAAGGGTTAAAAATTCTGAGAAAGAATATGATAACGCACATAATTTCACAATGTCCCTCATATTAACTGTATATGGCTGTACACATGACATGATAGAAAATAAGCTAGTGAAAAACAATGAAGCGCCCCATATAAAAAAATAAGCACCGAAGTGCTTTAGAGAAGAAGCAGAACCCCAGAAATTACTGGCGACCATATGTCTGCGGGGAGAAACCCCAGAGAAGGCCTAGATTGAAACATATAACCTGTATAGCTGTGCATGTTCCGAATCCTACCGAGGTGCACATCATGGAGGGACAGGAGACCAAGAAGGTGATATATAGAAAGAAAGAAAAGTCCAGGCAGTCTCTGTTCCAAGCTGTGATCACCGCGTCGGGCCATTCAAAATGGCGGGCAGATCCGGCGGAGTACAGATCCAAGTTGTTGGATTAGCGCATCTGGTCTGCTTCTTTGGAATCCAAAAATGTTGCTAGTAGATCGGGATCTTCGAAGGTTCTAGTTTGGTTATGGAGAGTCACTCTGAGCTTCGCTGGATACAATAGGCCAAAGCGAGCCTGTAGCTGTTGAAGTCTAGGGCGAAAAGCAAGGAGTCTCTTCCGACGGTCAACTGTGGGCTTTGCCAAGTCAGGGAAGAAGGAGACTTTATGACTTTCAAACTCCAGATGATGATTCGCCCGGGCAGCATTTAGAATTTGCTCAACTTGCTGATATCTCAGTAATCGAAAGATGATAGGCCGGGGGGTCGTCCGATTGAGCGCCATGTTGGTAGGAACATGATGTGCTCGGTCGTCGATTTCCAGATCTCTGTGAAAAGTGATCTTCAGCAAGGAGGGAAGAGTTTTGACCAGGAATTCTCTTACATCTCCTGCTTCCGCCCCCTCCGGTACTCCAATGAGCCTTACATTGTTGCGACGGGCTCGATTATTGCTATCCTCTAACTCTTTTTGAAGATTCTGTATCTGACGCTCAGCCTTGTCCAGTTTCACCAAGCGCACCGCGTGCGAGTCGAGGACCCCTGCCATGTTGTCCTGCCGTAATGAAAGACCTTCAAGCCGGTCCTGAAGCATACCGAAATCTTCTCGCATGGCTCGGAGCGCTTCTCCGTTGGACTGTACCAGTTCCTTCACACCGCGTATTTCCTCCAAGATCTCCTGTTGCATTTCGGGGTTTTCCCGAAGTGGAGCAATCTTTTGTGGGGAAGACAACTCTGTTTTGGAGCGTTTTCCGTGTGAAGAAGAAGGAGACCCGAAGTCTAAGCGCGCTGGTTTGTGGGCCGCCATCCCCCCCGAGGCACCCCGGTAAGTTCGGAGCAAAATATTAAGTTTATGTAGGTATTAAGTCAGGATTCTGGGGGGCGGAGCCTGATGTCCAGCGGGATAGACGCTTTGCGTTGAAGCTCCCGAGAGGCCTACTCAGAATCCTGAATTAATACCTGCATAAATTTCATTTTTTTGCTCTGAACTTACCGGGGTGCCTCGGGGGGAACGGCGGGCCACAAACCAGTGCGACTGGACCTCGGGTCTCCCTCTTCTTCACACGGAAAACGCTCCAAAACAGAGTTCTTCCCCACAAAAGATGGCCCCACTTTGGGAAAACCCCGCAACGCCACAGGGGATCTTGGAGGAGATACGCGGTGTGAAGGAGCTGGTACAATCCAACGGAGCGGCGCTCCGAACCATGCGTGAAGACTTTGGCACACTTCAGAACCGGCTTGAAAGTCTCCCACTACGACAGGACAACATGGCGGAGGTCCTTGACTCGCACGCGGTGCACTTGGTGAAATTGGGCAAGGCTGCGCGTATGATACAGAATTTTCAAAAAGAGCTGGAGGATAGCAATGATCGAGCTGGTTGCAACCATATGGGGCTCATTGGAGTACCGGAGGATGTGAGAGCAGGAGACATGCGAGAATTCTTGGTCAAAACTCTCCCCCCCTTGTTAAAGATTATTATTTACAGAGATCTGGAGACTGACCGAGCGCATCGTGTTCGTGTTCCTGCTCATATGGCGCTCAATCGGACGACCCCTCGGGCTCTCAATTTTCGATTATTGCGATACCAGTGAGTAGAGCAAATTCGCACTGCTGCCCGGGCGAACTATCATCTTGAATTTGAAAGTCATAAAGTTTCTTTTCCCCTGACGTGGCAAAGTCCACAGTTGACCGACGGAGGAGACTCCTTGCTTTTCGCCCTGGACTTCAATAACTACAGGCTCACTTTGGCCTAATATATCCAGTGAAGCTCAGAGTGACTCTCCATAACCCAGCCATAACATTCGAAGATCCCGATCTACTAGCAATGTTTTCGGACTCCAAATAACGCAGATCAGATGCGCTAATCCAATAACTATGATTCAACAATTTTGATCTGTAATTCGCCGGATTTGCCCGCCATCTTGAACGGCCCGACGCGGTGATCCCAGCCTGGAATAGAGACTGCCTGGACTTTTCTTTCTATCTATAATTTGCTTGGCCTTCTATCCCTCCATGATGTGCACCTCGGTGGGATTCGAAACATGCATAGTTTTACAGGTTATATGTTTTAGCTTGGGCCCTCTCTGGAGTTTCTCCCCGCAGACATTAGGTCGCCAGTAATTTCTGGGGTTTTGCTTCTTCTCTAGTGCACCTCGGTGCTTATTTTTTTCTATGGGGCGTTTCCATGATTTTCATTAACCCATTGATTATTATGTTAAGTGCACAGTCATACATAGTTAAGATGAGGGACATTGGGAAACTGTGTGCATTATTGTGTTCTTTCTCAGAATTTATAATCTTTCTTGATGGCCTTGTGTCAGTTCTTCTCATAAAACGTAAATGGCATTAATAGTCCAATCAAAAGAAAGAAAATCCTTAGCTATCTTAATCATGAGCATGTTAATTTAATGTTTCTTCAGGAAATGCATTTAAATTCCGCTGCGGCATTGAAACTTAATACCACGCCTAATATGGCGACTGCCTTCTCTTCCGCTGTTTCCCAGCGGTGTGGGGTAGCCATTTTGGTTAAGAAGTCTCTGCAAGCTATTGTAATGGATGTTAGCTTTGATAAGGAGGGTGGATGGGCCCGTGCACACCTTCAGGTTGAGACTGTAATTTACGTGTATTGGTATTTATGCTCCGAATGTGGATAATCCTGTTTATTATGCAAGTATTATGCAGTTAGCACATAATGCTCGGCGGCGATTTCAACTAAGTACTTGAGCCCTTGACAGCTTGGCTGCCGCCCAGAACGAGTGGTCCACCCAAGAGTCTTGATTCTTTTACTGCTTTGATAACAGCTTTTGCGCTAGAAGATATATGGAGGCTGCTTCTCCCCTCACTCCCATTATTCACCAATGCGCTCAGACAGCACAGAAATTCTGGGAGCGGGAGTTGCATGTAACTTTGACCCCGGAGCATGGGAGCCCAGCCTGGAGCAGGTTGACATGGATCTCTCGATCTCCCTCACTTACTCAGACACTTTTTCTTTTAATCCACCGAAGTTTCTATACTTCTGATAGGTTAGTCAAATGACCGCTACCCAGAGCAACAGATTTTGGATATGCCACACAGCCATTCACATACTAACTTATATTATGTTTGAATGCCCGGTACTACAATATTACTGGAACCTACTGGGGGAAAAATAGGTCCCCTCTTAATTTCAATGAATGGTGGCATCCTGTCAGTCTATACAGTAAATATGAATAAATACCTCATCTGTTGGTTTCTCCGTTCAGACCCTCTATCATTTGTCTGAATGGAGGATACTCCATGATTATGTTTGAAATGCTAAAATGCTAAATGCTCCCATCTGACTGTTTACATCTATTTCACCTGATCAGTCTATATTGCTGATACTCTTTTGTTTGTTTGGATGTACATATGTATACGCCTCTTTGATGATACTCCTCAGTTCCAGAGAAGAAGCTTAGGGGTGGGGGGTAATTGGGGTTGCTTTCCTTATGTGTATATTTGTATTTGTCTCCTTTGGTTTGTTGTTTCGTTTGCTTGTTGTAAAATGAAAATAAAAGTTTCAAAAAAAAAAGTCAGGATTCTGAGTAGGCCTCTCTGGAGCTTCAGCGCGAAGCGTCTAACCCGCTGGACATCAGGCTCCGCCCCCCCAAGGAGGATAGTGAGTTTTGAGCAAAGTACAGAATGGTTGGTGAGAGCTCTTTCATGGACATTTTGATCCAGGAGAAGGGGCAGGGGTCAAGAAGAGAAATGGTGCAGATGAGGTTTGTGATGATGTCTTCAACTTGGGCTAGTGAGAGTGGGCTGAAGGAGGACCAGGTATGGTTGCTTGTGTCATTGGTGGTATTTGTGGTGACCCAGGCATGTTGGAAGGTGGAGGATTGCTTGGACTGGAGAAATTGTGCCATGACCACTGGGGAAAGGGTGGTGTCCAAGTAGGTTGCGGTAGGGTCTTTCAGAAGCTGTAATGCAATATTGAGGGTTTATTGAGGTAGGATATGATCAGGTTGGTGTGGTTAGCTTTCCTAAAGTCTAGGACCCTCACTTTTGAATGGACTATATCAGCCCTTTCCCTAAAACTGAACCACACCATCTGAACCACCCACTATAACACCCACTATAACATCAGAAATACGCTCCCCATTCATAAGCACTGGGTCAAGTATGCTTCCCTCACGAGTTGGTTCTGTTACTAGTTGCTGGAATAAGTCTCCCTGAAAAGAATCCAGGATCTCCTTACTTCTAGAAGACACTGTGGCAGAGATGTTCTAATCAATATCTGCCATATTCAAATCACTATCAGCAGCACTTCTCCTTCCATAGCATTATTAAGAATGTCTTCAATTAAATCTCTGTCTACTTCTTCTGCCTGCGAAAGAGTTTATATACAATACCAATGCAAATAAATGTACCATTCCCTCTTTCCAGTTTAACCCTCAGTACTTCTCCCTTCTCTCATAAGCTCTGCCTATCCCTCAGGACCTACCTAAGCCGAGATCGCGTTGCACCCACCCAACTACCAGGAATGTCTGCGGAAGAGTCCTGCACAACTTCAAACTGCTTAGCAGGAGCACTGCTTATTCCGTTATTATTATTAGGATTTATCTTAGACCTTTTTTAGTACTAATTCCAAGGTAAGTTACAATCAAACATGGTTGTAAATTTGTGAAAGAGCATTTGTGCACTACTTGGAATTATTGTAGGACCCTATTTTATGTAAGTATCTATGGGGTATGTTTACTAAACTGCGCTCATGTGTGTGGCGCACATTAGCGTGCGCTAAGGTACCTTAGCGCATGCTAATGATGCGTATTTGTGCCCCGCACACGTGCGCGCCGCACTAAAGTGCCCGTTCATGTGCGCGGCGCGCTGATGTGCAATAGAGGCGTGGAAAGGCTCCAGGAGGGCGGAGGAAGGCTCCCCATGGGCGGAGATAAGGGTTCAATGGGTGGAGAGTGGGAGGGGAGAGGCTCCCCGCACACGAGCGGGGCTGAAATTCAAGCCAAAAAATACCGCGAGTGAAAACCTTGCGGTAGAGCCGATTTAAAGAGAAGAGAAACCATTTCTGTCAGCAATGTACAGCAAAACCAGGGAAACCTACAAACAGTGATAAGTGTGATACATGTGCACGGTACAAAAGTGCAAATAAACATTGAAAATGACCCCAACAAAATCTAAAAAAATTATAATCAAGCTGGGCAATAGTTATAGTAATGGGAAACATCAAAAAACACTCCCAAGAAAGCCGCAAAAAATAAATATGAATTTTAGAAGGGTCTACGCTCCGTCCACATACATGGTGAATGATCCCACAGTGAAATAGCACTGATCAGGGTTTCCCTCTCCATTGGACAGGTTACCTAATGCATGCACATTTCCACAACAGCAGGGCGGGCAGGTCGGAATGGGCAATTGGACAGATGCTGGAAAAGGGGATACAGAGGGCTGCAGGCGGCACATGCTGTGGTGCAGCTGGGGCACAGTGCGGACTAGGCAGATGCCTAGATGGCACCTAGGAATGCTAAAACTGAACAGCAGCCAGACAGCAACTGATGAGGGCCCAACATGGGCACGAGAGTGTTTATCACAGTGTCACAGGGGATAGTACCCAGCAGGTACCCCCAAGGGCACAGAACATTGGCAGGCAGTGATTGGGGGACGTGTGGACAAATTTGCAGGCACCCCTACCCCAGAACCCGCACCATAGGCAGCCGCCTACCCACACACAGGATGGCCTGAGACTGCGTACCACCAGTACCAACAGCAGAAGGGCATGTCAGCAGGGTGGCACAGGGGTACTGGAGGTGGAGGGGGGCAGTGGCAGCTGCCCAGAGCAGACCATGGCCTAGCCCTGTGTAGGTGGGTGCAATGCACTACAACAGACAGGCCCTGCTGGACAAACAGTCATGGTATCATCAGGGAATGCACTGTATCTGTGGCAACACAGTGGTGCAGTGCACACAACCAGCATGTTTGGAGACAGAAGGTCACAGGTTCAAGCTCCAGCTGGGGCTCCTGCCAATCCAGTCCCCATATTTTACCCACAACTAACTAGTGATAGTAAAGACGAACCTTTATTGCAGAGAACATAAGCATGGCTCAAACACCTCTATTTTACCCTACAGAGCACAGACACTTGAAACATGCACATTACCTAGAGCAGATTCCCCCAAATGCAGTCCTGGAGGGCCACAAAACCTTCAGGGTTTATGCTGTCTCCAATCTAAGGATGGAGAGGTACTGGTGGTGGAGGTGGCAGCAGCTGGTGGCCACAGCAGACCATGGCCTAGCCCTGTCCAGGTGGGTGCCGTGTACTGCAACACAGGCCCTGTCGGATGTACAGTCATGGACTCCCCAGGGAAAACAGCATATCTGTGGTAACACGGTGGTGCAGTGCACACAGACAGTGTATGCAAGAACCGAAAGTCACAGGTTCAAAGTCCAGCTGGGGCTACTGCCAATCCAATACACACATTTTTCCCACAACTAAACCGTGATAGTAAGGACAAACCTTTATTGCAGAGAACATACGCATGGTTAATACGCCTATATTTTAACCTACAGAGCCCAGACACCATAAACAGGCACATTACCTAGAGCAGAGTCTCCCAAATGCAGTCCTGGAGGGCCAAACACCATTCAGGTTCCATGCTGCCCCTAATAAAGATGCCTGTGCTGCATATCTATGCACCACCCCCATGGAATGCAGATGTATCTCATGCATATTCATGAGAGACAGCATGAAAACCCGAACAGTGTTTGGCACACCAGGACTGGAGTTGGGAACCTCTGCCGTAAAGCAGCAGCCAACAAGGGCAGACACACCCACACCCACACCCACAGGCCCCCTTAGCCAATGCCTCCTGGAGAGGCAGGACATTGGGCCCTGCGTGCATCTCCCAATACTAGCACTTGCATACCTTAGCAATGCCACCCTACACCTGGGTATACGGTACACAGCTATCAAACGTTTCCTATGATTACTGGCAGATAACAATTCCTACGTTAAGCACAGTTTGCTCATTGAGCTCCATCATAACAATCTTTCTGATGTCTGTGGTGTGTGCTGCAGGTCTGGTCTCTGACAGTGTTTACCACCCTGGGGAGTGACCCCCAACAGTATTGCGTACCATATCCATGCCTGTACTGTGCCCAGGACTGATGTGGTGGCCAGGGCTGCTAAACTCCTCTATAGTAGCACAATGCTGGCATAGGTGTGGGGGTGTTTGTCTGTCTATCCAGTGTGTGGTGGCTGCAAGCACCCTCCACAGCCCACATTGCCAGCACTGTTGCCAGTATTGGCCTGCCAATGTGCATAATGAGGAGCAAGGTACCATGGGTATAGCCCGGACAGGGTGGCCTGGCCAGGATGCATCTGCACAGGGCATAGGACACTGGCTGGGACATTTTAGTGCCTGGCCACCACCTACACAGACAGGGTGGCCTCAGCATGTCCTGCTGGGAGATCACTCTCACCCTGACTGTGCAGTGACCACAGCATGGCTAGGCACCCCCATAGTGCTATATAGTATTTTTTTCATCTGATTTTTATGGTTTTCCTTTTGGAGCCCAGTCACTGACTTATCTGCTTGTTGTGTATGCTGACATCCCAGTTTTGGGTACATGCATTTCCACCAGGGACATGCACTATGGACTAGCTAGCAGATGGTTTGCAGATGGTATGCGTCTTGGAGCGCCTTGCAGGGTGCAGCGGCTGAAGGCTTGTTGCAGGAGAATATCAGATAGTAGTGGGGTGCAGCTTAGCATATCCAGGCATAATGTCTGTCTGCTATTGTGTTATGGATGTTTACAGAGCTGTATTGAGTGCCCTGTAGGGTGTCTTTTCCCCAGCAGGACCGGGGTTGATGGTCCCCTCTACTGCCACCATTGCAGGGAAGTAGAATGTGCATCTGTTGATGGGAGACCCTGTTTTCCACCCTCAGCCCTGGAGGAGGAGAGTGGTGGTACATGATCCTCCTAGGGGCTACACCTGACTGAGACAGACAGATATATCCAAGGTTCTTCTGCAGAAACTACCTATCTCACACATTAGCACTGCTGGGGACCTGCAGCATAGCCTATTTCTGTTATGGAAGGTGCTGTGGACCTGGTGCTAGGCGCCCCACCGCACACTCAGGGTGAGCACAGTACCCGCACAATGTGACGGTGTGTAGCTACTCTGTGCCAGTAACACACACAGTCAGTACCCCCTACCAGGCCGAGGTGCTGTGGGGGTGGACATGGTCAGTTCCCCCTACCAGGCCGAGGTGCTGTGGGGGTGCATACCCCATCTTGTGTTCATCTGTGGACAGCTGATTTGCATGTGCAGTGCATCATGGGTATGGGTGGCCTAACCCTATCCTGGTGACCACAGCAGACTGTCTGTGTGGTGACATGCAGTCCCTCTACAGCCAGCCAGGGGCTTCTTAGCAGTTGTTGAGCTGTAGCCTACTGGTTACTTCACTGCCTGTAGAGCCAGAGGTCATGGGTTTAAACCCACAGTGGGGTTATTTGATAGGGATGCCCAAAGCATTATCTATTTTTAATGTACATTATTGTTGCCAGCAAAAACACTCTCTGCGTACTAGTACCCATAAGGTGCCTCAGAGGGCGCTTTATAGGGCGCCCTATAGGGAAACTTATGGTTACCGTCCATATAAGGTACACTATACGTTATCCTGTGGAGCGACTTATAGGGTGCCCTATAGGGGACATTTTAGGGTGCCATGGCGGACAGTGCACTTTATAATGTGCCCTATGGAGTGCCTTATAGTGTGCCTTATGCGGCACCTTCAGTTACGGCACGTGAGGGCGTGTTTGCTGGCAGCAATTAATAAAATACAAATGAAGTGCTGCAGGAAACAATACGTACATTGCAAAGCTGATGCCTCAGCCAGCCTTACGTATTAGGCACACTGGGGAGCAAACTCATGACCCCTGTATCAGCAGTCAGTGCCTTAACCATTCTGCTACACTGCTGTTCCTTCTTGCATGTCAGCGCACCTACTTCAGATTTCCATGCGTTTAACTTCACAGTGCTGCCATCAAACACAGTGCTATGACCTTGCTGTGCCTCATAGGGCACCCTATGGCGCCCTATAGGCCACCCTTTCAGAAACATTGTAGGGTGCCGTGGCGGACAGTGCACTTTAAAATGTGCCCTCTGGGGTACCCTATGAGGCGCCTTATGCAGCACCTTATGTAACAATATATGTTACAATACTTTTACAATACTTTGAGGGTGTGTTTGCTGGCAGCACTAATTAAAATAAAAATAAAATGCCCCTTACAGCACTATTACCTATAACAGGAAATGCCTCAGCCAGCCTTCTTCATTGGGCACAGTGGGGGATTGAACCCATGATTCCTGCACCACTGGTTAGTGCAGGGGTATCCAAACCTGTCCTGGAGGGCTGCAATCCTGGCAGGCTTTTGGGATAGCCCTAATGAATATGCATGATATATATATATGCATTAGAGATATCCTGCCAACCTGACTGGTTTGTGGCCCTCCAGGACTGAATTTGGAGACCCCTGCTTTACACCTCTGTCATTTAAGATTGTGAGTGGGCAAGGTACAGATGTCCTAGACATGGAGGAGGAGTGGAGGAGTGGCCTAGTGGTTGGGGCAAAGTACTTCAGGCCAGAAGGTCAGGGGTTCAAATCCCACTAGAGGACAGCAACCTTGGACCAGAAGGACTGGGGTTTCTAGTCCCACAGGTGCTCCTTGTGGTCTTGGGCAAGCCACTTAACCCTCCATAGCCCATGTTCCCTGTAAAATAGTTATCTCCAAGTTATAATGCCCTGTTCAATGTAATTTCAGTTTGTTCAATATAAACCACACTGATGCAGAATAGCGCAGTATATAAGAGAATGTAAATAAATAAATCAAAAGGGTAGATAGACTTTGTCACATTCCTCCTCACCTCTCACCACCACCAAAATGTGGTCTATTAGACAACTTTTTGGTGGTGGTGGGAATCGAGAAGGAATGTGAGAAATTCTATCTACCCTTTTGATGTCTAGGACATCTGTACCTTGCCCACTCACTATCTTAAATGACAGAGGTGTACGGCAGGGGTCTCCAAATCCAGTCCTGTAGGGCCACAAACCAGTCAGGTTGGCAGGATCTCTCTAATGCATATATATCTCATACATATTCATTGTGGCTATCCCAAAAACCTGCCAGGATTGCGGCCCTCCAGGACAGGTTTGGACACCCCTGGGTTAGTGTCTTAACCTTTGCACTGTGGCTCTGTTCCTGTGCTTGCACATCAGCGTGCCACTTATGCTTCCCGCGCAAGTTTCTCATGCGCTAATGTGCACGGCGCACATGAGCACAGTGCACATTAGCGCATGATTAATCCAGGTTTTGCTTTTTTCTGACTGAAACGCCCACTCCTTATATGGTATCCCGCACAATAGCGCGGCACCTAACGGGGTTTTAGTAAACATACCCCCTTTATAAAATAACACTCTTATTGAAGTCATCAAAATATAACATTTGCAAACCGTATTTAAGGGCCATCAAATAGATTTTAGAAAGCATAATGGAGAAATATTCCCATATCTCTCATGCAGATATCCTCCCTGATCCAACATAAATGGTAATAGTCTATTCAAATAAATGAGAAGATTGATTTCAAAGAACATTTTACCTACCTACTTTTATAACTGCAGTTCCATTTGATTGAATTATCACCAAGCTTCATGAAACCATTCATTCAATCTTCCACAAAACTCCACTCTGACATGATACATCATTTTTAAAAGTCAACACTTCAGCATCAGGAATTTACTCCCATAAACTTGCTTGCATGTGGAAATAGAAAAATGGCACCAGCATTAAAACTAAAATCACATGACATAGGTAAACGATCAGGAGATCATAGCAATGAAGTTCACTCAACAACAATATTCAATGCATACTCCCGGGTCCCTGTGTATACAATGCATGCATTTAAAAAGTACAAATGTAGCAGGATTCTTCTGCACATATGTTGGTGTGCATTTAGTTTGCTTAGACACCTAAAATATTTTTGTGCATGTATATTCCTACAAATTAATGCATGTAAAATCAATTTGTGCACACAAAAAGTATTTTGCTTACTGTGGAACCTGTTTACCGAAGTGTGATAAATGTTTGCCATTAGCATGTGCTAATGTCAAAATTTACCATCTGTAAGCCAGAAATAAGCCATGCTAATGCTTTTGGCCAAAATGTTTGCTTCAAGGAGGTGGGATCATGGTCGCAATAACTTAACACCTACGGCATTGGTTCTCAACCATGTCCTCAGGGCACATCCAGCCAGTCAGATTTTCAGGATGCCTACGATGAAATTGAATGAGAGAGATTTGCATGCATTGTTTCTATTGTATGTGAATCTATCTCATACATATTCATTAATGGAATCCTGAAAACCCAACTGATTAGGTGTGCCCTGAGGCCCAAGTTGGGAAGCACTGCCCTATGGTATGTGAAAGGTACCCTTTGTCTTATGTATAACAGTTTATGATGTGGCAGTGTTTCCTACCTTTGTCTTTCATCCTTCAATAAAAAGAGAGCTGTTCTTTGAACATGCATTTGTGCAATGAGAAGGGCCAAGAGCAGGTTGGGAGGGCCCTCACATGCCAGCTAGCCAGCCTGCAAGCAATCATTCTACAGATGCCTTGAGCTGTCTCAGCACAAGTGCATACTTCTGCAGTGAAAACCATGATTTGCTGCTGGGGATGGAGATTTCCAACTACTCCTAGTTGTTTAGCTAGAGAACCTCAAGATGTCAGCAACTTCTAAGAAATAAATTTGGAAGACTATAGCAAGATCTTTGGACAGTCTGGGAGTCATCAAGCACTTGCACCAGTACCAATACATGACAGGGCAGCAGAAGACAAGAGCTACAAGCAGTGAGGGAGGGTAAGGACAGCATAGAAACAGAAACATGATGGCAGAAAACGACCAAATGGCCTAGCTAGTCTGCCCTTCCATATCAACCACTACAACAATCCCTTTTGTCCTTTAGAGATCCTCTGTATTTGTCCCATGCCTTTTTTAAATTCAGATACTTTCCTCATCTCTACCACCTCCACTGAGAGACTATTCCATGGATTTACCACTCTTTCCATAAAAAAATCCCAATATATGACTCCTGAGTCTATCCCCTTTCACCCTCATCCTATGTCCCCCTCGTAGCAGAGCTTACTTTCTCCTCCTGTGCATTATGCCATAGAGGTATTTAAACATCTCAATCATATCACCTCTATCCCGCCTTTCCTCTAAAGTCTACATATTAAGATCTTTAAGTCTGTCCTCATATGCTTTATTATGAAAACCACTAACCATTTTAGTAGCCACCCTCTGTATCATCTCCAACCTGTTTATATCATTTTTAAGGTGCGGTCTCCAGAAATGCATACAATACTCCAAATGAGGTTGCACCAAAGACTTATACAGAGACATTATCACCTCCTTTTTTCTGCTGGCTATTCCTCTCCCTATGCACCCAAGCATCTTTCTAGCTTTTTCCGTTGCCTTTTTTACCTGTTTAGTTATTTTAAGATCATCAGACACAATCACGCCTAGGTCCTGCTCTTCTTTTGGGGACAGAAGTACTTCACCCCCTTATACTATCACTCCCTTGGATTGCTGCAGCCCAAATACATGACCTTGCATTTTTTAACATTAAATCTCAGCTGCTAAATTCTAGACCATTCTTCAAGCTTAGCTAGATCCCTCCTCATGCTATCTACACCTTCCTAAGTGTCTACTCTATTGCAGATTTTGGTATCATCTGCAAAGAGGCAAACCTTATCCAATAGCCCTCCGTAATACTACTAATAAAGATGTTAAAAGAAATTGGACCAAGGACAAATTCCTGGGGCACACCACTGGTAACCTTCTTCTCCTCAGAGTGAACTTCATTTACCTGTACCCTTTGTCACCTCCCACTCGACCGATTTCTAACCCAAGCAGTAAATTTAGGGTCCATCCCTAGGGTGCTCAGTTTGTTTATAAGCCATCTATGTGGAACGGTGCCAAAGGCTTTACTGAAATCTAAATACACAACATCTAGGGATCTCCTTCAGTCTGACTCCTTGGTCACCCAGTCAAAGAAATCAACCAGATTTGTCTGACAAGAACTGGCTCTGGTGAATCCATGCTGCCTCGAATCTGGTAATCCATTGGACTCCAGAAACTTCACTATTTTCTCTTTCAGCAGTGCTTCCAATAATTTACTCACAACTGAGGTTAAACTAACTGGCCTGTAGTTTTCAACCACATCTTTACTTCTATTTATTTATTATTTCTTATATACTGCCTTTCATGATATTAAGGTGGTTTATATTGAGCAAACTGAAATTACATTGAACAAGGCATTACAACTTGGAGATAACTATTTTACAGGGAACATGGGCAATGGAGGGTTAAGTAGCTTACCCAAGACCACAAGGAGCACCTGTGGGACTAGAAACCCCAGTCCTTCCAGCCCAAGGTTGCTGTCCTCTAGTGGAATTTGAACCCCCAAACTTCCGACCTGAGGTACCATGCCCCAACCACTAGGCCACTCCTCCACTTTTGTATAAAGGGACCACATGTGCCTCTCTCCAGTCCTCTGGCACCACTCCCAACTCCAATGAGGCATTGAAAAGGTCAGTCAGTGGAGCTGCTAGAATGTCCCCAAGTTCCCTCAGTATTCTCCGGTGTATCCCATCCGGTCCCATCAGTTTGTCTACTTTAAGTTTAGCTAACTTCTCACAAACACAGTCTTCTGAAAATTGTTCAAGATGTCCCTCCCTTCTGTTCTTGTTTGTGGGCATTTTCTGAGGTCCTGATCCTGGTTCTTCATCTGTGAACACGAAACAGAAATATTTGTTAAGCAATTCCGCTTTATCCTCATCAGCTTCTACATATTCTTCCCCTTCATCCTTTAGTCTGACAATACCACTTTTGCCCTTCCACTTCTCACTACCATATCTGAAAAAATGTTTTATCCCCCCATTTTATTGCGCTGGCTGTTCCCTCCTCTTTTTGAATTTTTGCTTTCCTGACTACTTTGCTAGCTTCTCTAAGTTTTTCCAGATATAGATGCCTGTCTTCATCTCTCTGTGATCTCTTGTATTTCATGAAAGCCTCTCTCTTTTTCTTTACCTTTTCAGCTACTTCTTTCGAAAACCATAGCGGTTTCCTTTTCTTTTTACCTTTATTTACCATTTTAACAAAAAAGAGTTGGTTGCCCACTGTTTTTCTACATTCCCCAGCTGTTCCAATCCCGCTAATGACTCCCTGAGGTATTGGCCCATCTTGGCAAAGTTAGTTTTCTGAAAGTCTAAGACCCTCTCTTTTGAATGGATTTTAACAGCCCTAGTTCTAATACTGACCCACACCATCTGGTGATCACTGGATGCAAAATGGTCCCCACTATAACATCAGAAACACTTTCACCATTGGTAAGCACCAAGTCCAGTATGGCCCCTTCACGTGTGGTTTCTGTTACCAGTTGCCTGATTCTCCCCTGTAGAGAATCCAGTATTTCCTTACTTCTAGATGATACTGCAGCAGAGATGTGCCAATAAACACCTGGCATATTGAAATCCCCTATCAGTAGCACTTCCCCATTCCTAGCAATGCTGCATATCTTTTCAATTAGCTTTCCATCCACCTGTTCTCCTGGTGAGGGAGGTCTTTATATCATGCTAATGCAAATATATTTCTCTTTCCCTCTTTCTAGTTTAACCCATAGTGTCTCCTCTCTCCATTTTAAGCCCTGTAGTTCCATAGTTTTAATATTATTTTTTTACATATTGTGTCACTCCTTCCTCCCCTTCCTACCCTGTCCTTTCTGAATAAAGTATAGCCTGGTATACATTAGATACATCCCATTTGTGGTTATCCACGAACCACATCTCTGTTACTGTCACTAAATCCAAGTTAGTCTCTCCCATTAAAGCCTCAACATCTGGGATCTTATTTTCCATGCTCTGGGCATTTATATACATTGCTTTCCATATGTTGCCCCTTTTACCCATTTATTTATGTAATGTTTCACTTACCTAGGTGTTTCTTCACCTATCCCCAATGAATCAAGTTTAAAGCCCTCTTCAGTAGGTTAGTCAGTCTGCTACTGAAGACACGTTGACCCTTCTTGGTCAGATGGATGCCATCTCTGCTCTGCAACCCTTGGAACAGCGTCCCATGGTCCAGTAAACCAAAATGTTCTTGATGACACCATCCACACAGCCATGCATTCATCTCCAGGATGTGATCTTCTCTGCCTTGGCCTTTACCCTTAACAGGGAGGATTGAAAAGAACACCACTTGCACCCCATCTGCTTCACCTTTTGTCTCAAAGCCATGAAGTCACTTTTGATATGCTCAGAGGAATACCTGGCAGTATTATTTGTGCTGACATGGATGAGCAACATCGGGTAATAGTCAGTGGTCTTGATGAGTCTCGACAAACTCTCTGTAACATCTCAGATTTTGACACCTGGCAGACAGCATACCTCTGTGGAAATCAAGTCTGGTCAGCAGATGGATGCCTCAGTACCCCTCAAAAGAGAGTCACCAACCACCACTACCCTTTGCTTCCTTGTGGTCACTGATTCTTTGCATGCATCTCTAATTATGATATATTATCTTTAACGTCAAAAGAAATAGCATTAACTGCTGTAATGGCAGAAGACAAAGTTATTTTTGATTTTTACTCCTCATTTTATCTCAACTATATATTCTGAATGTGTTTTGTTTGGCTCTCAGGTTAACATAGCATGCAGAACATAACTTCCTCAGCATATTTTATTTTCTCCAAGCCTGGTCTTAATACTATTGTCTCGCCTTGTAATTACCAAATCATCTTCTGTAAATGAACTGATTGTTTGGAATACAATGGAAAATGAATTCTGAATAAGAAATGATTAAGAGCTCTAATTTTAACAGGTTTTATTGCACTCATGATAAACCATGTTTTCATTAAATGTGTGACTTCCTTTTGGATCCCAAGGGTAATTAATTCAAAGGAAAATTTTTATTTGCTTCCAGTCCTTTACTCAGCCAGTTCATTACAAGGATTCCTTTCCCCAAAAAATTTCTATTAGTACCAGCACCACAATCAGTTTTCAGGATAAACTTGCTTACACTTTTAGATTGCTTTGTAATCTTTGACCTACTGTGGTTCAGAAAAACATCTAAAAATATTAGATTAGTTTAACACTTTGTGTCCAAGATTTAAATGTCTCTGTCCATAACAGTACAGTAATTCTAAATTCTAGGTGGTTGACTGCAAAATATCAACCCCTGAGACCATCCTTTCAAGCAAGTGGAAAATAAAAGCACTAGTAGGACGCAAAAGAAAACAGGGACAATGTGGGCTGTCACAAAATTTAGGGTCCCTTCTCTCTGTGTGAATTTGTCCATCTCTTTCAAAAATTACTACTGTCTTTAAATCCAAAGACATGGGCATTCCAATTTTGCATTAGACTTCCAGGTCAGAAAACAGACATTGAGGTCTGTGCATGCAAAAACAATGAGAGTAATTTATTAAAGGGTTGCTGAACACTGAGCTTTTTGTCCAATATGTATAGCACAGCATAAAAAATATGTCTATTTGATGGGATACACATTAGAAGAAGCAGTTTTACAATAGCATAAATTCAAACATTGCACACTTGCAGTGTGACAAGACGGTGCGTTTCCCCTTCCTCCTCTTGGAAACTCACACATGTCTGAGAGGGAGGGTGTGAAGAGACATGACAAAGTATGTCTTGTTATGGCAGCATGAATTGTAAGTGGCATCTTTATGAATGATGCCTATATATTTATGTCTATTTTGAGAGTATATGTGTATGCATCTGTGTGTGGTACTAGAGTGGATTGCTTAAGCAAGGTGGGTGGGGATGTGTGTGTGGTACAATCCCATCCTCTCTAAGTGGCTCCTTGAACCCTTCCTTGCTCTTCTTCCACCTCTCCTCAGCATGATAAATACCAGTCTTCTTACTTGAAACTTCCCTTCTCCATGGAAACAAGCCATAGTTCGTCCCATCCTTAAAAGCCATCACTTGATCCATCAGTTCTCAAAAATTGGCGTTCTGTTTCTAATCTATGTTTCCTCTCTAAGCTACTAGAGCCCTTTGTTTTTGACCAGCTATGTGCCCACCTTCTGTCCACTCATGCTCTCCATCTGTGGCAGTCAGGCTTTCAGGAAGGCTACTATTACTACTACTACTATTAAGCACTTACATAGTGCCACACACGCAGCGCTGTACAGGCATGCATACATGAGACAGTCATACAAACAAGAGACAGTCCCTGCTCATCAGAGTCATGCTCTTCCGAGCTTACAATCTAGTTGAGACAATACAGAGTATTAGTCAATACGGTGCAAAGTACAGTGTGGTCTTTATAATTTGGTCATGAAAATTGACAGGAGGTTGAGATAAAGGAAGGAAGTCAGGATCTGAAAGCGACAGTGAAGAGGTGGGTCTTCAATCTGGATTTCAAGACGGCCAGGGAGGATGCCTCACGTACAGACACAGGCAGAATGTTCCAGGCGTGAGGTGCAGCAATATGAAAGGAACAAAGTCAGGAGTTGGCAGTGCGAGTGAAAGGCCTAGACAGAAGTGATTTGTTAGCGGAGCAAAGATCCCGAGAGGGGATGTAGGGAGAGATAAGAGATGAGAGGTACTGAGGGGCCATGGAGTGAATGAATTTATAGGACAGCAGGAGAAGTTTGAATTGGATACGGAATTGGATAGGGAGCCAGTGAAGCGATTTGAGAAGGGGAGTAATGTGGGCATGGCAAGACTGGCAGAAGATTAGTCAAGCAGCATGATTTTGTATGGATTGAAGGGGAAGGAGATGGTTCATGGGGAGACCAGCAAGGAGTAGGTTGCAGTAGTCGAGGCGAGAGGAGATCAAGGAGTGGATAAGCGTTTTGGTAGTGTGTTCAGAAAGGAAGGGGCGGATTTTGCTAATGTTGTAGAGAAAGAGGTGGCAGGTCTTGGCTACGAGCTAGATATGTGTGGAGAAGGAGAGAGAGGAATCAAAGATAACCCCCAGATTGCGGGCCGAGGGAACAGGAAGGATCGTAGAAACATCCACGGAGACTGAGAATGGGGGAAGAGGAGAGGAGGAGTTGGGGGGAAAGACAAGGAGTTCAGTCTTGGCCATGTTCAACTTCAAGCAGCGATGAGACATCCAGGCAGTGATGTCGAAAAGGCAGGCAGAAATCCTGGTCTGGATTGCTTGCGAGATATTAGGTGTAGAGAGGTAGATTTGGGAGTCATCGGCATAGAGATGGTACTGAAACCATGGGAGGAGATAAGGGTGCCAAGGGATTGGGTATAGAGAGAGAAAAGGAGGGGGCCCAAGATGGATCCTTGGGGTATGCCAAAATGGAGTGGGGTGGGAGAGGAGGAGGAGCCACCAGAGCATACCCTAAAGGAGCGATGGGAGAGGTAGGAGGAGAAGCAGGATAGTATGGAGCCCGTAAAACCAAGCTAGGAGAGGGTGGTGAGGAGAAGATTGTGGTCAACAGTGTCAAAGTCAGTGGAGAGGTCTAAGAGGATGAGGACTGAGTAGAGGCCTTTAGATTTAGCCAGGAAGAAGTCATTGGAAACTTTTGCAAGAGACGTTTCAATGGAGTGTAGGGGACGGAAACCAGATTGTAGTGGGTCCAAGAGGGCCTGGGAGGTGAGGAAGTCAAAGCAGCAGCAGTGGACTGCTCATTCCAGTAGTTTAGATATGAAGCGAAGGAGGGAGATGGGTTGGTAGTTAGAAGGACAGGTGAGATTGAGTGAGGGTTTCTTGAGGAGAGGTGTGACAACAGCATGTTTGAAGTCCACGGGGACAGTTGCAGTGGAGAGTGAAAGGTTGAGAATATGAGAGTTGGAGGGGACAACGGTGGGGGAGATGGGGTGAAGGAGATGTGTGGGGATAGGGCCAGAGGAACAGGTGGTGGGTTTGGAGGAGGAGAGAAGGAGTGTGGTTTCCTCTTCGGAGATCGTAGGGAAGGAGGAGAGGGTAGTGGAGGAAGTATGGATGGGGGAGAATTGGGGAGGGGGGGGAGGTAGATGAAGAAGTGGGGAACTGGAGGGTAATCTTGTGTATTTTGATGTGGAACTAGTCAGCTAGGGATTGGGCAAAGAGGGAGGGTGGGACCGGGGGCGGGGGGGCCTTGAGGAGAGAATTGAGGGTATTAAAGAAGCGGCGAGGATCAGAGGCAAGGGAGTTAGTTAGATGGACGTAATATTCTTGTTTGGCTAGTGCTATGGCTGACTGGAAGGAGCCAAGCATGAATTTGAAGTGTAGAAGGTCTTCTGGGGAGCGGGATTTGGACCAGGTACGTTCAGCAGAACAGGTACAGGTGCATAAATAGAGGGTTGTGGATTAGAGCCAGGGCTGGGGAGCAGAACGTCTGACCAGAAGTGGGGTGGGTGGGGCAAGTGTCAAGAGCCAAGCATAGTGCAGCATTATAAGAGGAAACTGCTTCATCGACGGACTTGGAGCACATGATGAAGGGAAGAGATGGAGAAATGGTGGAGGAGAGAGTCAAGGAATCAATATTATGGAGGTTTCTAAATAGGTCTGAGGAGACAGGACGAGTTTGAGACAGTGGAAGTTGAAGATTAAAGGTTAAGAGGTGATGGTCAGATGAGGGAAGGATTGAGTTGTGTAAGTTTGAGAGAGGGGCATTGGAAAACAGTATCAGGTCAAGGCAGTGGCCGTGCAGGTGGGTGGGGGCAGTGGAGCAAAATTGGAGGTCAAACGAGGAGGTGAGGGCGAGGAACTTTTAAGCATGGGGATCAGAGGGGTTATCAACGTGAATGTTAAAATCACCAAGGATGAGTGGGGGAAGAGGGATCCAGAAATACGGAAAGCCAGGAGTCGAACTCGGTAAGGAAGGTCAATTTGGATTTGTCGGGAGGGCGATAGATAACAGGGGAGGGGAAGTGGTGCGAAGAGGCGAATGGAGTGGACTTCAAAAGAAAGGGAGGAGTGTGACAGGAGGGGTTGGAATTGGCAAGAGGGACAAAGTAGAAGCCCAACACCACCACTGCAGCCAGTGGATCGAGGTGTATGGAAGAACTGGTAGCCCCCGTGGCAGAGAGCAGCAGCGGATGTAGTATTGTCAGGGAGAAGCCAGGTCTCAGGGCAAGTAGGTGTAGCGCATTCGAAATAAAGAGATCGTAAGTAAAAGCAAGTTTGCTAGAGACTGAGCATGCATTCCATAGGGCCCATGAGAATGGGAGAGTGGAAGGGGGAAAGGAGAGGGATGTGGATAAGGTTGGCCATGTTATGTGAGGATTTCTTTCCAGAGTAAGACAGCGGTCTGGGGGGGGCCATTGCGTGAGGATCTATTTTTAGAGTAATACAGAGACCTAGAGGGGGCAGGGTATGGGTGGGTGTCTCTGGATGAGTGTGCCCTTCGTGAGGGACATGAGGGAGGGGGGGTGAAAGGGGGATGAAGGGGGATATTGATGATATTAGATGGGTTACACAAGGGTCTCTTTTTAGAGCAATACCATAGTACTGAGTCTATCCTTTTCTCTTTGTTGAATGAACTGCACATTGCTCATGAACAGGGTGACCTTTCTCTTATTGTTTTACTTGGTCTAACCTCAGCGTTTCATCTGGTGGATCATCGTACTCTCCTTACACTCCTCTTCGAGTTCGGTGTCTCTGGTGTTCCCTTAAGGTGATTTTGTTCTTTTCTCACTGCTTGCTCTTTCTTTGCTTTCTCTAAGGCTTCATCATCTCCCTCCACCCCTCTGCCCTGTGCAGTTCCAAAAGGGTCTGTTCTGTCCCCTCTCCATTTTAACATTTTTCTGGCACCCCTTTGTCTTCTCATTCAACAGTCAGACATTTCCACTTATTACTATGCAGATGATATCTTGCTCCTTCACCATACTAATCCCTCTGCACACGAAGTTTCCCCACTTAACTCCTGTTTAGCTCAAATCCATACTTGGCTGACTGCCAACTTTCTTCATCTGAATCCAGCAAAATCATCTACCACTTTGATCACCTTTGGGCCCCCCCCCCACACACACACACTCTCTCCTTAGCCTCTATTTTTGCATTCATCGCCATCCCATTGGTGTCATCCTTTTGGTATCTTCGGGTCATCATGAATTCGTTCCTATCTTTCACAGAGCATATTTCCGCCATCTCTCATTGTTCCTTCTTCCACCTTCGACAAATTTCTGCCATTCGTTCTTTCTTCTCCATGCCCACCCTGGTCACACTCATTCTTACACTCATTCTATCCAGGATGGACTACTGTAATAGTGTTTTAGACGGCCTTCCTCAGTAGTAGGTTGTAATTACTATAGAACACAGCTACCGGATACTCACTTATTCCTCATGTTTCTCCTCTTCTCATGTGCCTCCACTGGTTACCTATCTACTTCCGTATACAGTATAAGATTCTCATTCTTGTCCATAAGGTCATCCACACTGCTACCCCCCGTTATCTGGTCGACCTCCCTCAGTATCATCATCCCAATGATCTGCTCCGCTCCATCCATATCCACCGGCTGGCTCTCCCATCTGTCTCTATGGATCACCTTGAATGTACCAGAGGAGCAGCCTTTTTCTTTCTGGGACCTGCCCTTTGGAACTCTCTCCCTCTAACCCTCTGTTCTGAGCTGTCCTTCCCTCGGTTTAAAACTGCCCTAAAACCACCCCTTTTTCAGTTAGCCTTTAACCTCCAGCCTTCCTCCCTTTGATTGGTTTGTTTGTGCAAACCCCACCCTGGTTTCTCTTGTGTCTAATTATGTCATGTCCTATTCTCTCTCTTCTATCCACCTTTTCTTTTCTCTGCTGTCCTGTTAATTTACTGGTGTTCCTTTCCTCCTTCCATTCTGTAGCAGCTATATTGTTGTAAACCACTTTTATGCTCCGGCCCTAGTGGTATAGCAAAAGATATGAATAAATAAATAGATGTTGAGGTGTCTGTGTGTATATGGTGCAGGAATGTGTGTGTGTGCTGCGGAAGTGGGAGGGTGCAGTGCAGGGGTGGGTTGCCTGTGTGTGTGTGTGTGTGTGTGTATGTTTGCTGCAAGAATAGGATGACTGTATGTGTGTATATGTGTGGTGCGGGAGTACGTGTGTATGTGGTAAAGAAGGTGCATATGTTTGGGTGTTCTGTGGGAATGGGGTGTTGTTCTTGGCATATACACATTTTTTTCTTTACACCAGATACAGTATGCTCAGTTAAACCATTCCTCTCCCTCAATATGTTGCACTCTATTCATGCTCTGGTCAACTCGGGCCTTGATTATTACAATGCTATTGTGGTGTTTCCTCTACTAATCTCAAAAAACTACAGTTAATCCTGAATATCACAATCCGTCTCTTATCCGATGCTTCTAAATATGATCACGTTTCCTCTCTTCTGTTTAAGCACCATTGACTCCCTCTTATACATCGATTCCACTTCAGAGTTCTCGTGTATGCCCATAAGGCCTTTTAGACAGACTTCCCTACTATATCTGTCTGTACTCCCTGCTGTTACTGCCCTCTAAGGTCTCTCATTTCTCAGAACTCTAATTGTTGTTTCTCCCTGACATTTCCCATGTAAAAGGGGAAGATACTGGGGGAGGGAAAGTGAAGGAGGGGTGAGAAAACAAGGGGAAGAAGCAGGAGGAGAGTTGTTGATTCTCCCTGATGTTTCCCATGCACGCCTTGAAGCTTCATGTCATGCAGATTTTTATTTCACTTGGAAATAGTGACCATAACATGATCTTGTTTCATTTAATAAATGGAGGCGGGATGGTAAGGGAATCCACAGTACTAACTTTTAACTTTCAAAAGGGAGACTATGATAAAATGAGGAAAATAGTTAAAAACAAACCCTAAAAGGAGTAGTTGCAAAGGTTAAAGATTTGCATCAAACATGGGTGTTGTTTAAAAATACTATCTTGGAAGCCCAGACCAGGTGTATTCCATGCTTTAAGAAAAGTGGAAGGAAGTCCATAAAACTGCCAGCATGGTTTAAAGGTTTGGTCAGAGAGGCTGTTGTTGCCAAAAAAGCATATTTCAGGAAATGGAAAAAAGGAGCCAAATTATGAAAACTGAAACAACACAAGCACTGGCAAGTTAGATGCAAAGCATTGATAAGGCAGGCAAAGAGAGAATTTGAGGAGAAGCTTGCTGTGGAAACAAAAATACATAATAAAGACTTTCAAGTACATTCATAACAAAAAACCTGTGAGAGAGTCAGTTGGATCATTAGATGACAGAGGGGCACTAAGAGGGGACAAAGACATAGTGGAGAGACTGAATGAATTATTTGCTTCTGTCTTTACTGAGGAAGATGTAGGGATGCTGCCCATGACTGAAATGGTATTTAAAAGTGATGATGCAGAAGAATTGAAAGAAAAATTGAGATGGTATACATCCAAGGGTGTTGAAAGAACTGAAATATGAGATTGCAGACCTACTATAATCTGTGAACTATCATTAAAATCATCTGTAATACCTGAAGATTGGAGGTTGGCCAATGTAAC
The DNA here is from genome assembly GCA_033557465.1 of Ichthyophis bannanicus. NCBI lineage: Eukaryota > Metazoa > Chordata > Amphibia > Gymnophiona > Ichthyophiidae > Ichthyophis > Ichthyophis bannanicus. The sequence goes on from CM066032.1 coordinate 1,475,220,069, forward strand.
ACCGATTTTTAAAAAGGGTTCCAGTGGTGTTACGGGAAACTACAGACCAGTGAATCTGATGTCAGTACCGGGAAAAATGGTAAAAACCATCATAAAGAACAAAATTACTAAACATGTAGTTAGTCATGGCTTAATGGGAGATAGCCAGCATGGCTTTAGACAAGGAAATCTAGCCTTACTAATCTGTTATATTTTTTTTTACGGTTTGAATAAACAGGTATAGAAAAGTGAGTCGGTTGATATAGTGTATCTGGACTTTCACAAAGCCTTTGACAAGGTCCTTCATGAGAGACTTCTGGCAAAATTAAAAAGTCATGGGATAGGAGGCAGTCTACTATTGTGGATCAGGAACTGGTTAAAAGAAAGAAAGCAGAGGGTAGGGCTAAATGGCCAATTTTCCCAATGGAGAAAGGTGAATAGTGGAGTACCTCAGGTATCTGTGGTGCGCCTGCTGCTTTTTGACATATTCATAAATAACCTAGAAATGGGAATAACGAGTGAGGTTATCAAATTTTCAGATGACACAAAACTATTCAAAGTTCTTAAAACCCATGAGGATTGTAGAAAATTGCAAGAGGATCTTGATAAATTGGAAGACTGGGCATCCAAATGGCAGATGAAATTTAATGTGGACAAGTGCAAAGTTATGCGCCTAGGAAAGAAAAACCCAAACTATGGTTACACGATTCAAGGTTCCACATTAGGAACCACTACCCAGGATAAAGATTTAGGTGTCATCTTGGATAACATGATAAAACCCTCTGCCCAGTGTGCAGCGGCAGCCAAGAGAGCAAATAGAATGTTAGGTATCATAAGGAAAGGAATAGAGAACAAAACAAAGGATATTATAATGCCTCTGTATCGTTCCATGGTACGACCGCACCTTGAATATTGTGTGCAATTCTGGTCGCTGTATCTTAAAAAGGATGTAATGTTATTAGAAAAGGTACAGAGAAGAACCACCAAAATGGTAAAGGGGATGGAAGGATACCCCTATGAAGGGAGGCTAAAAAGGTTAGGACTCTTCAACTTGGAAAACAGATGGCTGAGAGGAGATATGATAGAGGTCTATAAATTAATGAATGGAGTGGAACAAGTAAACATAGATCTATTGTTTATTCCATCAAAATATAGAAAGACTAGGGGGCATTCATTGAAGCTACAGGGTAACCTTTTTAAGATTAATAAGAACAAATATTTTTTCACTCTATATGTAATCAAACTCTGGAATTTGCTACCGGAGGATGTAGTAAAAGCTTTTAGTGTAGCTGGGTTTAAAAAAAGGTTTGGACAAGTTCCTGGAGGAAATATCCATAAACCTTTATTAAAGGGGACCCAGAATATCCACTGCTTGACCCAACACAAGCATTGTGGAACCTGTGCCTTTTGGTGAATGCTAGGTACTTGTGACCTAGACTGGCCACTGTTGGAAACAGGATATTGGGCTTGATGGGCCTTGGTCTGATCCAGTATGTCATATCTTATGTTCTTGTGTTCTTATCTTAAAAAAGATATAATGTTACTAGAAAAGGTACAGAGAAGAGCCATCAAAATGATAAAGAGGATAGAAGGATACCCTTATGAAGAGAGGCTAAAAAAGGTTAGGGCTCTTCTACCTGGAAAAGAGGCGATTTAGTGGAGATATGATAGAGATCTATATATGAATGAATGGGGTGGAAAGAGTAAACGTAGATCAATTGTTTATGCCATCAAAATATAGAAAGATTAGGGATCATACAATGAAACTACAGGGTAACCTATTTAAGACTAATAAAAGAGAATATTTTTTCACTCAGCGTGTAATCAAATTCTGGAATTCGTTACCGGAGGACGTAGTAAAAGTTGTTAGTGTAGCCGGGTTAAAAATGGTTTGGACAAGTTCCTGGAGGAAAGATCCATAAACCATTATTAAAGGGGATCTGGGATATCCACTGCTTGACCCAATACCAGCATTGAGGACCCTGTGCCTTTTGGGGATACTGCTAGGTACTTGTGACCTAGATTGGCCACTCTTGGAAGCAGGATACTGGACTTAATGGACCTTGGTATGATCCAGTATGGCATATCTTATATTCTTATGTAAGTTTATTTTGATTTTATCCTTTTGCTATAAAGTGATCCACTGTATCTGGCTCATGCCATTTTGAATTCTGTCACTGTATTTGCCCACACCACTTCCATTGGTAGGGTATTCCAAGCATCCACCACCCTTTCAATGAAAAAACATTTCCTGATGTTGCCTTTCAGTTTACCACCTTGAAGCTTCATGTTATATCTTCTAGTTTTGCAGCTTCCCCGTCTTTGAAAACAGTCTGTTTGTTCATTAATACTCCTTAAGTATTTAAAGGTCTGTATCATATCTCCCTTGTACCACCTCTCCTTTGAATATACATATTTATGTCTTCAAGTTTTTTTTCATATGTGTTCTGGTGCAGGCACCAAATCATTTTGGTTGCCTTCCTCTGAATCATTTTCAGTCCTTTTACATATTTTGCGCGATATGGTCTTCAAAACTGAACACAATATTTCAAGTGAGGATTCACCAGCGACTTGTACTGTGGTATTATTACTTCCTCCTTTCTGCTGGTAATTCCTCTCTGTATGAAACCCAGCACCTTCGGGCTTTGGCAACCACCTTGTCACACTGTTTTGCCACCTTAAGATGCTCAGAAAGAATCACTCAGAGGTCCTTCTCCTGCTCCATGCACACCAACCTCCCCCCCCCCCCATCACATACAATTTCCTTGGATTTCTGCACCCCAAGGGCATGACACTGCACTTCTTCACATTAAATCTTACCTGCCAAGCATTAGACCATTCTTTCAGCTTTTGTAGATCTTTCCTCATGTTATCCACTCCCTCAGGGGAATCCACTCTGTTGCACATTTTCATGTCATCTGCAGAAAGACAGACTTTTCCGTTCAGTCCTTCAGCAATATCACTCACACATACATTGAACAGTACCTGTCCCAGGACCGATATCTAGGGCACACCTCTAATCACCTTCCTTTCATCTGAGTGAGTTCCATTTACCATCACCCTCTGTTGTCTTTCAGTCAACCAATTTCTGATCCAGTTCACTACCTTGGGACCCATCCTCAGGATGCTCTGTTTATTGATAAGCCTCCTGGAGGCAAAGAAACAGCCACAAAATCAACATTTGAGGAACTCCATCACTAATAACCTAAATACTTGTTGGAATGCCAGTGCCATGTTATTCTAATAGCTGTTCCTGCCCGGTATGTGCTAGCCCTGCCCTAGTGATGTCATTGAGATGCTCAGTTTAAAGAGAGGAGGTTGAAGCCTTTCAAAAGTTTTTTGTGCCCACCCTGGGATATGGTTATGGTGATGCTTATATTTTATTTGATATACCACAACATTGTATAACAGTTTATGCGGTGTACAATAATTAAAAAGAAAAGAAGTGAAAGGATATCAATATTTGCCTGTACTGTCAGATGATCAGTGTTGATCAAAGTATTAGATCAAAATATTTAAGTAAAATTAAAAGTAAATGCATGTTTTAATACTTAATTAAAAGTAAAGTATATGTTGAGAATATTTAAATACTCAATGAAAGTGAAAAAGTAATTGTAATATTTCTCCCACAACTAAACCGTGATAGTAAGGACAGACCTTTATTGCTGAGAACATACGCATGGTTCATACGCCTATATTTTACCACACCAAACACACACACCATAAACAGGCGCATTACCTAGAGCAGAGTCTCCCAAATGCAGCCCTGGAGGGCCCCACACCATTCAGGTTCCATGCTGCCTATAATAAAGATGCCTGTGCTGCATATCTATGCACCACCCCATGGTATGCAGATGTAGCTCATGCATATTTATGAGGGACAGCATGAAAACCCGAACAGTGTCTGGAACACCAGGACTGGAGTTGGGAAACTCTGCCGTAAAGCAGCAGCCAACAGGGCCAGACACACACACACACACACACACACACAGGTCCCATTGGCCAATGCCTCCTGGAGAGGCAGGACATTGGGCCCTGCCTGTATCTCCCAATACTAGCAGTTGCATACCTTAGCAATGCCACCCTACATCTGGGTATATGGTACACAGCTATCAAACGTGTCCTATGATAACTGGCAGATATCAATTCCTACATTAAGCACATTTTGCTCATTGAGCTCCACCATAACAATCATTCTGATGTCTGCGGTGTGTGCTGCAGGTCTGGTCTCTGACAGTGTTTACCACCCTGGGGAGTGACCCCCAACAGTATTGCGTATCATATCCATGCCTGTACTGTGCCCAGGACTGGTGTGGTGGGTATGGCTGCTGAACTCCTCTATAGTAGCACAATGCTGGCATAGGTGTGGGGGTGGCTGTCTGTCTATCCAGTGTGTGGTGGCTGCAAACACCTTCCACAGCCCACACTGCCAGCAATGTTGCCAGTATTGGGCTGCCAATGTGCATAATGAGGAGCAAGGTACCATGGGTATAGGTCGGACAGGGTGGCCTGGCCAGGGTGCATCTGCACAGGGCATAGGGCACTGACTGGGACATTTTAGTGCCCGGCCACCACCTACACAGACAGGGTGACCTCAGTATGTCCTGCTGAGAGATCACTCTCACCCTGACTGTGCAGTGACCACAGCATGGCTAGGCACCCCCATAGTACTATATAGTATTTTTCTCATGTGATAGATATGGGTTTTGTTTTGGGGCCCAGTCACTGATTTATCTGCTTGCTGTGTATGTTGACATCCCAGTTCTGGGTGCATGCATCTCCACTGGGAACATGCACCATGGACTAACTAGCAGACTGTTTGCAGCTGGTATGTGTCTTGATGGAGTGGCTGGCAGGGTGCAGAGGCTGATGATTTGCTGTAGGAGAATATCAGATAGTGGTGGGGTGCAGCTTACCATATCCAGGCCTAATGTCTGTCTGCTATTGTGTTATGGATGTGTATAGAGCTGCATTGACTGCCCTATGGGGTGTCTGTTCCTCAGCAGGACTGGGGTTGATGGTCCCTGCTACTGCCACCTTTACAGGGAGGTAGAATGTGGATCTATTGATGGGGGGGCCCTGGGTGCTGCCCTTGGCCCCTGGGGGGGGTGCATGGGGGCTATGCCTGACTAACAGACAGATATCCAAGGTATTTGTGCAGAAACTACCTATCTCACATGTTAACACTGCTTTGGACCTCCAGCATGGCCTCTTTCAGCCATGGAAGGTGTTGTGGACCTGGTCCTGGGCACCTCATTGCACCCTCAGGGTGAGCACAGTACCCGCACAATGTGACGGTGTGTAGCTACCCTGTGCCAGTAAAACACATGGTCAGTACCCCCTGCCAGGCCGAGGTGCTGTGGGGGTGCACATGGTCACTTCCCTCTACCGGGCCGAGGTGCTGTGTGGGTGCATTGTCCATCTTGTGTTTATCTGTGGACAGCTGATTTGCATGTGCAGTGCATCATGGGTATGGGTGGGCTAACCCTGTCCTGGTGACCACAGCAGACTGTCTGTGTGGTGACATGCAGGCTCTCTGCAGCCAGCCAGGGGCTTGCTAGCAGCTTATAGAGCTGTAGCCCAATGGTTACTTCACTGTCTGTGAAGCCAAAGGTCATGGGTTCAAACCCACAGTGGGGTTATTTGATAGGGTTGTTCAATGTATTATATTCTTGTAATGTACATATTTTGATGCCAGCAAAAACACCCTCAGCGTACTGTACCCATAAGGTGCCTCTGAGGGTGCTTCATAGGGCGCCCTATAGGGCACCTTATGATTCCCGTCCATATAAGGTGCACTATACACTATCCTGTGATGCAACTTATAGGGTGCCCTATAGGGGACATTTTAGGGTGCTGTGGCGGACAATGCACTCTATAATGTGCCCTATGGAGTGCCTTATAGGGTGCCTTATACGGCACCTTCACTTACGGCACGTGAGGGCGTGTTTGCTGGCAGCAATTAATAAAATAAAAATAAAGTGCTGCAGGAAGAAATATGTACATTGCAAAGCTGGTTCCACAGCCAGCCTTAGGTATTAGGCACCCTGGGGAGCAAACTCATGACCCCTGTATCAGCAGTCAGTGCCTTAACCATTGTGCTCCACTGCTGCTCCTCCTTGCCTGTCAGTGCACCTACTTATGCTTTTCATTCCTTAAACTGCACAGTGCTGCCATAAAAACCGTACTCTGACCTTGCGGTACCTCATACGGCACCCTGTAAAGCGCCCTATAAGCAACATTCTAGGGTGCCTTGGCAGACAGTGCACTTTAAAATGTGCCTTATAGGGCGCCTTATGTTAACACGCTTTGAGAGTGCGTTTGCTAGTAGTGATAATTAAAATAAACATAACATGACTCCAAAAGCAATCTTCCCCATAATATGCAATGCCTCAGCCAGTCTTGGTCATTGGGCACTGTGGGGGATTGAGCCCTTGATTTCTGCACCATTGGTCAGTGTCTTAACCATTGTGCTGTGGTTCTGTTCCTGTGTTTTCACATTAGCACGCTGCCTTATGCCTCCCAATATTAAATAGCCTCCTAAATCAATAGTGTGCCACCTAATGCCCATCAGCGCACTGCCTTATGCCACACAATATTAGACTAGCTCCTAAAGTAACACCTCAGCCAGCCATCTACATTGAGCACTGTGGGGGATTGAACCCCTTATCGCTGCACCAATGGTCAGTGTCTTGACCATTGTGTTGTGGCTCTGCTTTTCTGCTTGCACATCAGCGCGCCACTTATGCCGCCCAGTATTAAAATGCCTCCGAAAACATTAGCGCGCCACCTTATGCTGCCCATTATTTACATGCTTCATAAATTAATGCCTCAACCAGCTGTCTTCATTGGCAACTGTGGGGGATTGAACCCCTGATCCCTGCACCCTTGGCAAGTGCCTTGACCATTGTGCTGTGGCTCTGCTCTTCTGCTTGCATATCAATGCGCTGCTTATGCCTCCCGCGCAGCTATCTCATGTGCTAATGTGAGGGGCGCACATGGGCACCGCGCACCTTAGCGCATATGTAAATTCCGGATTTTCTTTCTCAGGACAGAACGCCCACTCCTTATATACACATCCGCGAACTACCGCGGCCCGCACATTAGCGGGGTTTTAGTAAACATGCCCCACAGTGTCAGAGTTATTGGTGCGTATATCAGCCTTGTATGTTTCTCATATGCTGGGCTAATATGTTGTCGAGACTAATTGCTGTCACGCGTTCTGTTCTAGGTATTTCAATGGTGCAATATCGATGCACTGCATCAGAGGTGTTTTCATGTGTATCATATTCTGCCGTCAGAATGGACTGTTGACAAACTTTATTAAATCATAATGAATGAAATGAAATGAAAACCGCAGTTTCAGTAGTATCATACTTTGTCAATGAATATTGATACTGAATCATAACTTTTCTGATCACTTGGAAGACGGACATTGGACCAGTGTATGAAAAACATACACTATGTGAAACTTCTATTTTCTGCAAAGTTTTAATATTTTTTATTATTGCCTGTATTTCATAGTTGTTTGAGTGTAGCAAATCTAATAAATCATCCAGAACAGAGAAAGAATATGTGAGCTGTCCAAAACGGGTTAAGACAAGACAGGAAATCAGTATATTAGAAAGTGAAAACTTTTATTGAAATAAGCCAGCACAATGGGAAGTTTCATTCATGGTGTCTCCACTCATTTTAGCAAGGGTAGAACATGCATTCCTTCTCCACCTGAATGGGCCTGATGCCGGCTCTCACCCCTTCTCCCACAACCCTAGTGAACCCACCATATCACCTTTTGCCCCTCCAAAAGCATGAAAATTGCACTGCAACTACACCTGCCATCCTTCCCAAAAAATATAACACATCCATTCCTAACTTTCTCCTGAAGAGTTGGCTAGCAGCCTTACCACTCTCTTGTCCTTTGCCCTGCTGTTTCCCACCCCTTCACCCTGTTCTTCCCTCACTCTACCTCCACTCCTGCTCTGTTTTCTTCAATATACCACAGTATGGGGGGCTGAGGGCATAGAAAGGGTCATGCAGGAGAAGTGGTAGAAGTCAGAGAGCAAAGGGCTTAGCAGAAGGTGAGAGAGTGAGAGCATGGAAACTGATGGGTGAAGAAAAGAGGAGTGCAAAATGAAGAGGTGTATTGCCCTCACCCCTGTTCTGCTCTCCACATCCCACCCCTTCACCTTGCATCCTGTGCCCCCTTCCTTTTCCATCATAGAAGACAGAGCAAGGGCCAGGGAATGGGAGTGTGGGGGGGGGGGGGCGGGGTAGGAAGATGGAGAACAAATCAGAGGTAAGAGACAACATAAACATCTGCTCTTTTGAGGGTAATGAAAAAATAGTCAATGTACTCATCGAAATGGGCCTGATCCCTGGGGGCACTGGTGTAACCACAATTGTCTACTACTGCATCCATGGATTTGAGCTACTCACCCAGGCCAACTGGAGATGATAAGTAGCTTAGCAAGGAAGGGTCAGCTCATTTGGAGGATGGAAATTCCCCCCTCACCTCTCCTATGGATGCTGATAGATTAATTCAGTCACCTAAATAAAATAAAAGGGGATAGCACTCACCTAAATCTGAATGCCCACTGTAGCTTAAGAGAACAAAATCTACATGTTCAAGTTGCCTAGAGTTTTTTTGAAATCTCTTCCCTCAACCTCTCTGCAGCTAGCAGTTGCAGGTGTAAGGTGTTGAGCCTACCCAACTGCTAACTAGAATGCTTGCAGTGTACATAACAAAGTCTCCCTGTCTGCTCTTGAGCGCTGTGGAAGATCCTTTTTGGATTTTTTGTCTTATGACTCTATTGACTTCTGCTCTAGAGACTTATTCAATTGACTTTTTTGTGCTATGTTCCTAGTCCTTACTATTATACTATCAGAGACATTCACCAAGTCTACTCCTGGTTATCCAATTAGTGATCCAGTTCATAAATTCTGTGAAATCAAATCTAAGAAAGTAAAATCTGCAATTAGACTCTATTTCTGGAAACATCTAATAAGCTTTCAGGAATTTTCTGAGCCTTTTCCTGAAACATCTGATGGCACTTAAGAAGCATTAGCAGAGTTGCAAGTTGCCCTGTTCCAAGAGGGAGATTTTAAACCAGTCCTGGCTTTCTGAGAATGCTATTATAATGAATTTTTGGACCTGTAGCAAGAGTTCTAATTGATAGACTCAGGAACTATAAATCTAAGAATGCTTTGGGGTATAAGTTCAAAACAAAGCTTGACCAAAACGTCTCCCTACAGGAGCTGGGTAACTTGGCATCTCTAAATCATTAGAGATTTTCCTTATAAAGGGGCATGTTCACTAATGTGTGCTATTAGGGTAGTTTGGGGCAAGTGCATGGTTTCAGTACCATGCTAAAAAGCAGCATGGAGCCCCACACTAAAACCTATGTTACTCTGGTAGTTTATGACGTGGTGGGGAAAAGGTAGGGCAGAGGTGTTCCTGGTGTGGCACAGCTCACATGAGCATTAGAGTCCTGAAATAACTACACTCACCAAAGGTAGTTTGGGTAATAATTCCACCTCAATATGTGGCATTAGTTTCATCAATGGCAGGTTTGCCATGGTAAAGCACAGTGTTCCTGCGTTAACTGCAAGGAGATGGATATACCTGCCCCCCCCCCCTCCCCATGCAGTTGACTTGAAGCCCCATGCTGGTAATGTGACCCACATGCATGGTATTAGCACGTGGCTTAGTAAACATGTTCCAAAATGCTTCTATTCGTTCCCAGTACACCCACAGGAGTTTCTTACAAAAGAGGCTCAGGTGTTCTTTGCCTGCTCCTCAAAGAAAAAGTCTTATGTTGGGTACTTCCCTATTGGATGAGAAAAATCTACTTCTGTGCAGTTTGAAAGGCCATGACATTCAGGTTTGGTTACCCTCATTTTCTCCAAAGATCCCTAAATCTGTGGCTTCAAGCCATACAGTATTTTCAAAGTTTCCTTCTTCCAAGACTCTAGTGCCTGGTATTTCAGTCCAGGTTACACTTACCTTTGCTTCAGTGTTTCTTGCTCCCAAGACTTCAACACCCATGTCTCCAGTCTTGTCTTAAGGGGCTCTCATACTGCAGCTCCTATTGTATCTCTAGTTGCTCTTTCTTCCATTCCAAAGAGTTTGGCTCCAGAGACTCCAGTTTTGATGGTTCTAAACCTGACCTCAAGGGAGTCTGCATTCCTAAATCCCACTTCTGTGATCTCAAGGCTGGATCTAAAGACTCTGGTATCAGAGAGTCCAAGTATGTTCTTTGTTTGGCAGCTTGATACTTTGGTACTACCACTAGGTGTCAGAGCCACCATTTTGAACCTGGGCAGCAATGAGACTGGGGGCAAAGGGAGACCACTCCTGTCCCAGCACAATACCTCCAATGACACCTCTGGGAAATGTTAGGGGGGGGGGGGAGGTGGAAGAATCAGATGCCGTTTTGGTGAGAGGTGGGGGTGATGTCAACATCTGAGGGGGTGATACACTGCCTAATGCAGGTGTCCGAGAGCACTGGAGATGGTTGACTTGGGCTTGGTGATGCAAATAGGAGGGATGCAGGTTTGTCATTGGGGGGTCAGATTATGATTCTGGGGGGCTGGGGTGGTTTACCATGAGCTTTGTTAGGGTAGTAGCTGGAGCCACCTTTTAAAAATAATGAAATTGCCTTGAAATGGAAATTTATAAAAACAAAGTAAAAACAAAATGAGAAACTATAAATGACACATAAATAAAACAAAACAACATTTTTTTGTATGTACACCTTTATCTGAAAATTGTGCACCTAATATTCTAGTAAAAGCTTTGGAATATATATGCACACATATTTTACACATATAGGGATATGTTTACTAAGCGGCGGTAATGTTACCAGCGATAAGTGCAGTGCTAATGTTACTGATGCCATATAAGGAAGTGGGCAGGTAGGGGGCGTTCTGGCGTAAAGGGAGCAATGGGCTGTTAACGTGCATTAAAGGGCACCTTGGCTGTTTAACACACATCAACAGGACATTGCACTTGAAGGTGACAAACAGGGCACATTAAGGCTGACAAGACACACCCTAAGGGCTTTAAGGTGCCCTAATGTAAGGCACCTTAACTCAATGTGACTTAAGGGCTGTAAGGTGCCTTAAAGCCTTTAGGGTGCTTTGTCTTAAGGCACCTTAATTCAAGGTGTCCTAGGTTAAGGCACCTTATTTATTTATACCACACTCTTTAGAATCAGTGTGGTTTACATGTATACTAACAGGTACTTTTTTATTCCCTTGTCCCCAAAGGGCTCACAATCTAAGTGTACCTGAGGCAATGGAGGGTTAAGTGGCTCGCCCAAGGCCACAAGGAGTGGCCATGGGACTAGAGACCCCAGCCTCTGGCCTGAGGTTGCTTGTCCCCATGTGGGAATTGAACTGCTGGCCTTCCAGCCTGAGGTAACCTGTCCCAACCACTGAGCCACTCCTCCTTTATAAGGATCCTTAGGTTAAGATGCCCTAAGGGATGTAAGGTACTTCAGTTTGACAAGCATGAACTATAAGGCATAAAAACAGATGTAACCCTAACACTGGATAGAGCACCAAGGAAGGCAATGAAGAAGTGATGGATGGAAGGAGAGGTGGGAGTTGATGGACCTGCCATATCTGCAGGCATCCTATGTGGCTGCCGATGATGTGGACAAACATGTTGGAGGTAGCTGTACCGATGCACAGGGTGTTGGCAATGTAAAGTGCTGCAAAGACAATGGGTGGCAGAGGATGGGAATTTGTGTTCCCCAGTGGAGGCAGTGGTGGCAGGATATTTCACATTCGAACATTTTCACATTCGAACACCAATAACCACATGCCAAACACATAAACCTTCTGTCTCATCAGCACATCAAACTACTTCAACAGATCTACATGACAATTTTCATACCCTGACACTTTGATGTAAATAGTTGTCTTGTATATAGTTACTCCTGTTATCCTGTTATCCAAGTTGATTTTCCTGTTAACTGTTATCCTGTTATCCAAGTTGATTTTCCTGTTAACTATAATAACCAGATATTTGTATCTTGGCTGAGGTTCTTTGTTCCATGTAAACCGCGCTGATAACGAATAGTGCGGTATATAAAAAATGTTAATAAATAAATAAATTTGCAATGATAGGAGGACAGAGGAGTAGTGGTGCCATGCAGATCAGACACAGGCAAGGCAAGCACGAAGAGCCACAATGCTGAAAAAGGGTACCAGTGCAGGACATAGGGTAGCAGCCTGCACAAGAAGACAGGGCTCTACATAGCTGACAGAGGCAGATGAATGGGCTGAAGGGTGGTTGGCAACTGAGGTGAGGGTGTTATGGACTGGCAGCACAGATCTGCAGAAATGTGACTGTTACAGGCATGAAAATGATTTGAGTAGGGCAGGCATAAAAAATGAGAACAAGGAGGAATTGAACCCATGACTCACTGTCTAGGGAGTCATTGTACTAACCAGTAGACCACACCCCCATGGTTCTTAGTAAAGCAATGACTAGATACAGAAAGACTGCAGGTCACCACACAAAATATCAGCTTGTGAGCCAAGATAGGGTAACCCCACCAGTACCCATGATGCAATGCACATGCAGAACCCCTGGTGGTGGTGGTGGGGCACTACATTGTCCTAGCCATTGCCCTACCCCCAATGCAGACGCATCCTGCCCAATCTGCTCTGTCTGGGCCATACCCACAATACCTTGCTCCTCACTATGCACATTTGCAGGCTAACGCTGGCAACAATGTATGTATTGTGGGCCCAGTGAGGAGTAGGAAGCCACAAAACAATGGATAGTCATACACACCCCCACTCCTATTGCAGAACTGTGCAAAGATAGGGGTGGTTGGCAACCCTACCAGACACACTGGTCCCGATCACAGTGCAGGCATTGCTAAGGTGTGCAGGAGCTAGTAGTAGTGCTCTGGTGATAGCTGCTGCTCCATGCCGGTGCCAACAGCTTGACTCTCCATGAAGCTTTGGATAGTGGAGCATGTGTGTGTGGCTGTTTGTACTCCTGTTGGCCGAAGCTTTGGGGATTGCACATGTTGATGTTGTATCTGCAATGTAAGGTAAAATATAGGAATATGCTCTGCAGGATCCACAGCTGGGACCTGAACCTGTGACCCTCTGCTACAAGACACAGAGGCTATGTGTACTGCACCACACGGTTGGCACAGAAGTAGAGCAATCCCTGGGGCTACCTTTGCTGTTCAACAGACAGACCTTGTTTATTGCACTGCACACCACACACTGGAACAGGTCATGGCCTTGGTCCGCTGCAGGCGGGTGCCACTGCCCCCTCTGCCACCAATACCCCCCACCCCTGCCATGCTGACATGCCCATATACTGTTGGTGCAGTCCCAGGCCATCCACTGTGCAGGTAGGCGGGTGCCTAGGGTTCAGGATCTGGGGTGCGGAGGCCATACATGGACATCCACACATCTCCCCCATCATTGCCTGCCACTGTTATGTCCCTTCCACATGGGGGTGAGATGGCTGGGGGGTGTCAGGTTGGTGATCTAACAACTATTGGCTAGGGTGGACCTGGTAGATAGATTGTGTTATGCCAGCAGACTGTGGACAGGCTAGGGCATGCAATGTGGGTACAGTGTATCCTATTTGGACTACTGGGTGTATACATGTTTCAGACAACGCATGGTCACACCCTGTACTGCCTTACCAGGGGCTGTTGTAAAGGGTGTTCATTTAGCTGGGTTTACAAACAGTTTGGGATGTATCCTGGGGAAGGTACATAGACCCTTGTTATAGTGGTCTCCAGATGTGTACTGCTTGCCCCATTACAGGCATTGTGGTTCCTATGTGATGTTTGGGGTACCTGCAGGGTACGTGTCCCCTGGATGGGACACTGTGGAACACAGTCTACTGGCCATGTTTGACCTTGGTCAGCTGCTGTCTTGCTGTTTTCCAGTTTCTGTGTTACTATGTGCCACTTAGGCGACTGCCTAGTCTGCTCTGTGCCCCACCTGCCCCCACTGCATGTCCTAGCTGCAGCCCCCTTTGCCCCATTTGCACCATCAACATAGTGCCCTTTTATACTTGGGCACTATGCTGTTGCTGCAAATGAAGCACTACTATCACTTTACTTGGACTCCCTGTCCTTGCTGTACATTGCTGACACTAAAATGGTGTCTCTCTCCTGCAAATGTGCATTTACCGACAGGTTTTCACTGGCGGTAATGTCCCGGCGTTAATGTTCCAGCATTAGTGTAGCAGGGGCCTCTCCCCGCCCACTCCCTGCACATTGACCCCTTCTCTCCACCTTCTCTCCACCTTCTCTCCACCCTCTGGGACAGTTACCGCTGCCGGTAACGTTACCGTGTGGTAACGTTACCAATGCTATATTACTGTGCTTTAGTAAACATACCCCATAGAATCAAATAAAACAAGATCAATTAAAAAGGAAATAGTAGGAAATAATATAAAAACAGAAACATTGCTAGGACATGATTACTTAAATTCCAAATAACATCATTCTACCTATCTTTAACAAACAGACAGTGTTGTAAGTAGAAAAAAGGCTAGCAGGCATGCCGATGATTGTGGGGACCTATGTGGAGTGAAATGCTGCTGACCTTGGGGTATGTTTGGGTCTGGTGACCCATTGTTAAAATGCCTGCCAGGACCCTCATTTGAGGAAGAGGAGACCCGTTAGTGAAATGTCAGCTAGGACCTTCCCCTGAAGATGCGGAAGCAAAATGCTATCAGGGTGTCCATGCAGCACTGGGATCAGTTGATGATATTACAAGTGCTGAGATAAGTGGTCTCCAATGACACCCTTGAGAAAGCTTTTTAAAACATAAGGGATAAGTTGAGATATTAAAAGTGCAGAGGCTTAAGGGGTATGTGTAATACATGCAATATTATAGAGTTTGTATATGTTATATATATATATATATATATATATATATATATATATATATATATATATATATATATATAATGTGTATTTTTATGATGGGTTCAAGGGTTTAAAGCATAAGGGCTATGTACAATATATCTAATGATTTGAGGCATAAGAGGGCTGTGTGTAATATATGCAATGGTTTGAGGCATAAGGGTTGTGTATAATATATGTAATATGTATTATATCTTTTGTCATGCCTTTTTGTTTGTGATGAGTTTAAGTGCATACTGATTGTACTGTATAGATATGTATCATGTCTGAAGAGAGTTTTTTTGACACATGATGTCATAGAGCTAGTCTATGAACTAATTTTCCTAAGCCAGGACATTGAACTCATGGGTGCTGAGTTCCTTTTTCTCCCTTATTGATGCAAGTTAGTAATTATTTCCATTTGGTAAGGATAGATAAAATGATTTTATTTGGAATTTAGATATTATAGACATCATTCTGGTGAAATGGACTAAGAAATAAAGGACATGATTACTGGCACCCTTATAAACAATTCAAATCAGTTTGAACAGAAGAACCACATTCCCATTGCAGTAAAATTAGATGCACCTGTGATCAATTGTCAGTACTCACATGATTTGAATCAACCAATGAAAGATGTCTCTAATGTATAAAATGGCCATATTCACACCTTGTTCCATTTTCACCATGGTGAGGACAAGAGAGCTACCTGAGACCATCAGAAAAGCCATTATCACCAAACATCAAATTTCAAAGAGGTACAAGACCCTTTCCAAAACCTTGGTATTCCTGTGTCTAAAGTTTGCAATGTTATTAAGAGGTTTTCTGCTCATAGAACTGTCAAGAACCTACCAGGGCATGGTGGGAAGAGGAAAATTAATCCAAGAAGTCTTCAAAGTTAGTGCAAACTATTGGAAAAACACCAAGTACAGCATCCAAAAATCTTAAGGCTGACCTGGAGCAATCTGGAGTGGTGGTTTCAACCCACAGTATATGCTGCACACTAAACAAAGAAGGACTTCATAGGTGAAAGCCAAGCAGGACCTCACTACTCAAAGACAGACATAAAAAGGCAAACCTGATCTTACCCAAACCCACCTTGAGAAGCTACAGTCCTTCTGGGAAAATGTTCTGTGTACAGATGAAACCAAACTTAAGTTCTCTGGCAATGCAGACCAGTGATACATTGACAGGCAAAGAACTGAAGCTTATAAGGAGAAAATAAACACCCTTCCTACAGTTAAATATGGGTTCGGTTCCATAATGTTGTGATGCTGTTTTGTTGTCTCAGGAACTGGAGGACTGGAATGTATTAAAGGAATCACAAAGTCAGAGGACTACCAAGATATTTTGGAGAGAAATGTGCTATCTAGTTTTCGAAAGCTAGGTCTTTGTTGAAGGTCGTGGGTCCTCCAGCTGGACAATGACCCAAACAAAACATCCAAATGTGCAAAAGAATGGCTAAAAAGGAAAAAAATGGATAGTTTTAAACTGGTCAGCAATGAGTCCTGATCTCAATCCAATCGAGAACCTTTGGAAAGAGCTGAAATCTTTCACTGGTAAAAGAAAACCAGCTAAGAGTGAGTCGTACTGTAGCAGCAGAGCGCAAACAACCCAATAATACCAGGAGTCAGTTCAGAAGGTCCAAATCATTTATTTGTGCACAAGACTCAAGCAGAATCAAATTCAAAATGGCTGAGCCATGTTCTCTGGCAAAACAACAACTTTTATAGACTTTTTCACCATTCTAGACATAGGAAAACATTTCATTGGTCCCGGTAACCTCCCGTACCTCCCGTACCCCTTCTATTGGTCCCGGTACTGATATGATTATCCAATTATGTACTTGGAGTGGGCTCAGCACCTGCTTACCCCCCTTCTAGTCCCAATTACAATGGCCAGTTTACCAACTTGTTACTTTCCTACTTCCAAGGCCACTTAGCTGGTTAGTACGTGTAGGGAAGCAGGGCTCTGTAACCTTTCTGTCAGCAGTTTTAATTAAATCCCTTACAGCTGTACTTTCTTATCAGGGGCATTTAAACATATTTTCTGTATTTTTCCAAGTTTTAGTTCTGCTTGTTCAAACTAATTCAATTCTAATTCTACAATAGCAGCCTATGGGGGATGTGCAATTCCTATGGGCCTCTTCACAGGCTTCATTTACAGGTCAAGCTAGTTAGGCCTGTCTGCTTATGTCAGACACTGTGGATCACAGGCCTTCACCTGCCGCATTCCCCCCTTTGATTATTCTCACCCGCAAGTGAGAAAGGGTGTGAATCAAATCACATCATACTAGGTAAAGATATCACTCTGTGGTATAGGGTAGTAGTTTCACATAGCTGGTAGCTTTGTAGCTGCCTTATGCTCTACAGTGTTAATAACTGAAGTTATCATTCGCAAGCAAAGTGGCAAGAAACAAGGGAGCAATAAGTAGATAGTCAAAGTCCATAGTTTGGCAAGAGTGGGAAAAAGAACTAAAGGATTAGAAGGTTCAGGAGCATTTATGCCGGACCACCAAGATGTCTTCTTTGTTGTGCTGTTGTAAAACTTCTGATTTAGACAGTCCAGCTGTCCGATCTTCATAGCAAATTATGGTTCGGTGCGAACAAAACACAAACTGTCAACAATGGGGTGGGCCAATACCCACTCACTAGTAGTATTATGTAAATCAGTCTGATCATAGGGGATGGAATAATTCAGTTCTTGAGAACAAACAGTCATAAATGTGGAGACTAGATGCTACTGCTTCGGCAAGTTCAAGAAACAAGTTCTGGGAGGCATGAAGAACCTTTAGCCCAGTTCGTGTGTTACTTATACAGGCTGCACAGGGAGGTAAAGCAAAAGTCATTTCAAAGCACTCCAAGGCTGCTGCCAAAATAAAGCAATAATAAGAATTCATAATGGGCATAGTCTCTGGAGAATTGGTGGAACTGTTGGCAGGAGTAGGGCTGTAGATCCCAAAGTATCACTGTCCTCTGGGATGTCTCAGGTTCTTAAAATATCATAGTACAGTCTCTCAGGCTATTATTGCCTTGAGGAGATTGGAGTATTTGAACACAGTTTCTTAGAAGACTCAATTTCTTAACACAACACAGTCTATTTCTGATGATTGCAGCTTTCTCCAGATGCGAGGCTTAACTTCAGATAAACAGATAGTCTCGAAATAGTGCAGTTTCTGAGGGACCAATAAGTCTTAGGTCCGTGGTTGTTGTCGTAGGGTGAGGTGCAATGGAGTCTCAGGATGCTGTACAGTAGTCCAGTGATCAGGTTCAAAAGCAGTTGCTGGCTTTACTCGACTATAATGGATCCAAGGTTCGAATTCTGCGACTTTTACTGCAGTTGGAGTTGACAGGATGACAACATAGGGTCCCTTCCAATGCAGGGCTAACGGTATCCTTCTCCACTCTTTGATCCACACCGAGACTCCAGGCTTGAAAGGATGCAGGGGTTCAGACAAATTGATGGGTGATCGATTTTGTACCCAGGTATGAAGACTCTGCAAAACAGAACTTAAAACCAATAGTTCATGTCTGAAAATTTCAGATCCTATCTGTCTCACATCTCCTTTTATTCCCTATAAATAGGCTACAGATTCTCAGAATCTCAAAAAGGGGAAACGCCTAAAGACTTAGCAGGGGCTAAGTATATCCTAAGAAGGGCTATAGGAAGAACCTGGGGCCACTTCAGGTAAACCTCTTGGCAAAGTTTGGACAACTGAGATTTCAAGGTTCTATTCATACATTCTATTTTTCCTAAAGTTTTGAAAGCTGTAGGTAGTATGCATCAGATATTGTCAATATCTTGGGGCCATACTTAATGGACTTGCTTCCTAAGGTTATCCACCCTCATTATTTGTACGGGGTCCCATGTGCATGCAAGGTTGTAAGGGCATACTTGGAATCTGGGTACACATTTAGACAGAGCCCTTTTCCTATTGGTAGTGCTCTAGTGAGGGCTATCAGTTTCAGGTTTCTGTGATCAATTTTCTGGGGCCAGGGCTGAGGACTCAACTACCAAATCAGGGGTCTCCACTGCATATCTAGCACAACAATGTCCATTGATGATGAAACTGCCTTCAGCCACAAAGAAAGTCTGTTCAGGCTTCTTCAGAGGGACATCAGTCAAATCCTGGCGGCTTGAGAATACAGTGTCCATAATTTCTAAACTGTCATGATCATGGGATCAAGACCAACTGATAACAACATAGCAGGATTGAAAGCTTGACTGACCCTTCAGTTGTATCTGGGGTTTTCATGCAACATCCTCTGATACTTCAACATTCGTAGATTTGTTAGCTAATAGTTTCCTTTGTGTTTCATATTGGTTAGAACAGAGTGTTGTACAGTAACTTGAAGATTCTGTCTCAAAGTGATCTTGTTAGTTTTGCTTACTAGGAAGGCTGTAGCTGTAACCGCTTCTCAAATAAGGTCCAAGAGATTGAGTCAACACTCCTAGAACATTTCCTTGTGACTCATGAACATAGAGACTGAAAGGTTTTCTGGACATCTGGTAGACCCAGAATTGGTGACAAAATCAGAGTGTTTTTTCAAAGATCAAAAGGCTGCATCCTGTTCAAGTCCCCATTCCAATGGAGACTTTTCCATTCCTTTGATAGCTTGATACAATGGTTTTGCTAGCAGCGCAAAATTGGAGATCCATATACAACATACTTTGTGGCACCCAAGAAGGCTCTCACTTGCCTACTGGTGGTTGGAGTAGGAATACTGCATACAGCTGCTTTGCGTTCTGGTAAGGGTCCCAGGCGTCGAATTCCACTGGACAATTGGAATCCTAGGTATTTAACTTGTTTGGCATAATTGCACCTTATTTATTTAGACAGTTTTTGTATACCGCCTTATCCTTCAATCAAAGCGGTCACAACACAATTGGGGGATACATTTTAACACACGGGGATATGAGACACATACACTAATACTTACAGGGAACATGGGCAGTGGAGGGTTAAGTGGCTTGCCCAAGACCACAAGGAGCATCTGTGGGACTAGAAACCCCAGTCCTTCCGGCCCAAGGTTGCTGTCCTCTAGTGGGATTTGAACCCCCGACCTTCCGGCCTGAAGTACCTTGCCCCAACCACTAGGCTACTCCTCCCTTAGCTCTTGAGACTTTGGGGCATGTTTACTAAAAACCGCTAATTAGCACGGCGCAAAATAGCGCACTAAAAGCGGTACTTAAGAGCGCTTAAATGCCCCGCAAATGTGCGATGAAGCCCCGCACACTTGCGCGTCACAGTAACGGGTGCCGCACAAGTACGTGCCCGCAAATGTCCGATAGAGGCGTGGAAAGGCTAACGGAGGGCGGAGGAAGGCCCCGGAGGGGCGGAGAGAAGGGGTTAATGGGCGGGGAAGGGGAGGGGAGAGGCGCCCCGCACATTATCGGGGCTGAATTTCAAAAAAAAAATAGCGCGAGTGAATCACTCGCGTTAGAATGCATTTAAAGGGAAGAGAAACCATTTACGTCAGCAATGTAGAGCAAAACCGGGGAAACCTGCGAAACGTGAGCAGTGTGATACATGTGCACAGCACAAAAGTGCAATTATAAATAGAAAATGACCACCACAAAAATATGAAAAATAGTAATTCAGTTGGGGAACAGTTATAGTGATGGGCAAAACTAGATAACACACCCAGGAAAGCTCCAAAAAAAAGAAATGATTTATGGAAAGGTGTACGGAGCAGAGACTCGTCCAAAAAACATTTCCCTTTTTCTGGAGCTGTCCTGGGAGTGTTATCTAGGGTTGCCCATTAATATCACTGTTGCCCAGTTTGGGTTGCCCATTAATATCACTGTTGCCCAACTTGGGTATATGTTTTCCCCCTTTGTTCCATGGTCATTCCCGGGTTTTATTTGCACGTTTGTCACCACACAGGGTGAAGGAGCCCACAGTAAAAATGCATACAGCAGGGTTTGTGACTCCATCCTGCCAGGTTTACTACCTCCAGGGGCTGCACTGTCTCTGTGGTGCAGAGGACATAGCCATGACCTCTAGGACTAAAAGGCCAGAGATTCAAATCCCAGCTGTGGCACTTGCCAGCCCAGTCCATATATTTTACCCACCACTAAACAAAGATAGAGCAGACACCCCTGTATTGCAGGGAACATAAGCATGGGGGAAACACCCATATGTTACCCAACACCGCACACACACCACAACAATGGGCATACCTACAGCCAAGTACCACAAATGCAGTCCCGTACTGCCACATTGCAATCAGGTCATCTGCTTTTTCTGAGAGAAGCTCATGCCAGCATGTTGGCGCACGAGTACATGTGGTGCAGGGGGCAGTGGCAGCTAGCCACAGAGGACAGAGGCCAAGCCATGTGCAGGCTGGCACAGTCCACTGCAACACACAGGCCCTGCCGGATCCACAGGCATGGACGTTCCAGGGAATCCAGCCAATCTGTGGCTACAAGGTGGTGCAGTGCACACAGACAATGCATACAAGAACAGAAGGTCACAGGTTCAAAGCCCAGCTGGGGCTACCACCAATCCTTCCCACATATTTTCCCCACAGCTACACAGTGATAGTAAGGACAAACCTTTCGTGGCGAGGACATATGCAATGGTACTACGTCTATCTTTTACCCCACTGAGCACAGACACCATGTACAGGGGCAGTACCTAGAACGGAACCTCCCAAATGCAGTCCTGGTGGGCCACACGCCAGTCAGGGTCCATGCTGCCACTCATACAAATGCCTGTGCTGTATATCTATGCACCACCCCCATGGCATGTAGATGTAGCTCATGCATATTCATGAGGAACAGCAGGTAAACCCGATCAGTGTGATGCAAACCTGGACTGGAGTTGGGAATCTCTGCCGTAAAGCAGCAGCCAACAGGGGCAGACACACCCACACCCACACCCACAGGCCCCATTGGCCAATGTCTCCTGGAGAGGCAGAACATTGGACCCTGCGTGCATCTCCCAATACTAGCACCTGCATACCCTAGCAATGTAACCCTACACCTGAGGTATGCGGTACACAGCTCTGAGACGCTTGCTAGGAGTACTGGCAGATAGATATCCATACGTTACGCACATACTGCTAGTTGACCCCATCCGAACAATCTGTTTGGTGTTTGCGGTGCGTGCTCCAGCCCTTGCCTCTGACGGTGTTTACCACCCTGGGGAGTGACCCCCAGCAGTACTGCGTAGCATATCCATGCCTTGCCGTGCCCAGCACCGGTTTGGTGGGCAAGGCTAATTACCTCCTCAATAGTAGCACCATGATGGCATAGGTGTGGAATTGTGTCTGTCTATACAGTGGGTGTTGGCTGCATGCCCCTTCCACAGCCCACACTGCCAACACTGTTGCCAGTATTGGCCTACCAATGTGCATAATGAGTAGCAAGGGACCATGGGTATATCTCAGACACAGTGGACTGACCAGGATGCAGCTGCACAGGGCATAGGGCACTGGCAGGGGCATGGTAGTGCCCGGCCACCACCTACACAGACAGGGTGACCTCTGTATGTGCTGCTGGGGGATCACTCTCACCCTGAGTGTGCAGTGATGGAAGCATGGCTAGGCACCCCCATAGTGCTATATTGTGATTCTCCCATGTGATATGTATAGGTGTCCTGTGGGGGCCTCTTCATGGACTTATCTGTCTGTGTGTGCTGCCACCCCAGTTGTGGGTGCATGCATGTCCATCAGGACCAGCCAGTAGGCTGTTCACAGCTGATATGTGTTGTGATGGAGTGCCATGCAGTGGCTGATGGCTTGCTGCAGGTGAATATCAGATAGTGGTGGGGTGCATCTTTGAATATTCAGGACTAATGTCTGTCTGATATTGTGTTATGGATGTGTGTGGAGCTGCTTGGACTGCCCTGTGGGGTGTCTGTTCCCTAGCAGGACTGGGGTTGATGGTCCACTCTACTGCCATTGGGGTGGGGATCTGTTGGGGGGAAAAGCCCTGTTTTATCCACCTGGGGGGTCCCAACTAATTGAGTCAGACAGAGATCTCCAAAATGTTTATGCAGCACCTACCTATTCCACAGGTTATTGCTGCTTTGGAGCTCTGACATGGCCGTATTCAGCCATGGCTGGTGTTGTGGACCTGGTCCTGGGCGCAACATCTCACACTCAGGGTGAGCACAGTAACCGCACAATGTGATGGTGTTTAGCTACTCTTTGCCGTTTGTCCACCCACTCAGGACACCCTACCAGGCCGAGGTGCTGTGTGGGTGCACACGGACACTTCCCCCTACCAGGCCGGGGAGCTTTAGGGGTGCATTTCCCATCCTGTGTTCAATCGTGGACAGCTGATTTGCATGTGCAGTGCATCATGGGTACGGGTGGTTCACAACAGCAGACTGTCAGTGAGGTGACGTACAGGCTATCTGCAGCCAGCCAGGGGCTGCTTACAGCTATAGAGCTGTAGCCCAATGGTTACGTCACTGCCTGTGCAGCCAGATGTCATGGGTTCAAACCCACAGTGGGGTTATGTGATAGGGATGTCCACAGATTTATTTTAATTTACTGTACATATGTTGCTGCCAGCAATACCACCCTCAGCGTACTGTACCCATAAGGTGCCTCTGAGGGTGCTTTATGGGGCGCCCTATAGGGCACGTTACGGTTGCCAGCCATATAGGGTGCACTATACATTATCCTGTGTCGCAACATACATGCTGCCCTATAGGGGACATTCTAGGGTGCCTTGGCGGACGGTGCACTGTAACATGTGCCTTATGGGCCGCCTTATATTATTATGCTGTGAGAATGCGTTTGCTAGTAGTTATCACAAAATAAAATTAAAAAGCCTCCTACAGCACTCCACAACATATAACATACTGCCTCAGCTAGCCTTTTTCACTGGGCATTGTGAGGGATCAAACCCCTGGTCCATGCACCATTGGTCAGTGTCTTAACCATTGTGCTGTGGCTGTGTTCCTTTGCTTTGGCATCAGAGCGCCGCCTTATGCCCATCAGCGCGCCACCTCCTGCTGCCCACAATTAGTGCGCCGCCTTGTGCCGCCCAAAAAGAACAGTGCGCCGCCTTGTACCGCCCAGATAGTACAGTGCGCCGCCTTATGCCATACAAAACGAACAGTGTGCCGCCTTATGCCGTCCAAAAGTACTTTGCCTCCTGAACCACTTTTACACATTCAAGGTGTTGCCTCAGCTGGCCTTTTTGGGGGATTGAACCTGTGGCCCCTGCACCATTGGTTAATGTGTTCACCGTTGTGCTACAGCTCTGTTCTGATATGTGCTCAGCAGCGCCCCACTTAGCCTTTCCATGCGCTAATGTGGGCCCCGCAAATTAGCGCGACGCGCACACATACGGTCGGGTTTTTTTCTTCTTTCTGCCTGAACCGCCCACTCCTTATATGGCACACGCACACTACCGCGGCCCCGCACGTTAGGAATGTTTAGTAAACATGCCCCTTTGTATCCAGCCTCATTAAAAAGGTGCAAGAGTTCACTGGTGGCTTGTAGACATTCACTTTCTGAGTTGGTGGTTATAAGCAAGTTGTCCACATATTGAAGTAGAATTCTTTCTCCTGGAATTACTGGATAACTTGTCAAATCTTTTGCTGAGTGAGGCAAGTTCTTGAATCCTTGAGGTAATCTTGTCCAGGTGAGTTGGCCCCGCCTTCCTGTAGTGGGGTCTTGGGCTAAGCGTATGCAGAAAAAGAAAAACATCTTTTAAATCCAGAGTGGTGAAATGTGTGTAGCTTCAGCAGAGATCAGTCCTAAGAGTGTGTAAGGATTTGGCATAACTGGATGTATAGTTCCAGCTGCATCATGCATTCTTTCTTAGATCCTGCACTGGGCGGTAATCACCTGTCCCAGGCTTCTTAACAGGAAGAAGGGGAGTGTTCCAAGGTGACTAACATTCCTTTGAAAAGTCCATACTTCAGCAGTTTCATTAAATGGCAGTGGATTCCTGCAATGGCTGGTCAGGGAAGAGGATACTGCTTCACATGCACTGGTTCCGCTTCTGGCTTGAGGATGACGATGACAGGGGCTATGTTCTTCGCTAGGCCAGGTGCATTATCTTCTGCCCATACCCCAGGTGGGGCTATAGGGTTGGCGGGTATACAGGAACTTGTTGACTTAACTGGAGGTGTGTTATAGAACCGCTACTTCTCTTCTCGGCGAACAGTCAGCACCATCAATCCAGCAGGCTCTGGGTTCACAGTCATTTGCATTTCTCTCTCTCCAGCAAAGGATATCTGTGCCTGAAGCTTTGCAAGCAGATCTCGGCTCCAAAAAGTGGAATAGGCATATACAGGAACTGGTGCATTATTTTCTGTCCCCCTAGTTCACACATGTGGTTCTGCAGGATAGGCTTTGTGGCCTTAGCCCCAGTAGCTCTGATAATGGTGATGCATCGAGAAAAACACAGGGGCTACTGGCTTTAGTATTCTGCTCCTGTATCCCTCATAAAATCCATATATTGGTCCCCTATTTTCAGACTGACCATAGGCTCCTGGGCACCCAGGGAAACTTAAGAGTCCGGTCTGGCCTAGTCTTCATTCATGCTGTAGCCCTCTCCGGCTTGCTCTTTTTTTTTTTTAAATCAAGTACTCCCTCCTCCCCCCTGGGGTGGAGATAAGATGCGGGCATTCACTTCTCCAATGTCTTCCTCTGCAATGGGCGCACTGACTCGCACCCAGTTTTTACTTCCTCTGCTCCTTCGATCAGGATAACCTCCTCCACATCATTCAACTAAAGCATCAGCAAGAAGATCTGTTCTCTTCTCCATCTTTACATTTACTTTCTCTATCACATTCAACAATTCACATACTTTCTTGTTCAACTTCCATTAACTATCATGCCCGCAAATCCATCCAGTTTCATTTCTGTTTTATATCTCTCTGGGACTGACTGACAAAAACGCAAATTCTCCTGGGCTGCTAGATTGCATGGGGTATATAGTGAAGGCTGCCTGCGCTATTTGGATTGGGTCTGCAAAGCTGGACCTAGTGCAATGGGATTAGGATTATGTGACCCTCTCTCTTACTGGTAGTTATACATTTGAAGGCATACAGCAATCAGGCTGAACTAGCAAATAAATCCCTACTTGTGCCGGGGCTTCTCTTCTCCTGCTGCGGAGGTGACTTGTGACATTTGCAGGGAGGTATCCCCCCTCCCCCCCTTGCTCCAGACTCTGCCCGGGATGATGGCAGAGCTGAGGGAACTGGCCTATAAAGATAATAAACGGGCAGGATTTTTTTTTTATATGTTCTACTTCTCTGCTGTGGGCACATTAGTTCACGCCTACCGGGGGGTGACATCATCGGTGGACTGGGCCCCATCCCCCCCCCCTTAAGCACTCTGAACGGAGCTGGGGCTTCTTGGGGAGCTACTTACAGAGAGAAAAACTGTATCTAGAGATTCTGGGGCAAAATATGGTGAACTAAGGAAATATGGAGCAACTAGCAGAAGCCACTCCCTTTCACATAGCATTCCTAATTGGGACAGAGACATTTATTACCATAGTCTTCAGTAAATCCCTTACTGAAATTCTTGATCATACTTGAAAAGACACTTATTAAAAAACCTTATTACCGTAAACATAAGCTTAGATTGAGCACAGACATACAATTTAGATACAGTTCTTAAAATATCTTATAGAGAGAACTATAGCTATCTGTTACGTATATTCAAGAGACATGAAACGGATACTTTTCCATAGCTGTGGTGGATATCTAAAATGCATATACACCCTCTTTTTGTTTTGTTTTTTTTTAACAATAAATATGTCTTCTATCAGGTGCTTGCCACAGTATATCAGGAAATAACATCTTGAAATTTTTAAAAGACTCTAAAAAACGAAGTACCCCCTTTTCCTCTGGACACAGACACACAAAGTTCAAATACAGAAAAGCAGATGAATTTATCCTGAATTGTAAAGGTCGTCATTAGTCACTAGTACAGATTTCAAAGATAAAATCCTAACCCAATTTTCTTATTCACTCAGAATTTAAACCATTCATTCTCCGGTTGCAATCTGGTACACTTCCAACCCAGAATGCCGCACCATCCCCCAAGGTTCTTAACCTCTATTTTTGAGGGTCAAAGGAAAAACACTTTATTTTCTCTCTCTTGTCTATGTCCGTTAGTTTTTGAAACAACAGATATACTTCCTTTATTTTAAACAAGCAAGAGACTGCTCAATCGGGAACGGCTGTCTCATTTTTTTTTTCCTAGCAAGCTGTGTGAGCCACACCCCTTCGCTCACTGGAAATGAAATGATCACAGTTTCACAGACACACAGAGACATGCTAGCAAGAATCATTTAAATCAGTGTCAAGTCGTGATCTAATAATTACTTTGTAGGTTTATAAGTCAAAGGAAATAAACCCAAAAACAGTTTGCTTAGTTTCTCTATCATTTCTGAAAGGTAACAATAATATAACAGGAGCAGTTGATGTAAAAATACAGACAGAACAGAGAATATAACTAAAAACAGTTTACGGAGCTCCGATGAGGTTAATTCGACCTTCAAAACGAAAAGTCTGACTAAATATTCCTATCGAATGGTATATAATACCTGACCATAGTAGAAGGAACATCACCATTAAAACACAGTGAATAATTGCAATAAATTAAGCTCTAATTAGCCCAGCAGAACGTTGAAAATATGCCTTCATAGGGTTAAAAAGGCACCTCTGCACAGACACGCCCCTTGTCAGCCTCACACTTACTGTAGGAAAAGCTCTGACTGAGTGAGACATGTTCTTGATTTTTCAGTGAGTCAAGCGGTAAATTGTCATAAATTACCCAACTGAATATAATCTTACATTATACTAGAAGGGAAACTCGTGGTTTCAACAAAAAACAAAAAACAAAAACACACAGAACGACAAACATGCTAGCAACGTATTCCAACCCACAATTCAATCCTCTCTATTCTGACTAGTCTTTTACAAGTTCCAGATGCAAGAAGACGGGAGTTTCGCCCTGCGATACTTATGCAGGGGTAGTCGGTCCGTCTTTGAGAGGTGATCAAGCTCTCTTACCAAGTTCCAAGTTCATGCAAGATTCAAGTGGCAGTACTGCTCTTTCTTATCTGTCTAGACATACCAAATCAAAACTCTACTCACCGGATCCGGTCCTCAAAGTTCCCAAGCAAGCGCATGAGTTGGACCTCGGACTCCCCTCTCTCTCGGGTTTGAGGTGTTGGCTCCAACCGGGTCCGGCACCCTCCGAGGCCTGGCCAGCTCCCTCCGATGCAAGGGACCAGTGGCGCCTGGGAGCTAGCCCATGTCGGGAGGGCACGATCCCGGCAGGATCAAACCTGTAGAGGCGGAAAGTCGTGGTATATCAGCTCGTATACCCTCTACTCACCACACGTTCCGACCCAACGCACCAAGAATATGTAGCAGCAGAGCGCAAACAACCCAATAATACCAGGAGTCAGTTCAGAGGGTCCAAATCATTTATTTGTGCACAAGACTCAAGCAGAATCAAATTCAAAATGGCTGAGCCATGTTCTCTGGCAAAACAACAACTTTTATAGACTTTTTCACCATTCTAGACATAGGAAAACATTTCATTGGTCCCGGTAACCTCCCGTACCTCCCGTACCCCTTCTATTGGTCCCGGTACTGATATGATTATCCAATTATGTACTTGGCGTGGGCTCAGCACCTGCTTACCCCCCTTCTAGTCCCAATTACAATGGCCAGTTTACCAACTTGTTACTTTCCTACTTCCAAGGCCACTTAGCTAGTTAGTACGTGTAGGGAAGCAGGGCTCTGTAACCTTTCTGTCAGCAGTTTTAATTAAATCCCTTACAGCTGTACTTTCTTATCAGGGGCATTTAAACATATTTTCTGTATTTTTCCAAGTTTTAGTTCTGCTTGTTCAAACTAATTCAATTCTAATTCTACAATAGCAGCCTATTGGGGGATGTGCAATTCCTATGGGCCTCTTCACAGGCTTCATTTACAGGTCAAGCTAGTTAGGCCTGTCTGCTTATGTCAGACACTGTGGATCACAGGCCTTCACCTGCCGCAGTACAATAAAGGATTTTATTGAGAACACAGGAGAGTCAATCCTACCAAAACCACACAATGAATGCTTAACCCAACATGGCCATGTTTCAGCAGAATCTTCTTCAGGGCTTAAGACAACAAATCAAATAAAATGAATAAAACAAAATTAAAATCAATGGTGAAATAATAATAACATCTTAAACAAACAGAGGAAAACATAAAATAAGCTAAAATACAGGAACACATCGTATACTAAGGGGCATGTTTACTAAACACCGTTGCTGTGCGGGTTCCCGTTAGTGTGCTGGTGCCATATAAGGAGTGGGCGGGCCAGGCAGAAAAAAGCAAAAAACCGGACCATACGTGTGTGCGTCGCGCTAATGTGCGGGGGCCCACATTAGCGCATGGGAAGGCTAAGTGGGGCGCTGCTGCAAAACCAAGCCACAGAGCCGTAGTACAACGGTGAAGACACCGACCAATGGTCCAGGGGCCAGGGGTTTAAACCCCCATTGCGCTCAACAAAAAAGACCAGCTGAGGCAACAACATTTATGGGCAAAAGTGGTTAGGAGGCATATTAATTTTAGGCGGCAGAAGGCGGCGCACTGTTATTTTTATTACGGCATGAGGCGGCGCACTGTTTAGTGTGGGCGGCAGATGGCGGCGCATTGTTAAGTTTGGGCGGCAGAAGGCGGTGCGCTGATAAATGTGGGCAACAGGAGGCGGCGAGCCAGTGGGCAGAAGGCGGCGCGCTGATGTGTGAGGGGCAGTCCAATAGTGGGAGGGATAAGTGGCACCCTGATGTGCAAATAACAGAAACAGAGCCATAGCACAATGGTTAAGACACTGACCACTCGTGCAGGGATCATGGGTTCAATTCCCCACAGTGCCCATTGAAGACAGCTGGCTGAGGCATTATTTTAGGGGCATTTCCATGTTGTGCGGCATACGGTGGCGCGCTGTTAATTTAGTGCGCCACAAGATGGCACGCTGATGGCTACAAGGCTGCGCGCGGATGCACAAACACAGGAACAGAGCCACAGCACAATGGTTAAGACACTGACCAATGGTGTAGGGGCCAGGGGTTCAACCCCTCACAGTGCCCAGTGAACAAGGCTGGCTGGGGCAGTATGTATCATGGTGAGGAGTGCTGTAGGAGGCCTTCCATTTATATTTTATTTTCCACCACTAGTAAACCCACTCTCACAGTGTGTTAACATACGGATGCCCGTAAGGCACATGTTACAGTGCACTGTCCGCCAAGGCACCCTAGAATGTCCCCTATAGGGCACCATGTATGTTGCGACACAGGATAATGTATAGTGCACCCTATATGGATGGCAACCATAAGGTGGCCTATAGGGCACCCTATAAAGCACCCTCAGAGGCACCTAATGGGTATAGTAAGCTGTGTGTGGTTTTGCCGGCATAGACATATGTACAGTAAATAAAAATAAAGCTGTGGACAGCCCTATCAAAGGGCCCCACTGTGGGTTTGAACCCATGACCTCTGGCTGTACAGGGAGTGATGCAACCATTGGGCTACAGCTCTATAGCTGACAGCAAGCCCCTGGCTGGCTGCAGAGAGCCTGCACGTCACCCCACAGACAGTCTGCTGTTGTAGACAGGATAGGGTTAGGCCACCCGTACCCATGATGCACTGCACATGCAAATCAGCTGTCCACAGATGCACACAAGATGGGGAATGCACCCCAACAGCTACCTGGCCTGGTAGGGGGAATTGTCCATGTGCACCCACACAGCACCTCGGCCTGGTAGGGGGTCCTGAGCGGGTGGACTACCAGCAAAGAGTAGCTACACACCGTCACATTGTGCGGGTACTGTGCTCACCCTGAGGGTGTGATGTGGCGGCCAGGACCAGGTCCACAACACCAGCCATGGCTGGATGAGGCCATGACAGAGCTCCGAAACAGTACTAACCTGTGAGATAGGAAGGTGCTGCAGAAACATGTTGGATATCTCTGTCTGTCGCAGTTAGTGGGGACCCCCAGGTGGCCAAAGTACACCCCTCCCCCCCCCCCCCAACCAATGGCAGTAGAGTGGACCATCAAACCCCAGTCCTGCTGGGGAACAGACACCCTACAGGGCAGTCCAAGCAGCTCCACACACATCCATAACACAATATCAGACAGACTTTAGGCCTGGATATCCAAAAATGTACCCCAGCACTATCTGATATTCACCTGCAGCAAGCCATCAGCCACTGCACCCTGCAAGGCACTCCATCAAGACACATACCAGCTGTGAACAGTATGCTGGTTAGCCCTGATGGAAATGCATGCACCCAAAACTGAGGTGGCAGCACACACAAGCAGAGAGTTCTGTGAGGAAACCCCAACAGGAAACCCATATATATCACAAGAGAGAAACACAATACAGCACTATGGGGGTGCCTAGCCATGCTGTCATCACTGCACACTCAGGGTGAGAGTGCTCCCCCAGCAGCACATACAGAGGTCACCCTGTCTGTGTAGGTGGTGGCCTGGCACTACAATGTCACAGCCAGTGCCCTATGCCCTTTGCAGATGCATCCTGGCCAGCCCACCATGTCTGACCTATACCCATGGTACCTTGCTGCTCATTATGCACATTGGCAGGCCAATATTGGCAGTAGTGCTGGCAGTGTGGGTTGGGGAAGGTGTTTGCAGCCAACACACACTGTATAGACAGACATACACTCCCACACCTATGCCAGCATTGTGCTACTATTGAGGGGGTGATTAGCCTTGGCCACCACACCGGTCCTGGGCACAGCACAGGCATGGATATGGTACGCAGTACTGCTGGGGGGTCACTCCCCAGGGTGGTGAACACCGTCAGAGGCCAGGCCTGGAGCACGCACCGCAGACACCAAACAGATTGTTCGGATGGGGTCAACTAGCAGTATGTGCGTAACGTAGGGATATCTATCAGCCTGTACTCTTAGCAAATGTTTCAGAGCTGTGTACCTCAGGTGTAGGGTGACATTGCTAAGGTATGCAGGTGCTGGTATTGGGAGATGCACGCAGGGTCCAATGTTCTGCCTCTACAGGAGACATTGGCCAATGGGGCCTGTGGGTTTGGGTGTGTCTGCCCCTGTTGGCTGCTGCTTTACGGCAGCGCTTCCCCACTCCAGCCCAGTTTTGCATCACACTGTTCGGGTCTTCCTGCTGTCCCTCATGAATATGCATGAGCTACATCTACATGCCGTGGGGGTGGTGCATAGATATACAGCACAGGCATCTGTATGAGTGGCAGCATGGAACCTGACTGGTGTGTGGCCCACCAGGACTGCATTTGGGGGATTCTGCTGTAGGTTCTGCCCCTGTTCATGGTGTCTGTGCTCAGTGGGGTAAAAGATAGACATATTACCATTGCATATGTCCTCGTCACAAAAGGTGTGTCCTTACTGTCACTGTTTATTTGTGTGGAAAATATGTGGGCAGGATTGCTGGTAGCCCCAGCTGGTCTTTGAACCTGTGACCTTCTGTTCTTGCATGCACTGTCTGTGTGCACTGCACCACCGTGTAGCCACAGTTTGGCTGAATTCCCTGGATAGTCCATGACTGTGGATCCGGCAGGGCCTGTCTGTTGCTGTGGACTGTGCCAGCCTGCACATGGCTAGGCCTCTGTCTTCTGTCGCTAGCAGCCACTGCCCCCTGCACCACATGTACTCGTCCGCCAACATGCTGGCATGAGCTTCTCCCATAAAAAGCAGGTGACCTGATTGGAATGTGGCAGTACGGGACTGCATTTGGGGTACTTGGCTGTGGGTAATGCCCATTGTTGTGGTGTGTGTGCGTTGTTGGGTAAAATATGGGTGTTTTCCCCATGCTTATGTCCCCTGCAATACATGGGTGTCTGCGCTATCTGTGTTTAGTGGTGGGTAAAATATAGGTACTGGGCTGGCAAGTGCCCCAGCTGGGCTTTGAATCTCTGACCCTCTGGTCCTAGAGGTACTGACTCTGTCTGCTGCACCACACTATGGCCACATAGACAGTGCAGCCCCTGGAGGTAGTAAGCCTGGTAGGATGGAGTCACAAACCCTGCTCTACGCAAATTTACTGTGGGCATATGCACCCTGTCTGGTGACAAACGTGCACATAAACCCCGGAAATGACCACGGGAAATAGGGGACAAAATATCACCACGCTGGGCAACAGTGATATTAATGGGCAACCATAGCAAACACTCCCAGGAAAGCTCCACAAAAGGAAATGTTTTTTGGAAGAGTCTCCGCTCCGTAAACCCTTCCAAAATTCATTTCTTTTTTCTGGAGCTTTGCTGGGTGTGTTTTCTGTATTTTCCCATCACTATAACTGTTCCCCAGCTGAATTACTATTTTTAATAGTTCTGTTGTGGTCATTTTCTATTTTTATTTGCACTTTTGTGCTGTACACATGTATCACACTGCTCACGTGTTTCTGGTTTCACCGGTTTTTCTGTACATTGCTGACGGAAATGGTTTCTCTTCCCTTTAAATGCTTTCTACCGCGAGTGTTTCCCTCGCGGTAGTTTTTACATGCAAATTCGAGCTCGATACTGTGCGGAGAGCCTCTCCCCTCCCACTCTCCACCCATTGACCCCGTCCTTCCGCCCCTCCGGAGCCTTCCTCCGCCCTCCTTTAGCCGTTCCACGCCTCTATCGGACATTTGCGGGCCCGCACTTGTACGGGGCCCGTTAGTGTGCCGCGCACCTTTGCGGGGGTGACACGCACGTGTGCAGGGCATTTAAACGCATTTATTAGCGTTTCAGTGCCGCTTTTCCGTGCGCTATTTTGCGGCGCGCACATTTACAGTTTTTAGTAAACACCCCCCTAAGAGATAAAATATGCATATCATAAAAAGGTTAAATAAACAAATCTTAAAAAGGTATATATAGACTATATGCCATGCGAGGAGCACAATAAAGGAGCTATTAACAGCAATAGGTTTGAGCTAAAAACAATATAGGCTAATAATGAAATAATAGTATAAAACCAGTATAATAAATATGCTTGATGACATACAGTAAATATGTGTCTAAAAGTTAATAAGAGAAAAAATTTAACAAGCTCTTTAAAAACATTATAAAGTGCTGATTATATCATCTCTAGTATGTATGGGTCATATTACCCATGGAGTAAAATAGAAGCAGTGTATCGTAAAGAGTGATCAGTTATGCAATCTCAAATATATATGATCTATTGCAAGGAGGGGGTCAAAAGTAAAAATGTTCTGAACTCACATGAAACATAATTAGAAAATCATAGAGGTGGGTGCTGTCTTTAAACAGTGTGATTGTAGCACAGACGGTTTTAGGAAAGGGACACCTTCTTACACCCTCATTTGACTAATAAAAAATAGAGAATAAAAATAGGATCATGTGTAAAATTCATATCTAGGACAGAGCTTTATGTTCAATATAATGTTAACTCCATTCATTTAAGACCAGCAATAAGTATTGGGAATCAGAGCATAGAGCTTGGGTAGCTTCTTTAAACAATCTTTATCTGAGATGCAAATAAAAAGTTAAAACACAGAAAAACTCAATGTCCTGTCAGGTCAGCGTGAAATACAACAGCTAATTCAATTTCAAAGGAATATGGTATGCTGAAATGGCATTTAAAAACAAATTCTGGTGCCAAATGCTGATTGTCATGATGATGGGAAAACAATCTCCGTGACTGGCTTAGCAAGAATCTCTCAGACAGATTTGCTACGTGTTATAAATATTTATTAAAAACAAGGGAATGCAAAGAGGCCCCTTGGCATCGGAACCAAAAAATGCTAAAAATCTCAAAGTAAGCGTCATTTTAAAATGTCGGAAGATTCGATTTGTAAACTATAAAAACAGCGTCGGATGACATGGGGACAAAAAAATGGTCACGCACTGTAAAATTTATTTATTAAAGGCAATAAAAAGCTAAGCGCTGAAAAATAAAAATGATGCTAAAAGACAGGTAGAGGGAAAGATAAATACTGAAATTTAAAAAAGATTGAAAGGGGGAGGGGGAGGGAGAGGGGGAAAAATAGGGATAAAAACAATAGATTAAAAATCTTAAAACTTGGCATGATATGAAATGGGTGTGTCTGGAGAGACCAAATATTAGGCAAAGATATATCATAAAATGGATAAAAAGAATACAAGGAAAACAGAATAGAAATCCAAGTCCTGATAAAACAAGGACAAAGAACCACATAATATAAAGAAACCTGCTGCAATATGTCTAGACAAAGGATCTGATAAACAAAAAAACAATATCAGACAGCAATTGAAAATATTGAACATAAGGTGAGGATTGCCCATAATAATTATAATAAAGAATATCAAGGTGAGGTAATAATGGATTATGAGAATCAAAAACTGATCCAAGGATCAATTCTTGAAATAAAAAATAAATTGGGAATGGGGAGAGGGAGGGGGGAAGGGAAAGGTGAGGGGTGGGATGGGGTGGGGTGGGGCAAGGGGGAAGGGGGAAGGGAAAGGTGATATGGAGGGGAGGGGGAGGAGGGGAAGGGAGGGGAGGGGGAAGGGGAAGGAAGGGAAATGTGGGGATAGGGGGAAAAGGGAGGGGAAAGGGAAGGGAGAGGGGGAAAACCTCATAAGGGGATGGAAAAACTGGAGCAAAAAAGGGGGTATAAAATTACAAAAAAATGGAGAGAACAATGTCTATATTCGACTCATGAGGAATAAGGGTGATCAGTTAGAAAAGTGTATCTCTGCTCTAACTTCAGTAGAACTTTATCTATGCCTCCTCCTCTCCAGTTAGATTAAATGACTCTAAGAATTAAAAATTTTAGGTCAGAGTCTCGATGGGCCTTTTCAATCCAGTGTGTGAATAAAGGTTTGTCAGGTAATGATCTCTTAAGGCAGTGGTTCTCAACCCAATCCCCTGGGACCCCTAATATTGTTCGGTTTTCAGGGTATCCACAATGAATATACATGAGATAGATCTACATACAATGGAAGCAGTGACTGGCCTGGGGGTCCCAAAGGACTGTGTTGAGAACCACTGTCTTCAGGCAACTCCTATGTTCGATAAATTGGGTACACACAGCCCTTTTGGTCTTTCCTATGTATAGGAGATTGCATGGACAAACAATAACGTAGATGGCATTCTTCATAGAACAGTTGGAGAAGTATGAGAGGAAAAATTTCTTCTTTGAGACAGGATGCACAAAAAAACTATTGATTGACATGGTGTGAACACACATAGAACACCTCCCACATTGGAAGTGTCCCTTGGTGTGAGGGGGTGCACATCTTTCTGGTAATGTTGAGGGAATCAAATGGTTGGGCAGACCCTGTTTTTTCTTATGAACAAAGTCACATGTGTTAAAAAATGGGCAAGGTTTGCAAAATGTGCAATTCCTTCCTAATAATATTGGCAATGTTACATGAAAAATTAGAAAAAACAAGAGGACAGACAATTTTATTCAGAGGTTAGGGTACCATGGGCCATTTAATATGAGCTAACAGGACCAAGTGCGGTAAGGTGACAAGACGTCCTAAGGAGAGACAAGGCATCTTAAGAGGTGATAAGGTGCCTTAACAGGAGATAAGGTGTCTTAACATGAGATAAGGTTCCCTAACAGGAGATAAGGTGCCCTAACAGTTAAGGTGCCCTAATATGAGATAAGGTGCCCTAACAGGAGATAAGATGTCCTTACAGGGGAGAAGGTGTCCTAAGGAGAGACAAGGTGCTTTAAGGTGGAAAACATGCACCTTAAGGCATGAAAACGGCTGTAAACCAAACTCTGGTAGAGCACCAAGGAATGTCAATGTACAGGTGATCGAAGGAAGGACAGGTGAGAGTTGATGGACCTGCCATGTTAGTGGGCACCCTATGTGGCAGCTAGTAAAGTGGACACGCATGTGGAAGGCAGCTGTATTGTTGCAGAGGATGGTGCAAATGTAAAGTGCTGCAGTAACAGTATGTGGCATTGGATGGGGAAGACATGTCCCCCAGTGGAGGCAGAAGCAGCGACAGGAAGACAGAGTAGTAGTGGTTACCTGCAGATCAGGCACAGGAGAGGCAAGCACGAAGAGCCGTGATGCGGAAAATGGTACCAATGTAGGTCATGGAGTAGCAGCCTGCACAAGAAGACAGGACTGTACACAGTCGACAGAAGCAGATAGATGGACTGAAGGACGGATGGTGGCTGAGGAGAGGGTGGTATGGGCTGTCAGCACTAATCTGCAGAGCCCTGACTGTTATGGGCATGAAACTGATCTGAGTAGCACTGTCACAAAAAGAACAGGTAGGAATCAAACCCCTGCTCTCTACTTATGAAGATCACAAACTAACCAGTAGACTACACATCCATGCCTCACTGCACAGCAATAGCTGGATACAAAGAGACCGCAGATCACCGCCTAAAATGTCTGCTGTGTGGGCCGGTATAGGGTAGCCCCACCAGTACCCATGATGCAGTGTGCATGCAGAACAGCAGTCTACAGGTGATCACCAAATGGAGAATGCACGTATCCATCACCTCAGCTCAGTAAGATGCACCGGCAATGTGTGATACAAGCACAGCGAAGCTACAAACCGTACTACAGAGTGGTTTCTATGGTCACCCTTAGAGTGAGGATGGGCACCCAGCACCAGGTCCCCAGTAGCTGTAGTGCTAGATACAGTCTCAGCCGCTTGTGCTGAGGATTCTTATTGCTGCCAGTGGGTGGTAGATTTTGTCTGCAGTGTGATTATGCCAGTCACATCTGCCTCTGTTGGAAAGGGATGCACTTAGAACAGTGCATTTCAATAACTACTGCTACAATGCTGATGCTATGGTTGCCAACTATCAGAAGAGAGAGGCCGCTAGACCTGCATGGGGTTACTACTTAGGTCTTGCTGGCCCTACCAGTAATACTGGGAGTAGGCCTGGATCATCTCACTTTCCACTGTCACCTGCTTCCCACCTCTGGGTATTGTAGCCATACACATACCAACTACTGACAGTCCACAGGCCAGTATGCATTGCATATGGGCAAAGTGACCATGGTAATCCAGCACTTGGTTTAATAATCAGGTCCCAGGACAGGAAATACACCAATCTCATTAGTACCAGTTATCATAATAGCACTATGTGGATACATAGCCATGTCATGGTCACTGCTCAGTCAGAGTGAGAGTGCCCCTCCCCCCCACCCAGCATGACATACTGTGGCTACCCAGTCCATGCAGGTGGCAGTCGGGCACTATGATGTCCCAGCCATGGACCTACTCCCAATTCAGATGCATCCTGGCCAATCTTCCCTGTTTGGGCCATACCCACAATACCTTGCTCTCATCATGCATATTTGCAGGCTAACGCTGGAAACAGCTTAGGCACTGCAAAGCTCTGTGAGGAGTAGAAAGCCACAAAACAATGGATAGACATACATGCACACACACTAATATCGATGCACTGTGCAAAAATGGGGGTTGGCATTACTGCCTAACATTCTGGTCCCAAATTCAGGTGTGCTCATTGTGCAGAGGCTAGTAGTAGTGCTCTGGTGTTAACGGCCATTCAGTGTGTCAGTGCCATCAGCCTGACCATCCATCTGAGGATAGTGGAGCCTGTCTCTGTGGGTATTTGTACCCTTGCTGGATGATTCATTGGGGGTTGCACATGCTGTTGTTGTACCTGCACTGTGGGATAATATCTTGGGACATGCACTGCATGACCCACAGCTACAGCCTGAACATGTGACTCTCTGCTCCGATGCACACCAACTGTGTGCAGTGCACCACAGTGCTGCCACATAGGCACATCAGTCCCTGGAGATGACATACTTCCCATCAGACAGACCTTGAAACATGTTGCACTGTGCACAGTGCAATGGAGCAGGGCATGGCTTGGTCTGCTGCAGGTGGGTGCCACTGCCCCTTCTGCCAACACCCCCATGCCATGCTAATATGCCCATGTGCTGTCAGTGTTGGTGGTGCAGAGTCCCAGGCCAGCCAACACACGGGTAGGCAGATGCCTAGGGCACAGGTTCCAGGGGGGCGGAGGCATACATGGATGGCCACACATCCCCCCCTCCACAACCATCTGCCTCTCCAGGGACCCTATCACCACCTGCTAATGTTATATCTCTTCAACCTGGGGAAGAGACGACTGAGGGGTGTTATGTTAGAGGTCTAGAACATATTGCCTGGAGAGGAACGGATAAATGCTGATTGAATGTTTATGCCATCAGAATGTAGAAAGACTAGGGGACCTGCAATGCAGCTACAATGTAGCCCCTTTAGGACTACTAGGTGAAGATATCTTTTCTGTCAACGCATATTCACACCCCACAATTCATTACCAGATGGTGTAGTAAAGGCTGTTAGTGTAGCAGGGTTTAAAAAATGTTTGGACAGGTTCCTGGGGAAGGTCCATAAACCATTATTAAAGGGGGCCTGGGATTTGCACTGCTTGCCCCATTACAAGCATTGTGGATCCTGTGTGTCTTTTTGGGAAATTGCTAGGTACTTGTTACCTAGATTGGCCACTGTTGGGCACAAGCTACAAGGCATGATAGACCTTGGTCTGACACAGTCTGGCATATTTTCTAATCCTATGTTCTTATGTGCCCCCTAAGCACATAAGAACATAGGGCATCTGGTCTGCACTGTGCACCAGTGGCCCCCACTGCATGATCCACATGCATTCTCCTTTGCCCCATTTTCACCATCAACATAGTGCCCTTTCATACTTGGGCACTATGCTGTTGCTGCTAATGGAGCACTACTATCACTCTCGGGCTCACCTGTCTGTGCAGCACATTGCAGACATTTAAATAGGCTCAAAATGCAGCCTTACCAACAGGTTTTGACATACAGTAAGGTTCCTGGTGTTAAGATGCCATCATTAAGGGAGCAGGGTCTTGTTCCCACCCACTCCCCACCCACTCCCCACCCATTGACCCCTACTCTCCACCTACTCTCTGCCCATAGGGTGCTTTATGCTGCTGGTCCCAATATCGCATGCTAAGGCGACGTTTTACGTGCATAAAGGTTGCAATTGTGCCATTAGCACACGCTAATAGCACACTTGCTCCTTTAGCGTGGTTTAGTAAACATTTGACTTTTTAAGGAGGGTGGTACGTTCAGCTGCCTTAGCACATAAATATGCTTGTTGAATGCTTCTCTGTGAGTATCCTCTGGCTAAAAACCTATTTGTCATGTCAAGTGCATGTTTTTCAAAATTGGAGTGTTGGGAACAAATTCTTTGTGCTTGTAAAACGAGCTAGTAGGTTGTTTTTTAAGTGAATGATTATGGAAGTTTGTATAGTCCAATAACTTATTCTTGTCTGTTGATTTCCAATAAAGATCCATCAGAACGCCATTCTGTCTTTTCTTAAATACAATGTCCAAATAAAATACTGCAGTCGTACTAGATGTAAATTCAAATGAAGGTTTGGGTCTAGAGAACTGAGCTATTAAAATAATCTAATGTTTGCCATCTCACATCGTAAGAACATTGTCTATGTATCTATGCCACATCTTAACATTATTAATAAAGGGGTGGTGATTCAAAAATTTCCATTTGAAATCTGCCGCATATAGATTGGCAATATCAGCGGCCACTAAGAACCCCATAGCTAAACCCTTAATTTGCTTATAGTATATTTCTCTAAAACAGAAATAATTTTCTGTTAGTACCAGAGTCACCGTCTGCATAAAAAATGCAGTAGGAAGTCTTCAGGGATATGGTTTCTCTAATAGAGAGTCTTCAAGTATGCAGTGCTTCCTGTTATGGCACATTGGTATATAGTGAGGCTATGTCAAGTGTAACCAACTCCAAATCACCATGATGTCCTTGGAATTCCTCTAAAATTTTAATAATGTGGGAAGAATCCTATACATATGATGGAATTATCAAAATAAAAGGCCTAAGCAGGACATCAAGCATTTGAGAAATAGATTCAAAAAGTGAACCAGTAGCAGATGTTATAGGTCATCCAGGTAGAATCATTAAGGATTTGTGAATCTTGTGTAGAACCTACACAGTAGGGACAATGGGGTGAGAGACAGCAAGAAAATGCCATGCGTTCTATGTTAAATAGTCAATCTCATCACCAGGCTGTATGAGGGAGTCAATACTCTTTTTTGAGGGGGATAATGGGGTCTCAGTCCAGTCTTTCATAAAAAATACTATACTACAACTGTCTATTAAGTTCACCAATGTAGTTGTCCCTATTCATGATGACAATGGCACCCGTTTGTCCATAGGCTTAATTACAATTTTTGGATTAGTTTGAAGGGATAAGAGGACCTCTTTTCAGATTTATTTAAATTGTGATATAGAGATCATGAAGTGGTTTCTAACTGCTCTACCTGTCTCAACAGTCTTTTCAAAAGATTTTATTATGGACTTACTTGGGTGGGGAGGAACCTAGGTAGTTGTTGTTTTTTTCATGATAGAGGAATCAGTGGAAGTGTCAGATTTGGTAACAAAAAAATCAATGATTTTAATCTTTCTAAAGAACTTATATAGATATATATGATTTTCAATAGGATGATAGGCACAGGTGGGTACAAAAGATAAGCCTTTTTTGAGAAATTGCACTGCTTCCTTAGTTAAGAGAGTGTCAGAGGGATTCATGACCCCGGCATCTAATATCGGTTGTATCCTGCAGAGAGACCTGTACCTTTCATGTCTGACTTGATTGTCTACCTCCCTCTCCCTCTGCCTCATGGTGGATAGTAAAATGTCTTGGACTCCCAAGTTTTGGGACATGTTTGGTTCCATGTTTACCCTCCTCCCTTCCAAAGCTTGTCCATTTTGAAAGAAAAAAACATTTTTTTTTATTGTAATAAAAAAGGGGGGCTGAGGAATCTTAGGGGCTATGACTTCCGAGTATGTTCAATCTGGGCATTACTGCATGGTAGTGAATCATATACCACTCTTTCTTTGTCCTTCCCATTAGGGAAACTGACTCTACATCTCTGAATATTGCCTCCTTTCTTATTACTCCATGGGTAAACAGTCCCTTTCTTATAGCCCTCATCATGGTGAAACTTCTTGAGTTTCTTCTCCTTTATTTCCTTTTTATATGTTTGAATGCCCCAATTATAATCTACAATCAGCGAATCATATCTAGCATCATTCTCCTTAAGTTTGTTTAATTTCTAATCCACTTCACTTTGTATATTTTCTGCCTTCTTTTTAGAAGTGTTTATAAGCAGAATAATAAGATACAGAGGGCATTTGATCAAGATGGCATTCCAACATTGTACAAAAACTTCACATCCTGAAACA
Source organism: Ichthyophis bannanicus (assembly GCA_033557465.1). Classification (NCBI taxonomy): domain Eukaryota; kingdom Metazoa; phylum Chordata; class Amphibia; order Gymnophiona; family Ichthyophiidae; genus Ichthyophis; species Ichthyophis bannanicus. Next base: position 1,475,262,138 of record CM066032.1, read on the forward strand.
AGCTGGGTCTCAGTAATATGCAATCCTTTTGGTATCAATCTGTGGTGAGAGTATTCCAGAAGTATTGCATAATGGAGCTCTTCATGTACATATTTCTGGGTGAGGGAAACCATTTTCTCCCATTCTTTGTTACTTTGTCCTCATGGTTCTCAACCTGGGAAAACAGAGGATCTTTTGGCAAAATCTGTTGTAGAGTGTATTCACCATAACTAAACACAGCTTTCCAAGGTGAGAACATTATAGTGCTGTCACGGGAACAGTCCAACCAAAAAAGCACAGGTATACTCGCAATAGCCAAGCAAACCAGTTCAGAGCGAGTCATCCCACAAAGAATTTTATTGAGAACACAGGAAAGACAATCCTACTGAAACCATGCAAAGAATGCTTAACCCGACACAGCTATGTTTCAGCTGAGCCTCCTTCACGATTTAAGACTACAACAAATCAAATAAAATGAATAAAATAAAATTAAAATCAATATTAAAATAATAAATAATACCTTAAATGAACAGACAGAGGAAAACATCATATAAGAGATAAAAAATACAAATCCTAAAAAGGTTAAATAAGCAAATCATAAAAGGTATATATAGACTATATGCCATGTGAGGAGGCACAATAAAAGAGCTATGAACAACAATAAGGGGTATGTTTACTAAATGGCGGCAAAGGAGAAGTCTTTTCCATGCGGTAACAGCAGAGATAAATGGTTACCATGAGCTAAGAGTGCTGGGCGTGTAAGAGGTGTTCCGGCATTAAGGGGTGCTAGAGGACACTTAGCAACAAATGCTGGAAAGCAATGAGCACAAATGCTAGAAGCCTAGCCAACAGAGTTCCTGACCTGGAAGCCCCAATGGTAGAAATGAACTTGGACATTGTGGCCATACAGAAACATGGTTTAATGAGTCACAGGAATGGGATAAAGGCATAGCTGGCTATAATCTATTTAGAAGAGACAGAGAAGGTAGAAAAGGAAGAAGAGTAGCCTTATATGTTAAAAGCAATATTAAAGCTGCTGAAATGCAGGGGATGTGGGGAAAAGAAGAAGGACTGTGGATTGTGTTGGAAAGAGGAGATGGCACTGTCCTCCATACTGCTGTAATCTACAGGTCTCCAACTCAAACCGAAGAAATGGATAGCAAATTGATTATTGATATTGCAAAGATAGCCATGAAGGGGGAAGTGATCATATTGGGTGATTTTAATCTATCCAATGTGGATTGGAGCATTCTTTCTACAAATTTGGAAAGAAATAAAAAAATTGTGGATGCCTTCCAAAATGCATTAATTAGGAAAATGATGATGGGATCGACCATGGAAAGCTCAATGCTGGCTTTAGTACTCACCAACAGAGATAGCATGTCAAATGACTGGGTGGGTGCTCATGTGAGCAGCAATGATCATCACAGGGTGTGGTTTGAGATAAAAGCCAAGATAGAGTCCAATCACAGCAAGCTCAAAGTCCTAAACTTCAAAAATATTGTCTTCAGTAAAATGGCCAAATACCTGAAGGAGGAGTTGGCGGGGTGGGAGGAGATAAGGGAAATGGAATTGCTGTGGGCTAAACTAAAGGAGGCAATAAGAGGGGCAACAGATACATATGTAAGGAAAATAAATAAAAACAAAACACAAAGAAAGAAGAAAAGGAAACCTATTTGGTTCTCCAAAGAAGTGGCTGCACAAATAAAGGCAAAAAACCCACAGCTTTCACAAAATTCAGAAGCTGGTAAACAAAGGAACACAAAAAAAAATACAGGATAAAACTAAAAGAGACAAAAAGAGAAATAAGGATAGCAAAATCAAAGGCAGAAGAAAAGATGGCTAAAGATGTGAAGTATGGCAACAAAACCTTTTTCAGATATATTCAGGAGAGGAGGAAAATCAGAGGTGGAATTGCAGGACTCAAAAGTGCTGGGAACGGATTTGTGGAGTGACATTGAAAAAGGGAAAATGCTAAACAAATACTTCTGTTCTGTTTTTACTAAAGAAAATCCTGGAGAAGGACCTCCAGTGATTGACAAACATATAAATGGGAATGGAGTAGATACCACACCATTCACAGAAGATGATGTGTTAGAACAGCTGGCAAAACTGAAAGTGGACAAGTCCATGGGACTGGATGGATCCCAGAATACATAAAAAGCTCAGGGAGGTTCTTGCAGGGCCGTTAAAGGATGTTTCTAATAGATCCTTGGGGACAGGAGAAGTTCCACAGGACTGGAGAAGGGTTGATGTGGTACCTCTTCACAAAAGTGGTAATAAGGAAGAAGTGACAAACTACAGGTCAGTAAGCCTTACCTCAGTGGCGGTAAAAGTAATGGAGGTGCTCCTGAAAGAACAAATAGTGGACTTTCTCAAAACCAACAAGTTGCATGATCCAAGGCAACATGATTTTATCAAAGGACAATGATGCCAAACAAATCTGATTGACTGGTTTATCAGAGAACTAGATCAGGGGCATGCGGTGAATGTGATCTACCAAGATTTCAGCAAAGCCTTTGATACTGTTCCTCATAGGAGATTTATCAATAAACTCAACAGCTTGGTGATGGGACCCAAAGTGGTAAACTGGATCAGAAGTTGGTTGACTGAGAGTCAAAAGAAGGTGATGGTAAACAGAACTAACTCGGAAAAAGGAAGGTGATTAGCAGTGTGCCCCAGGGTTTGATCCTGGGATTGGTACTGTTCAATGTATTTCTGAGTGATATTATTGAAGTACTGAATGGAAAAGTATGTTTTTTCACAAATGACATGAAAATTTGCAACAGAGTGGACCCCCTGAGGGAGTGGATAACATGAGGAAAGACCTACAAAAGCTGTAAGAATGGTCTAATGCTTGGCAGTTAAGATTTAATGTGAAGAAGTGCAGAATCATGCACATGGGAAGCAGAAATTCAAGAGAATTGTATGCAGTAGGGGGTGAAAGGTTGGTGCGCATGGACCAGGAGAAGGACCTCGGAGTGATTGTTTCTGAGGATCTCAAGATGGCTAAACAGTGTGAAAAGGCGGTGGCAGAAGCCAGACATCTTTGTTTGTGATATTGCGGAAGGGCTGTCAGATAAGGTTTGCCTCTTTGCGGATAATACCAAAATCTGCAATAGAGTAGACACCCAGGGAGGTGTAGATGAGATAAGGAGGGATCTTGCTAAGCTTGAAATATAGAATTTGGCAGCTGAGATTTAATGTTAAAAAATGCAAGGTCATGCATTTGGGTTGCAGCAATCCAAGGGAGCAATGTAGGTGGTGAAGTACTTCCATCCACAAAAGATCGGGATCTAGACATGATTGTGTCTGATGATCTTAAAGTAGCTAAACAGGTAGAAAAGGCTACAGCAAAAGCTAGAAGGATGCTTGGGTGCATAGGGAGAGGAATGGCCAACAGAAGAAAGGAGGTGATCGAGCCTCTATATAAGTCTTTGGTTTGACCTCATTTGGAGTATTGTGTGCAGTTTTGGAGACTGTACCTTCAAAAGGATATAAACAGGTTGGAGTTGGTAGAGTGTGGCTACTAAAATGGTTAGCGATCTTCACTATAAAGCATATGAGATCAGACTTAAGGATCTTAATATGTATACTTTAGAGGAAAGGTGGGATAGAGGTGATATGATTGAGACATTTAAATACCTCCATGGCATAAATGCACAGGAGGAGAGCCTCTTTCCATTGAAAGCAAATTTTGCTACAAGGGGACATAGGATTAGGGTGAAAGGGGATAGATTCAGGAGTAATATGTGGAAATATTTCTATACAGAAAGAATGGTGGATGCTTGGAATAGTCTCCCAGTGGAGGTGGTAGAGATGAAGACAGTATCAAATTCAAAAAAGCATGAGAAAAACACAGAGGATCTCTAATGGAAAAAAGGGGACTGTTGTAGTAGTTGATATGGAAGGGCAGACTAGATAGGCCATGTGGTCTTTTTTCTGCCATCATGTTTCGATGGTTCTGTGTTTCTATAATGCTGGGTTACATACAAAGAGGAATTACCAGCAGAAAGGAAGAGGTACTAATGTCACTGTACAAGTAGCTGGTGAGACCTCATTTGGAATATTGTGTTCAGTTTTGGAGACCATATCTCGCAAAGGATATAAAAAGACTGGAAACAGTTCAGAGGAAGGCAGCCAAAATGATTTGGAACCTGCGTCAGAAGACTTATGAGACGAGAATTGAAGACCTAAATATGTACACTCTGGAGGAGAGGAGAGATAGGGGAGATATGATTCATGCCTTTAAATACTTAAAGAGTATTAATGAACAAACACATCTCTTCAAATATGGGGAAGCTGTAAAACTAGACGGCATAAGATGAATCTGCAAGAGGGTAAACTGAAAGGCAATGTCAGAAAATACTTTTTCACTGAAAGGGTGGTGGATGCTTGGAATACCTTCCCGATGGAAGTGGTGGGGGCAAATACAGTGATAGAATTTAAAATGGCATAGGACAGGCACAGTGCATCTCTTTATAGCAACAGGATAAAATCAAAATAAACATAAACCCTCTTATATCTCAACAAATAGGGGTGACGTACAGTACATGGAACGGTGGATATACCCCTAAACAAAGGCTTGGGAAGGGGTGACCTGCACGGTGCGGCAGGTGCACCTGCTCTTGCCACCTTCCTGGACAGACTAGATGCACCATACTGGTCTTGATCTGCCATCAAGACCAGAATGGTGTGGAGGAGTGGCCTAGTGGTTGGGGCAAGGTACTTTAGGCCAGAAGGTCAGGGGTTCAAATCCCACTAGAGGACAGCAACCTTGGGCTGGAAGGACTGGGGTTTCTAGCCCCACAGGTGCTCCTTGTGGTCTTGGACAAGCCACTTAACTCTCCATAGCCCATGTTCCCTGTAAAATAGTTATCTCCAAGTTATAATGCCCTGTTTAATGTAATTTCAGTTTTTTCAATGTAAACCACACAAATGCAGAATAGCATGGTATATAAGATAATGCAAATAAAAAATCATATTTATGTTACTATGTTTTCAATTATATTCGTAGCAGAAAAGCTGTGAGATAGTCGGTTGGACCATTAGATGATAGAGAGGTAAAAGGTGAACTAAAAGAGGACAAGGCCATAGTGGAAAGACTTAATGAACTCTTTGCTTCGGTTTTTACTGAAGAAGAGTACAATCTTCTGGAATAAACTCTAAATTTTGGGGTAAAAGGGACTTCTTGGGGTTAAAGCTGATAAATCTGTGTATTTTAGAATTCAGTGTTTTTGCTGAGTCAGTCAGGTCTTAGTACCACCAGTGAACTTTGTATTTAAATCAAAACAGAGTATAGCTTAACACAGAACAGAAAAAAATAAGAGTAAATAGACTTTGAAATTTTTTTTTCTAGAGAGGTTTCATTTTAATCAAATCAGAGTTTAACTTACCTAGAAAGTAACATAGAGTAATTAGTTACTGAAATAAATTTGTTTCTAGACAGCTTGTTTATGTAAATTAAATAAGAAAATAGCTTAGCATACAAGTAGAATAGTCCCTGAGTAGAAAAAAAATAAACTTGTTTCTAATGACCTTTACAAAGAGTCCTTCCAATTAGGAGGCAAAAGATCAGTGAAGTTACCTTAAATAGCTATTAAAGGCAATTGACAGATTAAAGGGGCAATTTAAAAGGCCCTTTCTATCAAACCAAGGGATGTGCGAATCACCCAGGAAATTGGTAAGCCTTTACCTTAAAAGCATAGGACAAGGCACTGGGTAGCAGCCTCCCTCCTTCCCCAACTCCCATTCACATTGGAATAATTGTAGCTTTATAGGTGCTTAAATCTCTTAAAGGGAAGAAGGTGCCCATATTCACTCTTAGGTGCAGCTGTTTATCCTCATCAGACATACATTAAGGACCTGAGTTTAATTAATCTTGAGGTGTACAAAGTCCATTAAATGTTTTAGATATAGTTTTATTAGTATAAATATCCCCAGGAAACCTAAGTAAGTAAACAATTTAAATACCTAAACACAACCTTAAAACTAAGATGCAGACAACAGTCCAGCAGCGATATGGGAGCTTTCCATTCTTAGGCATTGAGTGTCATATGTATAATTTTCTCCCAGCTGGTGAGGAATCTTATGTGTTCACTAAGTGCAAGGAGCTCTTTGCTTTCAGGGAATGAGTCCAGTCACTGGAGGCTAGAGTAGCAGACTTGGAGGACATAAGGAGGATAGAAAGGTGCATAGACAAGACATACAGGGTTGTGGTACTGAAGTCCCACCTCCAGTCTGGCAGCATCTCTGTTACCATGGAGAAGAGAGGTCACGTGACAGGAAAGCATCACACTGGTGTGGCAAGAAATGATCCCATAGCTAGGACCTGTCCTCCAGGTGATGTAAAACCCTCTCGCACCAAGGAGGTTTCTCCAGGGCCATGTGCCATTGAGGGAAGAGTTAGGATAGCCATTATAGTTGGTGATTCGATCATTAGGCATATAGATAGCTGGGCGGTTGGTGGATGTGAGGATTGCCTGGTATGATGACTGCCTGGTGCGAAGGTAACAGACCTCATGTGCTACTTAGACAACATCTTAGATAGTGCTGGGGAGGAGTCTTCTGTCTTGGTACATATTAGTACCAATGACATAGGAAAGTGTGGTAGAGAGGTTCTAAAGGCCAAATTTAGGCTTTTAGGTAGAAAGTTGAAATCCAGAACTTTGAGGTTAGTGTACTCCGAAATGCTTCCCGTTCCATGTGCAGGAGCCAAAAGGGAGGCAGAGCTCTGGAGTCTGAATGTGTGGATGAGATGATGGTGTAAGGAAGAGGGTTTTGGATTTGTTAGGAACTTGGCAACATTCTGGGAAAAGGAGGGGCTTTTCCGAAGGGATTGTCTCCACCTTAACAGGGATGAAACCAGGCTGCTGGCATTAACCTTTAAAAAAGGAGATATAGCAACTTTTAAACTAGATAATAGAGGAAAGCCGACTGTCACTCAATGTATGCCCTGAAGTTACGGCATATCAGCAGAGAGGTTCCAATAAAGACAAAAGTAACCCAAATGCTCTTAAACACAGAACAGACAGAGCTTAAAGATTCCAAATTGTCCCTGCCTACTGATAACACAGCCTCTAAAATGCTTGTATGCAAATGCTAGAAGTCTAAAAAGTTAGATGGGAGAGTTAGAATATATAGCACTAAATGAGAGGTTAGATATAGTTGGTATCTCAGAGACATGGTAGAAGGAGGACAACCAGTGGGACACTGTGATACCTGGGTACAAATTATACCATAATGATAAAGCATATCAAATTGGTGGAGGGGCTGCACTCTATGTTAGAGAGGGCCTTGAGTCACAAAGTTTTACAGGGAAAAAAATACACTGTAGAATCTCTATGGATTGAAATTCCATGTAAAAAGGTGAAGGGAAAAGGGATGGCAATGGGGGTGTACTATTGACTGCTGGGTCAGAATGAAGAAATGGATGATGAAATGCTCAAAGAAACCAGGGAAGCTAACAAAAGTTGCAGCACAATAATAATAATGGGTGATTTCAATTACCCCCAGTATCGACTGGGTCAGTCTCATATCAGGACATGCTTGGAAGAAAAAGGATTTAAATGGAATAAATAACTGCTTCTTGGAGCAGCTGGTTCATGAGCTGACAAGCGGGGAAGCCATTTTGGACCTAGTCCTTAGAGGAACACAAGATCTGGCGCAAGAGATAAGGGTGTTGGTGCCACTTGGCAATAGTGTGTATGATCGCGTTTGATTTAATAAGTGGAGGAAGGAAATCCACAGTACTATCTTTTAACTTTTAAAAGGGAGACTATGATAAAATGAGGAAAATAGTTAAGAAAAAACTAAAAGGAGCAATTGCAAAGGTTAAAGATTTACATCAAGCATGGGTGTTGTTCAAAAATAGTATCTTGGAAGCCCAGAACAGCTGTATTCCTTTAAGAAAAGTGGAAATAATTCCAAAAGAGTGCCAGCTTGGTTTAAAAGTGAAGAAAAGGAGCCAAATGGTGAAAACTGGAAACAATATAAGCACTGACCAGTTAGATGCAAGGCATTGATAAGGCAGGCAAAGAGAGGATTTGAGAAGAAGCTTGCTGTGGAAGCAAAAATGTACAATAAAGACTTTTTCAAGTACATTCATAGCAAAAAATCTGTGACAGTCAGTTGGATGATTAGATGATAGAGTGGTAAAAGGGCACTAAGAGGGGACAAGGCCATAACAGAGAGAATGAATGAATTCTTTGCTTTGGTCTTACTGTGGAAGATATAGGGATGTTACCCCTAGCTGAAATGGTATTTAAAAGTGATGCCGCAGAAGAATTGAAAGAAATATCAATACACCTGGAAGATGTATTACCACTATTTGATAAATTGAAGAGTAGCAAATCACCTGGACCGGATGGTATACATCCAAGAGTGTTGACAGAACTGAAATATGAGATTGCAGACCTACTATTACTAATCTGTGAACTATCATTAAAATCATCTGTAATACCTGAAGACTGGAGGATGGTCATTTTAAAAAAAAGGGTTCCTGGGGTGATCCAGGAAACTACAAACCTGTGAACCTTAGCCAAGGAAGGTCTTGTCTTACTAATCTTTTATGTGTTTAAAGGTGTGAATAAACAGGTAGACAAAGGTGAGTCGGTTGATATAGTGTATCTGGATTTTCAGAAAGCCTTTGACAAGGTCCCTGAAAAGAGACTCTTGGCGAAATTAAAAAGTCAATGGATGGGAGGCAGTATACTATTGTGGTTCAGGAACTGGTTAAAAGGTAGAAAGCTGGAGAGAGAACAGCTGTACCTGGGAGCAGTCGCGTTTTTCATCTCCGCGGAGCAGGACTGCAGGAGGGAGAGGAGACCCGGTGACACGGCTGCAGGCACTCCGGTGGTTTCCTGCCTTGGAGGACCCCCCCTCAATCCCCATAAAGCTCTGTGGGAGCAGAACTGTGGCTGAGAGAGAACAGCTGTACCTGGGAGCAGTCGCGTTTTTCATCTCCGCGGAGCAGGACTGCAGGAGGGAGAGGAGACCCGGTGACATGGCTGCAGGCACTCCGGTGGTTTCCTGCCTTGGAGGACCCCCCCTCGATCCCCATAAAGACCTGTGGGAGCTACTCGCGGCCTGCGAGTCGCGGCCTGCGGGGTCGTGTCCTAAGGGGTGTGTCACAAGGGGTAAGACACGCTCCTTTTGCGCTCCCGAGAAGCTCTCGAGAGCATTTGATTCTACAATTGCCTGTCCATGGGGAAGCGAAAGGGAAAATTGATGGTGAAATCTGGGTCTGGGGACGGGGCCCAAGGAGGTAAAGTAATTGGCCCTATGGATAGGCATGTAGCATCGCTGCAGCCTGCTAAATTATCGCCGGATGGAGCTTCTCTAAGCCCCGAGTTCCGGCTACCTCCTCCTTTCCCTCAACCACTTTCTTCCTCTACTCTCCTTGAAGCTCCTTTAGCCCCTGTGGCTTTACCTTTGAGACCTGTTTGTCCGGCTGTTTCTGACCCGATTGTTCCTCTTCCTGCTGGAGAGGTAACTTTAGGGGATATCTGGACTGCACTTCAGCAAATTGATAAAAGGTTATCATCAACTGTTTCTTCTCTATGTTCTTTCACGACTGATGTTGTTGATAAGTTTAAAGATATTGATAAGCAGGTAAATTCTTTAGCTCAAGTTTCTGCCCGTGCTGACTCTCATTTTTTAACTGACCCTAATACTAGTTTGCCTTTACTTAAGGATATTTCCGCTGTTTCTTACCGGGTAGAGTTACTGGAGAATCAGCATAGGGCTAGAAATTTGTGGTTTCTTAATTTCCCTTCTACTCATTTACTCTCTTTGGAAATATTGCTCCAGAAATATTTCTCTGAGATCTTACAGTTGAAAGGTGTATTAGATGTAGTCCAAGTATACTCATTTTCCTCTGGCGGTAGAGCGGCACTCTCTGAAGAAGGGGCTTCTGCTTCCTCTCCTAAGTCTGTTGCTCAGGATTTAACCGCCTTTTTGAAGGATTCAGCAGATGTCATAACCAAGCGTTGCACTGTTGTTGCGACTTTTGGCTCTGAGTCTGCAAAACTAGCTGTGCTTAGGGCTTACTTTAAGCACAGAGATGCCTTATTTTGTGGTTTTAAGCTCCAAGTATTTCCAGATGTTGGCCGAGCTACACAACTTAGACGTAAACAATTTCTGGAGCTTAGGAATAGAGTTGTTGCTTTAGGTGCATCCTTTTTTTTAAGGTTTCCTTGTCGCTGCCTGGTTGTTTACCAGGGGCAAAATTATGTTTATACGGATGTCTTACATTTACAGAAATTTCTGACTTCAAAGGAAATGGCTGAGAAGTAGGATTGAGGAATTGTTTTGTTTGCTCCCTTATTGGGGTTGTAAAACTCCTAATTTCTAATAAGTCTTATTTTGAATTTTCCTGTTATGTTGTATATCTCTCCTTGATGTGTTTCAATTTTTTCCTCTGTATCCTTTTTCTTGAATGACTAATGGATTACCTGGATTTTGTTTCCTTTTTTTAGTTCTGTATTCAGGGAAGAAAATTGTTAAATAAAAGATTTAAAAAAAAAAAAAGGTAGAAAGCTGAGAGTAGGGCAAAATAGCCAATTTTCTCAATGGAGAAGTCTGAATAGTAGAGTATGCCAGGGATTTGTGCTAGGCCGTTGCTTTTCAACATATTCATAAATAACCTGGAAATAGGAATAATGAGCGAGGTGATCAAATTTGCAGATGATACAAAATTATTCAAAGTTGTTAAAACACAAGAGGATTGTAAAAAATTGCGAGGACCTTGATAAATTGGAAGAATAGATGTCCAAATGGCAGATGAAATTTAATGTGGATGAGTGCAAAGTTATGCACCTAGGAAAAAACAACCCAATAAGACATGAATCTTAAACTTTCATAAAATAGCAATATAATGCATTACTTAGCTGAATCAATGTCAAAAAGGCTGTAGGTTGAGATAGCGGGAGGACGACGTGACACGTTTCGGGGTATTTTCGGCCATTTGGGTTTCACAGGGCTGATGATACATCATATGGCGGTTTTGACCTGAAGCAGGGGATTAAATTGTTTTAAATACCCCGAAACGTGTCACGTCGTCCTCCCGATATCTCAACCTACAGCCTTTTTGACATTGATTCAGCTAAGTAATGCATTCTATTGCTATTTTATGAAAGTTTAAGATTCACGTCTTATTTAATAAAATGGACGGGCCACAACGGCACAAGGTGTGTTCCTTTCTGCTTGGTTGGCCTCTCTGACAAAAAAATTAATGATTTGCTGTAAATTATTTTTGAAACACAGGCTTTTTCTACCCAGGTTTTCATTGTTTGATTGTTTAGTTTAACTTGGTGATTGGTATCTGATTTTTGTTTGCAAAGTAGCAGGCCAACAATGATGTCCAACATAGGCATGTGTCTGACTCGCATAGGTCCATCGCCCACTGGCACTATCACCCAGGGACCATTGCATGGAGGTGTCCTGTCCAACCACAGTTGGGTGATGGGGACTCCAGATGCAGCATCGTAGATGTGCCTTGTGTGTTGGCTGTGCCTTGTGTTAAAAGGAATAGAGAAAAGGTAAAGGTATGCTACACACACCATCAGGTCACAATGCAGATAGTGACAGCACATTATGTGCATAATGAATGCCCAGATATTAAAACATGACACGGCCACAACACACAGCACAGTGCATGCTAACCACAGCAGGAGATGGCACTGCAGACCAGGTTACCATCTTGACATCATAGAGGTCCACAGCATGTCCAGCAGTGGTGGTGCACAGAGGTCCCACAGAAAGGCATGATGTAACAAACAGCCCAAAAGAAACATCTACACGTGGATGTCAGTCACAGAAGATCTAAGGTGCAACCTACTGTCATTGTACAGCAGGTATCTGATGGGGACTGTCTGAGCCAGGCAAAGGGCACAAGGGGCCACAGTAGATGCTGCAGATGTCAATGAACTGTGTCCATCACCATGTCATCATGGTCAGCCATCAGTGGCACATGTCAAAGGTATGGTGAGTTGTGTGTAACCGAAACGTTGATGCGTAGTGTCCCGTCAGCAAACATGAGGCACGTCAGGCAACAATACATGACACATGCGCACAATGTGAACAAAAAAGCGGAGCCTGGACTGACAAAAATAAACCTTGTTTATTGCGCCCCAAACAAGGTTTATTTTTGTCAGTCCAGGCTCCGCTTTTTTGTTCTCTTGTATTGTGCGGATCCTTAGCTCCCTTTGGTACACATGCGCACAATGTACACAAGGGCAAAAGCAGAAGGTCACAGAGAGACGGGTGAACACCACTGCATAGGTAGCAAGACACATCCCTGCACCAGACAATGGCAGAGGGCATCAGAAGGTACCATCACCTAGAAATGCCTAAAAGACACAGAGACATACACCGTGAGACAAGGTGAGCATGCCACAAGTTGCATACGGCATGTCTGTGCACAATCAGCAACCAGTGGAGACAATCATTACAGTCCATGCAATGATACACTGATGCTGTGTAATGCCACAATGCCAGGGAAGGCTGTATGTGCTATCCACCAACCCCACACCTGTGCCTGGAGACACACACAAACCGTAACATGTGCCCCAGATACAGTGTGTAAACACCCGAAATGTGCACAGGCCAATGGCCATATGCATTTGAACCGGAACATATGGGGGATGGAGCCACAGGTCAAACATGTGTACAACAACATAGGTGCAGTGGAGAGGGAAACACAGATATGTGTAATGCTGCACTGCCCCCACAGTACACTTACCTGTATGTCCACCCATCCCAGTCACCTGCAGGTCTGAATGACGTACACACAGTTCCCACATGCACCACAGCACCGGGCAGGATCAGCAGCCTATCCTGGGGAGTCAAAAACACAAGTGACATATATATTGTCATGCAGCGAGGGCTGATGAGAGCCCAGTTGAGAGAAAAGAAGGTGTTTTTCACAGAGGAAAAGACTTGCAATATTCCCAGGAACCAGCTAGAGGGAGCAAGAGTGTCTTCAGGGAGACTGAAGAGCCACGCCCAGCTGGTCACGAGGAAATGCCAACCAGCTTCCAATCCTCAAGAGCAGGAGGGCTTCATAAGGGGAGTGTGGAAGACTGGAAGGGGGGGAGGGGAAGAGGCAGAAGGAGTACCGGTAGCCTCCGAGATAGAAACACCAGTAGAAGCAGCAGCCCAAGCAGAAGCAAGGGGAGAATCACTGGCAGCACCGAGAGAGAGAGGTGGAAGTGGAGACCTGACTACTCTAGTGCTGGAGGATTCCCAGGAGGGAGAGGTGATTTCTCAGGAGCTGAGGAAGGACCTAAGGAGGTGTCAGCTCAAGCCAAACCAAGAGCTGTTTGCCCTTTGAGGCAAAAGCCCTGCTGTAACTGCAACCTTAAGCCAAACAAGAATCAGCTGGAGAAGCCAAGCCACACTGAGTCAGAAAGCCAGAAGCTGGGCTTGTACAGAGGCAGGCCTTCACCAGGAGAAGGAAGTCAAAGGCTACAGGGTAAGCCTAACCGTCATAGAAAAGAATTTCACCAAGCTGCTGCCTGGGAAAGGCAGGCAGTGGAAGAAAGCCAGTTACTGGAGGATTGCTGCCATACAAGGTATGAGAAATGTATGCCTGATAGGAAAGTTGTGAATGGTAGAAGCTATGATAAAGCTGCTATAAAGCCTCTAAGGAAAGAGGGTACTTTAAAGCCTAACACAGCAAGTGGCCGATGCCCTAGGCTAGACCAAGGACATTGGGAGCTGCTACAGAAAATATACAAAACCCCTGAATGTGTTTTACAAGAAACCAGGGATATAGAATCAGAGCTTTCTGATACCGTGCCAATGCAAGTGGAACTGGCAGGAGATTTGTCTGACCAAGAGATGGACTGTACACTTTGCATTTCTGAAAGTTTAGAGTCACTGCCAGGCTTGTGATTGGGTGAATTGCCAGCAGAGCATTCTTTATTTGTTTGAGCCCCTCCATTCCTGGGAAGTATAACAGTTTTTGCTTTGAACCCTGAGTTTGTTTTCCACCTGCATTAAGGACATTTGCTTTAAAGTTGTAACCCACTATTTAGAACCACTGTGAGAAAGGGGAATAAAAGCCTTATTAATTCCCACCACTCAGCTTGATTGTTTCATTGAAGATTGGAGCTAAAGCAACTACAAGGACCAAGAGCCATTTGGGCCTTTAGAAGACTCTCCAATCTCAAACTTATATTTTTGTGTCGCACCTGCCCTGGCGTCCATTGGCCACCAGGGAAGTGTTGCTGACAATATATATATATATATATATATGTCATGATAGTGTCGTGAAACACATAGGTCAGCACAAACATGGAGACACATATGCACATCCCCACATTTGCAGAACGTACAGGAGAACAGCTCCTCAATGAGATGTTGCCTGACTGCCATCCCCTCACATGTGTCACCAGGGCCACATACAGGAGGGCACACAGGATCATCCTCCAGATCCTCATTAATTTCGACTGGGACATTGTGCCTGAGAGCAATGTTGTGCAGGATGCAACAGGCCAGAATGATATGTGCCACAGTCATGGGTCTGTATTGTAAGGCACCACCGGTCCTATCCAGAAACATGAAGTGACTCTTCAGAACGCCAAAGGTGTACTCAATGACTGAGCAGCTGGAAGCATGGGCCTCATTGTACCTCATCTCTGCACCTGGCCGTGGGAGATGCACAGGGGTCAGCAACCAGGCATGACACCCATATCCCACATCACCTGCAGAAAGAAATGTGGTACGGTCAAGCGGGAGATGATGGACACACAAAAGCACAGAAGTAGCAAAGTTTAACTGGACAACAGATAAACAGGGACACAAACATATGATGTCATAGAATGGCACACGATGGCACTGCACCAGTGGCTGGAGCTGGGAGACCCAGACCCTGGGGAAGGCTAATGAGGGCAACACACATCAACTGTATCCAGGCCAAACACATGGCCAAAAATCTATACCCAAACGGCAGCAGTGGAAGGTGTGAAGGCAACTGGCTGACAGTGGCAAAGCATACTGGAAGGCACAGAGATGTGCATGTGTGCAACCATGTGATGCCCATGATACAGTGACACACAGCAGATGTCACCGGAACACATACCTGAGGGGCTAGGTCGGAATGGCAGTAGGGACAAGATAACGTGGGCAGATATACATCATATATGTGTGATGTCAAGTGCGACCACAGCTCCACCCATGTGTTGTCGCACACATGGACAATGGAGAATAGGCCCCATACACACCGTACAGCATGAGGACGGTTCTGGGCATATACCTACCCCCCCTCCTGGACTGCACACACACACATGTTGGATATGGAGTACACGAGGGACACACCACAAAGGCATACACATGTACATCTGCATGCGCGGTATGTCCAAGGCCATGTGCTGGAGTCGTTGTCAAACCAGAGGTGTTACACCCAGCCATAGAAGGGACACACCATATGTGCCCATAGTGTTCCTGTATATAAGACCTGTGTAACAGAACAGCAGCAGCAGATACCAGTGTCACCCGCATGTGTGCCGAGACACCCAGATGAGCAATGAGACACACATGGTATATATAGAGATGTTTACAAGCACACAGAGGTACGTGACCACATCCCCAGTGACAGGGTGTGATATTGTACAAAGTCCCACACAAGACAGTGCCCCACAACCACAATGCAAGTAAAGGCATGAAGAGGACACAGGTGACAATGGGACCCCAGATATCATACACTGTACACGCATGTGAGATATGGTAAATACCCACCCAGCAGGACACAGTCCCCATATTGTACGGCCTCAAATTGGCCAAACAATGCCGAGTACTGCAGGATATAGGAGTCACGGGCTGACCCTGGGAACCATGGAACCACATTCAGAATACGCATATTTGCATCACAAACAACCTGCACATTCAGGGAATGGTAGTGTTTGCTGTTGCGGAACACATCCTTCCTGTTAGGTGGCGGGACCAGGGCAACGTGTGTGCAATCAATAGCTCCCAAAACATGTGGTATCCCTGCAATCCACTGGAATGCCTGGCTCAGGGCCCCCCAATGTTGCCTACTGTTAGGAATTGCAATGTAATTCCCAACCCGGCTGACCATGTCCCACAGTACCTGGGGGAGACAGCAGGAGAAGGTTGGCCTGCTCATCCCACCCACTGCAGCCACTGAGGATTGGAAACAGCCAGAGGCAAAGAAATGTAGGGCAGCCAGGAGCTTGGCCAATCCTGGCAATGCATGTGACCGGGCAGTCCGGGGCTTGAGGTCAGGTTGTAGATCCTCATAGAACTACCTAATAACCTCTGTGTCCAGATGGTAGAGAAAGATGACCTGGTCCTCACGCATGTCCTGGAGCATGGGCCTGGGCCTGTAGAGGCGTGGCAGGCAGGGAAGTGCCTCAGTATGCCTATGGTGCCGTGCTGGTATCACCTCTGCCTATGGAGCCCCCACAGCTGCAGGTCTGAGTTGCAGCAGGACTGCACCCATGCCCAGTGACAAAGCCCCAGGGATACCATCTCCCCCTTCAGGCAACCACAGCTCCACCAGCTCCACCAATGCCACCAATGCATTTGAGCTGCTCTTTGGATGGCTGAGCTCAACCACCATCATTGGCATGCACACAAGGGCATGTGCAGAGGTCCAGGCAGAGGTGGCAGAAGCAGGGGGCCAACACTGTGACATAGAGAGCCTCAACAAGCGCAACTGCAACATCAAGTGAAACATCTGTGCCCAACTCTCGCGGGAGAGGCACAATGCGCAGGGCACTGGTGGGGGTCCAGTGCAGGGGGCCACCCTGACCAGCTTGGAACAGCGCCTGGTGGACCGACTCGGGCCCATGTACATACATGGCCTGCCCCCTGCGCTGGAAAGAGCACACCCACATGCAGGTAAGACGGAGAGAGGTGTACCGGTGACAGACCATAAACAAGCGAGTGCAGGGATGGATGCAGGGGGGCGGGGGGGCCATGTCAGGAGTCCCACAGAGATGCATGTCCTCAGCCAGTCCCATGCAACATATGGCATAAACCACACCAGGTGCACCATCCCCACACTGCCCCTGGACCACAGCCCCCTGTCAGCCATGCACTGTGTAAGCCACCACCCACAGACCCCACACATGCGGAAGGCCAATACCTGGCCCAATGGGGGTCACCATCCCACACACACACAAATCCACGCCATGACCCCAGCACCACACCAGGTGGCCATGACACAACACTGGACAACATGCATTGCCATCCCAGGGCACCTGCCAATCCCAGCAGGGCCCTGCAAAGACACATGGCCAGGTCCAGGGACCCCACTCACCCATCCACGGGCTGGCAGCCCTCGGAACTGCAGAAAGAGGTGTGGACAGTGCGCTGCCACCTGTCATGTGTGGCCCTGTGCCAGGAATAGTCCTGCGAGGTGCACAGACTGCCACTGCACACATGGGCATGGGTAGTGCACCAAGGGACTGTGTAAACAGGGAAACAAGCAGGCCATGAACAAAGCCATGGAGTACAACCCCTGGGGACGGCATAGCAGTGGGGGTGCAGTGACAGGTACACACACAGAGGTAGCATGGACTAGGGTGGGGGGCCACTGAGGACAGTACAGAGCCATACACCCAACTGAGAACATGGACACAAGGATGTACCCGGCAGTTTCCAGCAAGCAGAGGAGGGGGGCGGAGGGGGTCCATGGTTCAACGGACCAGCCAATGGTGGAGGTTCCGGGACTGGGTCAGAAGGGGGTGCTGGCCTGGGATGCAGGGGGGAGGGTAGGTGGTGCCGGGCCCGACACCATCACCCCAGCCAGAGGGACTAGGTATGTGGGTGAATGCAGGTACTCCAGGACAGAGCACGGAT
This sequence comes from Ichthyophis bannanicus, assembly GCA_033557465.1. Classification (NCBI taxonomy): domain Eukaryota; kingdom Metazoa; phylum Chordata; class Amphibia; order Gymnophiona; family Ichthyophiidae; genus Ichthyophis; species Ichthyophis bannanicus. Next base: position 1,475,279,946 of record CM066032.1, read on the forward strand.
CCAGGTGTGGACCCGTCAGGGGGTTGGCAGGTGCCAGGCAGTGCATTCCGGGTCTGGTCAGCAGAGATGGGGGGATCATGTCCGGAAGCTGAGGCAAGGGGGCAGGGCATGCACATCACATGGCACCGGGAAGTGTGTGGGTCGCGGGGCGGGTGGGGGCCATGGATGTGCATCAGGTGCGTTGTGTGCCTATACCCTCCAGGGAGTGACAGTGGTCAATTGGGGAAGGTGCCAGGGATGACAGCCCCCACTGGGAGAGTGTTCAGGGGGGCCAGGGTAGCGGGCAGAGAGGTTTAAGAACTGTGGAAGCAGGGCATGGCTGCCATAGATCGAGGGGCGGGCACCAACACAGAGGCAGTGAGTGTGTCGGCACAGGGGTAGCTGAAGGTGCATGGGCCAGAATGGAGGTGGATGTGGCGATGTTGAATGGGGGTCGGCACGGCACGGTATAAGGGTGCAGGGGCGGGGGGTGACAGGCCCATTGTAGCAGCATTCGGTGACAATGTGCAGGGGTGGTGAGGACAGCAAGGCCACACGGGTTGGTACACGGGGGAGACAGAGGTGCACTGCATCTGTGTGTGCCATAGGCGCTGGGTGCAGGGACACAGGTGGCGATGGGGTGGCATGGGGTGGGTGACTGCGTGTGCAGGGGGGGGAGGGAATGGCCATGGTAGCGTGGGACACCAGACACAGCAGGCACCATTATACAAGGAGCGGCGCAGGTGGTGGGCATAGGGGCCCCAACACAGACCCGCGCGGCTCACACCCACACATGTGCCTGCTACGCGCAGCCACCCACAGCCCACCGCCAGTCCCACCGCCACAGGCCCACCCCACCCCAGCCCTTGCACCCATGCACGCATATCCCTGCCACCACAGGGCACACCTGTCCCCGGCTGCATCGGCACAGCACCCCAGCCCCACCCCAACATTCACGTCTGGCCATTTGGGGTGCTCCCAGTCATGCACACACGCAGGCACCAGTGACCCTCTGCAGGCACCTGGGACACAGACATGGGACTGTACCACACACATCCCTGCACTGGTAACATCCAGCGTCACACGTATGCAGCCCGGGAACCCGCACACTGACCAGGTTTCCCTGCATCCTACATGGGCCATAGATACAGAGTGTGGAAAGGGCAGGCAGGCAGTCATGCTCCACCTGAGCTGTGTACCCTGTTCCCACACAGGTGACATACATGCCATCAAGGAGGCAGAGGAGGGGGCAGAGCACCCAGACCCCGGGCTGTGGCCCCTTGATGATGCAGGGCCGGAGGCGGGGCCGCCATGAGGGACAGCTGCAAAACAGGCGGAGGTGGGGGGTCCAACACCACCTCAGGAGGGTGACGGCAGGCCGAGCCAGGGGCCAGCTGAAGGCATTATGCCACCTGCTGCTGCAGCCACCGGGGCAGCAGAGCCTGCTGCACCTCAGCAAGCCATGTGTGACATGCAGTATGCCCTGGCAGAGGTGATCGGGGAGATGCAGGCACACTCTGAGGCGGCACATGGTGATTCACAGGGTGAGTGTCCTACCATGTGCATATGGTGCTGCATGTGTACAGGTGGCTGGCTAAAACCATGTCTCACGGCGCACAACTTGTCTCCCCACAGGCATACAACATGTATTGCGTGCGGTCCTGCGGGAGCAGTGCCGGCAGGGGCATGGGGTGCGCTGCATGCGCCATGTAGTGGCGTGCCAGGGGCAGGCGTTGGAGGGGATCCTGGCTGAGATGAAGGGCCTCACTGCATCAGTGTGGGCCATAGCTGCCAGTGCGGAGCTTTTGGCGGCTGACCTAGGGACCCCCTCAGAACAACATGGTCTGCCAGCAGCAGCAGCAGCAGTGCCAGCTGTAGCACCTGCACCATGGGGTGGGAGGGGCCGCTCAAGGTGCGGCAGACCGCGTGGGAAATAAATGGTTGCACATGCGGAACTGCCTGATGTCACGTGTCATGTGGTTATTGTGAGAGCCCCATGTATGCCCTGCCCTACCCGTAGCCGCCCTGGGGACTGACCCCATGCCACCCCCTCGGCCAAACTGTGTCTCCCCCCCCCATCTGGGATTACCATGGATCGCAGCAGCAGCCATTCCACCCCCACCCACCTGCTGGCCCCCCAACACCCCTGCCTCCCCTCTGCTCAGCCAGTGTCTGGAGATCCCCCCGCCTCCCCTAACCCTCTGCCCACCCGCCACCTGTCCCCACTGGTACCTGTGTAGAGCATGTTGGTGTGGCACCAGATACGTCTCCGGCAGTGCTGTCCACATTTCAATCTTTTGGATATCGTACCCTGTATGCCCGTTGACATATCCACACTGTCTGTCCCGTCCACGCATCCGACTCTGGTAGCACACTGCTGGTGTCTCATTCCCTGCCCTGTCCTGGTCACTGTGATGTGTGCTGTGGAGGTGCTCCCCCCTTATGAGCCCATCCCCTGGGACACATAGACACTGCTGCTGTACATAGTCAGACACATGCTGCACGGCCTGGCCACATCTACCCCTTCCCATGGGGCCTGCAAAGGTTCCCATGTGTTAGCTGGGTACACTGTGGATCTCCCATAGTTATCCACAGGGCACGTCAGTCCAGTACCCCGACCCAACCCAATGCCCAGATACATCCCTACTGCCTCCCCATATGCACGTGTCCAGCCACAGTGGTACAAGTTAGACCCCACCCCCGGGCCTCCTGACTGCCACCCATCTCTCGGCATCCTGCATCCCTGGTGCTGGTCTCTGGACCCCCCTGCCCTCTGCCTGGCGGCACTATGACCCTCCATGCCTGCCCGGTGGCACACCCCATCTGCTCCGCATATGCACACCCCCGCCAACCCCACTCCTGCCCCTTGCACACCGTGATTGGAGCACCTCTCCCTCCCCCCCAGCCCACTGCCCCACTCGCCCCTTTGTCCACCATCGCCATGTCCACGTGCATTTCACTGTCCACCCTGTTTCATACTCCTCACCACTGCTGGCCATACCCTTGCAGGTCCTACCACTACTGCTCCATGCTGTGCCTGTCCTGTGTGTGATGGTATTTGTCTGTGGTGCTACCTTGGGCGCCGCACATGCCCATCCCCCACCCTTGCCACACCTGTCATTTGCACCACACTGACATGTTGCAATAAGGGACAACTGAACAGCGTGAGTATGGCAACCATATTTACAAATTTTATTTAGGGGGGAACAGCTGTGGGACCCTGTGTGAGCATGGGCCCTACCACCCCAGTCCCTGGCAGTGGTGATATTTACAGGGCATGGGCTGGCACAGGGTAGGGGTGGCATGCATGGTGCCCACACTAACACCCCCTGGGGGCCCTCATCGCCAGGTGGCCGGCCAGGTGCACCTGCAGCGCGTCTGTCATTCAGCATGTGCAGCCGGTAATCCACCACAGCCATGGTCTCCAGCACCCACTCCAGAATGCGGGCGTGCTGCTGCTGGGCATGTGCCTGGGCACGCACAGTCGCAGCCAGCAGAGGCCGCACATGCACCCGCACAGACACACATCTCCCTTTGTCTTTTTGGCTGCATGTATGGTGTGCCTGTCTGCGGCTATGTGGGGCAGGCCCACGGCCAGATGGGGGCCATCACTGGCACTGTGGGGCAGATGGCTAGGGCCCCCTGTGCCCTGTGGTGGCCTGTGCCTCTCAGGACTGGCCATGCCCTCACCCCACCCCCTCCTCATCCCCTACTGCTTCTCCCACTCCCAGGCCCCCCACCCCCTCCCCTGCCTCCCCCATCACCACCCCCTCCACCCCCCATACCTCCCCCCTCACCACCCTCCTCTCCCTCCACCCCACACCTCTCCCCTTCGCTCCCTCCTCCTCCTATCCATCTCCCTGCCCCTCCTCCCCATCCCAGGCCCCCTGCCCCCTCCCCTGCCTCCCCCATCACCACCCCCTCCACCCCCCTCCTGCATCTCCCCCCTCACCACTCTCCTCCCCTTCCACCCCACACCTCTCCCCTACGCCCCCTCCTCCCCCTCCCCAGGCTCCCAGCTGCCCTCCCCCTCCACCCCACTCCCCCCTCCTCCCCCTCCCTCTCTCTGCTTCCGGCATCCCCTTCCTCATTGGCCTCCCCGCCGTCAGCCGCCTCCATGCCCTCTGGGGCATCTTCAGCCGGCACTGACTGCCCGGCTCCAGTGTCCAGTCCTGCAGAGCCCTCATCTGCACTTGCGGCAGCTGTGGGAGAGAGGTACGTACATTACCACCATGGTCACACATCTGGCACATCATTCAAACATGTCCTGTGGCCCCGAAGGCCATTGGCCCACAGGGACGTGCTGCATCACTCACCGTCACGATGGGCCTGCCATTCCCGCTGCAGCCATGCCATGAAGCGGGGGTACATGGCTCACAGCTCACAGGCCTTCTTGCGCAGGTCCTCGACCTGTGGGGGAGGCAATGTGGGGGGACATTAGAGGACAGATATCCATCACCAGCTGGTGCTGCACCACACACATACCTGCGTGCAGCAGGTGGATGCCCCTATTGTGTGCTGTATGTCGACTGCTAGCTGTTGCCCCTGTCATATACATGTATGTGTTGTGGCTGCACATGTCCAGGTTGGCCCCTACAAGCCCTGTGTGTGAACCCCCTGGCACCCATTGCCGGCCCGGCAGCCTATCCATGTTTGGGCCTACAACATCGAACCATATGTGCTCTTGCCATGCTCTGGGACACGGGCGCCATGCATGGGGGGCTGCTTGGAGTCAGCATACATGCACGGTGTGCTGGGGGGCAGGGCATGCGACACTTCCCGCACATATGCACCCCTATGTCAGCATGTCTGCACACCTATCAACTTGTCTGCAACCCTTGTCCAACATATGCACAGACTGCATAGCCATGTGCCACTGTACGCACTGGAATGGACGATTATCATGTGTCTCACCAGTGGCCCTTGCACACAGCAACAGTCGCACCTGAGTGTACCCTGGGGATGTGCCGCTATATGCCCTGCAGGCTCCAGCCACAACATGGCGATATGAGTGGTCTGCACATATCAGCCAGTGTACCTATCATAACACCGGGATGGATACTAGATCTCTGTAATGAGGCCAGGGGCATCCTGGGGATTTGGTACATCTGTGGAACTTAAACAGGGGCAGGTACCATAACACCAGGTTGGATACTAGACCTCTGTAATGAGGCTTGGTGCATCCTGGGAATATAGCAGACATGGGAAACATATACAGGAGCAGGTTCCATAACATCAGGATGGATAACAGACCTCTGTAATGAGGCCTGGGGCATCCTGGGGATTTGGCACATCTGTGGAGCTTAAAGAGGAGCAGGTACCATAACACCAGGATGGATAATAGACTTCTGTAATGAGGCCTGGCGCATCCTGGGGATTTGGCATATCTGTGGAGCTTAAACAGGAGCAGATACCATAGCACCAGGAGGGATAATAGACCTCTTTAATGAGGCCTGGGACATCCTGGGGATATAGCAGACCTGAGAAACATGAACAGGAGCAGGTACCATAACACCAGGATGAATAGTGGGCCTCTGTGATGAGGCCTGGGACATCCTGGGGATATAGCAGACCTGTGAGACTTAAACAATAGCAGGTACCATAACACCAGGATGAAAAGTGGGCCTCTGTGGTGAGGCCTGGGACATGATGGGGATATAGCAGACCTGTGAGACCTAAACAATAGCAGGTACCATAACACCAGGATGAATAGTGGGCCTCTGTGGTGAGGCCTGGGACATCCTGGAGATATAGCAGACCTGAGAAACGTACACAGGAGCAGGTACCATAACACCAGGATGGATACTAGACCTCTGTAATGAGGCCTGGCGCATCCTGGGGATATAGCAGACATGGGAAACGTACACAGGTGCAGGTACCATAGCACCAGGAAGGATAATAGACCTCTGTAATGAGGCCTGGCACATCCTGGGGATTTGGCACATCTGTGGAGCTTAAACAGGAGCAGGTATCATAATACCAGGATGGATACTAGACCTCTGTAATGAGGCCTGGCACATCCTGAGGATTTGGCACATCTGTGAAACCTAAACAATAGTAGGTACCATAAACCAGGAGGGATAATAGACCTCTGTGGTGAGGCCTGGGACATCCTGGGGATATAGCAGACCTGTGAGACTTAAACAATAGCAGGTACCATAACACCAGGACGAAAAGTGGGCCTCTGTGGTGAGGCCTGGGACATGATGGGGATATAGCAGACCTGTGAGACCTAAACAATAGCAGGTACCATAACACCAGGATGAATAGTGGGCCTCTGTGGTGAGGCCTGGGACATCCTGGAGATATAGCAGACCTGAGAAACGTACACAGGAGCAGGTATCATAACACCAGGATGGATAACAGACCTCTGTAATGAGGCCTGGGGCATCCTGGGGATTTGGTACATCTGTGGAGCTTAAAGTGGAGCAGGTACCATAACACCAGGATGGATAATAGACCTCTGTAATGAGGCCTGGTGCATCCTGGGGATATAGCAGACATGGGTAACGTACACAGGAGCAGGTACCATAGCACCAGGAAGGATAATAGACCTCTGTAATGAGGCCTGGCACATCCTGGGGATTTGGCACATTTGTGGAGCTTAAACAGGAGCAGGTATCATAATACCAGGATGGATACTAGACCTCTGTAATGAGGCCTGGCACATCCTGAGGATTTGGCACATCTGTGAAACCTAAACAATAGTAGGTACCATAAACCAGGAGGGATAATAGACCTCTGTGGTGAGGCCTGGGACATCCTGGGGATATAGCAGACCTGTGAGACTTAAACAATAGCAGGTACCATAACACCAGGATGAAAAGTGGGCCTCTGTGGTGAGGCCTGGGACATGATGGGGATATAGCAGACCTGTGAGACCTAAACAATAGCAGGTACCATAACACCAGGATGAATAGTGGACCTCTGTGGTGAGGCCTGGGACATCCTGGAGATATAGCAGACCTGAGAAACGTACACAGGAGCAGGTACCATAACACCAGGATGGATAACAGACCTCTGTAATGAGGCCTGGGGCATCCTGGGGATTTGGTACATCTGTGGAGCTTAAAGGGGAGCAGGTACCATAACACCAGGATGGATAATAGACCTCTGTAATGAGGCCTGGCACATCCTGGGGATTTGTCACATCTGTGGAGCTTGAAAAGGAGCAGGTATCATAATACCAGGATGGATACTAGTCCTCTGTAATGAGGCCTGGCACATCCTGAGGATTTGGCACATCTGTGAAACCTAAACAATAGTAGGTACCATAATCCAGGAAGGATAATAGACCTCTGTGGTGAGGCCTGGGACATCCTGGGGATATAGCAGACCTGTGAGACTTAAACAATAGCAGATACCATAACACCAGGATGAAAAGTGGGCCTCTGTGGTGAGGCCTGGGACATGATGGGGATATAGCAGACTTGTGAGACCTAAACAATAGCAGGTACCATAACACCAGGATGAATAGTGGGCCTCTGTGGTGAGGCCTGGGACATCCTGGAGATATAGCAGACCTGAGAAACGTACACAGGAGCAGGTACCATAACACCCGGATGGATACTAGACCTCTGTAATGAGGCCTGGCGCATCCTGGGGTTATAGCAGACATGGGAAACGTACACAGGAGCAGGTACCATAGCACCAGGAAGGATAATAGACCTCTGTAATGAGGCCTGGCACATCCTGGGGATTTGGCACATCTGTGGAGCTTAAACAGGAGCAGGTATCATAATACCAGGATGGATACTAGACCTCTGTAATGAGGCCTGGCACATCCTGAGGATTTGGCACATCTGTGAAACCTAAACAATAGTAGGTACCATAAACCAGGAGGGATAATAGACCTCTGTGGTGAGGCCTGGGACATCCTGGGGATATAGCAGACCTGAGAAATGTAACCATGAACAGGTACCATAACACCAGAATGAATAATGGGCCTCTGAGGTGAAGCCTGGGACATCCTGGGGATATAGCAGACCTGAGAAACGTGAACAGGAGCAGGTACCATAACACCAGGATGGATACTAGACCTCTGTAATGAATCCTTGTGCATCCTGGGGATATAGCAGACATGGAAAATGTACACAGGAGCAGGTACCATAACACCAGGATGAATAGTGGGCCTCTGTAGTGAGGCCTGGCGCATCCTGGGGATTTGTCACATCTGTGGACCTTAAACAGGAACAGGTACGATAACACCAGAATGGATAATAGACCTCTGTAATGAGGCCTGGCGAATCCTGGGGATTTGGCACATCTGTGGAACTTAAACAGGAGCAGGTACCATAACACCAGGAGGGATTATAGACCTCTGTGGTGAGGCCTGGGCATCCTGGGGATTTGGCAGACCTGTGAAACGTAAACATTAGCAGGTACCATAACAGCAGGATGAATAGTAGGCCTCTGTTGTGGGCCTGGGGCATCCTGGGGATATGGCATATCAGTGAAACTGCAACAGGGGCAAATACCATTTATTATCCATCCCATAGCAATGGGATGGATAATAAATCTCTGTAATGGATTCTGCAGCCCCCTCGGTACAGGGCAGATCTGCTAGCATCGAGAGGGAGGCCTACATTGATCCCATTTGGACACACAGCCACCTGCTTTTCACTTGCTGTGCGTGTCTGATATGTGTGTTGGTTACCAGGTTTTTTTTTTAAGTCCTAGGTTTGGGTGCCTGTCCCCATGAACTTACCTCACGTGGGTAGTCTGAGCCTCTATTGTATCGCCTGGTGAGGCGCACCAAGGCCCTCCTCACTCTGCTGAGGTCCTGCCTATGGGAGGAGCCTGGAAATAGGCGCTCCTGGTGGAAGCATATTAATTCTGCCAGCAGATACAGGTCTGCATGAGTGAATGCAGGCTTTCTTGACCTGGCAGCTATCTTGTCTGCTGTATGTGATCAGAGCTCGTATGATGCAGTAAAAATTTGTCTGGACAGTGCATGCTTCTCAACGCACATACCCGTGTGCATAACCTCTGTTTGCGGTGTGTGATGTTTTATTTGTTTATGTTAGAGGTATCCTTTTCCATATCTGAGTACAACTAGTCTTTCTATTTGTGACACGCCCTATACCCATATTTTTCACATTCTGGTATCCCCTTTTGGGATTTGAACTCACATGACATTGTAGTCTGACATATTGCCTAACCACTGCACTACCTGTGACCCTCTGCTCCTGGACACACTGGCTGTGTGTACTGTGCTACAGTGTTGCCACAGAGGCCCAGCAGTCCCTGGGCCATACCTTTACCTCTCTTCAGCCAGACATTTCCTATTTTTTTCCAGTTTTTCAGTTGTATCTGTGTAGTAGGGCAAACGTTTGTGATGTGTTCTGCAGGGTCTGCAGCTGTGACCCTCTGCTCTGAGTTACACTGGCTGTGTGTACTGCACCACTGTGGGGCCACAGAGGCACAGCAGTCCCTGGGGCATACCTTTATGTCTCCTCAGCCAGACATTTCCTTTTTTTTCCAGTTTTTCTGTTGTAACTATGTAGTAGGGCAAAAGTTTGTGATGTGTTCTGCAGGGTCTGCAGCTGGGACCTGAACCTGTAGCCCTCTGCTCTGAGTCACACTGGCTGTATGTACTGCACCACAGTGAGGCCACAGGGGCACAGTAGTCCCTGGGCCATACCTTTACGTCTCCTTTGCAAGACTTTTTCTGTTGCACGGCACACCATGTACTGGTACAGGGCATGGCCTGGGTCCACTGCAGACAGGTGCCACTGCCCCCTCCGGCACAGACACCCCACCATGCTATGCTGACATAACCATATGCTGTTAGTGCTTGTTGTGCGCTGTCCCAGGCCATCCACTGTTCAGGTAGGCATGTGCCTACGGTGTGGCGTTTGGGGTGTGAAGGCATACATGGGCATCCCACCCCCCATCACCGCCTAACAGCATTCTGTCCATTCAACATGGTGGTGGGATGGATGCAGGGATGTCCTGTCTCTGCCATGGCAACTATTGGCTATTGTGGACATTGTATTTGTATATTGTGTTTGGCTTTTGTCAGATGCTGTCTTTCAGACTTCCAGTTTCTATGTTCCTATGTGCCACCTGGGTGACACCCAGGTCCACCCTATGCCCTATCTAACGGCAGGTTTTCATTCACAGTAGAATTGAGCCCTTCAGTTCAGCGCGTTAGTGTGCAGGGAGCCTCTCCCCGCCCACTCCCTGCCCATTGACTCCCTGCTCTCTGCCCTCTCTCCTCCCTCTGCAGTGTGTACCGCACTGCGTTACGCTTCCGCATGGTTTGTAATGTTACTGCGCATTAGCATTTCATACCATGTGTTAACGTTACCTAATGACCGTTAACATTACATAACGCGTGGTAACGTTACCTAACGCGCGGTCTGTAACGTTACCGTAGTTTAGTAAACATACCCCTTAGACATCATTGTGGATGTTACATAGAAACCCCCTGCCCAGCATGCAGGGGCAGTCAAGGAGGCAAATAGAATGCTAGGAATCATAAGACAATGCCTGGAGAATAAAACCAAGGATTGTTATTCTTCCATAGTCCCCTGATGAAAGCCTAAGTGGCCGAAACACATGTTCGGCTGACTAATCAATAAAGTTTTGTCCTCCAAGGATTTCTTCTTTGCCTGCTTCTTCTGTGTGTGTTCCTTTTCTAATTCTGCTACAGTATATCAGGGTTTTTTTTTTAAATATGGTGAGAAGAATAGTGGTTGCACCATGGAACAATATAGAGGCATTAAATTATCCTTCATTTTATTCTCTATTCCTTTCCTTATGATTGCTAGCATTATATTTGCTTTCTGGGTCATTGCTGCACTGGGCAGAGGGTTTCAACGTATTATCCATGATGACACCTATATCCTTTTCCTGGGTGATAGTTCCTAATGTGGAGCCTTGCATCATGTAACTATAGTTTTGGTGTCCAGTCTTCCAGTTTATCATGGTCCTCTTGTAATTTTCACAATCCTCTTGTGCTTCAACAACTTCAAATAATTTTATGTAATACGCAAATTTGATCATCTCACTTGTTTTTCCCATTTCCAGGTCATTTATGAATATGTTAAAAAGCAGTGGGACCAGCACAGATCCCTGGGGTACTCCATTATACACCCTTTTCTGTTGAGAAAATTGGCCATTTAGCCTGACTCTCTGTTTTCTTTTAACTAGTTCCTGATCTGCAATAGTACCTTGCCTCCTATCCCATGTCTTTTTAGTTTTGTCAAGAATCTCTCATCCAGATAAACTATATCGACTGGCTCATCTTTATCTACGTGCTTATTCACACCTTCAAAAAATATAGTAGATTAGTAAGACAAGACAGTAAGACAAGACTTTCCTTGGCTAAATCCATATTGACTTTCTCCCATTAAACCATGGGATATGTCTACTAAATGGATTTAATGCATGCTAATAAAGTTAACGCATGTTAAATGCCAGAACCATTTTATTTCTAAAGGTTCAGTGGTACCTAACACACATTAACTTTATTAATGCATGTTAATCTTTAGCAAACATGCCCCCATGATTATGTACATATTCATCAATTGTATTCTTTATAATGCTTTCTACCATTTTGCTCAGTACTGACATCAGGCTCATTGGTCTGTAGTTTCTTGGATCACCCCTGGAACCCTTTTTAAAAAGTGGTGTTACAGTAGCCATTCTCCAGTCTTCAGGTACTACAGATCATTTTAAGGATAGTTCAGAGGTTACTAATAGTAGGTCTGCAATCTCATATTGCAGTTCTTTCACATGATAGAACTTAAGCATGTGCTTGCAGAATGGAGACCACCTAAAGCATGCTCATTAGTGCCCATCCATGTGCATAAGTCCTTCAAAATAGGGACTTACACACATAACTAACACATAACGTTTCATATGCCCCTTGTAAAATCAGTTCAAATATTTCCATTTCAGGATTTACATCTACTCCCTGGCACTATGGATTTTAAACTGTGCTAGTTTTGGCCAGCCCTTTACAGGAGCAATTATGGGAGTTATCCTCCTTAATCCTCCCCCACTGATATTTTCCACTCCAAAATGGAAAAAGAAACCAGAAAGATTACGGTCTCTTTATGTAATCAGTGGCATTTATATGTTTAGGCTTGCAAAGTGGCCCACATACACTTGTAAATGCTGGCACGTACACATGGAAGTTGCAAAATTCCCACTTGCAAGCGTATGTGCTGCCTCTGTTTTTGGACTGCAACTATAAATGATGGTCTGCACTACCAGTTAGACTGATGGTCTGTTCCTGCTGCTCTATCTGACAAAAATATGACTGCATCCAGTCACCCTGATAATTCCATCTTTGACAGATGCGGTCACACCAAATCACAATTTATCTCTGTCTTTTTCAAGTATAACTGTCATGTGAAATCAGATTTTAGATAAGACATAGTAGTACATTTACTAAAGGTTAATGCACATTAATGAAAGTTAATGCGTGATAAGTGCTGCCACTGTCCATTCATTTCTATGGGCATTTGCAGATTTTAGTGCATGTTAACCTTTATAAACATGCCCCATAGAAATTTGAATGGAGATGTCAAGGTTGGGACAATCACAGTTTCATCAATATTTTAGAAAAGGCTCCGCCAAATGAGGATGTGCGGGAGTACTTGTGGATTTTCTGACATGTAGAGCTGCCATTTACAAAATGTACATGTGGGAAAAAGAAATGGTGGCACTCAGCAGCTTCTATGTTTCAGCTAATTTTAGAAACATGGATGTCCCCAACATGGATGCCATTTCCAGCATCCATATAGATGTTCGTGCTATGAAACCATGGGACAGGGACATCCATCTCAAGCAAGGCTATATACGGGGGCATCCGGTGGCATGGCAAAACAAAAACATGAGCCCCCATTCTCCATCAGTGTTCACTAACAAAATGTAAAATAAAGGGGATATGAGTGTACCTCCTTCCCCACACCCTCCACATGTTTGCCTAACAAAAAGAGCATGTTTCAGATGCCTATTCATGCATGAAGCAAGTATAACCTATGATGTGGCTCAGGACACTCAGGTCTTTTCTGACATTGGATGAGGACATCGAAGTTCTTTGGAATGCCCCAGCCACACATCCGCTATGCCCCCCCCCCCTTCCAACTTGGACATTTTCACACTATGGACATCTTCAGACCCAGATTCTAAAATGGCTTCAGGGATATCTCTGCGCTTTGGACATCTCTAGGTCCATTTTCAGACATCAAAAACATGAACAGGGCTTCTAAAATAAACCCTCAAATTGTTGTTCTCTTGCTCAACTTGTCTATATAATTATCACTCCTGCACCCCCATGAGCCTGTGGTATCACATTGTGAATCCAATTTAAAAAAAAAACGTCTATATGGCATCTACCAAATACTTGAATACTTCTGTTTTGGAGGGGGAGTGAGACAGGTCAATCCACTAAAAAGAGCTCTAAATTTTATAGCTGCTACCCTTTAAGTGTCCCTGAGCATATTTTTTTAGAGATGAGTATTAATTGAACACCACAGTCATAATCAAGTTGGCCCAATGAGTTTAATCAGTCATGGCTAATAAATGGTTGAAATCTGATTTTAAAAGGTCACAATTTGATTTCCTGTTACTATACCACATTCTATCAAGTCAGAATTAACTTGGGTTACAGAAATTGAGATTAATAATTCTATGGCTGAAGTAGAGTAGAAAGGGCTCATGTTCAGCTTATCCATTGCAAGGGAATGCCTTTTACTTTATGATGCAAATTAGACTTGCTGCATATTTCAGCAAGCAGAGGTTACTTGAAAAATCCCTAGATTTAAAATCCTATGATTTTTACCACCACCAAGTGAGTTCATTAAAGCAAAATATACATTTCAACTTTTTGCTTCACAATTTCCTTTATCTTGGTTTCAGACCAGTTGCATTATTCTTTTGGAATGTTTAGATTTTAATTTATGTTTAAGAGCTTAACTTCGCAATGTTAGTGGTCATGAAGCTGTATCCACATTTGTTAATCATTTCAAAACACGGAAGGGAATTGGCAGCATAACTGCAATGGCTTCCATATGTTCTTTCAGGAATTCAAGAAATGAAAGTTCAAAAGTTTCAAGAACTCACTCATTCTTTCCATTACACCTTTTCTACTTGCAGCTTGATGTACTCCAAATCTTAATGAAATAGAAACTTCTAAAATGAAATATTCATGAAATATCTGGAATTTAAAAAAAACAACACAAAACTATTTACAATTTGAAACAAGTTGAAAATTGTCCATTCAGAGTGTGATGCAATCACAGGTTCTCCCTTCCCCAACTGGCAGATCCAAGTTTGTCTGTGTGAGGGATTCAGCTACAAGAGTTGTATTTATATTTATATTCAGGCTTATTCTGTCCCGGACGTAGATCCCCTTTATACGTCTGGTCTGAGCCGGACGTACAGAGGGGATTGCTATTCTGATCCCGCAGGACATGTCTAGGATCAGAATCGCAAACAGTCTTGTACATGCAGGCCGGGACTGCGATTCAGTCAAGGCTTTTCTATGGAGCCGCGGTGCCATGGCGTCATGTTGCCATGGCACCGTGGCTCCATTGAAGAGCTGCGATGCCGGCCTCCGGACTTCAGGGACACATTCCTCACAGCCCAACTTCTGATCTGGCCTCCTAAGGCCAGGGTCAGGCTACAGGGAATGCCTTCAGGCCCCCCCTGCCCAATCCAAGCCCTGGGCCACCGATCCTTTACATACGGGGAAGTTATTCCACCTCGACCGTTCACCGCCCACCTGTCTCTGCCTCCGTCTCCGATCCTCGCCCCCGTCTAACTTCTCTGAATAACCAGCGGGGAAGTTATACACAGGCAGAGAAGTCACATATAGTGAGGATGGATGTACATTCCCACTATTAGTGGCACAGAATAGGGCCCATTGTGTATGCATGTTTTTATGGGGAGGGTGTAGATGACATGTTTGTATATATATCCAATTGAAAATTGATTAAGCTGCCTTAACTTTCTTCTTTTTCCTACAATCAGCCTTCTAGAGGATGGGGTTAGGTATAGAGTGTGCACACAACTACCACCTGTCATGAAATGCATCTACAAAAGAGACATGACTAGTGTATTAGGAAAGGACATAGCAAGTCACTCCATTTCACCTGTAACCATGTCACCAAAGATGTATCCACCAAAATGTTTGCACGCTCTTTGGGGCCCTTTTGCTATAGGGTGCTATGGTGTTGCATCTAACGAGACAAAAACACTGAAATGCTGGTGTGTTAGATGCAATACCACTGCATTAACTGTCAGAGCATAGAAAGCGTTTCCCGGCAGTTAACATGGAGCCATGTCCCTTACCACATACCACATTAGTGCAGGTGCACATAACTCTATCTACTAACGTGGCATTTGGCAATCTCGAGCTAAGCCTTTGATGGCGATTAATCACATTTCCTATTTTTGACCTTCATTTCCAAAGATGCCTTTCCCTCTCTTCATCTCCTCATGTTTTCCTGCCGCCGAGAAGAGCAACTCCCCCCACTGTGCTCCTGCCCAATCCGGGCAGTGGGAGAGCAGGGAGAAGGCGGCCTGCCGAAATAAAAGCGGCGTCCCTCGCGGGCGGGCCCGCGCCTGGCGGGCCCGCGCCAAAAAACCAACTAACTTCCACTCCTCCCCGAAAAGACACGCTTTGTACAACAGACCCCTCCACCACCGAATGAAGATCAACGACCACAACGACTCTGCGAGGAAAAAACCCCACCACTCCGGAACCCCAGGCGAGGCCCGAAGCCAAGCAGCAGGAAACAACTAAAAGAAACAACAGCGCCGACGGCATCACAGGAGAACACAGCAAAGAGCAGACCGAGGCGAAGGACGTCAGAACCGCAAGTAGAACTCTCACAGTACATCACACATTCCACATCACCAAGCTCGCACTTACACTACACACACCCAAACAGATCCGGCCTCCTCCACGGGATAGGCTCCCTCCACGGGACAGGCTCCCGCACCAGGACACCCTACGCAGATCCGACCCACCCGCCACGGGACAGGTTCCCTCCACGGGACAGGCTCCCGCACCAGGACACACTACGCAGATCCGACCCACCCGCCACGGGACAGGCTCCCTCCACGGGACAGGCTCCTGCACCAGGCCACCCTACGCAGATCCGACCCACCCGCCACGGGACAGGCTCCCTCCACGGGACAGGCTCCCGCACCAGGACACACTACGCAGATCCGACCCACCCGCCACGGGACAGGCTCCCTCCATGGGACAGGCTCCCGCACCAGGACACCCTACACAGATCCGACCCACCCGCCACGGGACAGGCTCCCTCCACGGGACAGGCTCCCGCACCAGGACACCCTACGCAGATCCGACCCACCCGCCACGGGACAGGCTCCCTCCACGGGACAGGCTCCCGCACCAGGACACACTACGCAGATCCGACCCACCCGCCACGGGACAGGCTCCCTCCACGGGACAGGCTCCCGCACCAGGACACCCTACGCAGATCCGACCCACCCACCACGGGACAGGCTCCCTCCACGGGACAGGCTCCCGCACCAGGACACACTACGCAGATCCGACCCACCCGCCACGGGACAGGCTCCCGCACCAGGACACCCTACGCAGATCCGACCCACCCGCCACGGGACAGGCTCCCGCACCAGGACACCCTACGCAGATCCGACCCACCCGCCACGGGACAGGCTCCCTCCACGGGACAGGCTCCCGCACCCAGACACCCTACGCAGATCCGGATCGCCCTCCACGGGACAGGCTCCCTCCAAGGGACAGGCTCACGCAACAAGACAACCTACACAGACCAGGCTCTCCCTCCACGAGACAGGCTATCACACAATCTACAGCTCTCTCCAAACAGTCAACAAGACGAAGACTTAAGAAAACAAACACCACCTTAACAGAACACCAGAAAAAACCAACATGCACCCCACATACCTCCTCCCACTCTACTTACTCGTTACACAACTCCTCCCACCAACCACACACCTCCACCACCCACAAGCAAACACAACATGGCACCCTCCAACTGTTTTGCCATATTTAGAACCACAGCACCCAAACAAAGAGACACTCGGAACCTCCAAGGCAAAGCGAACAAACAGACACAAATCAAACTCCCACACCTGCACAAAGGAAGCACATGTAACAGCAACCTCATCAACAAAGACAACAACGATCGAACTCATAAATGCCAGATCCGTCTGCAACAAGATACACACGCTTGTAGACCACATTGAAGAGCGACAGCCCGACATAATTTGCATCACAGAGACATGGCTCTACCCGACTGACAATGTTCTACTCAACCAACTAGTACCAAACAACTATTCAGCACACAACTGCCCACGCACCCACAGGCGTGGAGGAGGAGTCCTGATAATAGCAAAAACAAAACTGAAGTTCAAGACACAGAGCCTCACTGAAACACAGCAATGTAACACAATTAGCATCAAGAACAAGAACATTGCAATCTGCCTGACATACAGAGCACCCAGAGCTCCACCCGACGAACTAGCCTTCACACTCGAAGAAGCCTGTGCCATAACAACAAACAACAAACCAGCGCTGATGATAGGAGACTTCAACCTAAAGTCAACCAATGTAAAAGACGCAGAGGCCTTCCTGCAAGCAATGTCCTCACTACAGTTCACACAAATCATCAATGCTTCAACACACAGACATGGATCATCGCCAGACCTCATATTCGCATCCAATTACCTAACATCAAGAGACCTGATTTCTCCACCAACCATTACCCCAGTGCCATGGTCTGACCACTACTTAATAGAGATAAGGCTGCGGTTACAAGAGGACCAGACAAACGAAAGAGCAAACACCTCACACACACAAAGACGATTTAAGTGTTTCGACAGGGATGAATTCCTACAGGACACAATACAACACCTGAACATTACTACGGACGACCTGGAGGAACAAGTTTCCAGCTGGAACAGCATTTTAGCCAACGCCGCCAAACCACCCGATGACGGGACCACGAAACAACACCACAACAAGAGACAAAGCAAACCATGGTACTCAGCAAAAATACGACAGGAGAAGAGGGAACTCAGGAAGATCGAACGGAGATGGAGAAAAAACAAAACAACTGCCGACCAGCATCTTTATCTAACGAAGCAAAAACAATACAATGAACACATCAACCAATCAAAGAAGGAATTCCACACAAACATGATAAATACCTCCATCAACAAACCCAGAGAGCTTTTCGAAATAGTGAAAATCCTCACAAAAGAGCAAACAACAGAAGGGGAAGCACAAATAGATCCTCAGAAATTCGCCGACCACATCAAAGACAAATTTCACTCCACAGAACAAACAACGCCGAGTAGAACCACAAGGACGGATCCACACTCCAAAACCTGGGGCACATTCGCCTCACCCTCCACAGAACAGATATCACACATCATTTCTACAATCAACACAAGCACCGCTCCTACAGACCCATGCCCAGTGTCATGGGTCAAAGCCACCAAATCAAGTCTCATCCCCACCATACATAAAATGGTACACAACTCACTCACTCAAGGACTCATGCCAAAGCAACTAAAACTTGCCTCAGTGAGACCAATCACAAAGAAAACAACTCTCGACAAAGAAGACCCAGCAGCATACCGACCAATCTCCAGCATACCTTTCCTCGCAAAAATCATCGAAAAGACGGTTCAACTACAACTTCAGGACCACATCGACAAACACGAAACACTCGACGACAACCAACACGGATTTCGTCCCAACCACGGTGTCGAGACGCTACTGATCTACCTCTTCGACAGCATCCTTAGAACAATTGACAACACCAGGAACGGAATCATAATGATATTCATCGACATCTCCTCAGCCTTCGACACAGTGGACCACAACACGCTCCTGGAAAGACTACAGAACACTGGTATACACGGTATCACACTGAAATGGTTCCACTCGTACCTAACAGAAAGACAGCTACAGGTCAAGGTGGGACACATCACATCCCGACCCATCAAAGTCCGTCAAGGAGTACCTCAAGGTTCTGCGCTCTCAGCACTCCTATTTAACATCTACATCCAACCAATATGCAACATCATGAAAAAGAACAACATTCAATACACAATCTATGCGGATGACATCATGATATACACCCCGATATCAATCGACAACCCGGACTTCTCTAGGATAACAGACTGCCTTACACAAATGACCAGTTGGTGTCAAAACAACAACCTCGCCATAAACTACAACAAGACTGAAGCTTTAATCATCACTCGGAACCAAAGCTTCATACACCCACCAAATATAAAGATACAAAACATTACTATACCAATAAGGTCAGAAGTGAGATACCTCGGGGTTACGCTGGACAATAAACTCAATCTCAAGACACACATAAACAAAACAATACAAAAAGCCTACTACAAGATGCGAATCATCAGGAGACTGAAACCACTCCTCGCCCCAGAACACTTCCGTACCGTCTTTCAAGCACTGATAACCCCTCTACTGGACTTTTGCAATCCGATATACCTTGGACTACCGAAACAAGCTATCAAACCACTCCAACTGGCACAAAACACCGCAGCACGAATCATATCCGGAACTGCAAGACAAGAACACATCACACCCACCTTAAAGGACTTACACTGGCTTCCAATCGATGCACACATCAGATACAAAACTATCATAAACCTATTTAAGATAAAACAGCAAACATCAGCCAACAGCCTGCACGCCCTCATACAACCAGACACCAGCACACGGCCTAGAAGAAAACAAACACACAACCGAGTCAGCACCCCAAGTGAATACAAACACACACGCAAGGACACAACAGACAGAGCACTCTCCATGGCTGCTCCAACAATATGGAACAAACTACCGGACGATTTGAGAGCAACTACAGACCTCAAGGACTTCAGAAAACAGCTGAAAACCATGTTGTTCAGAGAACACTTTGGACACATCACATAAACTAAGTAACTGTATAGCAGCACACGTTACCGACTAACACTATATGTATATATAAAATGTTTTTAGCACCACTGTATATAGCCCACATTGTACATAGCTCAAACCAATCTAGCTCACAACACAACACACACCCAACTAAATTTCCACCCTCACTGCATGTATAACACACTCACACTACCAGATTGTTTGCTGTGATACCACCTTGATTATCATGATAAGGCGGTTTAGAAATACTGTTAAATAAATAAATAAATAAATAAACTCATGATTTCTTCTTGTCTCATTGGGTTTTTTTAATTGTTATGCAATTTACAGCGCCCCTCCTTGATGTGCTTCCCTTTGTTCTTGTGCTTATTTTATCCTGTCACTCCAACCTATATGTTCTATGGTGTTCCGGAATACTGACCCTTATTGTAAACTGCTTTGAAGCTTCCTGCAGCTGCGCAGTGTAACCAATCCTTGCAAATAAAAAATGCAGGTAGCTTGTTGTGTGAACACAGTGCTAACTGAGCTGAGCTCACCGTGCCCACATCCATTCCTAACCTGCCCACTTGTGACTAGGGTTACCAACTTTTTCACAGAGAAAAACCCGACACCTATGGCTCACCATGCTCCACCCATTCTCCACCCCTAGTCCCACCCCTGCCCCGCCCCCAGCCCCACCCACAAAAATTACCGAGGATACGTGTAGGCTAACTTCTTTGGTCAGATAATAATTAAACTGGGAACCCCAAAATCCAAACATGAAATGTACAACACTGGAGAAATAAAACTATAAAGTAATTTCCTCTTGCACTAAACAAAAATGCAAAGATGTTATCAATACACACTTCCCAGACTAAACATATTCCAGCTAATAAATTCAAAATAAAAAGTATTTTTCTACCTTCTGTTTGGGCGTTTTATTTTTCAGTTGCAATTGCTCCAGTCACTTTCTTCTGGTTTCTTCGTGTCTTCTGCGAGCTATCCATTTGTCCTTTCTTCTCTTTTAGATGTTTTCATTCTCTCTCTATTTCTGCTTTAACATACTGATTGTTTCCCTTTTGCTCTTTCCCCCAATTCTTTCCTTATTCCTTTATCATCCATTTAAATTTCACCCTTCCATCCTCAAGCCCCTCACTCTCCCAATACCCAGCCCATCATAGACTTTTCTTCCACGCAAAATATTTTCCCCTCTCCACTCATTCCCCATCTATTCTAGTCCTCCCCCAAAATCAGTTCCCTTATAGTTCTAGACCCACCCAGCATCCACTCCCTTCTAATCCCATTCTCCCATGCCCCACATCAGCCCATTTCCAGTCCTATTCCAGCTCTTCATCAGTCCATTTCCAGTGCTAGCCCTCACATCACAGACCATTTCCAGTCCTAGCCCCCCCCCAATCACAGCCCATTTCCAGTCCAAGTCCCCCATCAAAGCCTATTTCCAGTCCTAGCCCCCCCCCCATCACATCCCATTTGCAGTCGGAGTCCCCCCGCACCATCACAGCCCATTTGCAGTCCTAACCCCCCCCCCCACCATCACAGTCCATTTGCAGTCCTAGCCCCCCTAATCACAGCCTATTTCCAGTCCAAGTTCCCCCTCCCTCCACCATAGCCCATTTCCAGTCCAAGTTCCCCCCCCCCCATAGCCCTTTTCCAGTCCAGGTCCCCCTCCCCATCACAACCCATTTCCAGTCCATGTCCCCCCCCATAGCCCTTTTCCAGTCCACGTCCCCCTCCCCATCACAGCCCATTTCTTTCCAGTCCAATGCCCCCCCATAGCCCTTTTCCAGTCCAGGTCCCCCCACCCCTAGACTAAGGAGGGTGAGTGGATTTCAGACGTTTGATATTCATATTTCAGTCCAAGTTCCCCCTCCCTCCGACATAGCCCATTTCCAGTCCAAGTTCCCCCCCTCATAGCCCTCTTCCAGTCCAAGTTCGCCCCCCAGAGCTCTTTTCCAGTCCAGGTCCCCCTCCCCATCACAACCCATTTCCAGTCCATGTCCCCCCCCCCTAGCCCTTTTCCAGTCCAGGTCCCCCTCCCCATCAAAACCCATTTCCAGTCCATGTCCCCCCCCATAGCCCTTTTAAAGTCCAGGTCCCCTCCCATCACAGCCCATTTCTTTCCAGTCCAAGTCCCCCCCCTTCCCATAGCCCTTTTCCGGTCCAGGTCCTCCCCCCCCCCCCATCACTACCCATTTCCAGTCAAATTCCCCCCTCCTAGCCCTTTTCCAGTCCAGGCCCCCTCCCCCCATTACAGCCCAGGCAGTCCTTGGCCCCCCCCCCCAAAACCGCGGCTGTCTGAGGCTTTAGAGGGAGCTGGGGAAGCCCGCGCGAGGCCCCGGCTCCCTCTGAACAGCCGCCAGCTTGAAGAGCCTTTACCTTCACGCTGGCGGCTGTTCCTGTGAAGCCGCGATTGGTGGGAAAGGTTAAAGGCAATGCCCTTTAACCTTTCCCAGCATTCGCGGCTTCACAGGAACAGCCGCCAGCGTGAAGGAAAAGGCTCTTCACGCTGGCGGCTGTTCAGAGGGAGCCGGGGCCTCGCGCGGGCTTCCCCGGCTTCCTCTGAAGCCCTCCGGGTTAGGAGAAAAGTAGGTTTTGTTGCTCTGGCC
This sequence comes from Ichthyophis bannanicus, assembly GCA_033557465.1. Classification (NCBI taxonomy): domain Eukaryota; kingdom Metazoa; phylum Chordata; class Amphibia; order Gymnophiona; family Ichthyophiidae; genus Ichthyophis; species Ichthyophis bannanicus. Next base: position 1,475,302,464 of record CM066032.1, read on the forward strand.
GCTCCCGATCTTGCGGCCAGAGCAAAAAAAACGGCTTTTCAAGGGCCGGTTTTGCCTCTGCGCCGGCAGCCGGCCTGGCCATGGAAAAACCAGCCAGGCCGGCTGAAAACCGGCCAGTTGGCAACCCTACTTGTGACCCTTTCACGAGTTACACATTTAGTGTAGGAATCATCCCCCTCTGTCATGGTCTTGTGCTGGCAACATGTGTCTCAATGAGCATTCAGAATCTGCCAGCCTACGTACTGCCAGCTAGCGCCCTTTAGTAAAAGATCCCTCTTGTCTCATACAGGCCTCATAATCAAATTCATGAACTCTCCATTGAGGCTGCCATAAGCCAAAGTCAGAGCTGCTGAGTTACTTAGTTCCAGCAGCAAAATTGTAAAGCCAGTGCTAGATTTCTGGCAAGTTTATGAGATGCCAATGGTGGTACGAGGAACTACATCCTTTGGAATGTAAGTTCAAAACCACGACTGGCAAAAGGCCTCACTCTTCAAACCGGGTAACTTGGCATCTATGCAGAAAACTGACACAGCTTTAAGCAACTCGTATCACTTCCTATAGGAACAGATTCAATATGTTTAAAATTGTAATATGCTCATACAAAACATAGGAAAATTGGTTTAACTATGGCAGCTTATCATCATACCCCACCAAAAAAGAACCTTCTCTTATTCTTAAACATGATAGAATTTTTGTCAAATATAATATGCTTTTAAAGGTCTGATGTATTCTTCCTCTCAATATTATCACAATCACATTTTCAAAACATGTGTATAACTTTACTATCCTATATACTATTTATTTATGTGGAGTCTTTTCTATACCGCGCTCTTCAAAATCAGCTTGGTTTACAGATAACAGCAGCTTTGTTCAGACACAGGTAACGCCCGTACTGGACTTACAGAATACAGGGTTATTCAACTTGGATTAACTGGGGCAACTATATACAAGTACTACTACTACTACTACTGCTACTACTAGTACTAATCATTTGCATAGTGCTGCAAGATATACGCATCACTGTACAGAAACATGACAGTCTCTTCTCATCAGAGCTTACAGTCTAGTCGAGACAGATAACACAACAACTGGTGACTAGGACATATCTAGGGGAATGGTAAGGGAACACATAGTAGATGAACAGGCAACTAAGTGGATTAGGATCCAAAACTAGCCTTAGACAGATATGTTTCTAGCCTGGATTTGAGTAGAGCCAGAGATGAAGCTTGACATACTGACTCGGGTAGTTTGTTCCAGGCACAAGGAGAAGCAAGGTGGAAAGATTGAAGTCTAGAGTTGGTAATGGAAGAGAAGGGCATAGATAGAAGGGATCTGCCAGAAGAGAAGAGTTCCCGAGGAAGAGTGCAGGGAATGAAGTGAGGAGTAGCAGAATAAATGCACTTATAGGTCAGTAGAAGAAGTCTGAATATACTGTGAAAGTTCCATACTTACTGTGCAAGCCTGTGCCCTATATTTGACCTCTGTATAGTCCACAAAATGCTCACAAAACCTGTTTTTTCTTAAGCAATAGCACAATTTCATGGTATGCCACTTTGTTGTTGTGGTTAAATGCTGTCAAGTTGATATTGGCTCCTAGTATCCCTGTGGATGGTTACACATGTGGTGTTCTTGATATGATACAACTAGAAGTAGGATGACAGACCTTTTCTCCATGCAGTAAGTCTACAGCATCTGATATTTTAAGTTGGTCTCCTATTAAAGTACTAACTAGGCCTAACCCTGTTTAGCTTCCAAAATCAGATACAAACTTCCAAGATCAGCTATCGTGGCCTGCAGCTATAGAGCTCCAAAAATTACAATAACTTCCTATCTGGTCTGAGTTAAAATTCATGAAGAAACTATCTCCTGTCTTTCTGCAGCTTCTCCTTGTTTCTAAGTCTAGTAACACACTACTCCAGTTTGCTCATGTAGATATCCCAATAAAAATTATAGCCCTTAACTCTTCTGGACCACATCTGCTTGAGAAGTTGCTTCTTCCTGCAACTTTTTGCTCCACCACTTGTTAGGAAATTTCTCTTTTGCCTAAGTCCTTAATTTGGTCCTTCATAATCATTGTTATTTCTGCTTGATTTCATTTCCTGCCTTTTGACTGGATTTAGGCTATGGCTTCCTAGAACTGTCACTTCCAGAAGCTCTTGTCTTTCTTACTTTCACTTTGTTAACTAGGGCTCTCTACTTTCTATCCCTATGGTTCACCTATAGCATTGGTTTACAAGAAGTCCTCATGAAAACACCCATCCATGATTATTCATATGATAGATTTAAAACATAAGATACGCCATACTGGGTTAGACCAAGGGTCCATCAAACCCAGTACCTGATTCCAAAAGTAGTCATTCTGGTCTCAACTATCTATCGGGTTCCCAAAGATATACACATCCCATGCCACTTGTCCCAGGGGTAAGCAATAGATTTCTACAGTCATCTTTAATAATGGTTTATGGACATTTCCTCCAGGAACTCATCCAAACTTGTTTTGAACCCAGTTACACTAACAGCTTTTATTACATCCTACGGTAAAGAATTCCAGAGTTAAATTACACGCTGAGTGAAAACATATTTTCTCCATATTTGCATATTCATTGTGTCTCACATGTATGTTCATTCTGGATATCCTGATAATCTGATTAGCTGTGTATGTCTTGAGGACTGGGTTGAGAACCAATGTTCTACAGCCCCAGTTGATCAGCTTCTCCATATGCTGGAGCTGTCTCTATGTCTAGACTGACCTGAATTCACAACCTTAATTCCTTTTTTCTGACACTCATAACTAATGGGCCACTGTGATACCAGGGTACACATTTTATTGCAATGTCAAGGGATCAAACTTCCTATATTGTATCGCTTCATTTCATTTTCAAATGAAAATTGAACAAAAACCCTGAAATGTTGACATTTCCCATCCATCATTATTAGTGCTCACTATCTTTCAGTAGTGCTCACTGTTGAGCATGCTATTGAGTGATAGTGCACAGTGTGCATGCATGTGCGTTCACAAATAGCACACACTCACTCAAATGCTCACACTAGCACTGTAGCTTGATAATGTCCATAGTGCACAGTATTGCTCAGTACTACACACTATTGAGGAATAGTTCCATTATTAACATTTCCTCCAAAATAGATAAAAAAAAGAAACAAAAATTCCTGCAAATAACAGAAAGCTAAACAAAATTAAGGTTTTTTTACCCTGCATTCCCCCATCCTCTGCCAGCTGATTGCTGCAGCCGAAAGCCTAATTAGTGGTTATGCTTTTGTCAACTATCGCATAAATCCTTCAGGATTTATTAGGATCTCTTCTCAAGTCTCTGGTCCTTTCATTTTCCCTCTTTCAGTTTCTACTTCTCCATTCCCCCAGTATTATTAATAAAAAGTGTTACCATTCCCCTTGCAAAAGATATCCTTAATTAGTTACAGTATGACTTTTATCCCAGAAAGCCATGGCACCCTCTCATGTCCTCTGGCCTCCAAAACCTTACCACCCTAAAAAATACCTTTCATGTATCCTTAAACAAGGCTGGATCTTCCCTGCCACTCTTGCAGAGATGACCACCCCTCCTTCTTCTTTGAAAATGAGCAGCTGGAAGACCGAAGTCACTGTACTGGCAGCCTGGGTGGTCTGCATTCCTGAAATTGCAAAAAGAAGACAACCATATACAGTGCCAGAATGCACTCCCAGGAAGACAAAACTTGGCTGCATGCTCATTCGAAACCACAGCCAAAAACCACAGCTCCCTATGCCAAACACCAACCCTTAGCTGTTAGCTATTCTTCATATTTAGGATAAAGAAATGTGGAAGTCCTGTTAGTCCATTATACACCGCTTTGACCCGGTGAAAAGCGGGATATAAATGCAGTTAAATAAATATAAATGCAGTTAAATAAATAAATAATGGTAGTTAAATAAAAAAAAATAAATAAGATGATACCTTTTCTTTTTACCAACTTAATACATTTGTAATCTAGCTTTCAAGGGTAAAATCTTCTTCTTTAGGTCAGTACAGTATTAGCAACAGATGTTGATGCTAAAATATATATACAAGAATCTATACAGCATTACATAGGCAGGAGGAGAAGGGGAAGGGATGGATGGTTGATCACAGGGTGACCAGGCTGTTATAGAGATTATAATGTGATAGAGAGTAATGTATTTGCTGAGTCCTGTTGGTGATCATGTTGTAAATATTTACAGTTTATAATGCGACAGGAAACCAATGTCCTTAGCAAGTCCTGTCTGGTCTGATTCAAGGTATTTTATCATCTTCATTTCAAAGATTTTATGGTCCTGGATAGATTTAAATCTTCCTCTCAGGATACTCATCACAAAATCATCAATGCTGAGCTCTAGCTCTGTGAAGGGGATACCAATAGCAGATGCTGGAGTGGCTGAATTCACACCTTGATCTGTTTTGTCTTACACAATTAGATGTCTATTAGCATTCATCCTTGTCTTTAACATTTGGCATGTGTCTCCAACATAGCAGCCCTTTGTACATTTCCTGCATTGAATCATATAAACTACATTGGAGGAGCTGCATTTGTAGGAACCTCTTATGTTAAATGTTTTTCTCATGTGGGGTCTTTTGATATGTATTGGCATAATTTGCAGCTCGGTACATTGCAAGGATTTGTGCCATTTTCAGCTTTTTGGGCATCTATTTGGATTCTGCTTCTCAATAAGTTTTGTTTCAAATTAGGTGGCTACCAAAAAGCCAATTTTTGTGCATCAGGAAATACCTCTCTCAGTAATTTGTCTTCCTGGAGTAACGGATTGTAAGTCTTTCATGATTTTTCTCAGTTTTTCCAGCTCTGGGTGTTTAATCCTGGTCTTTCCCTCACTTGGTTTGCAGCTTGTCATGTTGTGAAGGCTTGTGTGCATCAGTGATGCTGAGAGCTAAGCTATCAGTAGAGCAACTACTGCAGGGTCTCCCAAAAGACAGGTCTCAGCTGAGGTGCCAGACTAAGACAAACCACCCATCCGGGGTTCAGCAGAATGTGATGGTGTTGGTGGCGGAGGATTACACTCCTGTGATGATGGCAACAAAACTAGCATTACCTCAGTGGAAGAAAGGCCTGGCAATCTACTTCTGTAGCTTACTATGAAAAACCAGTGGGTAGTCACAACAAAAGAAATTGCACTATAGTGCTGGAAGATGAGACCCAGGTCAGAAGGCACTCAATGGGCTATTGTGATTGAGCAGTAGACTTTTCAGATTGAATACAGCATTTATGATGTGGTTGGATAAAAGATCTTGGGACATCTGACTGCAGATGCAGCTGCACATGAAATCAGAGTCAGAAGTTGCAAAGATGTCTTACATATTGGGATATGGAACATACAAAGCATGAACTAAAGGAAGTTGGAGGTGGTCAAGAATGAAATGGAATGTGTTCAACTCGATCTGTTTGGGGTCAGCGAACTGAAATGGACTGGCATCAGGCACTTTGCATCTGATGATCACATAGTATAATTGCTGGAAATGAAAGACAAAGAAGAAATGGTGTTACATTTATGTGGTCTTTTTCTGTCGTCATATTTCTATGTTTCTATATTCAGGAGTGATATGCGGAAATATTTCTTTACGGAAAGAGTAGTGGATCCGTGGAATAGTCTCCCAGTGGAGGTGGTAGAGATGAGGACAGTAACTGAATTCAAAAAAGCATGGGACAAACACAGAAGATCTCTAAAGGTAAAAAGGGGACTGTTGTAGTTGTTATGGAAGGACAGACTAGATAGGCCATGTGGTTTTTTTCTGTCGTCATATTTCTATGTTTCTATGTTTATAATTAAGAAGAAACTTGCAAAAACTGTAATGAAATACAGTGCAGTCACTGAACACTTATTTCTATTCATCTATGGGGAATGCCCATCAACACAACTGTTATTCAGGTATAAGCTCCAATAACAGCTGGAGAAGAAGAAGAAGTGGATGAATTCTATGAACAAGTACAAGATGAACTGACTGAACATGCAAAAAGGATATCCTAACAGTTATGGATGACTGGAACGCAAATGTTTTCAAAAGAAGATAAAGTGGCTGGAAAATATAGACTTGACAACAGAAATGAAGCTGGAGAAAGACTGCCATCCTCATGCATCCTTACATGCTCCATTTCATAACACAGAGACAGACATGTGGCTTTATGTCATCCATGTGTATGAGGTAGATTATGCGATTCTGGTACCCAGCTAAGGCAGCCACCACAGCTGCTGCAATGGTATTTCCGGGTCAGCATGGCACACCTATGTCTTGGACAAACAGACCCAAGCAGTATGTGTGCCATCACATTTGCAATATCTGACCACCATGGACATTACACACATTCTGCTACCACCATCGAGAACACACATCCACACTCAGCATATGGTCGTCATATGCAGTCCAATATTTGACATGCAGCTGCTACACTGTGACATGTGCAAAAACATGTGCAATGGCTCGACAGAACACACCTCTACTGTGACTGCTTCACACCACCACTCATACTCAGTCCTTCTTTTGCTGAAGATATCAATAGCATGCTGACTGCACCCTGACAACTTTTGGGCCTCTCCTATGCAAAACACTGACGGTACTGACAGTGACATGTGCAAACCACACTACTACATTAATCTTGGGTGTTATCTGCACAATCCACTTATTGACAACAATATCAGATGGAAAGGGTTCATCAGGTCCATGTGCTACCACATGTCTATCCATCCCTCACCTTGAAATTGCCTACCATTGCTGCTCCTTTCTCTTGCTTTGGATTTACTGCCTTTTTCGTATGTTACAGTGCATGCTTTTCACCTTACTGCACCAGGTTTCATTAGCCTGCGCTAACGGACACATTGGATGCTTTACACTACCACGTCCCCTACACCCCCAGGGTGCTTTACACAGGAAGACACCTTATCGCTACCATTAGCACACGCTACTGCATGCTACCTTAGCATGCTTTAGAAAACATAGCACTTAGTTTAACAAAAAATTAATCAATCTATTCCTGATGAGGATAACCAGCTGAACCTGAAAGTAACTTTGACTATCTCTTTGCATTTAATAGGTTTAAGAGCCTATAAAGTTAAGATTATGCCTAAGGTGGGTGGGAGGGAAAGAACACTTAGGGGGATGTTTACTAAATGGCAGTAGCGGACTCCATATGATATCGGGGCTACAGTCTGTTCTGTTTTGCATTATTGTGTGGATTTTTGATGGAACAGCGCTTGCAGACTGACGATGATATGGATCGGGCATAAGACGCGGCTTTTTTGTGATTATGTGAATGCGTTATCTGATTGGTGCAGTTCGAGCCAATTGGATTTAGGTGGGTTCTATTTAACCTCTGCTCATGCGCGGCATTTTTTGATCGTTCTGAGCTGTGCAGTACGTCAAGCGGCACTGATGGTTAGTTGGGTTGAGTGTATACTCATCTGTTGATTTTTCCTTCGTCTGTGGGAGATGGGAGATCAGTGAGATGGGAGCTTTATTATGGTGTCTCTCAACCTGTTGCTGTGGGGAATGCTTTGTTTGTTATGCAGCTGATTTGTATCATCATTGTTGTTGTTAAGTGCCGTCGAGTCGGAGTCGACTCATGGCGACCCTCTGGATAGCTATCCTAAATTGTGTTCGGTCTTCAGTCAGGCGGCTCATTGTTGACAGACTGGTACCTGTAGCTGCTGTTATTGTATCGATCCATCTCATTGCTGGCCTTCCTCTTTTGTGTTGACCTTCTACCTTGCCAAGCATAATGTCTTTCGCTAATGATTTCTCTCTTCGCAAGATGTGTCCAAAGTATGAAAGTCGAAGTCTTGTCATCTGAGCTTCTAAAGAAAGCTTAGTTTTGATCTCCTCTAGTACCGACTGGTTTGTTCTTCGGGCAGTCCATGGTATACACAGTATTCGCCGCCAGCACCATAATTCAAAGGCATCAATTTTCTTCCTATCTGTCTTTTTCACTGTCCAGCTTTCACATCCATATGATGTTATTGAAAATACCATGGCTTGAACAAGTCAAATTTTTGTATGGAGAGAGACATCTCTGCTCTTGAGAATCTTATCTAGGTCTTTCATAGCCATTCTGCCAAGAGCAATGTGTCGACTGCTTATTGCTTCTTTATTAATAGTTGATCCAAGTAGGTTAAAGTTGTTCACAATTTCAATTTCTTCTCCTTCAATGATGAACCTGTTGATTATGCCAGTTGTCATGATCTTTGTCTTCTTTAGATTAAGGTGCAGGCCCATTTTGAGACTATTTTCTTTGATTGTGAGAAGCAAATGTTTCAGATCATCTTCACTTTCAGCCAGTAACGTGGTATCATCAGCACAGCGAAGGTTGTTGATGAGTCTTCCACCAATCTTCACACCTCTGTTGTCTTCATACAATCCTGCTTCTCTGATGATTTGTTCTGCATATAAATTAAACAGGTAGGGGGAAAGTATGCATCATTAGCATGGGGGTAATTTGTCTAGAAGCTTTTTGCACAGGTTTTTTATATGCTTCCTTTACTCTCTTCTACAGCATTTCTTGTGTGATTATTGAAACCCCTTGAGAAAGCGCATTGTGAAACGCTTAGCCGACAAGATGGTTGGCATCGGGGTGTTTGGATTGAAATCTTTGTGACCTGAATTATGCCATGGAGACCACTTCAGTTAAGCTTTATTGAGGACATGCTTTAGACGAGAGTACTGTTTGTTTTGGTAAAATAAGATTGAAAATTACAATTTGGTAAAATATTGAAAATTGATCATTGAAAAATATAAATATTGATAAGGAGGGTTTTTTTTTTTTACTATTAATGCGATGGAGATGGCAAAGGCATGCTGTGTCCTGTCTGCCTGACCCATGTAATCTGAAGCCTTTTTTTCTCCTTTTTATTATACCTGTGATAAGGCAGCTTATTAATGTTATTACTGAATACTGACACCTAGCCTGTTTGTACTATAGTAGAGTGATTTTTTTGCTTTTATGAAAATAATTGTGGAATCATTTGTGAGACCCCTCTCCCTTTGTCCAAATTATAAAAATGTGATCAATGCACCGGTAATATTTGAAGGGCTTCGTCAGATATTCCTTCAAAAATGTCTCTTCTAGTTTAGGAGAGATCATGTTAACAGTCAGAGTCCTTGTACATGTAGTGTGTCACAGTGTCCAATGTATACAAATTTTATTTGGAGATAATGGGGGCAGGGCCGGATTTAGCTATACGCCATGTACGCCATGGCGTAGGGCCCACAGCTGCAAAGGGCCCACAAAAATTGAACTAGTTAGGCTTTTTTTTTTAATAAAATAAAAAAAAACCTGCTGGCTGCCGCCGCGGGGCCCCCTCTGCTGCCGCGGCAGCATGGACTGACCCGCGGGGGCCCCCTCTGTAAGCTCGGTCCCTCCCTCCGTGCCTCCGTGTCTCCCTCCGTGCAGGCTGTGAGAGACGCGAAGGCAGACTGTCTCCTTCTGCCTTCGCGTCTCTGTTAAGCCCGCAGGGGCTGATGGGAAATTTCCCATCAGCCCCTGCGGGCTGAACAGAGACGCGAAGGAGACAGTCTGCCTTCGCGTCTCTCACAGCCTGCACGGAGGGAGACACGGAGGCACGGAGGGAGGGACCGAGCGTACAGAGGGGGCCCCCGCGGGTCAGTCCATGCTGCCGCGGCAGCAGAGGGGGCCCCGCGGCGGCAGCCAGCAGGTTTTTTTTTAAATTAAATTTTACTTTAGGCCGGGGGAGGGGGGAGGGGGTAGGACTGGTAATGGGCTATTGGGGGGGCTGGGACTGGGACTGGAAATGGGTTGGGGGGATTAAGGCTGGAGGTGGGCTGATGGGGTTAGGACTGGTAATGGGCTGTGGGCTGTTGGGGGGGTTAGAACTGGTAATGGGCTTTGGGGGGTTAAGACTGGTAATGGGCTGTGGGCTGATGGGGGCTGTCTGGTAATGGGCTATGGGGGGGGGCTAGGACTGGAAATGGGCTGGGGGGGTTTAAGTCTGGAGGTGGGCTCAAGGGGTAACGAATGTTAAAGCGCTGTTGGCACGGTTTAGAACTGGTAATGGGTTTTTGGGGGGTTTAGACTGGTAATGGGCTGTGGGCTGATGGGGGCTGTCTGGTAATGGGCTATGGGGGGGGCTAGGACTGGAAATGGGCTGGGGGGTTAAGACTGGAGGTGGGCTGATGGGGTTAGGACTGATAATTGCCTGTTGGGGGGTTTAGAACTGGTAATGGGCTTTGGGGGGGTTAAGACTGGTAATGGGCTGTGGGCTGATGGGGGCTGTCTGGTAATGGGCTATGGGGGGGGTTAGGACTGGAAATGGGCTGGGGGGGGTTAAGACTGGAGGTGGGCTGATGGGGTTAGGACTGGTAATGGGCTGTGGGCTGATGGGCTGATGGGGGGGGTTAGGACTGGCAATGGGCTATGGGGGGCTGACTGGAAATGGGTTGATGGGGTTAGGACTGGAAGTGGGCTGATGGGGGGTTAGGACTGGTAATGGGTTATAGGGGGGGCTTAAACTGAAAATGGGGTGATGGGGGGTTAGGACTGGTATTGGGTTGGGGGGTTGCTAGGACTGGAAATGGGCTGATGGGTGGCTAGGACTGGAAATGGGCTGATGCAGGGACTAGAAGGGAATGGATGCTGGGTGAGGCTGGAACTAGAAGGGAGCTGATGTTGGGGGAGGATTAGAATGGGATGGGGCTGGAAGAGTAAAATGGAGAAGGGAAAAATATTTTGTGTGGGAGGGATAAAAAAATCTACAATTGGCCGGGTATTGGGAGAGTAAGTGGGGATTGAGGATGGAGGGGTAAAATTTGAGTGGATGAAATAGGAATGAGGAAAGAGCAAAAGGAGAAAGATTAGTATGTTAAAGCAGATGTAGAGAGAGAATGGAAAAAAACTAGAAGAGAGAAGAAAGGACAAATGGACAGCAGACGATGGAGAGTTAGCAGAAGACATGAAGAAACCAGAAGAAAGTGGCTGGAGCAATTGCAGCTGAAAAAAATGCACAAAAGGTAGAAAAATATCTCTTTATTTTGAATTTATTAATTGGAATATGTCAGCTCTGGTAAATGTGCATCATTAACGTCTGTGCTTTGTTTAGTACAAGAGCAAATTAATGTATAGTTTTATTTCTACAGTGTTGTACATTCCAAGTTTGGCTTTTGGGATTCCCAGTTTAATTATTGTCTTCCTGTTTCTAAAATGTGATTACTTGTTTGGTGATGGTCTATGTTCTGCATGTGTAACTGAGCTGAGGTGTTCTGTTTATATAATTCCTATTTGACATTGCCACTTGTTCTCTTTCCCCAGTAGGTCATGTATTGTTGTTCTCTGAAATGTATTGGTTTAATATTTGCAGTGTTGCCTTTTGATTGGTAGAGTATGGTGCTTTGTGAGTCCTGGTAGTGCTGTTAGGATACGGCGGGTTTGCTATGGGTTCTAAATGGGCAGTGTTTGTAGTAGTTCCTAATGTGTCTGGCAGTTGGCACTGGATTATAGTAATGTAGAAATCTTTTAGTCTTTCTTTATCCATACACTCATTAAGAGGCACGTTTACTAAAAGTTAGTATATGGTAACATTATGCAAATATTTATGCAAATGAGGCCCCTTATGCAAATGAGGCCCACACCCCCCTTGGGCCGCCCCTGCTGGGGGCCCACAATTTTTGTTGGCATAGGGCCTCACTCAAGGTAAATCCGGCCCTGAATGGGGGAGAGCAATAGCAAGTTTGTTGCCTCTATAAATTCTGTACTGGTTTTAATCTATCCAACGCTAAGTACAAGCAGGAAAAAGCTGCCATAATAGATATGACATAATCATACTCTAGCTTTAAAAATGGTACAGCCTGTGACTTCAACTATAACATATGTAGAATTCACTGATATATAACAAGCTAGGGGGTCAGTTGCTAACAATCAATGCATGTCAATCTCATTAACACACATTATTTGCTGTAAGACCATTGCATTAGCATGCATCCATTATTAGCAAATGACCTTCTTAGTATCTTACAGCACAAAAGCTCAAAAGCATTCTGGTCATCTTCTACACATAGGGGGATGTTTACTAAACCACACTAAAGGAACAAGTGTTCCATTAATGCACACTAATGTGCCATTAACACACGTTAATGCCACTTTAGCATGCATTAACTGGATTGGCAGCATAAAGCGCCCTATGGGCGGAGAGTAAGGGTCAATGGGCAGGGAGTGGGCAGGAACAAGGCCCTGCTCCCTTAATGATGGCACCTTAACACCAGGAACCTTACCGCATAGCAAAACCTGTCGGAAAGAGTGCATTTTGAGGAGAGAGAGCGTATTTTAATGTTTGCAATTTGCTGCATAGATAGGTGAGCCCAAGTAGGTGATAGCAGTGCTCCATTAGCAGCAACAGCATAGTACCCAAGTACGAAAGGGCACTATGTTGATGATGCAAATGGGGCAAAGAAGGATGCATGTGGTTTAAGCAGTGGGGGCTGCTGGTGCATAGGATGGACTAGGCAGTTGCCTAGGTACCACATAAACACATAGGACCTGATAATGTGCCAAACTGTCAGACCAAGGTCCATCATGTCCAGTATCCTGTGTCCAGCAGTAGCCAATCTAGGACACAGGTACCTAACAATTTCCCCAAAAGACACACAGGATCCACAATGCTTTTAATGGGGCAAGCAGTGCATATCCCGGGTCTCCTTTAATAATGGTTTATGGACTCTCCCCAGGACCCTGTCCAAACATATTTTAAACCCAGCTACACTAACAGCCTTTACTACATCCTCCAGTAATGAATTCCAGTGTTTGATAACATGTTGACTGAAAAAATATCTTTACCTAGTAGTCCTAAATGGTTTATACTGTAACCGCATTGCATGTTCCCTAGTCTTTCTACATTCTGATGGCATAAACCAGGCATGTCCAACAGGTAGATCGTGATCTACCAGTAGATCACGGAGGGGTCAGAGGCAGATCGCCAGCCCCACTTGGCTCCATCTCTCGAGCAGCTCGCCCCATCGCTAGGAGAGAGCTCGTGCTGGCAGGTTGTCTGCCAAGGGCTTGCCACCGCTGCTGATCCTTTGCCTGTCTTTTTTCCCTACCTGCAGGAATCTTGCCTGTGGGTGTATTGGGGGCACTTGTTGTTTTTGTGCCAATAGTTTGTGGGTACCCCAGGGGGCCACCACCCACGCCCCGTGACGAGACGCCACAGCCCCGGCGTCATACCTGGTCTCCTGCCTCTCAGAATCACCCATTCCTGCCCCCGCCCCAACACCCCTTAGAAGTGTGTTATATACCGGGCGATATGCATTCGTCCGGGCTTTACCTGAATACACTTACTGTATTAGTTGTGTCATGTGCTGGTCGTTGGTCGCTTTATAGTTTGCTTTCATTAAACATTTTCGGGCAGACACAACAAAGTGTCAACAATTTGGTGATTTTGGCGGGCTTTTCCAATTTTGTTCTAACTTGCCTATGCCTTGCCTTCGAATTGGTTCAAACCACTGTGACTTTTGCTTGCCTCTGCAATTTTATTTTGCCTAGCTTTTGCGTTTACACTGCAATTGTATTTTGCCTTGCCTTTGCGTTGATTCTACACTGTGTGCAGAATTTATTAAATCGCGTGTGGTGGTATTTGAACTTATTTGGTGGTATTTGATTTTATCTGGTTTGCTGGACAGGTGTTTGAGGTTTTTTTGATGAATGTTTGGTGGTATTTGATTAGTGCCAGTATGATGAATTCTTATTTTTACTTTTAGAACTGCATGTGTGGTTTTGGTATCTTCAGTCCTTGTATTGCACATCATCCAGAGGTCTTCAGTTCTTGTTGATCTTTAATACTTTGGGACAGTGACAGTTTTGGACCAGATTCAGCCAGTGTTTATACTGACTTAGCAGATTTGGCTTCTTACATTCAGCCACTCCAGTATAACGAAGATGAGTGTTCCAAAGAAGAGCAAAACCTACCACTTTCATGATGAATGGGAAATGGACTACTTCTTCACCATGGCGAAAGACAAGTGTTGTTGTCTAATTTGTAACACCCCAGTATCCTTGCCCAAAAAGGGTAATCTGGAACGCCATTATAAGGTTCTGCATAGCAATAAGTTTGATGCTGATTTTCCACCCAAAAGTGAAATTCGTAAACTGAAGCTCAAAAACTTAAATTGAAATTGGCTACTCAGCAACAGTTGATGGCGAAGCCAAGGTCACATTCGGTCAGTGCAATCATAGCATCCTTCAAGGTCAGCAACCTGATCGCAAAGAAATGCAGACCTTTCACTGAAGGGTAATTTGTAAAATATTGTTTTCTTGAAGCAGCTGACAATCTTTGTGAAGGATTTAAAAATAAGAAAGAGATCATAGCTGCTATTCAAGACGGTGTCAAGAAACACCGTCGTGCGGCAAATAGAAAAGATGTGTGGAGACACTACTGAACAATTGTTGGAGGATGTTTCAAATTGTGTTGCTTTCTCACTCCAACTGGATGAATCTACAGACATAAGAGACATATCCCAATTACTAGTCTTTATCCAGATGGTTTTTGAAGACTTCAGTGTTAAAGAAGTACTTGGAATGATTTCTTTAAAAGGGAGAACTACCGGTCAGGAAATATTCAGTTCCTTCCATTCTTTTGTGACTTGCATTGCATAGACTTGTTTCCATCACTACTGATGGAGCAAGAGCAATGACAGGTGAGGTTAACAGTTTCATAGTCCTCTGTAGACAGCATGACGACGTCCCAGATTTCCTTTCTTACCACTGCATCATTCACCAGCAAGTTTTGGCAAGCAAGAGACTCAATACAAAGACTGTCATGGACATCACTTTCAAAATTGTAACTTCAGTTCATGGAAGATCACTTCAAAGACAGCTTTTCAATCTTACTCTTGATGAAGGGGCAGCGGAAATCATTTTGCACACAGATGTAAGGTGGCTAAGTAGGCACAAATTTCTGCAAAGATTTTGTGATTTGCTGAATTAAATAAGAAGTTTTTTGAAGGAGAGGTGAGATGACCAAGCAGAGTTGGAAGATGTGGAGTGGTTATGTGATCTGGCATTTCTCGCTGACTTTAAAGGTGAACTAAGTGATATGAACCTTGAACTACAAGGTAAAAACAAATGCATTGGTGAGATGATGAGTACGGTTTCATCCTACAAGAGCAAATTTCAGCTAATAATGACTGACCTTGCAAACAACACTTTTGATCATTTTCCTAATACGCAGGACCATCTGGGACAATATCCAAATTTTGTTTTTCAGAACGAGAAGTATGTGACAGAAATTTGTTCTGTTATCCAGGAATTCAAAAATAGATTCTGTGACTTCCAAAAAATTGGAACAGTTGTGGAGTACTTGTCATACCCATTCAAAGTAGATGTGGACATTAAAGAAACTGCAGCTGCTATCAGTAAAAATTACTCATTGAACAAGCCATCTCTTGAAAATGAAATATTAACCCTCAAAAATGACATTTTTCTCAAGACCCGTGCTGAGCAAGAATCGTTTTGGAAGCTAGTGCCTAGAGACAAATTTCCCAACTTGAGTAGATGCAGTGAAGCTGTACACTCCTGTTTCAGTTCAACTTATTTTTGTGAATCTGCATTTTCCCATCTGAAAATGACAAAGAGTACACAACGTTTCAACATGACAGATGAACATCTCCAAGATTCCCTGAGACTGGCCCTCACACAATATTCACCCAAATTCAAAAAGCTTGTGGATGAAATGCAGGCTCAGACGTCTCACTAATGAGCAAGAGCGAAATATTAAAGATTATGCAAGATCAGCCTGGATCAATACTCAACCTAAATTTGACACAAATTACTGAATAAAAGTTAAAGAAAGTTATTAAGACAGTTAAAGAAAGTTATTACTCAATGAAACAATACGAAAAAATGTACTTTCCATTTCCCCTCACAGTTCTTACTGGATCTTTTTCTCTGTTTTGTTTTTGCTTAATTTGCTTAACAACTGATCACATCCAAGTAAATGACAGAAGGTTCATTAAAAATGGGGTGGGGGAGTCTTCCTACTTTATTGGGTTAAAATTTAATTTGAAACTTATTTGAAACTTAATTTTCATGGTGGTTGATCGCCAGCACTATTGGCCGGAAAAAGTAGATCACGACCTGTTTGAAGTTGGATATGCCTGGCATAAACAATCAACCTACGTTTACCCATTCTTTTCCAGGCAATATTTTCTAGACCTCAAACATAACACCCCTCAGCCGTCTCTTCCCCAGGTTGAAGAGACATAACATTGGCAGGCGGTGATGGGGTCCCTGGAGAGGCAGATGGTTGTGGGGGGATGAGTGGCTGTCCATGTATGCCTCTGCCCCCCCCCCCCCCCGGACCCTGCACCCATGCCGGCTGGTCTGGGACTGCGCACTACCAACACTGACAGAACATGGGCATGTCAGCATGGCGTGGGGGGTGTTGGCAGAGGGGGCAGCAGCACCCGCCCACAGCAGACCAAGGCCATGCCCTGCTCTAGTGCGCCATGTACAATGCAACATGTGCTAAGGTCTGTCTGATGGGAAGCATTTCAGTCCAAGGGACTGATTAGGCCATGTGGTGCACTAATCAGTTGGTACACATAGTTGGTATGTATAAGAGCAGAAGGTGACAGGTTTGGTCCTGGCTGTGAATTGTGCAGTGTATGTCCCTATGACTAGATTTTATCACACAGTGTAGGTATAACACTAACATGTGCAACCCCCAATGAATCTGCCAACATGAATAGAAATGCCCACACAGATAGGCTCCACTATCCTCAGCTGAATGGAGAGTCAGGATGACAGTGCTGGTACACTGAGTGTGTGTTAACATTAGAGCAAACTACTAGCTCCTGTACAATGAGCAAACCTTAACAATACCTGAGCTGAGATTGGGATCAGAGTGGCAGGCAGGAATGCCAACCATCCCCATTTTTGCACAGTGTGTCAATATGAGCTTTGTGACTTTGTACTCTTCACTGAGCCTCGCAGTGCCTAAGCTGTTTCCAGCATTAGCCTGCAAATGTGCATGATGAGGAGCAAAGTATTGTGGGTATGGACCAAAACAGGGCAGATTGGCTAGGATGTGACTACATCGGGGGTGGATCAATGGCTGGGACATCGTAGTGCCCAACTGCCACCTGCAAGGACCGGGTGGCCACAGCATGTCATGCTGGGAGAGCACTCTCACTCTGGCCGAGCAGTGACCATGGCACGGTTATGTACCCACATAGTGCTATTTAGCATTTGAATCTAGTGATGTGGGTGCATTTCTTGTTCCGAGGCCTGATCACTGAACCAACTGCTTGGTGTCCATGCTGTATGTTCCATGCCTGGGTGCACATGGTCACTCTGTGCATATTCAATATGTACTGACCAGTGGACTATCTGCAGTTAATATGTGCATGGCTGGCAAACATGGTGGTGACAGCATCTTGACTGTGCTTGCATGTTAGGTTTAGGTAGTTGGGACATGAGGTGTTCCAGGTCTATTCCTGGTAGTAGTGGTAGAACCAGGAGAGCCCTAGTAACAACCCCATGTAAATCTAGATTTCCCTTCCTTCCTACCACAAGGTAGTTGGTATCCATGGCATCAGCATTGTAACAGTGTGCACTGACATGCGCTGTTTTAGGTGGGTCCCTGTCCAACAAGGAACAGATGTGATTAGCACATGCTGCAATTCTGCAGAAAACAAGGTGACTACCATAATCACACTGCAGAAAATATCTACAGCAGATACCATTTCTAGCACTGCAGGTACTGGGGACCTGGTGCTGGGTGCCCATCCTCACTCTCAGGGCGACCGCAGAAACCGCTCTGTAGCATGGTTTGTATCACACACTGTCAGTGCATGTTACTGAGCTGAGGTGATGGATACGTACATTCTCCATTTGGTGATCAGCTGTAGACCACTTTTCTGTATGTGCACTGCATTATGGGTAATGGTGGGGCTACCTTATACTGGCACACACAGCAGACATTTTAGGCGGTGACCTGCCATTGCTGTGTAGAGAGGTGTGGAAGTGTACCCTACTGGTTAGCTCACTGTCCCTGTAAGCAGAGGACAGGGGGTTGATTCCTACCTGTTCATTTTCATGCCTGTAACAGTCAGGGCTCTGCAGATTAGTGCTTGCAGCTCATACCACCCTCTCCTCAGCCACCATCCGTCCTTCAGCCCATCTATCTGCCTCTGTCAGCTGTGTACAGTCCTGCCTTTTTGTACAGGCTGCTACCCCATGATCTACACTGGTACCATTTTCCGCATTACGACTCTTTGTGCCTCTCCTGTGCCTGATCTGCATGTAACCACTACTATTCTCTCCTCTTCTTGCTGCAAACATCCTGCTGCTTCTGCCTCCACTAGGGGACACATCTTCCCCATCCTATGCCTCACACTATCACTGTGGCACTTTACATTAGCACCACCCTGTGCATTGGTACAGCTGCCTCCCACATGTACATCCACTTTACTGGCTGCCACATAGGGTGCCCACCGACATGGTAGGTTCCATCAACTCCCACCTGTCCTTCCTTCCATCACCTGTACATTGACATTCCTTGGTGCTCTATCCAGCATTTTATTTACAGCCATTTTCCTTCCTTAAGATACATGCTTTCCACCTTAGGGCACCTTAACTGTTAGGACATCTTATCTCATGTTAAGATACCTTATCTCCTGTTAAGGCACCTTATCACATCTTAAGTCACATTATCTTTCCTTAGGACATCTTGTCACCTTACCATACGTACTTGGTCCTTTTAACACACGTTAAATAGCCCAAGGCACCCTAATGCCAGCACGCCCTCTACTCGCCCACTTTACCGTAGTTTAGTAAACATACCCCATAGACTCTGTAGCCTCCAAGCAACCAGGAAATGTATTTACAGGGGGTACTGTTAAGGAAAGCCTTTCCATAACCAGCAAACTGGCTAAGGATATGGTAAATGGTAGGGCTTTTACCTGACATATACCTCATTCATTTTATGTTGTTACTTTCCCATTTCCACCCATATCCTGGTCAGATGAGATACATTATAACAATTAAATCCATCCTCCTTTCTACTACTATTGAACAATAAAGGCACCTAAGGTCAGTGTTACATCAGCAGCTTTCAGAAATCCTAATAAAATCAGTGCTTCTTCTTCATATATGGCCAAGGCTAGATTCTTGTAGTCGTACCTTTTATAAAAAAATAAATAACAATGTAACATGCGCTGCAAATGAATAGCATTATATAACACCCAATTATTCACCCATGCTTCTCAGGTATACACATACTCACATGTTAAAAATGGTGTGCCCTTTTGCTATCAGCTAGCATTTCTGCAATTGCCTAATACTTTGGCTGCATGAAAAGCAGTTTGCTGCACAAACCCAGTTTCTCCCAGCAACAGATGGAGCTCATGACAAGGGAGATCATAGGGCAGGAATGGATAATTTTTGATGACTTGTCAGCCACAACTGATGTAAACGATTTGGCTGGAAATCATGAAAACAGTGATCTCTGTTCATGTCCACATGTATAGAGAGCCTGAAAACATCATAAAAATAGAGGAACATGAAAAACGACAACTAAGGAAATCGTTGCTGCCAACCCTCGGTACAGACCCACCAGCCAACAGCCCCTGACTGGTAGGAATATGCATTTTTGTATCATTTTAAAATAGTGCATGCTGCTACAGTAAGTGCACATTCAATAACATGAACTATTACTAGAGAGTGTGTTACTGAATGCGCACTTACTGTAGCAGCATGCACTATTTCAAAATGATACAAAAATGCATATTCCTACCAGTCAGGGGCTGTTGGCTGGTGGGTCTTGTCTGAGGGTTGGCAGCAATGATTTCCTTAGTCTTCGTTTTTCATGTTCCTCTATTTTTATGATGTTTTCAGGCTCTCTATACATGTGGGCATGAACAGGGCCTGTGCTTATAGTCTTTTCTTCATATAATCCATTCTATTCAGTAAAGTAAATAGCTGCCAGAGCTCTCTCTCTGAGATGCATGTATCGGATCCTAATTTGCCTATACCTGAAGAGACCTTGCCTGCTGCATGCCCTTCACCTGAAAGTGTCTTCATTTTTGCATATTTTCCATCCTTTATAACTCTGAGGCCCTTACTTGGTTTGCAGCTTGCCTTGCTGTGAGGGCTTGTGTGCATCAGTGTTGCTGAAAGCTAAGCTATTGGTAGCTTAACTAATGCCAGGGTCTCCCAAGCTAGACAGCTCTCAGCTGAGGTACCAGATTAAGAGGGAGGAGTGGCCTAGTGGTTAGGACATGGTACCTCAGGCTGAGGGTTCAAGTTTCACCTGGGGACAGCAATCTCAGGTTGGAGGGATTGGGGATTTCTAGCCCTATAGGTGCTCCTTGTGGTCTTGGGCAAGCCACTTAACTCTCTGTTGCCTCAGATACACATAGATCATGAGCCCCTTTGGGGACAAGGAAATGTACTGTATCCAGTACCTGTTTAAAGTGATCACATAATGTAAACTGCTTTGATTGAAGAATAAGGTGGTATAGAAAACTGGTTAAATAAATAAGACAAACCACCCATCTAGGTGGCAGCAAAATGGAGCAGTGATGGTTGGTAGAGGATGACATTTCTGTGACAACAGCAATAACACTAGCATTATTGTGTGGAAGAAAGGCCTAGCAATCTACTTCCATATTTCACCATGAAAATCCAAAGGATAGTCACAATAAAACAAATTGCACTATAGTGCTGGAAGATGAGACCCCTCAGGATCAGAAGGCACTCAACTGGCTACTGGGGATAAACTGAAGACTTTTCAGAGTTAAGCCAGCATTTATAAAGTAGTTGGATCAAAGCACTCAGGACATCTGACTGCTGATGCAGCTGCACATGAAATGAGAGTCAGAAGCTGCAAAGATATCTTACATAGTGGGATATGGAACGTACGAAGCATAAACCTAGGGAAGTTGAGGTGATCAAGAATGAAATGAAATGTGTACAACTTGATCTATTGGGTGTCAGCAAACTGAAATGGAATGGCAATGGGCAATTTGCATCTGATGACCACATAGGGGTATGTTTACTAAGGCGCGGTAATGTTACCGGTGTTAAGTGCAGCGGTAACGTTACTGACACCATATAAGGCAGTGGGCCAGCAGGGGGCATTCCGGTGTAAAGGTAGCAATGTCCCATTAGCGTGCGGCAAAGGGCGCCTTTGCCGCTTAATGCACGTTCACGGGACAGTGCATGTAAAGCTGACAAACAGGGCACGTTAAGGCTGACAAGGCACCCTAAGTGCTTTAAGACGCCTTAGGTTAAGGCACCTTATAAGGCATCTTAGGGTAAGGCGGCTTATAAGGCACCTTAGGTTAAGGTGCCCTAAGGGCAGTAAGGTGCGCTAATGTGAGGTGCCCTAAGGGCTGTAAGGTGCATCAAGTTGACAAGCATGAACTGTAAGGTATAAAAGTAGCTGTAACCCTAACACAGGATAGAGCACCAAGGAAAGGCAATGAACAAGTGATGGACAGAAGGAGAGGTGGGAGCTGATGGACCTGCCATATCTGTGGGCAACCTATGTGGCAGCCGGTAAAGTGGACAAACATGTTGGAGGCAACACAGGGTGTTGGCAATGTAAAGTGCTGCAATGAAAGTGGGTGGCAGAGGATGGGAATACGTGTCCCTCAGTCTTGGCAGAGGTGGCAGGATATTTGCAATGATAGGAGGACAGAGGAGTAGTGGTGCCATGCAGATCAGGCACAGGCAAGGCAAGCATGAAGAGCCGCAATGCAGAAAAAGGTACCAGTGCAGGAGATGGGGTAGCAGCCTCCACAAGAAGACAGGACTCTATTCAGATGACAGAGGCAGATAGATGAGCTGAAGGATGGTTGGCAACTGAGGTGAGGATGTAATGGGCTGGCAGCAGAGATCTGCATAGATGTGACTGTGACAGGCATGAAAATTATTTGAATAGGTCAGGCAGAAAAAATGAGAACAAAGTAGAATTGAACCCATGGCCCTTGTCTAGGGAGTCACTGTACTGACCAGTAGGCTACATCTCCATGGCTTGTTGCACAGTAATGGCTGGAAACAGAAAAACTGCAGGTCACCACATAAAATGTCTGCTGTGTGTGCCAGGATAGGTTACCCCACCAGTACCCATGATGCAATGCACATGCAGAACAGCAGTCTACAGCTGATCAACAAATGGCAAATGCACCTCTCCAGCACCTCAGCTTGGTATGAAGAACTGACAGTGTGTGATACTGACAGAGAGCAGCTACAGACCATGCCACTGTGTTCACCCTGAGGGTGAGGATGGGCGTACAGCATCAGGTTCACAGTACCTGTGGCACTAGAGATAGGCTCTGCTGCAGATCCCCATTATTATCTGGGTGTGGCAAATGTTCCCTGCAGTCGAATCTAGAGTCACCCTGTGTCCATCTGTATGACCCAGCTACTTCCAGCCCCTGGTGGACTGTTGTCCACCCAGAATAGTGCATACTCACTGTTACAATGCGGCTTCTATAGTGACCTATTATTAGGGCAGAGGGGAGTCTAGACTCGCATAAGGTTTATATAGCAACCTCAGTCCAAAGGCTGTTGGCAAGGGTTAGACCAAATCTGTACCTGCTTCTAGGGCACTGGAAGCCAAGCAGTAGCACAGGAAAACCTGAGCTGTCCCCCCACCAAGGTCTGCCATTCATCAGCAGAAGGCACAGTCAGACTGTACCTGCTGCACCCCACCAGGTACTGCAACCATGCACATACTAACTGCAGACAGTCTGCTAGCCAGTCTATATTTCACATTCACAAAGGAACTATGTGCAGCCAGAAATGAAACAGACAGCACAGACAACCAGCAGTTGCCTCAGTGATTGGGTCCCAGAACAGGGAGCACACAGATATCACTAGAAACAGATGCATTAAAACACTATGTGGGAACATAGCTGTGCCATGGTCACTGCTCAGTCAGAGTGAGAGTGTCCTCCCAGTAGGACATGCTGTGCCCACCATCTCCATGCACATGGTGGTTGGGCACTAAGATGTCCCAGCCATTGCCCTACCCCCGATGCAGACACATTCTGTCCAATCCGCCCTGTCTAGGTCATACCCACAAAACCTTGCTCCTCAGTATGCACATATGCAGACTAGTGCTGGGAACAGTGGGCCCGGTGAGGTGTAGGATGCCACAAAACAATGGATAGACATATACACACACACACTCCTATTGCAGCATTGTCAAAGATAGGGGTGGATGGCAACCCTGCCCACCACACTGGTCCCAATCATAGTGCAGGCATTGCTAAGGTGTGTAGGGGCTAGTATAAGTGCTCTGGTGATAACTGCTGCTGCGTGCTGGGGCCAACAGCCTGACTCTCCATGAAGCTTTGGATAGTGGAGTCTGTGTGTGGGTGTTTGTAACCCCTTGTTGATGTTATATATCTGCAATGTTGGGTAAAATGTAGGGACATACTCTGCAACATCCACAGCTGGGACCTGAATTTGTGACTTTCTGCTTTACAACACACTGGCTGTGCGTACTGCACTACACTGTTGCCACTGAAGCACAGTAGTCCCTGGGAGTACCTTTGCTGACATCAGACAGATTTTGTTTATTGCACTGCAAACCACTCACTGGAATAGGGCATGGCCTTGGGCCACTGCAGGCGGGTCTCACTGCCCCCTCCAACACCAACATCCCCCCCCCCCACCATGCTGACATGTCCATATGCTGCCGGGGCTGGTAGTGCACAGTCCTCCGCCATCCGATGTGCATATAGGTGGGTGCCTAGGGTGCATGGTCTGAGGTGGGAGGCATACATGGACATCCACACATCCACCCCATCACCGCCTGCCAATGTTATGTCCCTTCCACATGAGGGAGAGATGACTGGGGGGTGTCAACTTGGTGATATAGCAACTATTAGCTAGGGTGGACCTGGTAAACATAGGTAGATTGTGTCATGCCAGCACACTGTGGAAGGGCTAGGGCATGCAATGTGGGTACAGTGTACCCAGTTTGGATTACTGGGTGTATACATATTTCAGCCAACGTGTGGTCACACCCTGCACTGCCTTACCAGAAGCTGTAGTAAAGAGTGTTCATTTAGCTGGGTTTACGGACAGTTTGGGACTTATCCTGGGGAAGGTCCGTAGACCCTTGTTAGAATGGTCCCCAGATGTCCACTGCTTGCCCCATTACAGGCATTGTGGTTCCTGTGTGATGTTTGGGGTACCTGCTGGGTACATGTCCCGTGGACGGGACACTGTGGAACACAGAGTACTGGGCATAGTTGACCTTGATCTGACACTGTCTTGCTGATTTCCAGTTTCTGTGTTCCTATGTGCACCTAGGCGACAGCCTAGTGCACCCTGTGCCCCAGTTGCCCCCACTGCATATCCCGCCTTTGGCCTCTTTTGCCCCATTTGCACCATCACCATAGTGCCCTTTCATACTTGGGCACTATGCTGTTGCTGCAAATGGGCACTACTATCACTGTTTTTGGGCTCCCTGTCTGTGCTCTCCATTGCTGACATTGAAATGGTCTCTCTCTCCTGTAAATATGCATTTACCGACAGGTTTTCACTGGCGTTAATGTTCCGGCGTTAATGTTCCAGCATTAGTGTAGCAGGAGCCTCTCCCCGCCCACTCCCTGCCCATTGACCCCTTCTCTCCACCCTCTCTCCACTCTCTGGGACAGTTACCACTGCTGGTAACATTAACAGGCGTTAACGTTACATCAGGTAATATTCCCACGCGATACCGTTGCATCAGGTAACATTACCACACGTTAATGTTACCAGTGCTACGTTACCGCGCCTTAGTAAACATACCCCATGGTATACTATGCTGGAAATGAAAGACAAAGAAGAAATGGTATTGCATTTATAATTAAGAAGAGATTTGCAGGAACTGTAAAGAAATATAATGCAATCAGTGAACATTTAATTTATATTAGTTTACGAGGAATGCCCATCAAAATGAATATATGCCCCAATAACAGCTGCAGAAGAAGAAGAAGTTGAACAGTTCTAAGAATAAGTTCAAGCTGTAATTGACAGGACATGCAAAGAAGGTATCTTGATAGCCATGGTTGACTGGAATGTAAAAGTTGGCAACAAAGAAGGCAAAGTGGTTGGAAAATTATTTATTCTTTATCAACACTTGATATAACGCAACCTTTGAAATATCAGGGCGGTTTACAATTTCATCAAAATCAGAAATGGCCAAAGCCAGAAAAGGAAAGGAAGTACAATTTCATATAGTAAAAGTTGCAGTCATACAAGGACAGGAGAAGAAAGAGAGGGTGGAAAGAAACAATCCAATTGAGAACCTTTGGAAAGAGCTGAAATCTGCCATTGGTAAAAGGAATCCTGGTACATTCATGAGCTGAAACAAATCACATTTGAAGAGTGGGAGAAACTACCAGCAGACAGATGTAAGAAACTTATAGATGACTACAAGAAATGTTTGGAAGCTGTCATCACTGCCTAAGGTTGTGCAACCAAATATTAGTGAAGGGTGCCATTAATCATGTCCAGGTAATATTTAGTTTTTTTCTCAGAGATTACTACATCTAAGTTTCGCAGACATTATTTTTTGTTGTATACCTTTGAACATATTTTTAAAATATTATGGTGACATACAGTTTGAAAATTTCCAATTATTTCTCAAGATATTGTACACAATATATCTAAAATGAAAGGATGCCAATAATGTTGGCTACAACTGTACTAATATTTCCCCTCTTCTCAATTCACTTCATTGGTTTTCCTTCCATTTCTGTATCCGATTTAAACTTCTCCATCTAACCTATAAATGCAGTCACTTTTCTGCCCTTCACTACCTTTCCTCTCTTTTCTCTCCCCCTACAACCACCCTCATAAACTCCGCTCTCCCACTGGCCTGCTTGTCAGTTAAGATCTAATGTGAACAAGTGCAGTGTCATGCACTTGGGATGCAGAAATCCAAGGGAACTGTATGTGATAGGGGGTGAGAGGTTGGTGTGCACAGACCAGGAGAAGGACCTCAGAGTGATTGCTTCTGAGGATCTCCAGGTGGTGAAACCATGTGACGAGGCAATGGCCAAAGCTAGAAGGATGCTGGGTTGCATACAGAGAGGAATTACCAGCAAAAAGGAGGAGGTATTAATGCCACTGTACAAGTCAGTGCTGAGGCCTCACTTGGAATACTGTGTTCAGTTTTGGAGACCATATCTCACAAAGGATATAAAAAGACTGGGAACGGTTCAGAGGAAGATGACTGAAATGATTTAGAGCCTGCGTCAGAAGACTTATGAGAAGAGACTTGAAGACCTAAATATATATATATGCTAGAGGAGAGAAGGGATAGGAAGCTGCAAGGGGATAAACTGAAATGCAACATCAGGAAATACTTTTTCACTGAAAGGGTGGGGGATGCTTGGAATGCCCTCCTGATGGAAGTGGACAATTGATGGACTTTATATGAGATAAAGATTGCATAAGTCCTAGCTAAATAGAAAAAGCTCAAAATGGTACAACTCTAATCTTTATCTGCTATCATTTACTATACAACTATAGGGCACTTTTTCTAAAGCCCCATAACTGATTAACGTGCATTTTAATGTGTGGCAACTGGCAGCCGGGAATGCTAATGTAGGGGCATGCCAGCGACTGTGCATTAAAGCGCATGTATCAGTAATCGCATGATGCGGCAATTATTTATTTATTTTTATTTTATTTATTTATTTATTTATTTATTCTTATATACTGCATTTCCAAGGATCAACGCGGTTTACAAATAGCTAAACTTCAACATTACATAAAACATTTTAGAATGGAGGAGTGGCCTAGTGGTTGGGGCAAGGTACCTTCAGGCCAGAAGGTTTGGTGTTCAAATCCCACTAGAGAACAGCAACCTTGGGCTGGAAGGACTGGGGTTTCTAGTCCCACAGGTGTTCCTTGTGGTCTTGGACAAGCTACTTAATCCTCCATTGCCCATGTTCCCTGTAAAATAGTTATCTCCAAGTTGTAATGCCTTGTTCAATGTAAACTACCTTGATATCATGAAAGGTGATATATAAGAAATGTTAAATAAATAGCATTTTACATGGAGTAGGTATTATAACTTACATGGAACAAAGAAACAAGAGTGAAAACTACAGATAACACAGAACTGTGTTAAGCTATATACATTATAGCAAGAAAGCTGATAGCAGACATAGATTCAGCCAGAGCTGAGGAACAGGAGGGGGAGGAAAGGGGGGTTGAGAAGGGATGGGGAGAGTAAAAGGGTTGAGGAGGTGGAGAAGGTATGTGGTGGGTCATGTAATCTCATCAAAGTGTTCTGTGAGCAGGTGGGTCTTCAACAACTTCCTGAATGTGGTGAGGTCATGAGTGTTTCTGATGTAGGTTAATAGGGTATTCCAGAGGTGAGAGGGTATGAAGGAAGAATGCAGGTTGATTACTTTTAGTCAGTGCTTGGGGTGGGACTAAAAGGTTTGAGGAGTTACTTCTTCTTAGGCGATTTTCTGGGGTCTTTGCTATGATGGATTGTAAATAGTGAGAGGATAAATGATGGATTATTTTAAATGCTGTCATCAGTTGATTTGACTGAGGAGAGGTAGCCAATGTAGTTCTTTTAGAAATGGTGTAATGTGACTGTATGAAAGTGAGCACATTAGGATTTGTGCGGCCTCATGTTGCACAAGCTGTAGAGGATGTAAGGAGTTTTTTGGATACCTTGTAGGATGGCATTACAGAAATCAAAGTAAGGTAATATCAACAATTGGAAGACTGTTTGAAAATCATGTGACTTAAGAAGGGGCCGTAAGTGTTGGAGAGCCCTTAACTTATTGTAAATGCATTGGGCTACTTGGTTTATATGTGGTTGAAATGAGAGGTGCTGGTTGATGGTAACACCAAGGTATTTCACTTCTGGTTTAACTTCCAAGTAGGCATTCTCAACTTTTAATGACTTTGGGGGGTGAAAGGACTTGTTGGTGAGGAAAAGACTTTGGTCTTTTTGAGTTGATATTGAGCTTGTGATCCAATAGCCGTCAATTTATGGTATTGAAACAGTTTGTAATTATTGAATAGTCTGTGTCTGTGGTGATAAAGGGAGCGTAAATAATGTCATCTGCGTACAAGTGATAGTATACATTGAATTCTTGTATGATGTTTCAGACTGGCTGAATGTAGATATTGAATAGTAATGCTTTAAGCACAGAGCCTTGAGGGACTCCCTGTATCTGGGTGATTTGATTGGATGTCTTTTGGCCAATTTGTATGTATTGATTGCAATTCATGAGGTATGAGTGAAGCCATTTTAGGGCAGTGTCACGGATTTCAACGTTGTATAAATGCTGCAAAAGGATGTCATGGCATATGGTGTCAAATGCCTTTGCAATGTCCAGAAGATGAGAATGAAGCCTTGTTGGGGGTTTTCTATGCCCTTGAGAAGACTGTCTGTTAATGAGATAAGCGAAGTTTCTACTCCGTGATTGTTGCAGAATCCGTGTTGTTGCACGTCTAAGGGGGAATTTGCGTCCACATGATCTTGCAATTGGTAGAGGGCTACTTTCTCAATAATTTTTACAATAAAGGGTAGGCTGGAGATAGGCCTGTAAGAGCTTGGATCATTCGGTTCAAACTTGGGTTTTTTGAGGATTGGGCAGATGGATGCTGTTTTCAAGTATGAAGGGAAGTATCCTTGAGTGAAGATTGTGAAGGGTTGGAGCGAGCTCTGTTTTTGTGAGTTTGAACCAGTTTGTCGGGCATGGGTCCAGTGGGGATGTAGTGGTATTGAGACTATGGATTATGTGCTCCAAGTGGGCTGTAGAGGTGCGGCTGAAAGACCGAAGTAATGTGTTTGCCATGATTTGTACTGCGGGTTTGCCATAGCTTGATGGGAGAGACAAGTTGTGCAGTGTTCCAGGGTATTTTGATTGTAGATAATCCGCAAATTCCTGTGGCTTAAAGGTGATTGCGTTGTGTGCTTGGTTGTTTTCTTTTGATAGGTTACTATGTTGTACAGTTCTTTGGGTTTATTTATTGATTTCATAATTAATTTGCTATGATATTCCCTTCTTGCTTTGTCGGTCTCAGTGTGGTATGTTTGAAGGGTGAGAAGTCAGTCTGCTCATCAAGGGTATTTCTCCAGTTGTGCTCTAGTTTCCACAGTTTCTTTTTTAATTCTTTGAGGCTTGTTGTGTACCAAGGACTGTGGATGGGATAGTGTGGTTTCACAGGTCTAGTGGGAGGTGCTTTGGCAAAGGCTTATATTGTGCTTATCCATTTGCTTGCTCATAAGGAGGTCAAGGTCTGTGGGTTCTGTGTCAAGAGAGGGTATAATTTTGCCAATGAAGGTAGATTTGTCAAATGTCTTGATTCGGTGGTGGTATATATTGCAGGTGGAGTTTGATCTCTGGGTTGGATACTGTTGTAGGTGGCAGGTAATGGTATAGTGGTCTGACCATGGAGCTTTCATGATCAGAGTTGGAATTGTGTGGCTTTCCAGGAGATGGGTTTGGATGAATATAAGGTCCAAGGGGTTTCCTTTGCAATGCACTGGACAGCAGATAAGTTGCGTGAACTGGAGGTGTTTTATGGCATCTAAGAAGGATTTGGATTGGTTCTGTAGGGCAGAGGATAGATTCACGTGTATATAAGTACTGGCTATTTCTAGAATGGTCACTAACTCGTCAAGCTTTGCTGTAGGGGTGTGGTAGGCTAAGCATATTGTCATTTGCTTGTTTGAGATCAAAATTAAGTCTAGATCCTCTGTAGTAATGGTGTGAGTAAGTTGAAATAAAAAAATTACTTCATGCCAGATGCAGACTCTGCCACCTCTGTTGGCAGGGTGATAACAGTTGAAGATGTCATAATTAGGTGGTTTTAGTTGGTTGATTAGCATGGTATCTGAATTGTGGAACCATTATTCCATTATGCATAGGATATCTATGTTGATGTCCATTAATAAATCTTTGAAGATTTGAATCTTGTTTCTTGCAGAGAGAGCTTTTAATAGAGTGAGTTGTAAGTACAGTGCATTGAAAAAGTATTCATCCCCTCTGTGTTTGTCCTGTTTTGTCGCATAAAAGCTGGAATTAAAATGGAGTTTTGGGGGTTAGCACCATATGATATGCACATATCTGCTTAATGCCCACCTTGCCTGGTCTGTGAGTTTTGGTGAGTGGCCCTCTCATGTCAGGTTAGTAGTGGTGCATATTCTTTCCATTTTGTTATAATGGATTTAATGGTGTTCCGTGGGATATTCAGAATCTGGGATATTTTTTTTATAACCCAACCCTGATCTATACTTCTCCACAGCTTTGTCTCTTACCTGTTTGGAGTGCTCCTTGTTCTTCACGTTGCTTGCTTAGTGGTGTTGCAGAGTCAGGGGCCTTTCAGAACAGTTATATTTATACACCCTCACTTGGTTTGCAGCTTATCGTGCTGTGAAGGCTTGTGTGCATCAGTGATGCTGAGAGCTAAACTATCGGTAGTTTAACTACTGGCAGGGCCTCCCAAGAAGGACAGGTCTCAGCTGAGCTGCCAGACCAAGACAAACCACCCATCTGGGCAGCAGCAGAATGGGATAGTGTTGACGGTGGAGAATCACATTTCTGTGACAACGGCAACAACACCAAACTTAAACTGCGTGGAAGAAAGGCCCGGCAATCTACTTCTGTATCTTGCCATGGAAACCCAATGGATAGTTACAACAAAACAAATTGTGCTGTAGTGCTAGAAGATGAGACCCCCAGGTCGGAAGGCACTCAACTAGCTACTGGGGAAGAGCTGAAGACTTTTCAGAGTTAAGCCAGCATTTATGACCAGTCTGTCAACAATGAGTCGCCTGACTGAAGACCGAACACAATTTAGGATAGCTATCTAGAGGGTTGCCATGGGTCGACTCCGACTCGAAGACACTTAACAACAACATATTTATACAGGCATCATGTAAAAGATCATGTGACCCTTATTGCACACAGGTGGACCCTAATCAACTAATTATGTAACTTCTGAGGTTAATTGGTAGAAACAGATCTTATTTAGGGGTTTCATAACAAAAGGGATGAATACATATTCACTCACAACTTTTCAGTTTTTACTTGTTTTTTTTTTTATATATACGAGGTATTTTATTATCATTTCACTTCACGAATTTGGACTATATTGTTAGGTCCATTACCTAACATCTAAATGATCCTCTATTTCATTCAAGGTTGTATGTAATGCGACAAAACAGGACAAAATCCAAGAGGATGAATTATTTTGCAAAGCGCTGTAGTGTGCAGTTTTTGTGGTATCCTCCAGGGAATTGTGCTCCTGGAGAGGGACATTTTTTTATTTTTATTTTATTTACAGATTTTATATACCACTTTATCATTTCAATCAAAGTGGTTTACATGAAAACTTAAACTTGGTAATGTACATTAAACAGGGATGTTGATAACTTGGATTTTTTTGAGGCAATGGAGGGTTAAGTGACTTGCCCAAGGCCACAAGGAATGCTAGTGAGAATTGAACACTGGTCTCTGGGTTCCTAAGCCAGTGTTCTTAACCATTAGGCTACTCCTCCACTCCATATGCAGTGTAACACCGAAAATCTGCCCTATAGCTTTAAGACACAAAAAGCTGAAGAGTACGGCACAGACTCTGACAGAAAGGGAGAGAAAAAGCTTCCTAGTTGCTATAGGCAACCAGAGCAGGCTGAGGCATGAGACCTGAAGGCACGCCCAGCCAACAGACACTCCCCAAACACTGAGGGAAACACTCTGCACATGTGCAGGAAAACGCCCATAACTCTGCATAAGAAAGCAGGCAGCAAGCAGAGTTAGTTCAGGAACGGGCCACAGCTCGGGAGCAGGCCAGAGTTCTGGAACGGGCCACTGTTCAGAAGCAGGCCAGAGAGCAGGATCCTTATTATGCTCGAGTCCAGGAGAGAGAGAATCCAGGAAGAGAGGCTGAATGTGATTCCTGTATGTTTTCGGACGAAGGTTTTGAGGACACAGAAGCAGCAAGCATTTGTGAAACCTGGCAGGTTAGAGAGAACCTAAAACCCTTCAACAAAAGGTCAGAGTATTTTCAGCCTAACCCTGTGTATTTTGAGGCCTGGAATAAGAAGCCAAGAAGGGCTGGGAGACAGAACAGGCAGCCATTCTCCAACCGTGAGTTTAACCACAGAAAACCCTTTGCTAATGAAAGCCAGAAGCTTTTAAGATATGCACATCCTTATGAAAGAGATAGTGAACTGCTTCAGGATATTTGTATGAATGAAGAGCCTGAATGTTTGTATGTAAAGCCTGGCAGCAAACTGACAAGAGCAAGGTTCAACAGAAAGACTGCAAAGCAGTTTTATCACGGCTCAGATAATTATCTCCCTGACCAGGAAGAGAGTATTGAAGAGAGACCAGTCACTGGCTGGAGGAAGATACAAACTCTCTGCCAGAGGGAAGGCGAGGCAGGTGAGGAGCCCATGTGTATTGACCAAAATGAATGTTTATCTTATGATGAAAAGATGGACTGTTCTTTAGTGATTACTGAAGAGACCTCTCTACGCTGAGAGCAGATAAGCCTGCTAGAGAGAACAGGTCTTCACAGAGGAAACTGCCCTGGTGTTTACCTTGATGATATATTTTGTTTTGTCATTTGATTTGTGAAGCAAGAAGCTACTTTTCTTTAACCATTGGTTTATGCCAGAAGTATGGTTATCTTTTGAGTTTGGAAGTTGTATCATTTTTGAAAATCCAGCAAAACCCCGGGAGGGGAATAAATCCTTGTTTAAACCTGACCCTCGACTTGCAACTACACTTTCTTTTTATAGAAAGGTCAGGGCCAGTAGTGCACTAAGCTAAATAACACTAGTTTAGCCTCTGCTGGTGACATATAAAATGGCATAGTTGGCAGGATTTTTGAAAAAAAAAAAAAAAGCAATACTACTACCCAAAGTTTTTCAAAAGAGAAACAGATTGGAAGAAGAAAAAAACCCACAGCAGCAAAGGAAATCCTGAGAGGAAGAAAATCCTGATACTGAGAGGACATCCACAAGCTGACTGGACGGAGGTGCAGAGAACCTTTCTCAAAATAAGATCCTTCACCGTGCTAAGGTACAAGTGGCTGGGCACGGGTGGTAAGGATTGTGGAGAAAGAGGGAGAGAGATATCTGGATAAAAGCAGATAGGGAGGAAGAACTATATTGTGTGCCGCACTTGGTGGGCCCTCTGTTTTTTTCTCGCCTATACAGGTATACCGCAAGCGCCAAGATGGATTCAAAAGAAATGATGAAATGGATGGAAGAGCAGTGGAAGGCACAAAGTGAGCTGGCACGACAGGCCCAGGACAGGACGATGGCAGCACTGGCTGCGCAACAAAAGCCCCTGTTGGACTTGGTGACCACGCTACTACAGCGGACATCCACTACTACGGCTGCGGAGGAAAGTGTACCGGTACCAGCGGCGGTAGGAGTACAACACTATGGTGCATTGGCACTAGGACCTTTACAAAAAAGTGATAACTTTGATGATTATTCGGACGCATTCGAGCGAATCGCTCAGGCGGCTAAGTGGCCCCTAGACCAATGGGCAGTCCGATTCGCCATGTCGTTAACTGGAGAGGCATTGGCGGCCTATAAGGCGATGCCCGCTGGCCTAGTGTCCAGTTACCCAGATGTAAAATTGGCAGTTCAAGATAGGCTAGGTTTAACACCTACACATTATCGCCGACTTTTTAGGGAGGCAAGGCTCTTACCCCAGGAGACACCTAAAGCTTTAATGCAAAGGTTGAAAGGTTTAGCAGCAAAGTGGTTGGCTCCAGAAAGAGCCACGATAGAAACCTTAATGGATGCGGTGCTGCTAGAGCAGTACTTTGAAGCTGTACCCGCCGAAGTAAAAGCTTTCCTGCTGTTACAAAAATGTCAGTCCACTAGAGAAGCAGCGAAAATGACCGAATGCTATTTTGAAGCTGCATTAGCCGGAGCTTCTAGGGATAGTATGATGCGGGTAACAGGCATGGAAAGGATGCCTGGTATAAGGAAAGCTTATGCTTCTACGGTCCCAAAAGAAAATGTAAAAAGCTATAATAATCTGATAAGATGTTTCCACTGTGGAAAAAATGGTCATGTACATAGGGACTGTAAAGAACACATAGCCCTTGTATCAGGAAAAGAAATACACGGTGGGGAGGAGTTTATTATAGATGTCCAAGTGGAGGGTATAGATGCGGTAGCACTCCTGGATTCTGGGGCAGACCAGAGTATGGTCTCCCAGGAAATGTGGAAGGCCATTCAGGCCCACAATCCTACCCAGTGGGATAGTACGGATGGACGTGTGAAAGTGCGATGTGTGCATGGTGCTTCCTCTTTTTACCCGATATATGACATGAGTGTGAATGGGTTGAATACTAAAGGAAAGGTACACATGGCAGTTGTCCCCCGACTTCCCTTTAAGGTGGTCCTAGGCCGTGACTGGCCCCCATTTAAGGAGGAATTGGGGAAAGGCCTCGAGGGGAAAGTAGGCCCCGAAGAACCACTAAGGGGAGAGGTATCGTCCGAAGCCCACATAACTGAAGCCATTGCACAAAAGATCCCAAGTGCTTTATTTGGGAAACCGCGGGTGGAAGGGAAACCCCCAATTAAAAAAGGGTTTGTGTTGCACTTCACGAAAACATCCCAGCAGGTAAAGAGTCCCCAAAGAGCTACTGAAGCCTCAGCGGGCTATGACCTCTTCAGCAATGAGGATACAGTAGTCCCCAAGAGAGGGAAAGCCCTCGTGGATACCGGGTTGAGCATTCAAATCCCCGAAGGATGTTATGGCCGCATAGCACCGCGGTCTGGCCTAGCGGTCAATCATTCAATTGACATTGGGGCCGGGGTAATAGACCCGGATTATCGGGGGGTGGTCAAGGCCCTACTGTTTAACTTCGGGGAAGAAGATTTCATAATAAAAAGGGGTGAAAGAATAGCCCAGTTGATATGTGAACGGGTGGGCTTCCCGGTATTGTTAGAGACATCCTCATTAACCTCTACAGGCCGTGGGTCTGGGGGGTTTGGCTCCACAGGCAGAAAAGATGTTAAGGGCTTAGCAGCCATCGCTGAGGAAAGGAAAGAGGAGGACTTAGGCCCTCAGCCCTCAGATTGGAGGGAACAACCCGAAATACGTACAGGTACTGACCTGTCTGAACATCAGCAGGTAGAGTTAGCCCGGCTATTAAGGAAATTTTCCGATGTTTTGACAGCGGTGCCCGGTGAAACACGCCTGGTAGCCCATGAGGTCATTACAGTTCCGGGGAAAATTATTAGACAACGCCCCTATAGGTTGCCAGAGGCGAAGCAAAACGAGGTCATTGCCCAAGTCAAGGAAATGGTGGAAATGGGGGTGATCGAGGAATCTCATAGTCCTTGGTCTAGCCCAATAGTCCTCGTCCCAAAACCGGATGGCTCCCTTCGTTTTTGTATTGATTTTAGGCAGATAAATGCGATCTCACAGTTTGACGCATACCCCATGCCAAGAATCGACGATCTGTTAGATCGGTTAGGGCAGGCCCGGTTTCTAACAACCCTCGACTTAACCAAGGGCTATTGGCAAATCCCCTTGACGAGGGATTCGAAGCCAAAAACAGCTTTTTCCACCCCTTTAGGCCTATACCAATTTAGGCGTATGCCATTTGGGCTACAGGGCGCAGCGGCAACGTGCCAGCGTCTTATTGACCAGGTCCTAAGGCCACATCAAGATTACGCGTTGGCCTATATGGATGACGTTATTATCCATAGTGGCACCTGGCTAGAACACCTATCACGGATAGAGGCGGTATTAAACGCCATCCGAAAAGCGGGTCTCACTTTGAACCCCAAAAAATGTCTTTTTGCGGCTAAAGAAGCCAAATACCTGGGTCATTTAGTTGGGAATGGGATAGTAAAACCTCTAGCAGATAAAATAGAGAGTGTCCGGAACTTCCCACGACCGGTAGAAAAGAAGCATGTCCGCAGCTTCTTGGGCCTAATCGGCTACTACCGACGGTTTATCCCCAGGTTTGCGGAGGAGAGCAGCCTTTTTACAGACATGATTAGGAAAAATGCCCCAAATAAAGTGCATTGGACTCCCGAGGCCGAGGAGAGTTTTATCTCTCTTAAAGAGAAGTTGTGTAAAGCTCCTGTATTAAAGGGAGTTGACTTCCGGCTTCCATTCATTATCCAGACAGACGCTTCTGAGACTGGACTGGGGGCAGTTATGTCCCAGAAATTTGATGGTGTAGAACACCCGATTACCTACTTAAGTAGGAAACTGTCCAATGCGGAGCGGAAGTATTCTACTGTAGAAAGGGAATGCTTAGCCATCAAATGGGCGGTAGAAGCATTGCGATATTATGTGACAGGGCGAAAATTTATATTAATAACAGATCATGCACCGTTAAAGTGGCTAAGCCAAATGCGCAACAATAATGCACGACTGACGCGCTGGCACTTGGCTTTGCAAGCTTTTAGTTTTGAGGTACAGCACCGTGCAGGGAAGCTGCATGGTAATGCGGATGCGTTGAGCAGAATTACGCGCTGTCCGACGGGGACGTCAGCAGCTCGTAATGTCTTAAGAAGGGGGATGTGTAACACCGAAAATCTGCCCTATAGCTTTAAGACACAAAAAGCTGAAGAGTACGGCACAGACTCTGACAGAAAGGGAGAGAAAAAGCTTCCTAGTTGCTATAGGCAACCAGAGCAGGCTGAGGCATGAGACCTGAAGGCACGCCCAGCCAACAGACACTCCCCAAACACTGAGGGAAACACTCTGCACATGTGCAGGAAAACGCCCATAACTCTGCATAAGAAAGCAGGCAGGCAAGCAGAGTTAGTTCAGGAACGGGCCACAGCTCGGGAGCAGGCCAGAGTTCTGGAACGGGCCACTGTTCAGAAGCAGGCCAGAGAGCAGGATCCTTATTATGCTCGAGTCCAGGAGAGAGAGAATCCAGGAAGAGAGGCTGAATGTGATTCCTGTATGTTTTCGGACGAAGGTTTTGAGGACACAGAAGCAGCAAGCATTTGTGAAACCTGGCAGGTTAGAGAGAACCTAAAACCCTTCAACAAAAGGTCAGAGTATTTTCAGCCTAACCCTGTGTATTTTGAGGCCTGGAATAAGAAGCCAAGAAGGGCTGGGAGACAGAACAGGCAGCCATTCTCCAACCGTGAGTTTAACCACAGAAAACCCTTTGCTAATGAAAGCCAGAAGCTTTTAAGATATGCACATCCTTATGAAAGAGATAGTGAACTGCTTCAGGATATTTGTATGAATGAAGAGCCTGAATGTTTGTATGTAAAGCCTGGCAGCAAACTGACAAGAGCAAGGTTCAACAGAAAGACTGCAAAGCAGTTTTATCACGGCTCAGATAATTATCTCCCTGACCAGGAAGAGAGTATTGAAGAGAGACCAGTCACTGGCTGGAGGAAGATACAAACTCTCTGCCAGAGGGAAGGCGAGGCAGGTGAGGAGCCCATGTGTATTGACCAAAATGAATGTTTATCTTATGATGAAAAGATGGACTGTTCTTTAGTGATTACTGAAGAGACCTCTCTACGCTGAGAGCAGATAAGCCTGCTAGAGAGAACAGGTCTTCACAGAGGAAACTGCCCAGGTGTTTACCTTGATGATATATTTTGTTTTGTCATTTGATTTGTGAAGCAAGAAGCTACTTTTCTTTAACCATTGGTTTATGCCAGAAGTATGGTTATCTTTTGAGTTTGGAAGTTGTATCATTTTTGAAAATCCAGCAAAACCCCGGGAGGGGAATAAATCCTTGTTTAAACCTGACCCTCGACTTGCAACTACACTTTCTTTTTATAGAAAGGTCAGGGCCAGTAGTGCACTAAGCTAAATAACACTAGTTTAGCCTCTGCTGGTGACAGCAGCAAGGATGAGGTGGGTTTTTTTTGTCATATTCTTTGTGGTAGGCACATGTGGCATAGTGGGCCATATCCTCAGATGATTGGAATGGTTTTGTGGTTTGGGGCGAGCCCAGTGTTTGGAGTGAGCCATAGTGCATTATTGCAAAGCAAAGAAAGTATGAAGAGGCAGTTGGTGAGGAGAAGGATTTTGTGTAGGGCAGACATGATGAGGTTGATGTATGGTGCTCACCTCTGGATTGCCTTTTGTTCGGATTTGATATCTGTAGTAGCAATTTTGGGGCAACTTATGGTAGATCAGAGCTGACTGAAGTGCATATGCTGTATCTACAATCATTTCAGAATGAGATGGGGTCTTACCAGATGATTGTGTTGGTTGTCGGTGAGCAGGAAGAAAGGTAGGAGGGAATTGTCGCTAATGCCCCTGTAGTTGGTTCTCAGTGGTGTTGCTGTAGCATTTTTGGCCCTTTTCTGTGGGCCCGCATCTAAGGGCTTAGCCAAAGGGCCCTCTGGTGAGGCTCTCAGGCATGGGCCCACCAGGCACGGGCGCACCCTCAGAGGCTCTTTAAATTGCTGCACTTCTTCGGTCTGATTGGCCTTGGTGTCAGGGAGCTGGAGAAGCTTACCCAGCTCACTCCCTTGTGCTGATGCCGATAGGGAGGTCTTAGGCTGCTTTGCGCCCTCAGCAGCTCTTTAATTTACTAGACGTATTCAGCCTGATTGGGAGTGGGAGGAACATAATATAAGTGCACCAAATGACTTCTCTATGGGTGTCATTAGCTACACCATTTTAAGGGTGTCCTACATTAGAATTTGTTATTGCGTAGGGGGCGGAGCCCGATGTCCAGCGGGATGGTCGCATAACGCTGAGGCTCCCGAGAGGCCTGCTCAGAATCCTGAATTAACACCGTATATACTTGAACTTCTGATCTGATCTTGCCGGGGCACATTGGTGAGATGGCGGGGACCAAACCCACGCGCCTGGAATTTGGATCTCCAGCGGCTTCTCATGGCAAACGATCCAAAACTAAACCCCCGTCCCCGCAGAAGGGGCTGGCTTTGCGCGAGGGCCCCGAAATGCAGCAGGAAATCCTCGCAGAGATTAGAGGGGTTAAGGACCTCGTGCAGTCAAACGGTGAAGCACTCCGAGCGCTGCGGGAAGATCTTGGTGTACTGCAGGGCAAGCTAGAGGGGCTCTCTTCGCGTCAGGATAAAATGGAGAGCATATTAGACTCCCATGCGGCCCGGTTGTCCAAACTCGACAAAGTTGAACGTCAGGTACGGGCCTTGCAGAAAGAAGTGGAAGATGGCAATAACAGAGCGTGCCGCAACAACCTACGACTCGTGGGCATACCGGAGGGAGTGGAATCGGGAGACATGAAAGAGTTTTTATGTAAAATCCTCCCTTCCCTGCTCCAAATCACCTTTACCAAAGACTTGGAGATCGATCGCGCTCATCGTGTACCCACAAACATGACGCTCAACAGGAAGACCCCGCGGCCTATTATCTTTCGACTTTTGAGATATCAACATGTGGAGCAAATTCTCAGTGCCTCTCGGGCAAAGGGCCATATGGAGTATGAGAGCCACAAGATCTCCTTCTATCCTGACTTGGCTAAACCCACGGTCGACCGCCGAAAGCGCTTTCTGGAATTCCGGCCGAGGCTTCAACAACTACAAGCACGCTATGGCCTGATGTATCCGGCCAAGTTCCGAGTCACGCTTCACAATCAGACAAGAACATTTGAGGACCCTGATCTACTAGCAGAGTTTTTAGATTCTAAAGAAGCCGACTTGATGCGCTGACTTCCAGAATATTCCTGCAAGCATTCTCATATCTGCTGTACCTGCCATATTGGATTTGCCGCGGCTCAGCAAAGAGTCTGGCGAGGGCGGTTTGTTGCCTTCTTTTGATGATATCTGTGACCCGACTCCATCTACCCACAGTAGCCTCGATGAGTGTCAGAGACAGTGTTAATTATGGACTCTGGTGTTTCTTTTCTTTTTTCATGTCTCTATCTCCTCTCTAGGGCCTCCTCCCGCAGACATATGGTCGCCATATCATTGGGGGTTTTGCTTCTTCTCTAAGATACTTTGATACATACTTTTCAATATGGGTGTATTAGCTAGTATACTCGGTGATTATGTCATTGTTGCACAGATTCTGATTATGTTGTATGTTTTCAAGCGCCCTTACCTAAAATGTCTATTGCCGCTCCTTTAGAAGATACTATCAGTTTTAATGCCAAAGAGGTAGTCTCCAACGTCCGTGAGCTCACAAATCGTTGGTCTCCCTTATCCCTTACATGGTGGGGCTGCCTAGAAACTGTGAAAATGATGATAGTCCCCAAAGTGAACTACATTTTAGAAATGCTGCCATGCTTCCTCCCGCTACACACTTATAAAGATATTGAGGGCCTTCTCGTCCGCTATCTCTGGCAGGGCAAGCCACCAAGGATAGCTAAACAAAAACTACAGTCTGCAAAGGAACTAGTGGGTACCAGATTTCCTGATTTTCTCAGATATCGTCAAGCCTTCCTACTTAAACAAGGTGCCCGATGGCTAGATGCCTCAACAGACAGCAGACCAGTTTGGCTTGATATAGAAGAGGAGCTTAGTAGCCCAATTCCGTTGACCCATCTCCCCGGTATGTCCCATCAAGTAGACACCCGCCATCCCCCAATGATTGTCGATACTCTTGCGGCCTATAATACTCTCATTCTATCACTGGGCTCAAACGTATGCCCTCAGGACGGACTCCTGCTGTAGAATAACCCCAGAATTCAAGTCCTAAATAGAACGATAGCATAGAAACCCTGGTACTCTAGGGGGATCTGGACACCCCAACAGCTCCTCTCTGCAGCTCGTTGGAAAACCTTTTCTGATTTCCAAAAGGAATTTGCGTTCCCAGCGAAACATTATTTTCAATTGCTGCAGCTTCAACACTGCCTCAAAAGTGCTCAAATCATGCTGCCCTCTGTCCCTACTGAGGACGGGCTATTAGAACCAGTTCACTCTATTAGTAGTACACATGGGGTAGCCTCTAACTTTTATAAAATATTATGTCAGGGTACAGATACTGCCACTTTCCGAGCTCAACTAGCCTGGGAGCGCGAACTGCAAACCACTTTAACCCCTGTGCAATGGAGCGTTTTCTGGAGCAAAGTAGTGCGGGTTTCCCGGTTTGCCTCAGTTACCCAAACTCTCTTCCTTTTTTGCACATAGATGCTTTTATACTCCAGAAAAAATAGCCAAATGGAACACAACTGCTAGGGACCAGTGTTGGGCTTGCCATACTGCTGTGGGAACCCTCACTCATGTTATTTATGAATGTCCTCAACTACAGGTTTACTGGGGGCGGGTCTGGGGTCGTATTCAATTTATCTTCCATCTTCACGAGCCTCTCTCTTGGAAGATTGTGGGACTCCGCTCAGTGGCGGAGGTCCCCTCTCTTCCTAAAAAGGGTCGTTTTCTCC
Organism: Ichthyophis bannanicus; assembly: GCA_033557465.1. NCBI lineage: Eukaryota > Metazoa > Chordata > Amphibia > Gymnophiona > Ichthyophiidae > Ichthyophis > Ichthyophis bannanicus. The sequence continues at coordinate 1,475,343,765 of CM066032.1, forward strand.
TTGATTTCATGCTGGGTATAGCCATATGTTTAATCATGAGGAATTGGAAGGATAGCTCTCGACTTACTGTCAATGAATGGTGGAACCTCGTCTGCTTATATAGTAAATATGAGCAGATATCTCGGAGAGCTATTCCCCATACCCAAACTCACTCTCGCTTGTTTAAATGGCAGATGCTCAATGATTATGTACAATCTGCTCATTGTTCCGACATGTCTGTTTAATGTGCACTCATCATGTTTCCGATCACCGTTAGGTTTTGTAACACAATAATGTAAGTACACGCCCGCTTCGGGAATGATTAGTTTTCTAGAGAAGAAGCAGGGGGGAGGGGGGTGGCAGGGGTTTACTTTGGTGTATGTATCACACTATATGTATCTGTCTTTTAGTTGTATGTCTTCCTTTCCTTTGTTGTTATAAAACGAAAATAAAGAATTAAAAAAAAAAGAATTTGTTATTGCGCTCTAACTGCCGGGTGCATGCTAGGAACACCCCGTACAGATATGAGGGGTGCACTTATCGTGCAATGGTATTGGCAGTAATTGCATGATAAGTGCACACCTTTAGAAAAAAGGTCCTTTGTTAATATTCCATTTTGAGCTTTTTCCTTTTACCTAAGACATGCAATTTTTATCTCACATAAAGTCCACCAATTGTGAAATATGCTTCCATAGAATATCTTTTTATCATAGATGTGCATGATTATAGATGCACCTTAAAATCCTTGCTATTCTAGTGATGCAGCCCAGTGGTTGTGATACCAGGGTTCTGAAGTAGTGCTGTTAAGGGCCTATTTAATAAGCCACATTAGCAGACTCTAACAATTAATGTTGTGCCTTATGCCTTATGTCTGTGTCCACTTGCTAACGCAGAAGGGAAAGGACAATACGTGGAAAAGGGCAGCCCCAATGACGAACAACAGGGGTGGCATAATCTCGCCAACAGCTAGGATGAGGGCAAGGAGGCAGAGAGGTGGGAGGGGGAAAGGCAGGGAAGGATAGAGGAGGAATGGAGGCAGTCAAAAGGGCAAGGGTAGCAAGCGTGGAGAAAGGTAAATGGTGGGGGCAGGAAGGGGAGTAAAGGGCAGGGCAATAGGGACAGTGGGAAATTGCAGAGGGCAATGATCCACCTGTCGCTCACATGGACTGGAGGCATGGGGGGCAGTCGAGTCACAGCGGGTCCTCACTGATAGAGTAAGGGGGTACATTCAGCCAGGATCAAACCTAGGGCCAAAACAAGTACTCCCGGACCTATCTCAAAGAAGTGTGGGCCCAGGTATAAAATTAGAGGGCAGGAAGACACAGCAGTCTTGACCTTTCTGCTGCCTTAGACACTGTAGATTTTATTTATTTTTTTAGCTGATCTTTTATACCACTTTTTCTAAAAGTCAAAGAGGTTTACAAAAGAATGACATAGCTTAACAGAGCTTTACATGAAGCAGAAAGTTTAACAAGGTAATTATCGAACTCAACAGGGCTTTACACATACAAAGAATACAGAATATACAGAAACATAAAAACATAACACAGGTACACTACCAAAAAACTGCCTCCAGTTTTGCAACTGATTCCTATAGATTTTGGGGTGCTGAATCCAGGAAAAATAGCCAAAATGTTCCATCACGTCACGTTTTCTTGCAAAATTAGATTTCTTACCCATATAAGGAATGTTCACATAATTTCTTTTTAGCCGACTGCAGTTTATTTTCTTAGCCCAAAATAGAGGTTGTAATGGTTAACTAACTAGAAACACTCCCTCATGATATTTTAGAGTGTTTTGTATTCATTTTATACATTAACAGGACAATTGGGAGGCGGGGGGCTAAATCCAGTACTCGCGCTGGCGCATGTTCTTTCCTGTTCGCCTCGCCTCGTTCGCTCGCTCAAACACGGTGGTTGCGACATGAACGTTCCTGTCAAATTTCAGTTTCTTGCAAGTTCATTATTACCTTTTGTTTGCTCAGTCGTAATCCAGCTTTATTCCGAAGTGGTTCACTACAGTTGTAGTTTGCAGTGCTGTGTATTTGTGATGACTCACAGAGCCAGAGGTTGCGTCAACTCTCCGGACAGTTTTTGTTTTATTTGTGGGGAATATACTGTGAAAAAGCGGCAGAGGAACATTTCTGCATTTATTAAAAAAGTATATTTCGCCTATTTCGGTTTGAAGTTAGGCGATCAAGACAAACCGTGGGCTCCTCACAAAGTGTGCAAGACATGTGAGGAAGATCTACGCTTATGGATGAAAGGTAAAAAACAAGCATTTCGTTTCGGAATACCTATGATGTGGCGTGAACAAAGAGACCACAGCAGTGACTGCTATTTTTGCTCTTGCATTGTGAAGGGATACAACTTAAAAAATAAGAACGTAATAAGTTACCCCAACCTTCCCTCAGCAATTAGGCCTATGCCTCATAGCAACGAAGTACCTGTGCCTGAACCACCAAAATCTTTGGATCATATTTGTGTGGACGGATCTGATCATGATGAGACTCATCAGATGGCTTTTCCCGATGAGTCCAGTACTTCCGAGTTTGAAACTGAACCAGATCCGAAACCTGAACTTTTCTCTCAAGCTGAATTGAATGATTTAGTCCGGGATTTAGGACTTCCAAAAGATGCTGCCCAACTGCTAGGTTCTCGGCTTAAACAGAAAAATCTATTGTCACCAGGAACAACTTTTTATTGGTACCGCAACCGCGAGACACAATTTTTGAAGTATTTCAGCAAAGAGGAAGATTTGGTATTTTGCAACGATATATACGGAGTGATGGAAAAGTTTAAACTCAAGTATGATCCTGCTGAATGGAGGCTGTTCATTGATTCGTCAAAAGACAGCATAAAAGGTGTTCTTCTTCATAATGGCAACACATTCGCTTCAGTTCCTATTGCTCACTCTGTTATTCTCCAAGAAAAATACGAGAATTTGGCCCTGATTCTTCCGAAGATTCGTTATGATGAGCATAAGTGGATGATTTGTAGAGACTTTAAAATTCTATCCATGCTATTAGGGCAGCAATCAGGTTTCACCAAATATCCCTGCTTCCTTTGCTTGTGGGATAGCCGGGCCCGCGACCTACACTGGGGGAAAAAAGACTGGCCAATTTGGGAGTATTTGAGACCCGGTGAGAAAAATGTTCTTCATGAGAGCTTGGTACCTCGTGATAAAATTCTATTACCACCTCTCCACATTAAGTTGGGTCTCATTAAGCAATTCATCAAGTCCCTTCCAAAAGATGGTGAGTGCTTTCGGTACCTTTGCTCAAAGTTCCCCCAACTTTCTGAAGCAAAGCTAAAGGAAGGAGTGTTTGTTGGCCCTGATATAAGGAAACTCATTTCAGATGGAGCATTCGCTGAAACGATGTCTGAGAAGGAAAAAGAAGCCTGGGATTCCTTCAAGGATGTTGTTCTCAAATTCTTGGGGAACAGGCGGGATGAGAACTATAAGGATATTGTTGCCAGGATGCTCAATGCCTTCAAAGAACAAGGCTGTAACATGAGCCTGAAAGTCCATTTCTTGCACTCCCATGTGAACTACTTTCCCGAAAACTTGGGGGCGTACAGTGAAGAACAAGGTGAAAGGTTTCACCAGGACATCAAGGACGCAGAGAGAAGGTACCAAGGAAGATGGAACACCACTATGATGGCTGATTTCTGCTGGTTGCTGCTGCGGGAAACCCCAGATGAAAAATACGCCAAGCAGCGCACCAAGAGAAGCATTCGGGGGAAGAAGAAACGGGCCCACCAGGAGATTGATTGACCCAAGAATGACTTTAAAATCTAAACTGTGTTGACAAATATTGTGTTTTTACTAAACTTTGAAATAAAAATTTGCTAGTTATTACCACAGTGTCGGATCTCATTTATTAGAATTTTATTTTCACACCATCGGGTGTTTGTCTTCATGTATTTCAATGGTGCGGTTTGCGTTTTCTATTCTTACATACATACATGTACAACATTTTTTGCACATTTCTTTGCTTTGCTTTGTGTCTAACCTCGCTCTTATATGCTCAATGTTTGTGCACATGTATGTGGCTGTTTTAAGTGCAGACAATTTTGCTACCATCACAGTGTGTTTTGTTGACATTACTCTATTCTTATGTGCTGCCTTGTTACAATTTTCTTTATTCTTATTTGAATAACTACTAAACAATTAGTATAAAGAATTCAACCAAGAAACTTTTATCTCGATCGCACTCAATCTGAAACGTTCACCTCAAACTGCTAACCCAATGTAGCAAAACATCTGTACGCGATGGAGCAAATTGGTTACAAGATTTGGATTCAGCGCACCAAAAAACGTAAAAATCAATCGAAACATTAGAGGCAGTTTAAAAAAAAATTTTTTTAGTGTACCTGTGTAATTAATAAAACAAGCTGAGATGATATTGGGGGGATGGGATAGTGGGGTATTAGCGGTGGTACCAGATTTGGGAGAGTTGGAGGGGGAGAGGGAGAGGGAAGGGAAAGAGGATGACTTGACATAGTCATTAGAATAGGTGGCTGAAATAGGTGGTTAGGAAATGGGTCAGTACACCGTTTGGCTAAGTTTCATTGGGGAAGTGTTTGAGGAATAAGTGAGTTTTCAGATTTCTTTGAAAGACTGTTAGATTGGTTGTGGTGTGTAGGCAGCACCACCTTCTCCTTGATATCCTATCCTCACTTAGATTTAGGGTCTCTGTTCTGTCATGGTTTTATCCCTCTCTCTCCCAGTGCATTTTTAGTGTATGTTCTGGTGGATCCTCTCAACAACCTATAATCATCTAATTATTTCTTACTCATTAAATGATCTCTCTTAACAAAGCCCCAAACTCCATCAATACTCAAATACTAACACGGGAAGGAGAAAAGACCTCAGTAACTTAGGTTGTCTCACTATGCGACAGTTATTCATTGCCTCAAGGGGGATTGCTGACACCACCATCATAGGTCTAAAACCTCCTCTCTTTTATAGTTAAATCAAATAACATTATATTTCCTAATTTATTTGCCACATTTTTCTGAAATAAATTAACTAGCAGAGCCAGCTCACAATCTTGGAGTCATCTTTGACTCTGCTCTCTCTTTCACTGCATACATTCAACAGATAGCTAAAACCTGTCACTTTTTTCTCTATAATATTGGCAAAATTCATCCCTTTCTTTCTGCACAAACTACTAAAACCTTCATCCACTCACTAATCACCTCCTGTCTTGACTACTGTAACCTGTTCCTCACTGTTCAGGTATCCTTCTGAATTTTCTGCAATGGCCACAAGGTTCAAGTCTATTTCCACCATTAGGGCTTCCAGGTCAGGAACTTTGTTGGCTAGGCTTCTATCATTGTTTTCCAGCATTTGTTGACTGGCTTGCCTGTATTTTGCATGGATTTTGTTCTACATGCCTCTTCCCACTTCCCATTGATGTGTGGTTTAAAAGTGTGGCTGTTTCCAATGTTATTATGCTTTTGCTGGGAGTGATGTTCTAAACTTGTCCTTGTCCATACGTCTCCCCCTTTCCATAGTTTAAATTCCTGTCCACATACTGCCTGAATTTTTCACTTAGTATCCTTTTCCCTGCGATGGAGAGATGTAGTCCATCAGCACAGTATAGTCTCTTGTTGATCCACCTGTTTTCCCAGTCGCCTATATATCTAAATCCTTCTTGTGTACACCAAGTCTGGAGCTATGTATTAAAGTTGATTATGCAATGCAGCCTTTCTGCCCCCTTACCAAGAATAGGTAGAACTTCTGAGAATGCTACAGTGTTAACAATGGGCTTGAGTTTCTCTCCCAGAGACTGGAAGTCCCTTTGAACTGAAGATGCACTGTTTCTAGCCAGGTCATTTGTACCCAAATGGTTGACAATATCAATTTTCCATGAAAGGGTGTGTCCCTTTGTCATACCCCTTTGACTATGCATCCATGGCAGCAGGCTTCAGGGTATGTGTCATTCTCACTGCTTGAAGGTGACATCATTGGGACCTGAGCTCACCTACTCCCAGGCATCCAGCAAGTTCCACATCATTCTGATCAAGCAAAGTGGATGAAGCATCTTACAGGAGCAATGTGAACAAAAGGTTCAGTCCCAAAACTCTACCAAAGGGTAAGATGAATCAAATGCCATTCAGTTATAAAGAGGTAAAAAAAATGGTGGGGGTGGGGGGGGGTTCGGAATTAACAATGAAAAATCCATGGGAATATTTCCAATGGTTAAGGCAGAAGATTTGAAGCTTTCATGCATTAGATTGGGCTGCTAACCCATGTAAATGTCAAACCTTATTGCCAGTTAGTAAAAAGGTTGCTTAGGGGGCCATTCTGTATCACAAATAGTGGGGATGGACGCCCTCTTGCCGGCCCTGGCAAAAGCCTTCTCGTATGAACAACACATTTGTACGGGGAGGCTTAAATGGGGGCAGAAGGGGGCGTTCCAGAGGTGGAGCGAGGATGGGACATGGGCAGTCCACGACCCAGGATGTACAGGGCCGATTCTAAGGTCAGCCCTGCATATCCAGGGCCGTGAACTTAGACAGAGGACTTATTTCACCGCAGAGGTGGAATAAGTCCCCCTGGATGTCGGGGGATCCTGCTGCAGGGTCTGATAAAACAGGTAGGGGTACAGGAAGTTCCCCGCAGCCAGACCCTGGCCATGGGAAGCTGGATAGAAGGTCCAGCTGAAGGGAACGAAGTAAATCGGCGGCAGCTGGCATTCGCGGCTCCTGAATGGAGCCACAGTGCCATGGCGATGGGACGCCATGGCACTGCAACTCAGTCATCCATGTTGTTCATACAAAGAACCCCTCAAACTATCACCACCCCTCCATCTCACTAATAAACGCATGCTCAGTCAGAAATAAATACCACATGCTCCAGGACCTAATCACAACTGAGAAGATCGACATCCTCTGTGTAACAGAAACCTGGCTAACAGATACCGACACTGTGATAATGAACCAGCTAATCCCAATAGGATACAATCTCCATCACTGCTCCCGGGCACACACCAGAGGTGGAGGTGTAGCCATCATAGCAAAAGCCGACCTCCATTTTAGGATCCATTCTTCTGAAACTACCAATGAAGCAGATCTCCTCACCCTCACCAATAAACACCTTTCAATATGCCTAATCACCGGGCACCTACCACAAACACTGACCTACCAAGGATACTACAGTTCATATCTGAGAGCACCAGCTTGGCAAAAGAGCAAATCATCCTAGGAGACTTTAACCTCCCATCACTCCAAGAGGAACAAGCAGAAACCTTCACCACCGCCATGACAGCAATGAACCTGATACAGATCATACAAGAACCCACACACGACAAAGGAAACACACTGGACCTCATATTCCTAAACTCCCTAACTGCCTCCTCATCCAAGAACTTGCAGATCTCGCCTGTATCTTGGTCAGACCACTACCTCATTACCATATCCCACACCTACCAACACATGAACAACATGGATGACGGACACCACACCAGAAGATTTAAAACGTTTAACAAAGAGGATTTCTTAGCGCAAACCCTACCAAAACTACAAACAAACTCCAGTAACATCGATGACCTAATCCACAACTGGAATACCATGATCTCCACTGCGTCCGAAGCGCCGACAAACAATGCCACCACCAAACCTACATCCACAAAGGCCAGATGGTTCACTCCCAATCTCCGAAAGCTAAAAACAAAACTCAGAAGAACAGAAAGAAAATGGAGAAAAACCAAAAATGACAGTGACAAAACAAAATACCTATATGCCTATACGCATACCACTATGAGACCGACAAAGCAAAAAAAACCTACCACACGAAAATCATAAACACATCCATAAATAAACCTCGTGAACTCTTTCAGATTGTCAAAAAATTGACAAAAGCACCCAATAACTTTGACCAGCTACCGAAGATTCCACCAGAGTCACTGGCCCGACAATACAAACAGCTCCAACAACCACAAAACCCACATTTAAATGCCGTGGCAACCACAACAAACCACCACCCCAACATGCACAGTGACTGGACCACCTTTAAAGAAACCACCACAGAAGAAATATCATCCACCATCTCCCGCCTAAACACCACCACCTCTCCGCTGGACCCGTGCCCCACAGACTGGATAAAGAAATCCAAAGAAGACCTGAGCACACCACTGACCCATATTGTCAATGAATCCTTCTCCCAAGGTCGCATGCCAGACATCCTCAAAACTACAATCATCCGACCATCCCTAAAAAAACAAAACCTAGATCCCCTAGACCCTGCATCCTACAGACCGATAGCAAGCCTACCATTCACTGCCAATATAATCGAGAAGATAGTCCAGCAGCAGCTTCAAGAACACCTGGACAACAACAATATACTGGACCCACAACAACACGGCTTCCGCCCACTGCACGGAGTCGAGACCCTCATGACCACATTGATGAACACCCTCATCATAGGAACCCAAGAAAAACACTCTGGATATGCCATGATCTTCCTTGATATATCAGCAGCCTTTGACACCATCTCCCACAACATCCTCATACGCAGATTGCAGTCGATTGGGATCAAAGACACCGTACTTCAATGGTTTCAATCCTACCTAACTAATAGACAACAACTAATCCATACCAGCACCTCGACCTTGCCCCCGTTCCAACAACACCAAGGAGTACCTCAAGGATCCACGCTGTCTGCCATGCTCTTCAACATCTACCTACAACCGCTCTGCTCAGTCATACGTACCCACAACATCAACTTTCATATATATGCTGATGATATCATGCTCTACGCCCCAATTACAACCACAAATCCAACAAATATACATCTATCAGCATGTTTCACCGAAGTATCCGACTGGCTACAAGAAAATAACCTATCCATAAACATAAAGAAAACTGAAGCCCTCATAGTGACAAAAGACCCAGACTTCACACCACCCACACACCTTAACATAGGAACCACACGCATTCAAATACAGCCACAAATAAGATATCTAGGCATCATCATTGACCAAGCCCTAACCCTCAAGCAACAAATTACTAAAACCACCGGAATTATATTCCACAAAGCAAAAACAGTGCAACGTCTCAGACCCCTCCTCGAACCTCAAGACTTCAGGACGGTAATGCAAGCTATGACACTCCCACATCTGGACTACTGCAACATAATCTACCATGGACTACCAGCCACACAGACCACCCCCCTCTGAACCGCATTGAACACCACAGCGAGAATCATTCAGAGAGCAAGGAAAAGCGACCACATCACCCCAATTCTAAGAGACCTGCACATACTTCCCTTCGAAGCACGAACTAAATAAAAATCCATCCTACTCACCCACAAAGCCATCCACCAAACACAGAACACCCAGCTCCGCACACTGCTGTCTCGTCCAGCCCATGGCAAAACCACCAGACAGGCCTCCAGCAACTCCCTCACCGTCCCTCAGAAAAGAACCAAATGCTCTCAACGGACATGCAATTGAGCCTTCGAACTTTATGCTCCATCCCTATGGAATTCTCTACCGAGCCACCTTAGAAACAATAACAATCTATCGTCATTCAGAAAGCAGCTAAAAACCATCCTATTCCAAGAATGCTTCAATGCAACTACCACCGGAAAGTGTGCCAACCCCTGATCGCACCCACTATGGACCTCTGATCGAAAACTGAACTATACTGTCCATGTCTAAAGTCTGTCCTATGTCGAAATCATCAATGTTGCCTACATGGTGATGGCCCCACCCTTATACTTAATTATCCCCACCCTTGAGTGTAGCGCCGCTTTGACCCGGTGAAAAGCGGGATATAAATACAGTTAAATAAATAAATAAACTCCATTCAGGAGCCTGACTGAGGTAGCCAGGGATCTGTTGTGCATGCAGGAAAATCAGAATCAGGGCCCGGCCTGCACTTTCAGGCCCTAGACCCGATTCTGATCCTGCGGGCACAGCTAGCCCCTGCAGGATCAGAATTGGGTCTACCTCTGGGCGTCCCGATTCCAATCGGATGCACAGAGGCCTGGACAGCCACATTGGAATGTGCTCCACATGTTTCGGATAGGTATGTACTTTAGAGTTATGAATCAAGTCCCTTGCATCATTTTGGGTTCTTTTTAATACCTGTCACTAGTACTGAATTACCACAAGTTAGAGACTCCCTTAGTGATACTGTTAGTGAAAGTGGAAAGTAAGAAAAAATCATGAGGAATTACATTGATATTTAACTGAAAAGTAATTTGCTATATTTATATAAATAATCCATAGATAATCTCACAAGGCAGTAATTTAACCCTGGGAGTACCGATGGGGTCAAAAGTGACCCCATTGCAAGTTTCACAACGCGTATCTTGGAAACTAGTTGTTCAAGAATGCAATCTTTTTATGACTTTTCACATGTCAATATTCTCTTTATATTGCGCCATGAGAGGAATCATTTTCATCTGCTAGGTGACGTTAGTGATGAATTGCAGCACGGAGTACCAGTGGGGTTATTTTTTACCCCAGTTGCTTACGTCCGGTTTAGATCGTGATACAATTTGCAGTTTTGTGAATTTTTTGATCTGACAAAGGTATTTATCATTAATTATGTATCATTTATTTTTTTGTACTCTTATTTTATGAAAATTACACATTTTCTGTAATTGATATCATACGTTCTCTCATTATTTCCGATGAAATCTAAAGGCTTTCAGCTGGTTCATCATGATTATTGTACACCTATAGTAAAACTGCTTTGCGTTTTATTCAACTTTATCTTTGTTTATTTATTTTAGGTTATTGTTTATGATGTCAAAACAAAAGTATTCAGCTGCCCAAGTAAGAGAAATATTGCAACAAGATGCTGACAGTGACGGCTCTGAGTCGTCTGATGATGCAGCATATTCAGCAAGCGAAGAAGCATATCAGCCAAGTTCGGACGATAAATCTGATGATGACAGTCATGATTCAGATGGCAACAGCAGTTGGTCTCCAAGTGAATGTGAGACTGATGTTGAGTCGGTAACATCGCCTGCAGCAGAGTCAAGTTACCGGTCCAGGCAAAGGTTGAGGCTGTGCTGGACGGGGAAGAAGGCAGGAGTCCTCGGTGTCAGTATCATCTGTGAGGAATCTTAGTTGGGGTCATAGAAGAGCTAAGAGGTCATCAACTATAAGCACAAATGTTGCCATTGAAGCCTATGTATCTAAGAATGCCATATCATGGAACAGGAAACCTATAAAGCAAGCTGCTGGAAGATATGCCAGAGCTAATGTCATGCCCATACAACAAGGTCCTACAAGGTATGCTGTACGAAATGTTGATGGCCCTCTCACAGCATTCCACTTGTTCATGAGGAAGAACTTATTGAATGAAATCATGATGTGGATAAGCAAACAAGGAAGACACATTTATGACGACACCTGGAAAGATTTGACGGAGAATTTCAACATTTTCTCGGACTTCTGATCCTCTCAGGCATGTGTACAAGTCACAAAATGAATCCATAGTTCAGTTGTGGAACCTTGAAGATGATCGTTCTGTTTTCGGCAAAAATATGGCCCATAACCGTTTTCAGCAAATTTCTTGTGCTCTCAGATTTTGGTGATGCCTCAGATGTGAACAACGAGGCATGGATAAGCTTGCTCCAATCAGACATGTTTTTGATACCTGGGAAGCAACTCTAAGTGACGCCTTTGTCCTAGTGAAAATGTTACCGTGGATGAGCAACTGCTTACATTTCGTGGCCATGTTCCATTCAGACAATATATTCCCAGCAAACCTGGGAAATATGGCATAAAGCTATGGATGTTGTATGACAGTGCAATGTCATATGTTCTGCGTCTTCAAGTATATACAGGAAGGGAACTCGGACAAAACAGGGAACAGAATCAGGGTGAAAGGGTTGTACTGCAACTCAATGGTTAACAATTAAAATTCATCGTGGGGTCATTTATGACCCCAACGGTATTCAGTGTGTGCAAAAAATCTCAGTAATTCCAGGGTTAATAGATGCATGGCTACATTCTGATTACCTACATCAGACTTTTTTTTTCCTAGAGTATTTAGGATCATTTTTACTTAATGTACTTCTATAATATCACTAGATATTTTTTCACAAAAGCAGTGAAAGAAAAACAAAAGAGATATATAATGCTTAACAACCTAAGACAAATAGGAATAAGCGCCACAGTTCATAAATGGTTCTCCTCTTATCTAAATAATAGAACTCAAAATGTAAGTATAGGCAATCAAACGTCCGATTCATACAAACTAGAAATGGGTTTACCACAAGGTTCAGCGCTTTCAGCACTTCTATTTAATATATACATAAAACCAGTCTGCAATATCTTTAAAAAATTTGGTGTACTCTATCATCTATATGCAGATGATATCATGATCTACATCCCGTTCATGATCCCTAACTTACCGATACAGCTCCTGTCAGATTGCTTCAATGAAATTACAACCTGGCTAAATGCCCAAAACCTCCAAATAAACCATTCTAAAACTGAAGTGCTAATTGTTACTAAAAATCAATCATATATTCCCCCAACACACATAACACTTCAAAACCAAGAAATTAAAATAAAGAATGAAGTAAGATATTTATGAGTTATTCTAGATAAACACCTTACAATGGATACCCATATCAGAAATACCACAAAAAAAAAATATTTCAAGCTTAAAATCCTTAAACAACTAAGACCCCTTGTATACATACAAGATTTTATCAGCATAATTCAAGCTACAATAACCCCCCACTTTGACTTCGCTAACCTAATTTTATTAGGTACAACAAAACAAAACATTAAAAGAATTCAACTTGCACAAAATGCAGCAGCTAGGATAATAACGAAAGTACATTCACATCAACATATAACACCAATACTCGCAGCTCTTCACTGGCTACCAATTCAAAGCAGGATAGTATACAAAACATTAATAACTTCATTTAAATCTCTAAATGATATGGCCCCAGTCACTCTAAGTAACTTAATCAGTAAAGAACATTCAAAATCTACTCAAAGGAAAGGTCAATTAAATAAACTAAAAAACCCCAAAGACTTCATAAAAGCAAATAAATTAACAAACAACAGAGCTTTCTCACATGCAGCTCCAACAATCTGGAATTCCCTCCCCAATGATCTAAGAATGATAACTGAGATCATTGAATTTCGTAAAAAATTGAAAACCTACCTATTTACAATACATTACAACAATACAGATCATTCCTCAATTGATTTAGATAATGGCTAACCAGTTCTTATCTGAGGCGACCCAACGTTCTAAACAGTTAATTCCACCTAGCTGAAACTGTAACCGAGGTACCCGTAAGCCCAACCCCGCACTTGACAATCCCAATAAACCAATCCACACCATATTATGGTAAACAGATGCTTGGTCGCAGCTTTATTAACAACAGTGAAATTCGGCCCAACATGGGCCAACTTAATATTGCCCAACATTGCAAACATACCCCCCCTGCCCCCCCCCATTTCCGGATGATACCCCCCCAGCCATTTCAAGCAAAGTGGAGCACCATCCACCCCCCCATTTCCCTTCCGCCCGCCTCGCCGTTATTAGCAGAGGCAGGCTCCCGTTGCCTTCACCGGGTAGAGACCCCCAGCCGGGACGTCTCTCCCACCCCGGGAGCTGAACCGCTCCCACTCCAGGCGGCAACAGCCTCAAGTGCCCCCCGGGTCGACGAGCGCCCGCTCGTCACCCCGCCCCGATCAGCTAACCATTGAACATACCCCCCCCAGCTGCGACAACCACCCCCTTTATGTGAAAAGAGGGAGGGAGGGAGGGACCTTTTTTCCAGGCGAGCAGGACGAGAGAGAACGAGCACCAGGCGTGCACCTCTCTCGCATCCTGCAACCCCGCCTCCTCCATCTTCACAGCCAATCAGGCTGCACGATCTCCAGGATGCGGCCCGCTCCTCTCCCTCCAGCAATCCCCCCCCCCCCCAGGAAACCCTACCCACGTGCCGGGTAGTCGGGCCCCGGGGACCCGGTTACAAGGCCGGCCTCGGGACCCGGCCCTGCGGCGACGGCGAGATTAACCGAGGTACCCGTAAGCCCAACCCCGCACTTGACAATCCCAATAAACCAATCCACACCATATTATGGTAAACAGATGCTTGGTCGCAGCTTTATTAACAACAGTGAAATTCGGCCCAACATGGGCCAACTTAATATTGCCCAACATTGCAAACATACCCCCCCTGCCCCCCCCCATTTCCGGATGATACCCCCCCAGCCTTTTCAAGCAAAGTGGAGCACCATCCACCCCCCCATTTCCCTTCCGCCCGCCTCGCCGTTATTAGCAGAGGCAGGCTCCCGTTGCCTTCACCGGGTAGAGACCCCCAGCCGGGACGTCTCTCCCACCCCGGGAGCTGAACCGCTCCCACTCCAGGCGGCAACAGCCTCAAGTGCCCCCCGGGTCGACGAGCGCCCGCTCGTCACCCCGCCACCGGCACAAGGGAAAACTAACCTTGTGCCGCCCCCACCAAAGAAAGCTGCGACCAGCACCAACCCTCCAAAGCTTCCTGCCAATCATTCAATAGCAGGTCCTGTCCAACCGGGGCAAGGTGCACCCCATCCAGCCGAAACAGTCCGGCACACCGAACATCCGCCCATGGATGTAACACCTGAAGCCCCCCAGACTGCTGGACCCAGCGCCCGATCTGCCTATTAATCTTGGTGAGGCCTCGGGACCAGCGCCGCTGAGACCAGCAGGCAGGACGCGGGATAATATCCGACCATATAATGGCCACGCCCGGGAGGAGCTCCCGCACCAGTTCAATGTCTCGTTGCACAGTTCGGATGAACTGCAGACACGGCCAGCTCGCCAAGTCATTGCCACCCAGGTGTAGCAACAATCCGGCCGGGCGCTGCCGCTGAGCCATCTTCGCCTGTAAACAGGCCAGTAACTGCCACCATCGCATGCCGCGGTGCCCCATCCAGTGCAGCTGTACTCCAGAAGATGCGAGACCAAGGTGAATGCCCAGCGGCCGAACTGCCGCCCGACGCTCCGCCCAATAGACGAAGGAGTGTCCAACGATCCACCAGTCTATCCGGTCCACACCATCTGAAAAAGGGAGAAGCCGCACTGCCACCAGGAGCCCACTCTGAAACAGTAAGGACAAACGTTAGGCCCCCCCCACCCCCCCCATGGCGCGCTACCGCTCCGCCGCCAGGAGGGTACCCCTACGGGCGAATATAGCCCTCGTACGCCCCGGACCGCCAGCGACCAATGTGCTGGATAACCCGGGGATGGAGACCCGCCGCAGCCGCGCTCGTGGCCGCCCCGATCCGAAAAGAATGAGACGCGTAGCTGCGCTCGGCAAGGCCGAGAAACCGTAAAACCTGCCGCAGCACCGCCGTGAACTGAAACTGGGACGTGGGCCTGCCATCCGCATGCAGGAAAAATTTGCCCCGCGCCCCAGGCCGAAGCCGCAAATAATGCTGCAGAGCGCGCACCGGGCATGACGGGACTGGGGCAATCGCGGTGAGGAGCACCCAACCCCCTTTTCCAGCCTGATCAGTCTTAGAACGCGAGACATAAATACGCGCCGCCGCTTCTGTCACTGTCACATGCTCTAAATCGAGCCCGCCAACGGCGCCCTGCCGCGTTGAACGCGGGACAAGCTCACTAACCCGAAAAGCCCCGAAAAACGCGGTCACGAATAATGCACGAAAAAGACTGTACTCAAAATCTGAGGATGCGATGCGGGGTAACGCCTCACAAATCCGTAACAGTAAGTCGTGGGAAACCGGCAGCCGCCCATCCCGCGGCTGAGGCTGCACTCGCGCCCAACCGGCCAGCAAACGCCTGACCAAGAAGGACACCCGTGGGTTTCCCCAACCGGCCGCCTTGCAAAAGAAGGAAAAGCCCGCCAATGCGGCGACAACCGCAGACCGCGCCCAGCCAGCACCCTTCGCCCACAACACAAACTGTCCTACAAGCCCGTCCGGAACCCGCCCGCCAACCCAGCCCCTGTCGCCCAAGAACACACTCACCTGGGCATAACCGCGCCGATACCCCGCCAGGTACCTCGCGTCACCGAAGCCGCGAGCAACGCCATCACTTCAGGGTCCCAACACTCCAAAGATGCTCCGGAACCCGCGACGCCAACTCCTCCGCCTCGGGCGCCAGGCGCCGAAACTGCTCCCACTGGAAACGGGACAGAGCGTCAGCAATGGAGTTCTGTGAGCCTGGCACGTGCCGCGCCCTGGCAGCCACATTCAGCCGCAGACAAGCCAGCACGAAAAGTCTCATCAAAGAGGCGACCCACGGACAGCGAGGCGCGTGCCGATTGATCACCTCGACAACCGCCGCATTGTCGCACCAAAAGACTACTCGCCGATTCCGCAAGCGATCAGGCGAGACCCACAGAGCCACCACTAGAGGAAACAGCTCCAGAAAAGCGACATTGCGTACCAACCCCGACTGGACCCACGCCGCCGGCCAAGGTTCCGCACACCACGCCCCTTGGCAGTACGCACCGAAGCCGGAACTACCAGCCGCATCGGTGAATAAGTGTAAATCCCGGTTCGATATCTCCGGCAATTGCAACACTGAGCACCCATTGAAGGTGGCTAAAAACGAATCCCACACCCGGAGATCCGCACGCATGCCGACCGACACACGAATCCGATGCTGCGGTAACCGGACCCCAGCCATGGCCAACGATAAGCGCCGCGAGAACGGACGACCAATGGGCATCACCCTACAAGCGAAATTAAGATGCCCCACAAGGGACTGCATGACACGCAAGGTCGTCCTGGTCGCAGACCCCACGGACGCCACCAGCTCCTTCAACCTCTCAACCTTCTGGGCCGGCAAGCGGACAACCATAGCGACGGTATCAATCTCGATCCCCAGGAAAGTGAGACAGGTGACCGGCCCGACGGTTTTGTCGGCCGCTATCGGAATGCCAAACTCCTCCGCTAGGCGTTGGAAAGCCTCGAGCAAGAGAGCACAAGCGCGGTCACTCCCTGAGCCCACAAAAAGAAAGTCGTCGAGATAATGAACTACCCCGCTAAGGCCCGTCCTACGTTCCAGCACCCAGTGGAGGAAGGTACTAAAGGCTTCGAAGTATGCGCAGGAAATGGCGCAGCCCATAGGCATGCACTTGTCGAAGTAAAACGCCGACTCGAAACGGAAACCCAGCAATGGGAAAGCAGAAGGATGGACCGGTAACAGCCGGGAAAGCGGATTCGATGTCAACTTTCGCCAACATTGCCCCAGCCCCAAACCGCCGGACCAGTAGCACGGCTGCGTCAAAGGAAGCGTAACGCACGGTGCACCGCTCACGAGGGATGCAATCGTTCACCGAAGCGCCCGGGGGGCAGGAAAGGTTGTGAATCAGCCGGAACTTACCCGGCTCCTTCTTGGGAACTACCCCCAACGGCGAAATGGTGAACGGCGAAAATGGAGGATCGCGAAAGGGCCCCGCGACCCTGCCCAAAGCGCACTCCTCCGCAAGCTTCCGACGCACGACCTCGACGTGAGCCGTAACCGAACTGGCGTTACGGGAACCCCCCCCCACTGGGGAGCCCTGGCAGGGAATACGGAAACCCTCCGAAAAACCGTGAAAAAGCAGCCGCCCCATCCCACACCGCCGCCCGCGCCCGTAACTAACCAGCCAAGGCTGCATAGCAGACACCCTGACCGGCGTGGGGGCCATGGTACCGCAAACCTCCTCACTTACCCCCCGCGGGGGCACCCGCCACACTTTTGCGACTGCACTTAAGGGCCGAGTGCCCACTCCCACACAAGGAGCAGACGTGTCTAAATTTACAGTCGGAGAACGGGCACGACGCCTTGTTGAAACGCCAACAGACGTCACCCCCCCCGGGCCCCCCTTTAGGCATAGCCTGCGTGGGGGCAGGGGCTCGAAAGGACCGCGCCCCCCCCGCCGACAGAGACTCCCCCGACCTACCGCTCCCTCCCCCGGCGCCCCCTCCCCGCGGGCGGGCGGACATCTGCGTCAACCACAGATCGATGTCCTTAGTTCCCCACGATAACTGCCCATTCTCCTCCATCATGTCCCGAAACTCCTCATCGTAATTTAACCAAGCCCACCCGTCATGAGCCTGGGACGCCGCTAAAATCGCATCCGCATATGCCAACAAGGCCCCAGCTTGGTCTGGGAAATAGTGACCCCAGACACTAGCCAGACGCAGAAAGGCACGAGTCCAGTTCAAGGTGTTGCGAGACGCCCGCCGCACCCTGCCCGCCTTCTCGTCCTCCTTGCGCTTCTTACGGCTTTCACCAGAACGCCTTATGCCGTCCAATAAGCGGAAAATATCAATGTACTTACGCCGCTTAATCCGATGACGCAGCTTCCGAGGCACGCCCTCCCAGAGTTCAGCACAGCGCACCACCGCGGGTCCCCCTCCATCGCCCTTCTCGCCCACCGCCGCCCCCGAATCGCTGGAAGAAACCGACGAAGACGACGACAAGGAGGACGAGGAAGAGTGACGACGGCGACGCCCACGCTTGCGCTTCGATCTCGCCTTCGCAGCCGCGCCATCTCCCGTCTCACGGGCCGGCGCCAACCCCTCCCCCTTGTCATACTCACCAGCGGTGGGGCAGGAAGCCACAGGAGCATCCCCGGGCCGGGGCGCCGCCGCCACATCGGACCGCACCTCCGAGGCGCCGGCCTGTCCCGAACCCGTCACCGTGTTCTCCATAGGCGCCCGATCCTCCGACGTCTGGTGTATCTGTCGGGGAAGAAGAGAAGAAAGACCAGCAGCCATATGCCCAGACGCGCCCTGTGCAGGGGCCGTCCCGCCTCCCCAGCCCCAAGTGGAGGAGCCCTGACCACCCGCTTCCCATGCCGCGGGGCCGCGAGGCCCGTAGCCGCCGGACCCACCATGCCCCGCAGCAAACCAATCACCCCAAGGACCCTGCCACGGCCCCATACCGAATGCCCACGGGCCCCAAGACCCGAAGCCACCCGGAGGCAGCAACTGCCCAGCAGAAAGCCCACTGGGGGGCCCAGGGGGACCCACAGACGCGGCAGTGTCCCCAACTGGCACCATGGCCTCAGATGCCGCCCCCGCTGACACACCCACAGCACGCACGCCCCCCAGAACGTCGAGCCCTGCTCCGCCCGCTGCCCCGGTAGACAACTGCCCTGGGCCACCCAAACCAGAATCCCCCACCCCCTCCGGGCACCCTGTCCTGCACACCCTCCCGCACGACCCCTTGGCCCCTCCCCCGCTTTTCTTTCCCCCTGCCCCGCTCTCTGCGCGCCACACCAGGGACCCCGCCCGACCGGGCCCCCCCACCAGAAGCCCTCACCCCGTTAGACGCTGAGCCACGACCCTGAGCTGCCCGTGTCCCCATCCGCTTACCGCTGGTGCGCCCACCAGCCCGGCGCGGAGTAGCGCCTCCGCCCATTCCGCTCAGGCAAGAAGCACCCCCCCAAACCCAATCCCCAATGCAGTCCCCCACCAACCGCACAGGCCCACAGCAGTAGAGCCGGCAAAATTACCCCAGTGTAGGAGAGGAAACCCCCCCTTTTCCCCCCGAACAGGCCTGCGCCGACCGCGGGCCGAAAATGCTGCCACCCCCCTCCCAGAGGCAGGAAAACGGCCCAAACCCGCAGCTCCTGCAAACACCTCCAAAGCCCGAACAGGCCGCCCCACGTGCAACAGGCCCGCAAGCACGCTCCCCCGCCGCCACGCACACCACCCCCGCAAAACCCCGAAGGCACCGGAGGAGGAGAAGGAACCGGTGAACAAACCGGCAAGAGCCCCGAAGTCTCCCCGCCGCACCGAATGGGCCGGCCGCAATCAAATGTTCCCCGCGCAAACTAACCCACCTTTTTTCCAGGCGAGCAGGACGAGAGAGAACGAGCACCAGGCGTGCACCTCTCTCGCATCCTGCAACCCCGCCTCCTCCATCTTCACAGCCAATCAGGCTGCACGATCTCCAGGACGCGGCCCGCTCCTCTCCCTCCAGCAATCCCCCCCCCCCCAGGAAACCCTACCCACGTGCCGGGTAGTCGGGCCCCGGGGACCCGGTTACAAGGCCGGCCTCGGGACCCGGCCCTGCGGCGACGGCGAGATTACTATGCACAATGCTAAAGCCCTACATAATGTGTATCTGTATATAATGTATATAGTTTTCACCGTTCTGTTCTGTTCAGTTTTAACATTTGCTGTTTACTTATAATATTGCTTGTGGTTATAAGATGTTACATGTAAAACAAACTCCACTTTGTTGATTGTTGTTTATTGTGAACCGCAACTGATCTCAGGAAGATGCGGTATATAAATGTTTGTTAAATAAATAAATAAATGGTAGGTTTAACAAATGAATCACAGAAACAAAGAGATAAAAGAAGAAGATAAAGGGATAGCCAGGAGGAAAGAGAAAAAATAACAGTAACAAAACCAAAATTAAAAAAAATCCCAATTCTAACATTTTCAGATAAACATTTGTCTGATTCTTTATTTTAATGCTTTAAATGAATAGAAATTAAGATACTCAAAGGCCAGTTTTGCATAGTGTAGGTCATCTACAGTAGATTGAAAAAGTGTAAGCTTGCTGAACATAGTGCTTTTTGTAAAAATACATTTAAGAATGCAGGAAATAAATGTGTAGCTTGCAGCATGTACAGGGGGAAGAGCCATTCTACAAAGGAATATGTTCAAAAAAGATAGAAGTACAGTATAGCTCTAGGTGGGGGCTGAAAGCAGAAGTGTCCACCAGAGAATCTCCGTCTGTGAACTTCGTAGAAATCCAGTGTTTACTGATTGTCTCACTGATGACATCATCAACCTGCTCCATTGAAGGGTGGCTTTGCTGAGGTGGTAGGTAGCCTAGAGATCTCTTTTCCTGCACTACAACTGGCTGCTGTGAAGCACTTCAAATGTTCAATTTATAATATCATATAATTTTTCTGTTGGGCCACCTTAAACCAAACCAGTATCAATATATAGTTTACATACTTGCCCTTTCAGTCCCTTTTAATTTTTTTTTTCAACCCTGAGAAGGAGATGGAAAGTCTGGAGGGATAGGAATACCAGACCTACGGAGTTATCCTCTGGCATGCCAGGCGCGGCATATTGGAGACTGGCTAGGGAATACGGAGGTGTATACGCCAAGAGCGCTGGAAAAGGCCTTTGTGGCTCCGCAGACCTTGTTGGCAGTGTTGCAACAGGAAAGTAGGCTCCTACCTGGTAGAGTGATTAGTAGTGGACTGGTTTGCCTGGCACAGAGGGTGGCAACATTTGAATAGACTCTGGGGTGAACCATCAGGGGTTTCAAGTTGGCTACCCATACAGGGGAATGATCGGTTTACTCCAGGATCAGAATCGTCAGCGTTTGCATATTGGAGGAGACAGGGTATATGTAACATTGGACATGTGGTGGATCAAATGGGGCAGTGTAAATCTTGGGAGGCTTTGCGCATGGAGTATGGACTAAGTAGTTGACATTATTTCGCTTACGTGCAGCTCTCTCACTATGTGGCTTCCCTCCCACAGGATGCGCTGCGGGTGGAAAGATCGGCACAGATATTAGAGTTCTTTGCACTGGGAGAGGAGTCACCACCCACAATTGCACAGCTGAAAAGACGATTAGATGGCTATAGTAGTTTGTCTAACTATAGGATGGAGGAAGCTTTGTGGGCCCAAGAGTTGAATGTGTTGGTAACTCCTGGTTCATTACTTCAGGCCTTGAGTGGGATTGCGGGACTGGTGGGGGGAGCTCGGTGGCGGGAGATACAGTTTAAATGCATCCTATGGGCACACTTCTCTCCGAGACGGGCGTTACGTTCCCATCTCACTGAGTTGGGCAGTTTCCCGAAATGTCCCTGCCCCTTGGCAGACTTAGGGCATATGTGAAGGGGGTGTCCGATAGTTCGCTTATACTGGAAGAGGATTGCCGATTTTATGAGTAGGATAGTATTACAGCGAATCCGTTGGACAGCAGCGCTTGTGGTGTTAGATCAGCTTGGACCACTCCACCCGAAAGGGAAATGGGAGCGCATCTTGGTCAGGAAGGCATGTCTGGTGGGTAAAGGCCCGATACTTCATAGGTGGAGGGAAGCGACAGGTCCCACCTTTTGGGAATGGCGTAAAAACTTTCACCAGTTGATGCTTATGGAAAAGAGAGAGGCTAGAGGAAGTGCTCGACGTTGGCCCTTATTCCTGCTAATTTGGAAGCCATATATTCAGATATTGAGGCCTCGTTTCCGGAATGAAGTCCTTCAATTGGGTTGAGAAGGCCTAGAGGATGGATGAGGGAAGAGATAGGAGAAATGGGTACTAATGATATAATTACTGTACATGTTTACTGTGGGGTTGCTGAAGTGAGAGGCTGCGGGGTGGGAGGGAGGTTGGGGGGATGGTGGGGGGGAAGGGGAGGAGAGGGGAATATTGTGAATTCTTTTTGCTGTATTTGTATGACTGACTTGCTGAGGAATCCTGGATTGAGAGATCACCAGGAATGCCGTTTTAGTATATTGTTCTACATGATATGTATTATTTGGTTTTCAATAAACAGAGTTTTCCAAAAAAAGTTTAATAACTTAATTCAACTCCGACCTTGATGTAAAGCATATGAAGCATATGAAGACTGCCAGGCTGCTGAAATCCAGCATTTGCTGTCTAAACTTACTAATGATACCACCGTAGTGCTCCATTGAACAGTGGTTCCGTAGAGGTATCACACCGCTAGCATCACCTTTTTCATTTGCTATTTTTGTTTTGTTTTTCAAGAATTTATTGCATCTTTCTTTAATTACAAAAATTTGAAAAGTTATTTTTTGCACAGCTATATTCTGGAAGGTTTTAATTCTGAGGATATTCATTCCATACCAGTTCTTTGGGCTAGAAAGTGGATCTCTCTATATGAAGGCCGTGGGGCGACGTCCATGCCGGCCGCCCGTAACTGGGTGGTGCGACGAGAGGCAGGGTGGCAAGGGTCCGGAGGTGGAGGGGGTGTGGGGGGACGAGGCAGCATTATTTAAAGGCATTGGCTCCCATCGTGCAGGGCGTGCGAGGGAGCCAATGAGCAAAGGTGGGAAGAGAAGGAACGGCCCTAGCGGTCCCTGCGCGAGGCGTGGAAGAGGTCTGTGGCCGGTTTGAGGTGGATCGTGGTGAGGAGGAGCAGAGTCCTTGGTGGTGAAAAAGAAAAGCGGGCGGGCAGGGAAGCGAGTGAGAGGAGGCACAGTGGAGAGCGGAGCAGGAGAGCTTCGGGCGGTGGTGGCTGCGGTCTCCAGCGGCAGTGGCACCACGGGGGAGAGAGCGGCCACGAGATCAGGCTTGGTGGGGCAGCGGCCATGAGTGTGAGACAAGTGCTTCAAATTATTAGCAAAGGAGGGGTTGGGCTGCGGGCATTAATTTAAAAAAAAAAAAAAGAACACAGGAAGGGACGGAGTGTGGGGAGCGGACAACGTGGGTAATGTCGGCATGCAGGAGGCAGGGAAGGGTGAGGCGAGGGCCTGTGAGGGCAAGGGGGACCAGAGGGAGGTAGATAAAGCAGGCAGGGGAGACTGGGGCCTCTGATCCAGTGAGGGGGGCAGGAGAGGAGGAAGGACATAGGGGAAGAAGAGCAGTAGGTGAGGGCAGGTTGGGGGGACCCTGGTTCCCAGGGGGACCCAGGAGGGGGTTGGGGTCCCCACAGGGGGCAGGGAGGGGGGAAATACAGGCATGGGGGTCCCGTTCATGGGCCAGGAAGGGGGGGCGAAGAGGAGGGGCGAGTGTTCCTCCGGGGGCAGGGCTTGGGGGCAGAAAGGTGGGGGATGGACTGGAGAGTGTGCCCAGGGAGACTGTGGTGCTGAGCAGCCCCAGGGTACTGGGGGAGGAGGTGTGGGGGGCCAGAGTGCGGGGGATCAGGCCACGGGTAGTTCCGGGTGGCAAGGGCAGCAGTAGCAGGCGGGGGGAAGGGCAAAGGGGTTATTGGATGGAAAGGGGTTGGGGTCCTGGGAGCATTACTTGGGGGGGGGGGACAGGGTCCTTCGGGGGTGGAGTGGCTCGGGGCTTGGCTATTCTTTCTAATGTTAAACATTTGTCTTTTTTGAGCTGCAACAATTGAGTTTCTTTTTGGATGCTAAAATATTGGATCTTTCCATGGACTCCACGGGCTAAAATGGGGTTCTAGGAGGTGTAATATGCTCAAATTTATTTTAATATGGGTTGTCTAGGTGGCTTTTCTTAGTCTTGGTTTTCCCTATTTGATGTCATGCTTCAGGCTGATTTCTTTATTCACCTTCCCTTTACCCCCTCCTTATGTTTGTTGATTGGAACTTAATTTTGCTTGCATTTGTAATATTGCATATTTCATTTTTCATTGTTTGTTTCTTGAGACACCTTAATTGAAACTAATTATAAATAAAACATTTTTAAAAACTTTAAAATCAATATTGAATCAATGTAGGCTTTCTTATTTATAGACTTAGACATGATTTGGATGTCTGAAAATGTGCATGCCGATGTCCAAATCACCGAGACATCCCTGGAGCTATTTTACAATT
The DNA here is from genome assembly GCA_033557465.1 of Ichthyophis bannanicus. Classification (NCBI taxonomy): domain Eukaryota; kingdom Metazoa; phylum Chordata; class Amphibia; order Gymnophiona; family Ichthyophiidae; genus Ichthyophis; species Ichthyophis bannanicus. The sequence continues at coordinate 1,475,368,200 of CM066032.1, forward strand.
GGATTTTTAAGATGTCTTCATTGCAGAGACACCCAAGTAGGCGGGAGTGTGCTGGAGGGGTGGCTGGAGTGGGGCAATGAACCCAGATGTTCCCAAACAATTTCAGAAACCTCAGTAAAGTCTCTGACCTCGTCCAACTTTAGACCTGCTCCAGGCATGAATAAGCATTGGGAAAGTTCTTGTTTGGGCCCCCAAAACATCTAGAAGGCATAGAGAAGATGGCACTCCATAATCCTCAATATGCTTCACAATAACAATGTTTTTTGTTTTTTTTAGGGGGGGGGGGGGTAATTGATAAAAGTGCTTTGCGTTTCCATCACTGCTGACTGTCTCCCAGATGTCCCCTGTCTTGGATAATATGCCTATGTAGATGTCCCTGTAGATTTCCATATAGGGTGCATCCACATTTGTGAAATCATGCCCAAACTCGGATGTGCCTGGCTTTTTTTTTTTTTTGACATTCTGGCTTGGATCCCCTAGATTGCACTTGAACATCCTTTGGAAAATATGCCTGCATGAATAAAAGTTCTTTCATCCAGCTGCATGTCCAATCAAAGTCCAGGCAAAAGAGCAGACCTTTGCCTGGACATACTCCTTTGTTAATGCAATTGCATTAGCACACCCTCCTCTGCTGTCTGCTTTCCCCAGTGATGATGATGATGTCACCATGGGACAGGGCTAATACTGGGACCATAGCAGGACAAACTGGCAGCTGGTATGAGGCAGAGAATAGCAGCTAAATAGCAAAATCTCTCAGGGGGAATAGATGTTAGTTCCAATATTGTATTATTATTGAATACTGTTGAAAGCTGCTTTTAGCTTTGCAGTTTGTGGTCTATAAAATGTAAGAAAAGAATTGAAATGAAATACTGACAAAAAAAGAAATGTTATAGATGGTAGGTTCTGTTTAGCAATACCCTGAACTAGGACCAAGGGTAGGTAAAACCAAGGTTAAAGCTTTCAAAAAAGTTCATAGTTTGCTGGTCCTTCTATATTCTTTATCTCCAGTTTCCGTGATGATAGATAATACGCCTTAGTCAGCAGAGGCAGTGCTGAATCTGGCATGCACAGAACCGCCTTCATGTAAGAGGTATTATAGAAGTCCTAGGGAAGTTAAGGGTCCACAAGTTCAAGATCCAGGCACCATTATCAAGAAACTTCCAGCTTGCAATGGATAGTCAATTTATCTTTAACAAGCTCTCCCTGAACAGCTTCAGGTCATTCTCCAATTTTTCACACCTGTGCTCTGTGGCCATTTCATTAGCCACTTTCCTCTGAAATTCAACTAAAGATGAATTAATTTATACTAAAGACTTAGTCAAAATTGTGATAGGTGGAATAACTATGGAACAGCAGTTTAACTTTGCTGTAAAAAAAATTCTGTCTTTTGAAACAGATCAGAATATATTTCTCTCACTCTAATCTGAGACAAGTAGTACAAATGGTGGTTGTATCTCATTTAAATTATTGCAGTGTGGTGTTCATAAATTTTTCTCTGAAAAACCTGAGTCAATTCATTCAAAACGGAATCACCATAATAATTACACTAGAAAAAGATGGGGCAGAGCAACTTCTATTTCTCTCATTAAATGCAGAATAATATTTAAATGTCTTATAACAGTGTTTAGGACACTTAAAGGCACCTGTCCTATATATCTTAACAAATGTATTCAGCAATACTTTAAATCTTTACAGTTTACAGATTAATTTTATTTGAGATACCGCCTATAGCAATGACAAATAAAAGGTCAACAAAATAAAACAACAATGAGGTTAAAGACACAAGAAAAAATACAGAAAGAACTAACAAGGGAGTGGCAAGAAGATAAAGGACATAGAGAGGGAAAGAGAGGGACAAAGGAGGGCCTAGGTTAAAATGAAGAGGTGAGTGTTGGGATAAACAAAAGACACAAAGGGGATGGAAGGGACAGTAGGAACAAAGACATATCGTTGGCTGGTGCTGCTCCTGGGGTGGCCCAAAAGGAGATGGAGAAAGCACTTACTGGGGTAATGGAGGATTAAAGGGGCTCAGCTGAGGGGAAAGCTAGAGCAAAGAAATGTTTTTATAATTGGGACTTAAAGGAGGTAAAGGAGAGTTGTCTGCAGAGGACAGAAGGAAGAGAGTTCCAAAGGGGGGAGCAGCAACCCGAAAAGAAAAGGAATGCTGCAAAGATGAGCTGACAGAGCAGAGGCTGGGAATCTTAAAAAGACATGGAGAGGAGGAATGGAGAGCACATTGGGGGATATAAGAAGACAGGAGCTGCAACAGGAATGCAGGGTTCCCTGAGTGAAGAACATGGTACGTCAGCATGAGAAGTTTATATTTGATATGGAAACCCCTGGAGCCAATGTTCAGAGATGAGGAGGGGAGTGACATGATTGGACTTACGGGCACTGTGCATGAGCTTAATGGAATTATTCAGGATCAACTAGAGGAGACATATATGACACTGAGGGAGACCGGAGAAAAGAGAGTTTGGTAGTCAAGCCAGATGAGGATTTAAGGGAGAATGAGCAAGTGGATGGAAGGCTGATCAAGGAGTTTACAGATAGAATGGAACTGATGTAAAATGAAGAAGAAACTTTGAACAGTGAAAGAGATATGGTGGGAGATAGAGAGCTGACAATCAAAGGACACACTGAGGATTTTAATTACATCCTGGAAGGGAAGCAGGATACTATGAATACAAGGGGGATTTGGAATGGAGGAAGGAGCAGGGTTGGTGAAGAGAAGAGGTGTGGTTTTGGAAGTGTGGAGCTTAAGCCCATTATCAGGCAGCCAATCTGTGATGGTATTAAGTTTGAGAGCGATCTGGAAAATGATGGATGCAGAGTAAGCAGGGAAATGGAAAAGGAACTGGATGTCATCAGCATAGACAAAGGATGTCATATTCAGAGATGCAATCAGGAAGGCCAAGGGGGCCAAGAAGATTTTGAAAAGAATGGGGCTGAGGACAGAACCCTGGGGAATATCACAGTGAAGGGGCTGAGGGGCTGAGAGCAGAGAAGACCAAGAAACCTGATATGAATGATTGAGCAAGTACAAGTAGAACTACGCCAGGACAGAGCTTGAGATGCCAATCACAGAGTTGATAAAGAGGGAGAGAGTGGTCAACCAGGTCAAAGGCTGCAGCGAAGTCAAGGGAAACAAGTAGGACTAGGTAATAGGAATTCAGTGCAGTGCGAAGATAGTCAATAATAGCCAGAAAAGAGTGCTTTGTGGACAGAAGGGGATGAAAACTGTTTGATCCAAGTGGAGGATTTCAGAACAATATAGTTCACAGTTGCTGAGTGACCAATTGCTCGGCAATGTTAGAGAGGAAGGGTAGAAGGGAGATGGGCCTGTAATTGAGCAGATCAGAGGGATCAGTTGCAGCTGGTTTGAGGATGGGGAGGACAATAGCTTCTTTCCAGGAAGAAGGAAATGTACTGAAGAGAAAGAAGAAGCAATGAGAGAAATTATCTGAGAAAGAAAGGAATCGCTGACTAGTTTAAATAACTGTGATGGCCAGGGGTGGCCCAAGGGGGGTGCGGGGCCATGTGCGGAGACTCGGTGCGGGGCCTCATTTGCATAAGGGACCTCACTTGCATAAATATTTGCATAATGTTACCATACACTTACTTTTAGTAAACATGCCTCTTAATGAGTGTATGGATAAAGAAAGACTAAAAGATTTCTACATTACTATAATCCAGTGCCAACTGCCAGGCACATTAGGAACTACTACAAACACTGCCCATTTAGAACCCATAGCAAACCCGCCGTATCATAACGGCACTACCAGGACTCACAAAGCACAAGACCTTACCTATCAAAAGGCAACACTACAAATATTAAACCAATACATTTCAGAGAACAACAATACATGACCTACTGGGGAAAGAGAACAAGTGGCAATGTCAAATAGGAATTCCATAAACAGAATACCTCAGCTCAGTTACACGTGCAGAACAAGAAATCACAATGTAGAAACAGGAAGACAATAATTAAACTGGGAACCCCAAAAGCCCAACAACACTGTAGAATTAAAACTATAAATTAATTTCCTCTTGTACTAAACAAAGCGCAGACGTTAATGATGCACATTTCCCAGAGCTGGCATATTTCAGTTAATAAATTCAATAAAGAGATATATTTCTACCTTTTGTGCATTTTTTTTCAGTTGCAATTGCTCCAGCCACTTTCTTCTGGTTTCTTCGTGTCTTCTGCTAACTCTCCATCGTCTGCTGTCCATTTGTCCTTTCTTCACTCTTCTAGTTTTTTTCCATTCTCTCTCTACATCTGCTTTAACATACTAATCTTTCTCCTTTTGCTCTTTCTTCATTCCTATTTCAACCACTCAAATTTTACCCCGCCATCCTCAATCCCCACTTACTCTCCCAATATCCAGCCAATTGTAGATTTGTCTTCCCTCCCACACAAAATATTTCTTCCCTCTCCATTTCACTCTCCCAGCTCTATCCCATTCTAATCCTCCCCCAACATCAGTTCCCTTCTAGTTCCAGCCCCACCCAGCATCCGCTCCCTTCTAGTCCCCGCATCAGCCCATTTCCAGTCCTAGCTCTTCCCATCCGAGTCCCTCCATCAGCTCATTTCCAATCCCAGCCCCCCATAAGCCCATTTCTAGTCCTATCCTAGCCCTACCATCAGCCCAACAGTCGAAATTCAAAGTAACCTAGTAGTGAAGCTAATACAATTTTTTTGTCGGAGCGGTTACCACAGTGAGGGAACAGGGGATATCCCAAACCGCTGTAGCCAGTCCCTTTTAATTAAACTTATAATAAAACTTTATAAAGGTGCATAAAGAAAGACCACTTAGCTGCAAAAATCGGCGGTGACCATCACACGCCAGGAAATTATTTAACACAGAATCAGGCTGTGAAGACTAGCGAAGCCGCTTCAGGAACGACGTGGCACGTTTCGGGGTCCATAAACAATCACCCCTGCATCAGGTTCCAGCTTTTATTCTAGCCAGGGCAGCCTTGAAAGACGTCTTCACACAAGCGGTTTAAATCATGAACTGATGATCAATGCCCGGATGAAGGTCCTCCCACAAACGACACTCAGCCAATCAAAAAGGAAGGGGGAGGAGCACTGCACAGCGCCATCCCCTCCCAGCTGTAGAAACAGATTGGCGTTGTCAAATATATGTATGATTGAATAGTCACAAAATGGTATGCCAGTCCACTTGTTGATTAAGTCCCAAAGGAGTAACGGCATTCAGGCGATATATCCATCTTTGTTCTAACAGTTGTAGTTTATAGAGGCGATCACCCCCCCGTGGATTCACAGGAACTTGGTCCAAAACACGCCAATGTAGATCTGTAAAAACATGGGTAAATTTTATACAGTGGTCCACTAGAGGGGCAGATATAGTATTAGTCCGCAATCGAGACGCATGTTCACCCAAGCGTGTTTTAAAAAGATCGTGAAGTACGGCCCACGTAATAAAGATCACATGGGCAAACAATAAGATACACCACATAGGATGACAAGCAGTCCGTTCTCCAGCGAGTGGTATAAATTCTGCCAGTATGCTTGTCAGACCAGGAATCCCCAACAATTGTGTTAAGACAATATATGCATGATCCGCAGGCAAAGTGGCCAGCTAAATCATGAGACTTAGGCGGACGATCTTCGAGGGGAACAGTGTGTACTATTTGGTCACGCAGGTTCATCCCACGGGTATACCACGGGTGGACTGGCATACCATTTTGTGACTATTCAATCATACATATATTTGACAACGCCAATCTGTTTCTACAGCTGGGAGGGGATGGCGCTGTGCAGTGCTCCTCCCCCTTCCTTTTTGATTGGCTGAGTGTCGTTTGTGGGAGGACCTTCATCCGGGCATTGATCATCAGTTCATGATTTAAACCGCTTGTGTGAAGACGTCTTTCAAGGCTGCCCTGGCTAGAATAAAAGCTGGAACCTGATGCAGGGGTGATTGTTTATGGACCCCGAAACGTGCCACGTCGTTCCTGAAGCGGCTTCGCTAGTCTTCACAGCCTGATTCTGTGTTAAATAATTTCCTGGCGTGTGATGGTCACCGCCGATTTTTGCAGCTAAGTGGTCTTTCTTTATGCACCTTTATAAAGTTTTATTATAAGTTTAATTAAAAGGGACTGGCTACAGCGGTTTGGGATATCCCCTGTTCCCTCACTGTGGTAACCGCTCCGACAAAAAAATTGTATTAGCTTCACTACTAGGTTACTTTGAATTTCGACTGTTTGGTTGAAGTTATATTGATTGAGATTGGGTATAATTTAGTTTTGCTACCATCAGCCCATGCAAATGCATTAATTGTGCATATCCAGTCCTAGCTCCCCCATCCGAGTCCCTCCATCAGTTCATTTCCAATCCCAGCCCCCCCATCAGCCCATTTCTAGTCCTTTCTTAGCCCCACCATCATCAGCCCATGTCAAATCCTAGCTCCCCTCCACTCAGCCCAATTTCCAATCCAAGCCCCCCCATGAGCCTATTTCCAGTTCTAGCCCCTCCATGAGTCCATTTCAATCCAAGTCCCCCCAACAGCCCATTTCCAGTCCTATCCTAGCCATCCATCAGCCCATTTCCTGTCCTAGCCCCCCTCACTCAGCCCATTTCCAGTCCTAGCTCCCTCCCCTCACAGCCCATTTCCATTCCAAGCCCCCCTCCCCATCAGCTTTTTGTAGTTCAAGCCCTTCTTCCACACAGCCCATTTCCATTCCAAGCCCCCATCCCAGTCAGCTATTTGCAGTTCAAGCCCTCCTTCCACTCAGCCCACTTCCAGTCCTAAGCCCCCCATCACCCCATTTTCAGTCTTAGCCCCCCCAATAGCCCATTACCAGTACTAACCCCATCAGCCCATTTCCAATCTTAGCCTCTCCACAGCCCATTCCAGTCCTAACCCCCCATTAGCCCATTTCCAGTCCTAGCCTCCCCATAGCCCATTTCCAGTCCTAGCCCCCCATAGACCATTACTAGTCCTAGCCCCCCCCCCATAGCCCATTACTAGTCCTAACTCCCCATCAGCCCATTTCCAGTCTTATCATCCCCATAGCCCATTACCAGTCCTAACCTCCCCATCAGCACATTTCCAGTCCTAGCCCCCCTATAGCCCAATACCAGTCCTACCCCCCATCAGCCCATTTCCAGTCTTAGCCCCCCATAGCCCATTATATCCTAACACCCTCCATCAGCCCAATTTCCAATCTTAGCCCCCCATAGCTCATTACATCCTAACCCCCCATCAGCCCATTTCCAGTCCTAACCCCCCATCAGCCCACTTCCAGTCTTAGCCCCTCCCATAGCCCATTAGTAGTCCTAACCCCCCCCATGGCCCATCACCAGTCCTAACCCCCCTCCCCCCATCAACCCACTTCCAGTCTTAGCCCCCCCATAGCCCATTACCAGTCCTAACCCCCCCCATAGCTCATTACCAGTCCTAACCCCCCTCCCCCCATCAGCCCTGATAAATTAAAAAAAACAAACCAGCTGCTGCTGCCGCTGCCGCCGTGGCAGTGGCAGAATCAAATGTCCCGCCGCGGGGCCCCGCCTGCCCGGCAGAGCCTCCCTGCAGTATCCGCTCCTGAGTCCCTCCCAATGCGCGGGCTTTCAGAGCCGTGAAAGGAGAGCTTCTCTGACCTCTCGCGGCTCTGTTAATCCCGCCGGGGCTGATGGAAAATCCCATCAGCCCCGGCGAGGTTAACAGAGCCGCGAGAAGAAAAGGAAACTCTCGCGGCTCTGAAAGCCCGCGTATTGGGAGGGACTCGGGAGCTGATGCTGCAGGGAGGCTCTGTCGGGCAGGCGGGGCCCCATGGCGGGACATTTGATTCTGCCACTGCCACGGAGGCAGCGGCAGCAGCAGCCGTTGTTTTTTTAATCTACTTGTGCTAATGTAGAATGTTTTTTTGCGCGGGGCCCCCTGAAATGCGGGGCCCTGTGCAAAAAACATTCTTGCTCAATGGATGGGCCAGCCCTGGTGATGGCATTGGGACAGATGTGGCAGTGGTAGAACAGGAAGAGGCAAAGGCATGAGACAGCTCATTGTAAGTAGGAGCATTAAGGACAGAAAGGCTGGTAGTGGAGTAAGAAGAGATTGGGTCAGAAGGGGGGGGGATGGAAACTGAGGAGTGGGGCAGGGAAAACTGAATAGTGAGAATCTTCTAATGAAAAGCTGAAGCGAAGACCAGTGGGTGTAGTGAGGAAGCAAGATGGGTGTGGGGGGATAAGCAATGCAGCACAACAAATGGAAGAGACAAGAAGAAGATAAATCCTTGTGCATGAGGGCAGAACAGTATGATTTCTTAGCCTTGGTGACAGCAATAATGGTGGTAATCGGATCATAAGGAGGAAGGTAGAGCAGGTGACTGGAATTTCTGCCAATGGCGTTCCAGCTGTCAGACCAGGCATTTAAGAAGACAAAGCCCAAGATGGTACCAGGGATTATTGGTGGTAGAAGCAGAAGAAACATATTTGAGGGGAGGAATGGAATCAAAGGTAGAGGAAATAACTGAGTTGAAATGAAAGACCTGATCATCAGAGCAGCGCAGATCAAAATCAGGAGGAAAAGAGGGGCAGTGAGCCACAAAGGAATTTGGAGAGAGGTTGCAGAGATTACAGCATTGAGGAAACAATGGGCATTGAGGGCATTGAGGGGAAAACCAAGTAGAAGGATAGGTGAGGAGAAAGAGACAAGGGAGTATTCTGTCCATGGGAGGGAGGTGACAATGAACAAAGAAGCAGAGGTGACACCAAGTACAGAATCTGGCCAGCAGTATGAGTGGGAGTAGTGACATGTTGCTGCAGTCTGGAAGAGGACAAGGAGTCCAGAAAGTCCCTAGCAACAAGATCCAGTGGAGAGGAAAGTGGGCATAGAAATCCCCCAATAATAACAGGGGAGAGGCATCAAGTAAGTAGGAGGAAATGGAATCATAGAGAACCTGCAAGGATGCCGGAGAAACAGGGGAGGTAGATAAACTAAGAGAATGAGAAAAGAAGAGGAGGAATGCACCTTATGCATTTCGGAAGCAAAAATCTCAAATGTAGGGGATACAATGGAATCAAGGCAGTTAACAGTGAAAGCTGAAGAGGAGAGCAGGGCAAGGCTTAGGATGATGCAGAAAAAGAAAGTTGTAATTAATTGTGCATAATTATATGTAACCAAAATACCCATAACCATAGCCTTTCACCCCTGTCCCAGATACATACCCCAAAGAAGAATAGAGAGCCCACAGCTGTACTGTATTGTGAATGTCCTAACAAATGATTCTAATCTAGGGGCTCTGCCCTGCACCAACAGGATTTTTCATCAGAGTAGCTTAACCAGAGGTTCTTTGGGCTATTTTTCCTTGCCATGCAAGGTCACAGTCCTATTTCTGTGCCTATCAGCAGCTATATAAGATTGAAAATCAAGCACCTCATCAGAACTTCACAGCCCAGTGCTGGGTCCTGTAACCAAGGATATGCTACTTTAGCAGTTAATACAGTACTTCCCCTTCACAATCTACCTTTTAATCTGATAGGGTTAGGTACTCACAATGAGTAGGAGGAGTTTTTGGCAATTTAGGCCCAGAATACACTAACACCACACTTCCTCCCTCTCCCAAAAAGAATAGCTGTAGCCACAGGACTTAAATATTATGATATTGGATGGAGCAACATAGTTGAAGTAATACATTTTTGAGGACTGAAATGAACAAGTCCTATTCCAGATCAGAAAGGTGTACGCCATCATCATGGTTCAATTCAATGAAATCAACCTTGGCTTAATCATGTCTATTGTGCATGCTCCAGAGTGACTGTACAATTTAAGCTTTCTTATCATTCTCAAGACAGAATGGAAAGGTGCTTATAGATGACAAGGGAAATTTTGGATCAGGAAATGAGCATGTTGCTTAGCTAGGATGCAAGCATTGTAACATCATTCTGGATCATGTTTATTAGCTATCGGACTGACAGTTCACTAATATCACTACCAATGTGAAAGATTAATGTATCAGGAAGGGCTGAACTGTTTATTACCCTCTGAATATATAAGAGATCATACCACTTGTGGTGAGGAAACCACTGCTGAACCTAGAAATACACAGGAAAATGAGTCCTGTCACTTTAAGGCAGAATGTATCAAGGGTTTCCCTAGTAACCAAGAGTCTGTGACTCAGAGAATAGTCATCCCTAAGCCCCGCCCACAGCAGCACGTCAGGGAGAAGCTTGACCCTAGTCACATGTGCTGGGAGCAAGGTGTGGCTCAGGAGGAAGGAAAGTTTAAAAAGCTGATATGCAGTAACACAGATAGAAGAAGAATGAGAAGTGGTAAGAAGGTGCCACTCTTGAGACGGAGAAGCAGCAAGGGAAGAGAAGGACAAGGAGAAAGACAAGGAGCATGGAGAGCAAGTGAGAGAGTGCTTGCAGAGCATGAAAGGCAGAGTGTAAGAAACACTGGAAGCCGAAGAGAGAAGCTTGATGAGAGATTGCCAAGCACAGCTGAGGGAGCAAGGAACGAGAGGCTGGTGCAAGCAAACGAAGGTGCTGCAGCTGAGAGACAGCATGACTGGCTTGCAGAGCAGAGAGAGTTTCTAAATACCTCAGAATCAAGGCAAGTGTGTCCTTCTCAATTCCTAGACAGGAAATACCCACGAGAATTAGCTCTAGAAGGGAAAGCTAATTCTAGTTATAGACAAAGTACCAGGATAAAGGGAGAAAGTTTATCCAAGCACCACGTAGCTCACTTAACGGAAGAGCTACTGCAAAAGCAGGCTCTACTCAAGAAGTTAAATGAACTAATAGAGAAAGAAAATAGCCAGCTCTCTGTTCAGTTACCTTTTGATGTAAGTGAGAGAGATAGTGTAGAGGAAATGGACATAACAAGTGGGGAGAACAGTACCATGGATTTACAATGTGCTATATGTCAGGTCTCTGATGTGGAAGAGTCCTAGAGAGCAATTGTATGTATGCCGTGCTTAGGAAGCAGCCTAATTCTGAAGACGTCACAACTGAAAGAAACAGCTGTGTTCAACTGATAAGGTTGAGAGCAGGATGTAAATGTTCAAGGGACATTTAAAAGTTTATTTTGCTGCCAGAAGTTTGTTCCTGCAAAGGAGAAAACCTTTAAGAGTTTAAAAGTTTTGGAAAGTGGCAATTTTGATTTACAAGCAAGATTGTGCCTGTTTCTTTGAAGTTTGGAATAGAAAGCAAAGTTGTTCCTGGTTTCTTTTTGAAGCTGTACTGTGGATTAAAAACCTCCTTTATATAATTTACCCCTCGCGTCCTGTGTATGAAGGAACCCCTGAATACATTGAATAAATTTCTCTGTCTTACGCCTGAACCCTCGAGTCACAACTCCTTGCTTTAATATAGGACTACAATTCCCAGCAGCCCTCCTGGCAGCCATTTTGAGGGAATCTTATTTTAAAGCCAAAAGGCGACCTCACCTGCTACCAGTTACCTACCTGGCCAGGCGGGGGCGACAGAGTGGCGTAGTTGTTTGGATGCCGAGTGGGCCACGCCACAGAGGAGTAGTTGTTTGGATGCCGAGTGGGCCACACCACAGAGGAGTAGTTGTTTGGATGCCGAGTGGGCCACGCCACAGAAGAGAGCGTAATAGTGTGGATGCAGAGCAGGCCACGCCACAGAGGAACACAGTTCGCTGGATTGCAGCTGGAGCACGACTGCGCACCAGGAGAACGCATACGGCAGATTCCAGAGTCTGACAGGAGGACGCCGGAGACTTGCAAGCGGCTGAGACTGAGAGTCCAGAGTTCCTGCAAAGCTGGAGGGTCCGGAGACCCGTCGAGGTCCTACGCTGTTGCTGAGCGAGACGCACCACTAGTACCAGGTACATCGTATTTAACTAGGGAAAGTTAAGGATACTGGTACTGGGTGGGGGCGATAGCAGCAGGTAGAAGGGAACGCATACCAGTGTTGGGAATCGCACTTGGGTGTTCTGTGTTTGTTTCATTCTACAGGAAACAGAGACAACGATGGAGACACAAGATATCCTTGCATGGGCAGCAGCGGAGCTCAAGAGGCAAAGAGACTTATCGTTGGAGCTTCAAGCGCAAGCGGCTAGTCATCTGCAGGCCCAGCAGAAACCGCTGGTGGAGCTTATGGAGGCCTGGGTGAAGGAACATAAGAAACCACCAGAGCCTGATCCAGTTACCACAGGTTTTTCATTGGGATTAGCCCATACCTTTGGACTCGGGTCCAAAGAGACCCTTAGTTTTGGACAATTAAGAGATGGTGAAAGTGTAGACGCTTTCTTGGAGGCATTTGAAAAAGTGGCACAAATAGCCAGATGGCCACCCGAACAGTGGGCGGTAAGGTTAGCTGTCTCACTTACTGGTGAGGCATTGGCAGCCTACCAAACCGTTCCCGCTGAGTTGGCCAATGACTATTTGGAGGTCAAGAGGGCTATAAAAGATAGGCTCGGCCTAACTCCTATAGTCTACAGACGCCAGCTTAGAAATGCAAGATTGCGCGTGGATGAGACACCACGAGCGCTTTACCACAGATTGAAAATGCTGGTAGTTAAATGGCTAGAACCAGAACATAAGTCGGTGGAAACACTGATCGATGAGCTCGTTCTGGAGCAGTATTTTGCAGCAGTACCTGAAAGGATGCAAAATTTCTTGATGTTACAAGGATGTAAGAACACAAGAGAGGCTATAACTATGTCAGAGCGATTCCTAGAAGCTGAAGTGATAGCTAAGGATAAGTCTGCAGCCTGTACTAAAATGTCTGTAGCTAGGTTGAATGTGGATAGCAAGAATGTACAGAATGTTGGTGTTCCCACTAATAGAAGGATGCAAGTGAAGCGTGCATGTTACCGGTGTGGAAGTGAACAACATTTAATGCGTGAGTGCAAGATGAAAACAGCCCTAGTGTTGAGTGACCCTAGTAAGAAAGGGGAAGGCTTTTTACTGGAGGTGACAGTACAAGGCATACCAGTTAAAGCACTGCTTGATTCCGGATCAGATCAATCAATGCTTTCCAAAAGATTGTGGAGAAGGTTAACAGCCCCAGGTTTAAAAACACCTCAGACACCCACGGGCAATGTAAACATTCGGTGCGTTCACGGAACGGCGTGTACCTATCCTGTTTACTCTGTCCGCATAAAAGGGTTGGGCATAGAGAGGGAGGTCCCGGTCGCTATTGTTCCCAGGTTACCCCAGGAGGTAGTCCTCGGGCGAGACTGGCCCCAGTTTCAACGAGGTGTGCAACAAGGGTTGAGGGTGAAGAAAGGCTTAGTGTCCACGAGAGCCCAGTCCCAAGCCCAACAGGCCCTAGAGGAGGAGCCCCTAGAGGGGGAGGCAAAGGTTCTACCCTCTCAGGAAGGTGTAGGGACAGCTCCAATAAATAGAACAAGTAAGCCCAAGGCAGGTGCTACAATGGCATTCTTAAGGCCTTTGTTTCCGAAAGATGGAAAGGGGGTGAAGCACCCTGAGAAGCGAGTAAGGTCTCAAAATAGGGAGGAGATCCAACCAGATATAGGTTTATCTTGGGTTCCTGAAGAGTTAGCGGCAAAATTCCCTTCTTTTGCGAAAGCTCAAGAGGCAGATCCTGCTCTGAATTATGCTTTCAAGTTTGCTAGAGAGGGACGGGAGATATTGCCCAGATTCCTAACGTACCAAGGCATTCTGTATCGGGAAAGCCGAGATCCCTTTACAGGAGACACACAGAGACAATTAGTGGTCCCAAATACCTTTAGGACTGTGGTCCTAAGGTTCGCCCACGATCCTCTAGTAGGGGCACACGAAGACATTCAGGGTACTTTAAAGCAGGTTTTATCCCGGTTTTATTGGCCTGGAGTTCATAGAGAAGTGACCAGGTTCTGCAAGGCCTGTCCGGCTTGTCAGAAGGTCCTTACAATTAGACCCCTAGAGGTTCCCCAATTTCTTAGGGATAGGCGAGGACGCTTAACGCGGGCCTCACAGTTGGCAGAAAACAACAGAAAAGCTTATAGGAGAATTACGTGCTGTGATTCTGTGAGAACCCCAGCCCGTAATATCTTAAGAAGGGGAATATGTGGTGAGGAAACCACTGCTGAACCTAGAAATACACAGGAAAATGAGTCCTGTCACTTTAAGGCAGAATGTATCAAGGGTTTCCCTAGTAACCAAGAGTCTGTGACTCAGAGAATAGTCATCCCTAAGCCCCGCCCACAGCAGCACGTCAGGGAGAAGCTTGACCCTAGTCACATGTGCTGGGAGCAAGGTGTGGCTCAGGAGGAAGGAAAGTTTAAAAAGCTGATATGCAGTAACACAGATAGAAGAAGAATGAGAAGTGGTAAGAAGGTGCCACTCTTGAGACGGAGAAGCAGCAAGGGAAGAGAAGGACAAGGAGAAAGACAAGGAGCATGGAGAGCAAGTGAGAGAGTGCTTGCAGAGCATGAAAGGCAGAGTGTAAGAAACACTGGAAGCCGAAGAGAGAAGCTTGATGAGAGATTGCCAAGCACAGCTGAGGGAGCAAGGAACGAGAGGCTGGTGCAAGCAAACGAAGGTGCTGCAGCTGAGAGACAGCATGACTGGCTTGCAGAGCAGAGAGAGTTTCTAAATACCTCAGAATCAAGGCAAGTGTGTCCTTCTCAATTCCTAGACAGGAAATACCCACGAGAATTAGCTCTAGAAGGGAAAGCTAATTCTAGTTATAGACAAAGTACCAGGATAAAGGGAGAAAGTTTATCCAAGCACCACGTAGCTCACTTAACGGAAGAGCTACTGCAAAAGCAGGCTCTACTCAAAAAGTTAAATGAACTAATAGAGAAAGAAAATAGCCAGCTCTCTGTTCAGTTACCTTTTGATGTAAGTGAGAGAGATAGTGTAGAGGAAATGGACATAACAAGTGTGGAGAACAGAACCATGGATTTACAATGTGCTATATGTCAGGTCTCTGATGTGGAAGAGTCCTAGAGAGCAATTGTATGTATGCCGTGCTTAGGAAGCAGCCTAATTCTGAAGACGTCACAACTGAAAGAAACAGCTGTGTTCAACTGATAAGGTTGAGAGCTGGATGTAAATGTTCAAGGGACATTTAAAAGTTTATTTTGCTGCCAGAAGTTTGTTCCTGCAAAGGAGAAAACCTTTAAGAGTTTAAAAGTTTTGGAAAGTGGCAATTTTGATTTACAAGCAAGACTGTGCCTGTTTCTTTGAAGTTTGGAATAGAAAGCAAAGTTGTTCCTGGTTTCTTTTTGAAGCTGTACTGTGGATTAAAAACCTCCTTTATATAATTTACCCCTCGCGTCCTGTGTATGAAGGAACCCCTGAATACATTGAATAAATTTCTCTGTCTTACGCCTGAACCCTCGAGTCACAACTCCTTGCTTTAATATAGGACTACAATTCCCAGCAGCCCTCCTGGCAGCCATTTTGAGGGAATCTTATTTTAAAGCCAAAAGGCGACCTCACCTGCTACCAGTTACCTACCTGGCCAGGCAGGGGCGACACACTACATACCTTTTTGACTCAGTCAGTATATTTGAATTTCATGTGGCTCAAGGCATAATAAGGGTGAGACTCATTTGCTCAAAATCACATGCTCTTTGGGCCAATGTATTACTGAATCCTCCATGATCCAGACCTTCAGTCACTTTCAAAAAGCATCTGAAAAATAAAAGATCATATAATTATAGACAAAAGAATACCATTGGCCTAGATAACTATAGTACACACAGGTTTGCCATCTTGCAATTTGGTATATTGCTTATAAGCTAAGGCCTAAAATAACTGCACTGGAGTCACATCCAATTCTAAATGAAAGTATAGCAAAAAATATCAGCGACAAACCCACCACTAAAAAGACTGCATTGAATATAGCTCTGAACCAATAGGTTAAGGGATAGCCATCAGTATACACTAAAAGCCAGGGATGCATTTCTTCGCCACAGCACTATGTAGCACATAACAGCACTTAACAGGGCAATTTAATAGACCATGAACCTTGGTCAACATGATACTCTCAGCTCTCCTG
This sequence comes from Ichthyophis bannanicus, assembly GCA_033557465.1. NCBI lineage: Eukaryota > Metazoa > Chordata > Amphibia > Gymnophiona > Ichthyophiidae > Ichthyophis > Ichthyophis bannanicus. Next base: position 1,475,384,149 of record CM066032.1, read on the forward strand.
AAGCAGTCAGTTTTAGAACATTGCAATCAAATATGAAGAATGAGGTTGGACAAGGATACACTGGACAATAAGAGGCCATGGTTAGGGAATAGTTAGTTTGAATTAATAGGAATTTTTGGACTGATAATCCAGTATTTTTAGTGAGGCAAAAACTCATTTGAATTCACTTTTGTGAAGTTTCCTGAAAACAGTAGCAACTGGAACTTGCTAATGAAGGAGATTAAATTTATGAGAGCTTAAAGCGGGAGCTTGAATTTAATATCTTCCAGTGTGCTGCGGCAACCAAGAAAGCAAATAGAATGCTAGGAATCATAAGAAATGGAATAGAGAATAAAACCAAGCATATTATAATGCATCTGTATCATTCCAATGTGCGACCACATCTTGAATATTGTGTGCAGTTCTGGTCGCCGTATCTTAAAAAAGATATAGCATTATTAGAAAAGTTACAGAGAAGAGTCACCAAAATGGTAAAGAGGATGGAAGGATACCACTATGAAGAGAGACTAAAAAGGTTAGGGCTCTTCAACCTGGAAAAGAGACGGCTGAGGGCAGATATGACAGAGGTCTATAAATTAATGAATGGAGTGGAACGTGTAAACGTAGATCGATTGTTTACACCATGCAATGAAGCTACAGGGTAACCTATTTAAGACTAATAAGAGAAAATATTTTTTTCACTCAATATGTAATCAAACTCTGGAATTTGTTACCGGAGGATGTAGAAAAAGCTGTTAGTGTAGCCGGGTTTAAAAAAAGGATTGGACAAGTTCCTGGAGGAATGGTCCATAAGCAGGGGTTGCTCTATAATGAGGCCGGGTGAAGCAGTGGCCTTAGGTGGCAACTTTTTGGGGGCAGCAAAAATTGCCCCCAAAAAAAGACTGCCTCACTCGGCCTTCAAAAAAAAAAAAACAAAAAAAAACCAATCAGAGAAGCCGCTGCCGCTGCCACCGCAGCAGCGGCAGAATGAAGTGCTCTGCAGCCCCCCGCCTCCCTGGCAGAGCCCTGCCTTGTATTTCCTTCAGCGCCAGCTGCTTTTCAGAGCCGAGAAGGGAGAGTTTCCCTTTCCCGCGGCTCTGTTAGTTGAGCCCGCCTGTGCTGATGGGAAACAAGAAATGCCTAATTAGGGTTTTCCTTTGTTGATTTGATTTGAGTTAGGGAGTAGGTAGTATTCCAGGTCCTGAGAAGCTTCATGGCTGAAGTTATCAAGAAAAGAAGATTCCTATGACTAAAGAGTCCCAATGGGAAACGGATGTGAAGAGAGAGAAGTAGCTACCAACATACAGATAGAGACACATGCATATATATTTTTTATTTGAACTCAAATAGATTTTCAGCAACTACACTGAATAGGAGTTATAATTGAAGAATCATGGAATAGAAGATATTTAGAGTTCAGGAAAGAAACACAGCCTAAAGAAAGTGATGTTGAGTGGAGTAATACCATTAATGAAAACATTTGTTGATCTTAACAGAATGAAACAGTGTTGCAAGGAATGATTTGTACTTGAACATCTGAGAGACTAATACTTGGGATTAAATTGAAGTTGTACAAGAGGTGTACAGAAAAACAAGTCTAGATTTTGGAATTGTTAGAACTGTTCACACTTGTGTAGACTTTTAACTAGCATTGTTTAAAATATACAGCTGGCTGGTTCTAATGTTTTACTTAGACATTATTAAATTTATTTAATAATTTATTGAATAAAGCAGTAACCAAATATATTTTATAACAATCTTGTTGGGAATTATTGGGTTTGTGATTAAAAGTAATATGAGAAACATCATAATGATTAAAATAATATTTTAAAGAAAACAATTCGACCGAACAATCACCGCGGCCCTCCCTGGGCTTTAAAGCTTGCCGCCACTTCAGGGAAACCCTCTTCACCATGCTGGCCTCCGACATCCAGCCAGCCCTGCAGGGAGCGGGAAGGTAAGCTCTTCCCCGCTCCCCACCGGACCGACCAATCACCGTGGCCCTCCCTGGGCTTTAAAGCTTGCCGCCGCTGCAAGCGGCACACGCCTGGTGGGCCTGAGCCTGAGGGCCTCGCCAGATGACCCTTTGGCGTGGCCCTTAGGCATGAGCCTGGGGGCATTCTGCCATGAGCCGCTAACCCTATTCCCCAAATCTCCGTAGCTGCCAGGGTCGAGCAGTCCCAACCGCTCCTCCACAAGTTGCCTCCGACCTCCACCAACTCACGAGCACCACCCCTTTACCGTCAAGTATCTCTCCTTCAACTTGCCTCCCACTGCTGGCATTGCTCTTCCCTCCCATTACCCGCTGAGAACTCGCTACCCATTATCCACATTGAACTGCTACCCACTGTTTGCAACAAAATGGTATAATACCGCTGCCCACTGCCTGCACAGACCTGCTACCCATTACCTGCATAGAACTGTCACCCATTTTCTGCATTGAACAGCTACCCATTACCTGCTATTACCATTACCTGCTGCTACCCACCGCTTGCCTAGTATTGTTCCCACTGCCTGCATCGTACTGCTACCCATTGTTGCATAGAACTGTTATCAACTGCTACCCATTGTTTGCATAGTGTTGCATTGTACTGCTACCCATTGTTGCATAGAACTGTCATCCACTGCTTATCCATTGTTTGCATAATACGGCTACCCATTGTTTGCATAGTGTTGCTACCTATTGTTGCATAGAATTGCTACCTATTGTTTGCTTCAAACTGCTACCTATTGTTGCATAGAGCTGTTATCCATTGCTTATCCACTGCTTGCTACCCATTTCTTGCATAGAACTGCTACCCACTGCCTACCTGTTTGCCTACTCCTTGCTACCCATTGACTGCATAGAACTTGCTACTCATTGTGTGCCTAGAACTTGCTAACCATTGCCTGCTCAGACCTTGCTGCCCACTACTATGGCCCCACATCTCATTGTCCTCTTCTTCCTCTTCCTCCCCAACTGCCTCCCCTCATACCAACACCCTCCCTCCTCTTCCCCCGACCATCCCACTACCTTCCTCAGTTCTCCCTCCATTCTCCCCCCTAGCCTAGCGCCTGCTCTTGAGCTTCTTCACACCCTTCCCCGCATTCAACCAGCCCCCTCTCCTTAAGGCAACCCCATCCCCGCTTCCGCCATACTATCTCCACTTTACCTCGCTCTCTAGTACTCATTCTCCTTCTCTCATCAGGTAATATCAACCCCAACCCTGCCCCCACCCCTGATTTCTTTCTCACGCTAAAAAAAAGTTCCTCACGTACCCTATCTATTCTCATCCACATCCCGCTCCTCCCTCCTTCCACCCTCCCTCATTCATCCCACAGATATCATCTCCAACCCTTCCCCCAAAAATAACCCATCACATAACTCACCCGATACCATCAACTTACCCCTCATTTCCCCTCCCTCATGTCCCCCTTGGAAAGCACACACGCCCAGACATACCCACCCACACCCTGCTCCCTCCAAATCTTGGCATTACCCTAGAAATAGACCTGCACACTACTCTGATAAGAAATCCACACATAACTTATCCAACTTTATATATATCCCTCCCCTCCCCCTTCTACTCTCCCGTTTTCATGCGCCCTATGGAACGCATGCTCAGTTATTTTTAAAAAACCCTTTTATTCACAATCTTTTTATCTCTAATGCCCTACACGTTCTTGCCTTGACCGAGACCTAGCTCCCACCAGACAACACTGCATCCATTGCCTCTCTCTGCTGTGGGGACTACCAGTTCTCCCACACACCGCAATCTACTGGTCGCGGTGGTGGTGTTGGCCTCCTACTCTCTCCCTCCTGCCAATCCCAACCCCTCCTGCCACCCCAATCACATCCCCCCTCTCCTTTGACGTCCACTCTATTTGCCTCCTCAGACCACTTCCCCTCCGAGTAGCTGTTATTTATTGCCCACCCGACAAATCCAAATCAACCTTCCTCACCGACTTCGACTCCTGGCTCTCTGCGTTTATGGATCCCTCCTCCCCCACTCTTATTCTTGGTGATTTCAACATTCACATCGACAACCCCTCCAACCCCCATGCCTCAAAGTTCCTCACTCTTACCTCCTCGTTCGACCTCCAACTTTGTTCAACTGCCCCCACACATCTACATGGCCACTGCCTTGACCTAATACTCTTCTCCAATTCCTCTCCCTCAAACTTCCGCAAATCAATCCTTCCCTCATATGACCATCACCTCTTAACATTTACTCTTCAACTTCCGCCATCCCAATCTCTTCCTGTCTCCTCTGACCTATTTAGAAACCTTCACAATATTGATCCCCTGACTCTCTCCTCCACCATTTATCCATCTCTCTCCTCCATTTTATCCTGCAAGTCCATCAACGAGACAGTATCTTATTACAATGCTGCACTATCCTCAGCCCTCAACACTCTTGCCCCTCCCACCCCAAGTCCTGTCAAATGATCTACTCCCCAACCCTGGCTTTCACCCACAATCCATTACCTACGCATCTGCGCCCATTCTGCTGAATGAGCTTGGTCCAAATCCCGCTCCCCGAAAGACCTTCTACACTTCAAATTCATGCTTGGCTCCTTCCAGTCAGCCTTAGCACTTGCCAAACAAGATTACTACATCCATCTGACCAACTCCCTCGCCTCTGATCCTCGCCGTCTCTTTAATACCCCCAATTCCCTCCTCAAGGTCCCCCTGCCCCTGATCCCGCCATCCATTTCTGCCCAAACCCTAGCCGACTACTTCCACGACAAAATTCACAAGATTATCCTCCAATTCCCTACCCCCTTATCTACCTCCCCTTCTCCCCAATTCTCCTCCCCATCCATACTCCCCCTGCTACCCTCTCCTCCTTCCCTATGATCTCTGAAGAAGACACCACACTCCTTCTTTCCTCCTCCAAACCCACCACCTGTTCATCAGACCCTATCCCCACCCATCTCCTACGATCCATCTCCCTCACCATTGTCCCCTCCATCACTCATATCCTCAACCTTTCACTCTGCACTGCAACTGTCCCCGTTGACTTCAAACATGCTGTTGTCACACCCCTCCTCAAGAAACCCTCACTTGATCCCACATGCCCTTCTAACTATCGACCCATCTCCCTCCTTCCCTTGATATCTAAACTACTAGAACGAGCAATCCACCATCACTGCCTCGACTTCCTCACCTCCCAGGTCCTCCTGGACCCTCTACAATCTGGCTTCCGTCCCCTACACTCCACTGAAACGGCACTCACAAAAGTCACCAATGACCTGTTCCTGGCCAAATCTAAGGGCCTCTATTCTATCCTCATCCTTCTTGACCTTTCTGCTGCCTTTGACACTGTTGACCACAACCTTCTCCTCTCCATCCTCTCCTTGCTTGGATTCAAGGGTTCCGTACTATCCTGGTTCTCCTCCTACCTCTCCCATCGCTCATTCAGTGTATGCTCTGGTGGCTTCTCCTCCTCCCCTACCCCGCTCCATGTACGTGTGCCCCAGGGATCTGTCATGGGCCCCCTCCTCTTTTCTCTCTATACCCAAGGCCTTGGTACGCTTATTTCCTCCCATGGCTTTCAATACCATCTCTATGCTGATGACTCCCAGATCTACCTCTCTACACCTGATATTTCTCCAGCAGCCCAGTCCAAGATATCTGCCTGTCTTTCGGACATCACTGCCTGGATGTCTCATCGCCGTCTGAATCTGAACATGGCCAAGACTGAACTCCTTGTTTTTCCACCCAACTCCTCCCCACCACTTCCCCCTCTCTCAGTCCATGTGGATGGATCTACTATCCTTCCTGTTCCCTCAGCCCGCAATCTAGGGGTTATCTTTGACACCGCTCTCTCTCCTTCTCCGCTCATATCCAGCTTGTAGCTAAGACCTGCCGCTTCTTTCTATACAACATCAGCAAAATCTGCCCCTTCCTCTCTGAATGCACTGCCAAAACACTTATTCACTCTTTAATCTCCTCTCTCCTCGATTACTGCAACCTACTCCTTGCTAGTCTCCCCGTGAGCCACCTCCTTCCCTTTCAATCCATACAAAATCACGCTGCTCTACTGATCTTCTGCCAGCCTAACCATGCCCACATTACTCCTCTTCTCAAATCGCTTCATTGGCTCCCTGTCCAGTTCCGCATCCAATTCAAGCTTCTCCTGCTGACTTATAAATGCATTCACTCTGTGGCCCCTCAATACCTCTTATCTCTTATCTCTCCCTACGTTCCCTCTCAAAATTTGCGCTCTGCTGACAAATTACTTCTATCAATGCCTTTCACCCGCACCGCAAATTCCCAACTGAGCTCTTTTCACCTTGCTGCACCATATGCCTAGAACAGCCTATCTGCGTCTGTGCGCCAGGCATACTCCCTGGCCCTCTTCAAATCCAGGTTGAAGACCCACCTCTTCACTGTTGCATTCAGATCCTGACTCCATCCTCATCCTACCCTAACCCCCGTTAACGTTTATGACCAAACTTCAGAACGAACTGTACCACACCGTATCTTGCGCAGAACTGACTAATGCTCTGTACTGTTAATACTCTGTACTGTCTTAACTAGATTGTAAGCTTCGATGAGCATGACTCTGATGGGAAGGAACTGTCTCTTGTATGTTGGCCACCTCTTGTAGGTTTGCTGTGCAGCGCTGAGTATGTGGCACTTTATAAGTGCTGAATAGTAGTAGTAGTAGTAGTAGCTTGAAATTCTGAAAATGACTCCCTGTTTCCCATCCCAGCCTCCGGGAGTAAACTTGTTGAAGTAAGTAGCAGGAGCAGGGCAAACTGTGCACCCACTGAGGGGGGAGCCCCTGGGTTTCCCATCTTTCTTGTCTCCTCGCTTGACCACCTGACAACACCATCTTTTGTGAGAGGGCATTCTCCAGTCCCCAGCGGTGTTACAATATCCATCTGTCTCTTCATCAAAAGTAGCTGCCATAGTCAGATCTCTCTCTCCAGCAATATACCTGCATACCTAGGCATTCTGCTGGTCATATCCCATTCCTACTCTCTCTTAGTTCCCACCTCCCTTTATGCCCTGCCTGTCCCCTGGTCAGATCATCTCTGCCTATTTTTCTCTATTCCCGCTTCCTCCCCTCCCATTGCCCTGGATGCAATCCCCTTTCCCCCTCGTCTTGTTCGCCGTATCACACCCGCTACTCTCTCCCAATTTCCTTCCTCCAATTCCCTTTTTCCCCCAGATTTCCATCTTCTCTCTGTGGACCTCCAGGCCCAGTCCTGGACCACCCTCTTACTGATGCGTTGGACCAGCTTGCCCCACGCCAGCCTCTTCCCTCTCCTTGCATCCGCCATCACTACCCTTGGTTTCACTCAGGTCTCTTTCTCCACCGCTCTTACCTGCGCCGTGCCGAGAGGCGCTGGCGTAAACACCCGTCCCCCGCTTCTCTAGCTCATTTTCAACACTGTCATTCTCATTATCGCTCTTTATTACATTCCGCTAAATTTGACTACTTTCTTCTCGCTTCTCTTCATCAGCCAACTCCACTCACCAACTTTATTCTGTACTTCACTCCCTTTCTGCCTTTCATTCCCTCACCTCCCCTGCCCCTTCCCTGGTATCCCCCGATCCCATTCTTCTGGCCTCTCACTTCGCCACCAAAATCCAAAATCTTCGCTCACTTTTTCCTTCTTGCCCGCCCCCTTCCTTCCTCTCCCCTCTCTCCTGCTTCCCTCCTTTCTTCTCCCTCTTCTCACTCCCCTCCTTTGCCCCACATATGGTCCTCCTTCCAACTCGTGACCGCATCAGATCTTGCCCAGGTATACTCTTCCATTCAAAAGACCACTTGCATCTCAGATCCCATCCCCTCCCAATGGCTCTTGGATCCCTCCTTGGCCCTCTCCCCCTATATGCTCTCTATTATCAACTCTGGCCTCTCATCCGGTTCTTTCCCCACCATCTGGAAGCATGCCATTATCCACCCCATCCTTAAAAACAATTCTCTCGACCCGTCCTCCCCGGCAAATTGGCGCCCTATTTCAAATCTCCCCTTCCTCTCAAAGCTTCTTGAAAAACTGGTTTATGCACAACTCTCTACCCACCTTGAGGCTTCTCTGACTCTTCACCCCCGTCAATCCAGCTTCCGTCCCAACCACAGCACTGAATCTATTCTTCTCTCCTTCCTTAATGACGTACGCACTGCTCATGACCGAGGTCTTATCTCCATTGCCGTCTCTCTAGACTTATCTGCTGCATTCGAACTTGTGGATCACCCCACTCTCCTATCTCACCTACATGACATTGGGCTCTCTGGCTCTGTTCTCTCTTGGTTTCACTCATTCTTTCCCACAGAACCTTTTCCGTTTCCACAGGTGTTTCCTCCTCTCCTTCAACCCCCCTTCCATGTGGTGTTCCCAAGGGCTCAGTTCTTGCTCCTCTCCTGTTTAACATTTTCATGGCCCCCCTTGCCTTTTTAGTTCAGAAGCACAGCATTACAGCCCAATATTATGCTGATGACATTATTCTTCTTCACCATACGGACCCCACTGCCCCAGATCTTGCTCCCCTCAACTCCTGTTTGGCTTCGGTGTCTACCTGGTTTTCCTCTAACTTTTTGCATGTGAACCCCTCAAAGACATCTGCCATCTGGTTTACTTCCGCCACCCCAGTTCCCTCTCTTGCTCCTCTTTTGTCCTCCTCTCCGCTACCAGTAGTTTCCTCCTTATGCTACCTCAGAGTCATTCTGGACTCAGCTTTATCTTTCAAAGAACATATTTCCTCTATCATGCGGCGGTCTTTTCACACCTTAAGACAACTCCTTGCAGTTCGCCCCTTTGTATCAGTTTCCTCCATGACCACATTGTTACTGTCCTTGGTGGTATCTCGCTTAGACTACTGCAATATTGTTCTGGCCGGTCTTCCCCAAACACAATTGCGGAGACTACAACTCGTCCACCACACAGCTGCACGTATCCTCACACATGCTTCTCATTTTGACCACATCACCCCCATCTTGATTCGCCTACACTGGCTCCCCATTGTCTATCGTATACAGTTCAAAGTACTCATTTATGTGCATAAAGCCATCCACACCGGTATTCCGCTCTATCTCGCTGACTTAATTCATCTTCATTCATCTCACTGCTCTCTCAGGTTGATTCACCTGAATCGTATGTCCCTTCCCTCCCCATCACAAGCCCACCTTGAATCCACCCGCTCTTCCGCATTTTTCTTCCTGGGCCCCCGACTCTGGAACTCGCTCCCCTCCGCTCTCCGCTTAGAACCCTCCTATAAATCTTTTAAGACCAAGCTGAAGACCCACCTTTTCTGCACCGCTTTTAATCTCCCTCCTCCCTCTGCTCCCCTATCTCCTCCACTCCGCTGAATCTGAATGTATTTATCCTTTGTCACTGCGCACCTTGTTCTGTTCTCGTCCTGCCGCTCTACTCTATCCTCTCGCTCTATCCTTTCTCTTAATTTTTTTGGGCATTCCTTTTCTTTTCTAGCAGCCTAAGTATTTTTGTTATTGTACACCGCTCTGGTGCCTTTGGTAAAGAGCGGTATATTAAATGAGCAAATAAAGATAAAGATAAAGATCCGTATTTCTTTCATTCTGCCAGATTCAGTCAGTCAAATCATTTCTGTCTTCCAGGCCTTACACACCTGCATTCATTCCCTTATCACATCCCACCTTGACTACTGTAATTCCATCTATTGCAGTCTTTGGTCCATCAGTCTAAAAAATTGCAAATGGTTCATAACACTGCTATCCATTTGTTGACCAAAGCATCTAGATATGACCATACCACTCCCCCTTTTTTCCAGCATCATTGGCTTCTGCTTTCGCACAGGTTCCATTTCAAAATACTTATGCTTGCTCATAAAACATTCTACATTGGCTTTCCCATATACCTCTACATTATTGACTCCCTATTGCCCTCCTCTCCCCCTCCTTTCCCCCTCCTCCCCCACACATACTCTTCAATCTCAGAATGCAAATCTACTAATCATCCCTCTGTTTTTCTTGCTCGTTTGGAAGTTTCTCATCACTCAGTATTCTATTGCTATTGAAAACCCACTTTTTCAAAGAAACTTTCCGGGGCTGCTCAATCTAGGATGAAGGTTGCACCAGTTATCAGTTCCTTAGCTTTTAATACTTGTTACTTTCCTATTTTAAACTGGCATTCCTCTCTATTTGTGTAATTTTAGTTGATGTAAACTGCACTGATGTTATCCAGTTTAGGGGCAGTATAGAAAGTTTTAATAAACATAAACATAACGGGCCCGACTTTTGAAGGCCTTTACACGGGTAACTTCCCTAGTTACCTGTGTAAAGGCCTTATCCCGGCTATGTCCCTAACACACCCAGATGCTATACGGATAGCATTGGAGCATGTTGGGGGTGTTCCAGGGTGGAGTGGAGGTGGGCCCTGGCGCTACCCATGTAGCACTGATTTTTGATGCTATGCGGTTAGCGCTCTGTGCCTTAAGATATGCCTGGGAAAACCCCACCTACCTTTAAGGTGCTGGGGCTAACCGTTGATCATTGAAAATCGGTGCTACGTGGGTAGCTCCTGCAGCTACCTGGCTGTGCTGCAACATCCGGATTTTCAATTCCGGGGCTGCATATGACCCTGTCATGGAAAATTTGGGTTAGGCGGGAGGTGGGTGGGCTATGCACTGACGCGATGCACGGCTCCACCCAACTGAAATGTGGGCCCAAATATCACAATGATAGGATAGATCAAATTAGTGGAGGGATAGGGCTTTGTGAAACAGGATGAAAGTTTTATAAGAAAAAAATGCACTGTGCAATCATTATGAATAGAACTTCTAAAAAGAAGGGGACGGGAATAGCAGTGGGGCTGTACTACTGTCCACCTGGCCAGGATAAACAGATAGATGATGAAATGCTAACAGAAATTAGGGAAGTTAACAAAATTGGCAACACAGTAATAATAAGTGATTTTAATTACCCCGTTATTAACTGAGTCAGTGTCACATCAGGACTTGCTAGGGAGATAAAGTTTCTAGAAGAAATCAATGACTACTTCGTGGAGCAGCTGATTCAGGAACTGACATGAAGGTGAGCTCTTTTGAACCTAGTCCTTAGTAGAACACATGATCTGGTGCAAGAGGTCATTGTGTAGGGTCAACTTAGCAATAATGATCATACTATGATCAAATTTAATTTAATAAATTCAATTTAATTTAATTTAATTTATTTTTTTTTCTATCCTGCCCAACCAGAAGCTCAGAGTGGCTTATAGTAATCAGATTCACTCACAATAATAATAAAGAGAATAATATAAAACATTCAATTAAGTAAATTAATCATCAATTCTAAAGATTTATGAAAGTTAACATAGGATCTTTCCGTACACAATACCAGGGGAAATTTATTCCATAATGTAGGAACTACTTGGAAAACTGTAGTCAGTGATATTGCTAAGAATTAAATATATATGGGACCCTTTCATGAAGTGTGCTATGGTTTTGCACTTAATATTCAAATAACATGGCATATTATATGCAAAGCTATAAAGTTACCTTTCAGGGGCATAGACAGCATTTCCCCAATGGGTAACGAGTGGTGAGGCGAGGTAACTTGGGGTGCAATTACCATGGGTGCACATAGCATCACCTTGTGAGGGGGCGGTAACTGCACCTGTGCTAATGACAAGATATGCCATTAACATATAATGTCTACCCACAAACTGACGTGCGGTGCTCATCATACCCACTATCCACCCCTAACCCACCTATCTCAGCCTCCATTGTGCAATTCACAGCACGGAAATTGATATCACGCTAATTGCACAGCATTCTTTAGTAAATGGGCCACATAGTTTAGAAAACAGATTCTCTAACAAGTACCTTTGAGTCAAATAGTTGAATTTCTAGATAAACTCCGTATTATTTCAAAGTCTCCATTGCTATGAATGCTCTTAATGTAATCAACTAAAAACTGCTTAAATAATGTTTTGTCTTTGCTCTTACAGTCATGCTAATAAAATGTCACTGTATACATGTTCGCAATATCTAGGAATGCCTGTGAGCCTGTATATGCTTTCTATAAACAGACAAGATATTCAAGCTAATACTTCATTTTTCACAAATTATCTGAGGCATGTAACTGGTTCATTGAATCGCTGAATGAACAACAATAATATATTTTCAACATTATAAATATTACCACTTCTATGACTACAGACTGCTATATACATTACCTCTTCAGACTAATAAACACAAATTTAAGCTTTCTGTAATTATGGCTAGGTTGCTAAATTTTCAGAAAAACAACAGTGCCTACCAGCTGAGTTGAAGGCATTATTTTGCATCCATATATGCAACAGATTGTGATGTGAAACAGTTTTATTGACCTATTAATCTTTAGAGAAGCCCCTGATGATTAAAAAAAGGAAGTAGGATAACAATAATGCTACAGTTTGTAAAGCCATCAAAGCCTAAATTTTCTGCTTTGCCTGAGCTGGCAACAGTGAGATGGTGAGGTAAGCAAGCAGACCAAGCCTGTATTGCTCACTAGATAGTCACCAATTGGGAGAAGAGTAAAGAGGTCCTTCCCATATTCTCTGGGATCACAATACTGGAGACCAGTAGTGTAAGCTAAAATGAGGGGCCCCCAAGCAAAATTTTGTTGTGGCGACAATGGTGTGCCCTGACCCCTCATGTGATGGCTGCGGCGGCAAAGTTAACTTGTTGTGTTTGCTGCACTGTTCCACTCTGTAAGTTTTCCACAGGCCTGGCAGGGGACTCGTGGTATGGCTGTTATTGTGAGACTTCAGCCCTGCGAGGAACAGCCGCTGGGCCTGCGGAAACTTACAATAGTGGAGCAGTGCGGCAAATGTGATAAAGTAAGTCTGCTGTATTGTTGCTGCCGCTGTTGTGTGGACCCCTTTCTGCCCAAACCACCCCCTCCTCCCCATATTGTGGGGGCTTTATGGGCAGAATTTACATCACTGCTGGAGACCTATCTACAGTACCCTCTCTTTAGATATATTAGGTATGGAGGCAGGACATGCAGCAGCGACAATGTCCCCCCGCGGTGCTTGCTTTGAAACTTCGGCACTGCAGGGCTATTTGCTTCCACTCCCTTGGACTGCCTGATCATGACTTCCTGTTTGCAAACAAGAAGTTGGCATCTGGCTACATTAAAGACTTCTGTGCAGTAACATGGTATAACTCCGATTTAAGGATTAATATTACAACCTCAGGTCAGTTTTGTTATTAAGAATGCTTACTTCCAAATGAAGGTCATATGTTGACTTCACCCATTGTTGCCAGATGAGGATGTTTCAACAGCTTTTCAGGCTTTAGTACTGCCTCTATTTGACTATTGCAATATTATCAGGGCTTTCCAGCCTCAAGGATCAGGGCTCTCCAGTTGGCACAAAACACCTTGGCTAGGCCTATATTGAAGCGGCCAAGGATGGTATATGTAAACCCAAGATCAGTGCAAGGACTGGAGGCACCCTAGATGGGTCCTCCATCCTCCTCCTCCATCCTGCCACCCCCTCCCCTCCCCACACCATGGCCCCCTGTCTCCATTGCTGCTGCTGCCACCTCTCTCCGGGGCCTGCAAAGATGGCAATAGCCTCCTAACCATGACACAGCATTTACTAATACACTCTGGTGCTGTGTCACAGACTTTTCCTTCTCCCCTGTGCCATTTACCTCCCCCCTCCAATGCTGGTTTGCATAAGTAGGAATTAAACTTACAATGCAAGAAGCTTTATATAACTCAGATCGTATTAAGGCTATAAGTCTATTAGCTAAATTTTAGGTAAAATATTATTTCAAGACAAAAAAATGTTGCAATTTGTACAATATTATCAAGAACTTGTAATTCTGATGATATAGGTACTAATCCCTCTAGGGAAGACTGTCTAAGAAAAATAAAACCACCTAAATTGTCAACTTTTCAGAACAGAGAAACTTGAAGCTTCATTTACAGGGAGACTGAGGTTGCTATTAAATGCATGCCTATATAAGAAATGCCATACTGGGTCAGACCAAAAGTCCATCAAGCCCAGTATCCTGTTTCTAACAGCGGTCAATCCAGGTCAAATGTAGCTGTCAGATTTCCAAAAGGTAGACATATTCCATACTGCTTATCCCAGGAGTAAGCAGTGGTTTTCCCCAGTCCACTTTAATAATGGTTGATGGACTTTTCTTCCAGGAATTTGTCCGAACCACTTTTAACCCTCTTGGAAAAGCCTTTGGTCCAGATGATTGTTATGCTGAATTTTACCATTTTTGAGCAGTGATAGCTTTTTAAAGTCTTAGAATGGTTTGGTTGTGGCGATAAATGTGTAGCTATAATAAAGGTTTTATATAATCATCCCATCTTTTGTTTGTTGGTTTAACACTTCAATATCTAACCAAATTAATTTACAGAGAGGAACTTGAGAAGACTATCCTCTTTAACTTCTTCTTTTTAACATTGCCTTAGAGCCATTACTGATTGCAATTCATCAAAACACTGGGATAAAAACTTTGTATTGTGAGTGTAAATTTGCTGCTTATGTGATGATAAGCTTCTGTTTTTAACCATTCCCCATGAGTCTTTATTTATTTTTATTTACAGTCTCTTATATACCACACTATTCATCATCAGCGCGGTTCACATGGAACAAAATGCTCAGTACATTTAACACGTATGAGTTTACAGGTAACAGGGCATAAATAACTTGGATAACCGGGGTAACTATATACAAAACATACTACATGGAATCATATGCACAGAGGTTTCATAGGAAATCACCAGCCCACTATAGGATTGAGTATCAGACTTGGTGTGATGTTGAAGTACCATAAATTTATCTGGGACTGGTATTAGTGGGTGATATTGAGCTCTAGGTGATGCCATTGGGTTCTATAAGGTGCTTGTTGAAGAGGTGGCATTTGAGGGCTTTCCTAAACTGTGTTAAGCTCTTAATAGCCCGGATATCAGGGGGTAGTGCATTCCAGCATTTTGGGGCACTGAGACTGAAGGCTCTGTTGGCTGTCAATTTAGTGCAAACAGTAAGTTCCTTCGGGATTTTAAGGGAGTTTATAGCCGTGGATCTTCTTGCTCTATTTGGAGATGTGATATGGATGAGGGAGGCTAAGGATGCGGATGTGAGATTATTGACAGCTTTAAAAGTGATTATCAGGGTCTTGAAAACTATTCTAGCTTGGATAGGTAGCCAATGCAACTGTATCAGCAGAGGCGTCACGTGATCGTTCCTGGAGGCTCCGTGGATGACTCTTGCTGCCGCGTTCATGGCTAACTGAAGCGGGTTTAATGTAGATTGGGGAAGGCCTTGCAGTATGATGTTGGCATAGTCGAAATGAGGTATAACCAACGCCTGGAAAATTGTCCGGAAATCAGTTGGATCAAGCATGGAACGTAAATGTCTAAGTGAGCGGATCTTGTAGTAAACTGATCTGACTATGTTTCCTATGTGGGCCTTCATGTCCAGGCGTTGATCAAGGGTGACTCCCAAATATCATATTGAGGGTTTAGATTGCAACTCAGCTTCTTTTACTTTAAGATATTGGGGGGGGGGGGGGTAAAATTGGGATTCCTTGTAATGAAGAGTACTTCTGTTTTCTTATGTTGTATTCTGAGGTTTTGAGACAGGAGCCAGTCAGATATTGCATTGAAGCAACTCGTCAGTGGGGAGAGGTCCAGATGCTCGGTAGAGAAGGGAATGTAAAGCAGGACATCGTCTGCGTATAACATGCAATCAACATTGAAAGACCGGATGATATTACAAATTGGCTGCATGTAAATATTAAACAGGAGCGCAGAAAGGGAGGATCCTTGAGGGACTCCTTGGCTTTGGTGGAAAGGTTCAGACTTCATCCCTCCAGATCGAACATGCTGCCATCTTTCAGACAGGTAGGATCTGCACCATTCAAGCGCTCTTCCGTTAATGCCTTTGTCAATCAGTCGTCCTAGTAGAAGCTCATGACTTACTGAATCAAAAGCTGCAGCGATGTCCAGAAAGATGAGTGCAAATCCTTGACGGATGTCGTCAATGCCAGTGATTATTTTGCAGAAGAGAGTGGTAAGGAGGGTTTCCACTCCATGGAATTCCCTAAAACCATGTTGACAGGGGTCTAACGGTGCAACGGAGTCAATGTGATCCTGCAATTGCCTTTGGGCCTCCTTTTCGATGATCTTCGCGAGTAGTGGAATGCTAGATATGGGTCTGTATGATTCCACATGTTGGGAGTCAAGCTTGCAGTTTTTTAGCAGAGGTCTGATAGAGGTGTGTTTAAGGGCTGAAGGGAAGGAGCCAGTTGAGAAGGAGAGATTCATTATTTTGGACAGTACTGAGCTGAAGTGACTGCGAAGCTCCTTGATCCAGAAGGTTGGGCATGGATCGGTCTGAGCAGTTGTGGTGTTAAGGGCTGCTATAGTGTCTTCAATTCCTCTCTTGGAGGGGGTAGAAAACATGGTTAGGGTTGTTTGGCAGTTTTGCACTGTGGTAGAGATTGTAGTAGAGGTTTTATTGGTCTGGCATATCTTGGATTGTAACTAGGTTGCAAAATCTTGTGGCTGTAACTCAAATGGAGGTCCAGAGGATGGTTCCTTTGATAAAGTCTTGACCAGGTCGAAGAGATCATGTGGTTTATTAAGTGATCTCTTTAAGGTGTCAGAGTAGTACTGCTTCATTGTGTCGGAGATTGCGTTGCGATGCGCAGCCAGATGACAGTTATATAGTGTCAGGTCATTTAAAGAATGAGATCGGCGCCAGCGTTTCTCCAGTTTCCGTAATTGGCTAAGTGATGCTTTAAGATCAGCTGAGTACCATGGAGCACTTACTCTTTTACCTGGAGGCCTATTGGATGTTGTACGTAGGGCGATTGAGCTGAGGCAATTGTTCCAGTGAGAAATTAGGTCATCAAGGTTCTGAGTGGATTCGGAGATGAGTTGCTGCATTTCGGCAAGGATAAGATCTCTGTTGTAAGGCTTGAAAGATCGAGAGGGAGGTCTTGCGGTGTTGCTTTGGATTTTATTGGTTTTTGAGTAGGCTTTGTAAGAGGGAATCTGAATGATGATCAGTTTGTGATCTGACCAAGGAACAGAAGTTATGGAGGTTATGGGGTCCTGGGCTGGGTTAAGAGAGGTTTGCGGGGCGAATACAAGGTCCAGGATATTGCCCTTAATATGGGTAGGATCATTAACTAGTTGCTTGAAGCCAAGATTTTCCAGGGCATCCAGGAAGGCTGTTGCTTGATGATCTTGTAATGTAGGCAGGTTAAAGTCGCCTAGGATCCAATTTGGGAGGCCTGGGTTATGAGTGTTGGATGCCAGATCAATGATAGCCGCGAGATCATCTGGGGAAGCTGAGGGTGCTCTGTAAAGCAAGTTGATTATGCAGCGTTTGTTGGAGATGGTGACAGTCTCGAGGTGGTTTGTACTGGAGGAGTCTACTGTTCGAAAATGGAGGTCTGTCCTGGTGAGGATGAGCACGCCACCTCCTCTTTTTTCTTGCCTATGACTTGAATGTATGGTGAAATTCTGAGGGAGGAGCTGGTTAAGTATTATGTTGTCTTCAGCAGATAACCACGTCTCAGTGACCATGAGTATATCAAGGCCATGGCTGGCAATTATGTCGGTGACAGCTGGCCACTTCTTCCGGATAGAACGGGCATTGATGAGGGCACATTTCAAGCTGTGAGGGTAGGAGTTTTGAATTTGTTTGGATTTCATATTGTGTTGAAGAGCAATGTGTAAGAGATGGGGATGGTGTAAGCGGGAGTCCCAAGTTATGTTATGGGAAGCACTAGTCCACCTTCTCCCATGGCTCCGTAATATAGGAATCTGGTTGGATGCTGGGGTTAAGGCTAGAGAGTTGGAGAACCAGCCTGAAAGGATGATAAAGCATCCTATTATGGTGGTAATGAGGGAACCCATCTTGTCAGAGCCCTATGTGATTGGGAGCGGGTCAATCAGGTTAGACTACCAGGAAGTTATTAAAAAACTCTTGTTACTTAGTGCAGTAGGTTGGGTGACAACAGACAATATGATCGAAGGCAATGGTTAAAGTTAGATAACTAGTACAGTACCTTGATGACTAGGACTGGTGAGACTACTGACAACAGTAAAGTAGATTGTTAACAATAATGATCTAATATTATAATCTATTGCAATGGAATATTACTGGCAATGGAATATTACTGGCTACTGACAACAATATAGAGGTTGATTTCAATGGAATATTACTGGCTACTGACAACAGTATAGAGGTTGATTGCAATGGAATATTACTGGCTACTGACAACAGTATAGAGGTTCATTGCAATGTAATATTACTGGCTACTGACAACAGTATAGAGGTTGATTGCAATGGAATATTACTGTCAACAGTACATTGGTTACTACAATGGAACAGTGGTGACTAACTATTAACGGTTGCTGACAACAGTATGGTATATAGATAAATAACATAGACCTGATATGCAGTGGCTCTATTAGCGATGCTATACTTGCGGAAGGCAGCTTGTGTCGTCATTAAACGAGTTTAATCTGCTGGAAAGGTTAAAGGCAATGCCCTTTAACCTCTCACGGCATTCGCGGCTTCATTGAAACAGCCGCCAGCGTGAAGGTAAAGGCTCTTCACGCTGGCGGGCTGTGCAGAGGGAGCCGGGGCTTCATGCGGTCTTCCCCGGCTCCCTCTGCAGCAGTCCATTGAGCGAGAATGTGGTTCGCGCGGGGCCCCCTGAAGCGCGGGGCCCTGTGCGAACAACATTCTTGCTCAATGGACGGGACGGCCCTGCAGGGCATTATAACATGGAGATAACTATTTTACAGGGAACATGGGCTATGATGAATAGTGCCTCATTTTTGTCATAATTTATTCAGAGATTATGCTGCAATAACCAGTCAGAAACTGCCTTGAAGCACTTTATTATAGGAGTATAGCAAGCTTTTGTTTTGTTAAAGGGAGTGTAAATCATTATATTGTCTGCATAGACGTGATATAAGTTGTTATGGGTCTCAATAATTTTACATAATGGTTGTAGGTAAATGTTAAATAGTAGAGAAGAGAGTTCTGAACCTTGAGAGTCTCCCTGTGTCAGCATAAATGGGGCTGATTTGCTAGACCCAATTTTCACATGCTGATGATGATCAGCTAAGTATGCGTGGAACCATTCTACAGTAGAGCTGTAGTTTGGATATCTATGGCTTGCAACAGTGTTAGTGGCAGTTTATGAAATACAGAATCAAAAAATATCTTTATGTCTAGGAATATTAGAACGTATCCTCATTGCATATTCTGTATTCCTTTTATAATATTGTTGAATAGAGAGGTGATTAATGTCTCCATGCCATGATATTGTCTGAAGCCATGTTGCTGGTGGTCTAGTGGAGTTTTAGTATTGGCGTAAACTTGCAGCTACGTCTGAACTACTTTTTGATTATTTTTGTTAGGATGGGTAGACTGGTGATGGGTCCATAGGACCTTGGGTCGTTAGCTTCAAGTTTAAGACTTTTTAGTATAGGATGGATTGATCTGCTCTTCAGAAGGGAGGGCATGTAACCTTATGTGAATATGCACTGTATTATCTTTCTTAGGAAAGGTGCTGTATTAGACCGAGTAAGCTTGATCCAGCTTACCGAGCATGAGTCAAGTGGAGATGTTGTTGTATTGAGGTATTTTATGATCACTTCCAGTTATTCCACTGAGGGGGGGAGGGGTTAGTTATGTATGTGATAGTAATTTCATCATATTGTAGTGATGCCAGATTCAGATAGGTACTGTTGACTTTATTCTGGAAGACATTAACTAGTTCTTGAGGGGTTGGTTCAATGATTTTTTAATTGTTATTGCACTTTAGTAGAGATTTTGCAAGGTCTTAAAGCTCTCTAGGCTTATTCAGGGAGCTCTCTTTATATCACAAAGTGTTTCATTCGAGGTTTGGCCTTCAATGGATAGAAACTGTTGATTTAGATCTTCCATCTCCTAATTAGGTTCCTATCGGATAAGATCTTATTGTTTCTCTTATGTTGGAGGCATTAGCAGGTATCATATTGAGCAAGACAGTACATGGATGATCATATCTGATTTTATGATGGTGGCCAAACAGGTAGAAATGTGGACAGCAAAAATCAGATTGATGTTTGAGTGCATAGGAAGAGGAATGGCCAGCAGGAAAAAAAGAGGTGATAGTGCCTCTGTATAAGTCTGTGGTCAAAAGGATATTCAGCAAACAGGACAGAGTTGGTCCAAAGGGCAGCTATGTGTCTTAAATCATGGGCCTTTTCAACTGTAGTTACTCTTTTATGCATTGAGCTACCCATCTGATGTTCAGTTGGAAACTTGCTTCTTGTCATTTAAAAAAGAAACTAAAAAATGTTCTCTTTCCAGTCTAATAAAACTGTCTAACTATGATTTATGTCAAAACTATTTCTTTTACTATGAATATATTGAAAATGTGAAAAGTGTTATCTTGAACTGCTGCTGTGTCTCCTAAACTATGAATTTATTTAGTGATTTTGTACACTGCTTTGAATGCGACTTAGTGCAAGGAAACAGTTAATGTGTTTTTAAATAGAGTGCTGATAACACTGTAATTTAAATTCAAGACATGGTATTTAAATCAATATGTATATTCATACTGCTATGTGTATAGTCAATGGTTTTGAATATATGTTATACAGTGATCACTGCTTAAACAAGCCATATACCTTATTCATATAGACAGTAATTTTATAACATGGTTCCTATAGTAAGTCAACCAAAGCATGCCTACTTTAAGGCTATTTTATAGATAATAACAAGGCACCTCGTTATCTTTACAAACATTAACGTCAATGTCAGAGATGGCACTTAAATTCAGGTACAGACATTTACACTTGCTCTATAGTAGATATAAATAAATGGGCATTAGGTACACAAGCATATGTGTAAATGAAGGTATTTTAGAATCTATGCACATACTTGTGAACGCCACCTGTACTCGCTCAGGTTGCACCCCCATCTACACCTACTTTCAAAGTCTGTGTGTTCATCTCAACACATGTATTTTAACATTAGTTGGTATTTTATATGAGGCTGTTGACGTGAATAAACTGCCGCATATGTGTGTTAATGATTTTATAAATTACTTGAATAACAAGAGGTGTGGAAGCTTTGCTTGTATTTTGCAGTGGCACCATATCCAACTTTTTTTTTTAGTTTGCTCTGATATTGTTTTTCTTTTTTAACGTGGTTTGTTGTTATGTTTCAAATAAACGACACATGAAACAAAAAGAGAGGCAGAGATTTACACATGCACAATGGAGATTTACACATACACACTCACAAAGTCCCCAAAGAGAATAACGGCTGTGGCAACTTGCATCTCCGAACCAAAATATTGGTTTTTGTCCTTGGGAATCTGTGTATGCATGGTTGCTGCCAGCTGCATACATGTGCCTGTGGGACCCATATGTGCTCAAGTGGCAAGCATTTGCATCTCCCCTCCCCATGCAGAATATGTGCATTTGTGCCCTGGCCCATGCAGAACAGTACAGAAGATCAGGTTAGCATTCACATGTCAGCCAAACATTTTGAGGTCAGAGAAGGCCCTCATGGTCTGCACTCCATCACACACTCTAGTAAGGAGCATCTAGGACAGCTTCCATGTGTCCCTAGCCAGGTAAATCAACCTTTGAACATCCATAGGAATATCTCACAGAAGGACATCTACCTGCTTGCAGACATCCAGTGTGCAGGCAGGAAAATATAGTAGGCAGGCCTGGCCTATACATCAGACAAGATAGGTAAATCACCTAGAGCATCATCCTCTGAGGGTCTGTAAATAGCAGTAGCAATGAAGGCAATGCAATAGATTTGTGCAGCCACATATACACAGATATCCAGAAGCACAAACAGCCCCCAGCAGGGAGAATAGGCACACACATACATCCCAAGCAAACACAGTAATGGCAAAGTAATGATAAGGTGGTGCATGTCCTCCCTGCCTTTGTAGTATGTTGTGAACCACTTTGATTGAAGGAAAAGGCGGTATACAAAACATGTCAAATAAATAAATGTACCATGAAGCCCAAAGACAGGAAGAGATTTGCTATGGTGTAGCAGCAGAGCGCAGACAAACCAATGATACCAGGAGTCTGTTCAGAAGGTCCAAATCATTTATTTGTGCACAAGTCTCAAGCAAAGTCAAATTCAAAATGGCTGAGCCATGTTCTCTGGCAAAACAACAAATTTTATAGACTTTTTCACCATTCTAGACATAGGAAAACATTTCATTGGTCCCGGTACTCTCCCGTACACCTTCTATTGGTCCCGGTACTGATATGGCTATCCAATTATGTTCTTTGAGTGGGCTCAGCACCTGCTTACCCCCCTTCTAGTCCCAATTACAATGGCCAGTTCACCAACTTGTTACTTTCCTTCTTCAAGGCCATTTAACTAGTTAGTATGTGTGGGGAAGCAGGGCTCTGTAACCTTTCTGTCAGCACTTTTAATTAAATCCCTAGCAGCTGTACTTTCTTATCAGTGGCAATTAAACTTATTTCTCTGTATTTTTCTAAGTTTCAGTTCTGCTTGTTTAAGCTAATTCAATACTTTTTACTGAGTTCTAATTCTACAATAGCAGCCTATTGGGGGATGTGCAATTCCTATGGGCCTCTCCACAGGCTTCATTTACAGGTCAAGCTAGTTAGGCCTGTCTGCTTATTTCAGACACTGTGGATCACAGGCTTTCGCCTACCACATTCCCCCCTTTGATTAATCTCACCCTATTACTTAATAAGGTGTGAGAGTTAAATCACTTAGTTTGGTTATACCATGGTCGGAGGATCCCGACTATACACAGGAGGACTAGGATGCCATAAGGCCATAATCTTAGTTGCGGTCTTCCGCTCTACTGTACTTTCAATAGCATTGTGAATAGAACGCATACAACATGGGATTATACATGGTAATAGCAAAATCACAGCAATGATTATTAGTACTAGCATAAGGAAAGTCTTAAGTCCTCCTAGCCATGAGAAAAGAGAGGCAAACCAGTTAGGAAATTTTAGTCCATGCGAAGTCTGTACTGGCACGTAAGCTTGTTTTCGCATATTTTCAGCAATTTCTTCAACTACTTGACCTTTATCATCTATCTTCAAACAACAGTTGGTTAAATTCAATTTACCACATACTCCTCCTTCAGCTGCTAATAAATAATCTAGTGCTAAGCGATTCTGATATATAGCAGTGCGCATTTGGGTGCTCTGTCTGGCTAAAAGTGTGAGTGCTTGGCTAGTTTCGTTGGTTATTAATTCAGCTACTGCTTGTAAGCGGATAATACGATTAATCATATAGACTGGGGTCCGATAGCCCCACATGCCATCATCATTCCAAGTGGCAGGCCCATAGTAATCAATAATTCTTTCTGGTGGCCAATCATCACCCTTCCACTTCTCCCACTTGCCTATCTGTAGAGGTGCTCTCTTCTGTCTTAGCGCTCTTTTGTCTCTGTGAGTAGTGTACACTGGGTATCCTAATTGTTCTCCATGTTCTGTGGGTAAGAGAAAGAAAGAAGGTCTGATGGTCCCTAAGACACACGCCCCTCACCAGTGTATAGGGAGTCGGGCATATGCTCGGTTTCCACAGATCCAATATAGGCCAGGTGGGGCTTGCCAGGCATGGGGTTTGGCAAGATTATTCCATAAATCAGCAAGCTCAGGGAATTTTGCTAATGGATTAGGGGGTTCAGGTTCTTTAATTCCGGACCACCAAGACGTCTTTTTGGTGGTGTCATTATAGAACTTTTGGCTGAGACAGACCAGCTGTCCCACCTGTAAATTGAACTGAGGTCCAGTTCTGGCATAGCAAAGACGTCCAACTATTGAGTGTGCTAACACCCATTCGCTGGTAGTCTTGTGTAGTTCAGTGTGATTTTAAGTCATGGAATAATTTAATTCTTGAGCTTCCCATGGCCACTGGTCACCTATTTGTGTCCCACCACAAAAGTAACAATCTGATATGTGGAGACTAGACACTACTGCTCCAGCTAATTCTAACAATAAATTTTGGGAGGGATGAGGAATATCAAACTTATTCACATGCATGGTTTCATAGAAAGTGTTATGGATATGGTACCTGGATGATCTATGGGCTTGGGTATTTAGTCTTATATATACTATGGTTCCTGGGTCTGATCCAGAACCTGCAATTCGTAAGCCAAATTTATATCCTTGTTTCCACTTACTGGGATAGCGTATGAACAATTCTAATGGGTTACAGGCACCTTTCTTACAGTTCTTTTGTATATCTTTCACGTATGGCTTCATTAAGGCAGCCATCCGATTATCTCTGGTATCTTCTATCATTCCTGTTTTCCAAGTGGCATAGAAGACACATGCCCATTTTGGGCAATAGTAATCCGCTACTGGGGCTGTACTATATACATTGGCTAAGACTCTTTTACCAGTACACTCTCCCCATCCAGTGGTCCCTTCTGGACACATATATTTGTCATCTTGTGAGTATGTTCTTTCCCAATTACCACACTTAGAATGACTATTTCTATTGATGGCATCACAAGCATCGAAATACAACATAGCTTCTTTATCAGGATCTGTAATTGGGGGTGTGGCATTGAGCAAAGGTCCATCTGCATCATTCCATCGTATCTCCAAGGTGTAATAGGATGGGTTCTGATGCAGATTAAAGCATACTTTAGATTTACCTTTGGTACAAACATTCAGTTCAGTGGTGTTATAAATACACCGAGTCACTTTACCGGTGCAGGTATAGTAAGAATGATAGAGCAATGTCTGAGTTACTTTCATTCCAGTCCGAGTGGAAGTAATGCAAGCAGTACATGGAGGCAAGGCATAAGTCAGTTCAAAGCCTCCTAGACAGGCAACCAGGGCGAAGTAAAAACAAAGATACATGTTGATTGGAGTTCTTCTGAATCCTCAGCTTGAAAATCTTGACCTCGACGTTCTCTTCTTCATCCCGTTTGCTAATGAAGCAATTCAACAGGCGCTGAGTGTTGATTGAAGATCCTCAATTGTCTCGTCACAGACCAACTTAGCAATCACAGTTGGCTCTAAATATTGTCAATCAATATAGTATCAAAGCTGTGTGTAAAATCACACACATGAGGTTCGTTTGAACAAACTCTTGCTGTATTGGAAACAGCAATCCTCTTCGAAAGACTTGGCTACTGTAAGGCACTGTGGTTGTTGGGATGATCCCAAAAGTGTCTAGGTTGCTGGTTGCCGTCTCAGGGTGAGTCGCAAAGGTACATCAGGGTGCTGCTCTGCTGTCCACTGCTCGGGTTCTGGAACGGCTGCGGGCTTGACTCTGCTGTGGTGGATCCAGGAATCGATCTCTGCTACCTTTACTGCAGTTGGGGTAGACAGGATAACGATGTATGGTCCCTTCCAATGGGGTTCCAATGGTGTCTTCTTCCAATCTTTGATCCACACCGAGGTACCAGGCTGGTAGGGATGCAGGGGTTCCGTCAAGTTGATGGGCAACTGATCTTGGATCCACGCATGAAGAGTCTGTAGAACAAAACTAAGAGCTAGAAGTTCTTGTCTGATTATTTCTGACCCAATCTGTGTTAAACTTCCTTTTATTCCCTGCACTATTGGTGGGGGTTTACCATACAGAACCTCAAAATGGGAAAATCCTGTTGACTTCACAGGGGCTGAGCGTATTCGGAGTAAAGCTATTGGGAGTACTTGGGGCCACTTCAGGCGCGTCTCCTGGCAAAGCTTAGACATTTGGGCTTTCAAGGTACGGTTCATTCGTTCAAATTTCCCTGAACTCTGGGGTCTGTATGCGGTGTGAAGTTTCCAATGTATCTGTAGGGCTTTTGCTAACTGTTGTGTAATCTGAGAAACAAATGAGGGCCCATTGTCTGATCCTATCACTGCTGGAATTCCAAATCTGGGGATAATCTCTCTTAGCAAAACTTTAGTGACTTCTCTGGCTTTTTCAGTTCTGGTAGGGAAAGCTTCTACCCACCCAGAGAAGGTACAAACTAATACTAACAAGTAGCGGTACCCGCTGGCTTTTGGCATTTCAGTAAAGTCAATTTGCAGGTGGTGCATGGGGGTTACACCTCCTGACTGAACTCGGGGTGGTGGTGTGGGACCTTGTTTGGCATTATTCTTGGCACAAATTAAACACTGGCATGCTACTGAAGCTGATAGGGCTGCCAACATAGTAATGCAGAAATGTGGTCTGAGTGCTTTTTTCATAGCACTTTTCCCATAGTGTGTGGTCTCATGGAAAGCTTTAACAAAGGCAGGACCCAACAATTCAGGGATTACTATTCGTCCTGGGGGTTGACTGCCCTCGGCTGGTGGCAGCTCAATCCACCCATCCTTCAGTACTCCATCTTCCTTATTACAGTAGTAATCTAATTCTTTGGTGGTATATCGTGGTGTCCATAAGTTCAAGGGTACTGGAAACAATGCTGCCTGCATTGGCATAGCTTGTGGTGAAATTTGTCCTGTCATGGCTGCTTGTCGTGCTGAGGCATCAGCAAATCTATTTCCTCGGGCAACTTCTCCTTTACCTGCTTGATGTCCTCTGCAGTGCATGACAGCTACACGAGTTGGGGCCCATACTGCGTCAAGTAGCATCAATATCTCCGGGCCATACTTGATTGATTTTCCTCCGTTCTTTGTAGAGAGCTCCATGGGTATGCAAAGTAGTAAAGGCATATTTAGAGTCTGTATAGACATTTAACACGAGTTTTGCACCTAGCACTAATGCTCGAGTAAGTGCAATCAGTTCTGCTTTCTGAGCTGATGTGCCTGAGGCTAAGGCTGATGACTCAATGACTTCATGTTGAGTGACTACTGCATATCCAGCACAACGTCGTCCATTAATGATGAGACTGCGTCCATCTACGTAATAAATTTGATCAGGATTCTCAATGGGCACATCTGTCAGGTCAGGTCGACTTGAGAATACAGTGTCCATGACTTCTATACAGTCATGCTCTGAGGATTCTTCACTGATGGGTATCAAGGTTGCGGGGTTCAAGGCATGGCTCACTTCTAATTGTATCTGTGGATTTTCACATAGCATACTCTGATATTTCAACATTCGGGAGTTGGTGAGCCAATGATTTGCTTTCTGTTCCATAAGGGCAAGTACTGCATGTGGCACAGTGACTCGTAGATTCTGTCCTAATGTGAGCTTGTCTGCTTCACTTACTAGCAAGGCTGTAGCTGCAACTGCTCTCAAGCAAGGTGGCCATCCTTTGGCCACAGTGTCCAATTGTTTCGAAAGGTATGCTACAGGTCGCTCCCAATTTCCTAATTTCTGAGTCAACATGCCTAAGGCGTTTCCTTGTGCTTCATGTACGAACAAGTGAAAAGGCTTGTGAACATCTGGTAGTCCAAGTGCTGGTGATGACATCAATTCTTCCTTTAACTTCTTGAAGGCTGTTTCCTGCTCAGGTCCCCACTCTAGTGGCGACTTTTCTTCTCCTTTTGTGGCTTCATACAATGGTTTGGCAATTTGAGCAAAGTTGGGAATCCAGATTCGGCAGTATCCTGCTGCTCCTAGAAAGGCTCTGACTTGCTTTCTGGTAGCAGGGGTTGGGATTCTGCACACAGCTTCTTTCCTTTCTCTTCCTAATTGTCAGCTTCCTTTAGTCAGGCGAAAGCCTAAGTATTTCACTTCTTTTTGGCATAGCTGGGCTTTGGCTCTGGAAACTTTGTATCCAGCTTCATCCAGTAACTGCAAGAGGTCTTTGGTGGCTTGTATACACTCACTTTCTGATACAGCAGCTATCAGCAGATCGTCCACGTATTGGAGAAGCACTTTCTTCCCCGGGGCCACTGTATAGCTTGAAAGATCTTGATTTAGTGCAGCACTGAAGATGGTAGGTGAATTTTTGAATCCTTGGGGTAATCGTGTCCAAGTAAGTTGGCCCCGTCTCCCTGAGACAGGGTCCTCCCATTCAAAGGTGAACAACAACTGACTAATGGGGGCTAATCTTATGCAAAAGAACGCATCCTTTAAGTCCAAAACAGTAAAGTGGGTAGCTTCAGCAGGAATTAGTCCTAACAGTGTGTAAGGGTTTGGCACAACTGGATGTATAGTCTCAACTGCTTCATTCACTCTTCTTAGATCTTGCACTGGGCGGTAGTCATCTGTTCCAGGCTTTTTTACTGGCAGGAGTGGGGTGTTCCATGGGGATTGGCATACTTTTAGTAGACCATGTTCTAGTAATCTTAGCAAGTGGCGGTGGATGCCTTCAATTGCGGCTCTTGGGAGAGGGTACTGCTTGACATGTACTGGTGTAGCACTAGGTTTGAGAGTTACAATTACTGGAGCTATATGTTTGGCTAGGCCTGGAGGACTGCCTTCTGCCCATACTCCAGGCGGGGCATCAATGCTTTTCAAAGTTTGTTCAAAATAGGTATCTTGGGCAGATTCATCACTGTAATATCTCCATTCTTCTTCTCGAGGTACAGTAAGCAGCATTATTCCTGCAGGTTTAGTCTGGGGATTTACTGTCATTTGCATTTCTCCTTTCTCAGTAAAAGATATTTGGGCTTGTAGTTTAGCTAGCATATCGCGTCCCAATAGTGGTACTGGACATTCAGGCATGTAAAGGAATTGATGGGTTATTTGCTGTCCTCCTAGACTGCATATGCGATTCTGGAGAAAAGGTTTTGTAGCTTTGGCGCCAGTTGCTCCTACAATGGTGACTGCTCTTGCAGAAAATGGGGAAATTTGTTTATCTACTACAGAATGTTCTGCTCCAGTATCAACCATAAAGTCCATAACTCGGTCTCCTATTTGTATGCTGACCATAGGCTCCTGGAGACCTAAAGCGAATTCGGAGCCCGGTCTGTCCTAGTCTGCTTCATCTTCGTCACGGGTTGCCGCAGCCAGTGCTTGTACGGCTTCTCCTCTTTCTCGCTGGTAATGTTCTCGATTGGCTCCTCCGCGGTTCCGGGGACGGCCTCGTCTTCCTTCTCTCCATTGATGATTATCCTCGTCATCTTGGTGGGCATCTTCGAGTTGCGGGCATGTATCTCTCCAATGTCCTTCTTCCTTGCAATAGGCGCATTGGTTCACGCCTAGTTGGGGCCGGCCTTCTCCTCGGCCCCTCCCTCTTCCTCTGCTCCATCGACTAGGGAAACCTCCCCTTTTCTGTTCAACTATGGCCGCAGCCAAAAAATCAGCTTTCTTCTTCATCTTTCGATCACATTCTTTCTGTCTTTCATTATCACGATTCACATACACTTTATGAGCGACTTCCAGTAACTGAGTTGCATTCATGCCCGCAAACCCATCTAATTTCTGTAGCTTACGTCTAATGTCTGGTTGTGACTGATTTACAAAAGCAGAATTCACCATGCACAAACTTCCTGGCGCATCTGGGTCATAGGGGGTATACATTCTATACGCTTCAGTTAATCTCTCATAAAATACTGCAGGGCTCTCATCTATGCCTTGGTTAACTTCGGTCACTTTAGAAAGATTCATAGCTTTCTGGCCCCCCCTTTTCAGACCTTGAATAAGGCCTTGGCGAAACCGGGCTAGGGCTCTGGATCCTCTTTCTGTATTCGGATCCCACCGGGGGTCTTCATTTGGGAATTCTCTTTGAGCCGCTTCCCGATTATCTATTCTTGCATCCTCCCCTTCCCCGGGAGCTGCGGGGATATCTGCCAGCCAGTCAATGGCTGCCTTTCTAATTCGTGTCCGCTCCTCTGTAGTAAATAAGGTGGACAGGAGCTGACGGCAATCTGCCCATGTAGGTTGGTGGGTTTCCATAATGGTATGCACTAATTCTGTGAGTTCCTGTGGCTTATCGGTATAGGAGGCGTAATGCGTCCTCCAGTTTAACAAATCAGTGGTAGAGAAGGGCACATATACATAACTTAGGGGTCCCGCCACCACCTGATTATCTTCATTTCTTATGGGTACTCCTGGGACTTGCCGTAAAGGCATCATCTTTGCAGTAGATGTCTTTTGGGATCTGAGGGAGATTTTCGAAACTTTCCTGTCAGGGGTTGTCTTTTTCTCTATGTGCTTTGCTTTTGGTTTACTTTTAACTGATGAGCTAACACTGGCAGCTGCTTTTACACTGTCAGTATCACTTTGGGAAATTTCAGTTTCCTCCTGTTCTGTTTCTGTCTCTGATTCACCTTTCTCTTTGGTCTCTGTAGAATCATCTTCTTCATTTAGAGGGAGCTCATCTACCTGCTCTTCGGGTGATGGCTCGGGGGTTGGGTCTCGTTCTCGCTGTCTCTGGGGCTCTGGGGCAGGACGCGGGGCTACCCTTACTGGGCGCTGGGCTTGGGGCTGTTGAGTAATCACTTCTGGGGAATCAGGATCTGCCAGGACGGGTTTCTGTCTGGACTTCTCACCTGTCCCTTTCTTTCTAGGCTGTTATACTTTCTGCCTATGATCTGTCCGTGCTAACATTATTCTGCACTGCTCTTCATAACAGTGCTTCGCCCAAGGGGGCTGGCTTTCACAAATACTTAACCAGGAATCTATATAGGGGTACTGATCGGGGTGCGATACTCGCACTTTCTGATGAACTGACTGAATAATTCCTATAGCAAAGGTTCCCTCTCGGGGCCAGGTGGGGTCTAAATCGGGCCACTCCCTAGTACACAGAATCTGTAATCGGGATGCAGTCATTTTAATTCCATAATCTCCTGAATATCCTTCTCTAAAATGTGTGATCATACATTCTAATGGAGTGTTCCTAGTAGACCCCGCCCCTCCCATTTCGATGTGTGCGCGCAACAACAGACAGAAGGGAAAAGGAGGGTGGACCATGGGTAAGGGGTCCTCACAGCCCTAGAAACATATAAGGGAAACAAATAACAAGACAAGACGACAGTCGCTTCCCCCTTTTTACGACCTGAACGCGGTCGCCCGGTCAGGAACTGCGTTACTCAGGGGTCCGCCTTCACTTGGTCCGTGCTGCCAGACCTCTCATTCACACTTCATTCACACAATCATGCTAGCAACGTATCCCAAAATGCAATGCAATTCTGTCTATTCTGACTAGTCTTTTACAAGTTCCAAATACAAGAAGACGGGAGTTTCACCCCGCGAATATTCATGCAGGGTTAATCGGTCCGTCTTTGAGAGGTGATCAAGCTCTCTTACCAAGTTCCAAGTTCAAGATTCAAGTGGCAGTACTGCTCTAACTCATCTGTCTAGACTTACAAAATCAAAACTCTACTCACCGGATCCGGTCCTCAAAGTTCCCAAGCAAGCGCATGAGTTGGACCTCGGACTCCCCTCACTCGGGTTCGAGGTGTTGGCTCCAGCCGGGCTCAGCACCCGCCGAGGTCCGACCAGCTCCCTCTGATGTAAGGGACCGGTGGCGCCAGGGAGCGAGCCCCCGTCGGAAGGGCGCGATCCCGGCAGGACCAAACCTGTAGAGGCAGAAAGTCGTGGTATATTGCCCTATATACCCTCTATTACCACACCTTCCCGGCCAACGCACCAAGAATATGTAGCAGCAGAGCACAGACAAACCAATGATACCAGGAGTCTGTTCAGAAGGTCAAAATCATTTATTTGTGCACAAGTCTCAAGCAAAGTCAAATTCAAAATGGCTGAGCCATGTTCTCTGGCAAAACAACAACTTTTATAGACTTTTTCACCATTCTAGACATAGGAAAACATTTCATTGGTCCCGGTACTCTCCCGTACACCTTCTATTGGTCCCGGTACTGATATGGCTATCCAATTATGTTCTTTGAGTGGGCTCAGCACCTGCTTACCCCCCTTCTAGTCCCAATTACAATGGCCAGTTCACCAACTTGTTACTTTCCTTCTTCAAGGCCATTTAACTAGTTAGTACATGTGGGGAAGCAGGGCTCTGTAACCTTTCTGTCAGCACTTTTAATTAAATCCCTAGCAGCTGTACTTTCTTATCAGTGGCAATTAAACTTATTTCTCTGTATTTTTCTAAGTTTCAGTTCTGCTTGTTTAAGCTAATTCAATACTTTTTACTGAGTTCTAATTCTACAATAGCAGCCTATTGGGGGATGTGCAATTCCTATGGGCCTCTCCACAGGCTTAATTTACAGGTCAAGCTAGTTAGGCCTGTCTGCTTATTTCAGACACTGTGGATCACAGGCTTTCGCCTACCACAATGGTAGTGTCCAGATGGCCACAACAATTAGGTGTAGCAAAGTAGTCACAGGGGAAGGGTCACAAAGCAGTAGGTGTGCCCAGGGCACACAACACCACTGCTCAAGATATGAGGGAACTGCCATAAATACATGTGCAGTCTGCCAAAGAGCGAGCCCTTCTACCCTATGCATATCCATACACACACACGCCACCACCACTAGTGTGGCCCATGTCATAGTAGGATCAGCTAATCAGTGAAAGGGAATGGCTGACAGAGGTGCCACATGGCAAAGGTACAAGGATGTGCAGGTTATAGGCCAAATGGTCTTTTTTCTGCCGTTGTGTTTCTATGTTTCTAGGTTATGACCTTGGAGATGTATGCAGATGTCACAATCCTTGGCTATAGACTGTCAAGTGCAGGCCTGGGTCACAGTCTCCACTGATGTATTACAGGCATGCAGTTAGGTTGTCCCCATTCTCTGAGGCTGTAATATGAACTGGCAGGCTACTGATCTGGTAACTTACTTACTTACTTACTTTATTTATTGATTGATTTATACATTTCTTCTATACCGCCCCTTCCAGAGATCAAGGGAGGTTTATAGTTAACAGTTGAATAACTTTTACATGGAACAGTGGTATTTACTATTTACAAGGAACAATTGTACAAACAACTTGAGGGTCAACTTAACTTTGTATTTACATATATACTTTACTCTGTGTCCAGAGGTTGTTATCTACAAAGCATGGCTTCAGTAGTCAGGCTCCTCTCCTCAAAGCACCCTGCTACTGCTAAATGTGTATCAGAACATCTGAAAGGAGTTTCCAAGGGATACATAGGCCACATCCTAGAGTAGACCCTCTGCTATGGGGGTATGTGAACAATATCTACTTTGACCTTTATTATTTAGGCCCTGTTCTGTAGTTCTGCACCATGCTTAACACCACCCTCCGTCCAAATGATGTTTTCCCCCATGGCAGTCCCTCTACAGGTTTCTACATCTGCCTTGGGTTGGAGGCCAGCACACATCTATGGACATTTGGGATTTTGGTGTTTGTACATTCCTGTGGGTATGGTGATGGGATGTGTGCATACAACACCTCCAGGTGTAAATAACAGGTAGATAAAGGAGAGCTGGCTGATTTAGTGTATCTAAAATTTCAGAAAGCCTTTGACAAAGTCTCTCATGAAAGACTCTTGGGGAAATTAAAAAGCCATGGGATAGGAGGCAATGTACTATTGTGGATTAGGAACTGGTTGAAAGAAAACAGAGAGTAGGGCTAAATGGCCAAGTTTCTCAATGGAGAAAGGTGGAGTACCCCAGGGATTTGTACTAGGCCAAATGCTTTTTAACATATTTATATATGACCTGGAAATGGGAATAATGAGTGAGATGATCAAATTTGCAGATGACACCAAACACAAAAGGATTGTAAAAAATTGGCAGAGGACCTTGATAAATTGGAAGACTGGGCATCCAAATGACAGATGGCATTTAATGTGGACAAGTGCAAAGTTATGCACTTAGGGAAGAACAACTCAAACTGTGGTTACACGATGCAAGGTTCCACATTTGGAACCACCCACCCTGAAAAAGGATTTAGGTGTTATCTTATTTATTTAGCTAGATTTCTATACCACTTTTCAAAGTGTCAAAGTTGTTTACATTGAACAAGATGAATGTGGATAATATGTTGAAACCCTCGGCCCAACGTGCAACAGTGGCCAAGAAAGCAAATAAAATGCTAGGAATCATAAGAAAAGGAATGGAGAATAAAACCAATGATATTATAATGCCTCTGTATTGCTCCTTGGTGCAACCACACCTTAAACATGTGCAATTCTGATTGCTATATCTTAAACAAGATATAGCAGAATTAGAAAAGGTACAGAAAAGAGTAACAAAAATGGTAAAGGGGATGGAAGGATATTCCTATAAGGAAAGGCTTAAAAAGGTTAGGGCTCTTTAACTTGGAAAAGAGATGGCTGAGAGAAGATATGATAGAGGTCTATAAAATAATGAATGGAGTAGAATGGTTAAATGTAGCTAGGTTGTTTACTACTTCAAAGTAAAAAGACTAGGGGACCACAATGAAGCTACAATGTAGCACATTTTGCCTTCTTTTGTAGAATGTGCAAGTTTATTACAGGCTGTGCTGCTAGCTTCTGGCTAGAGTCTGGCTTTTTAATTGCTTGCTTGTAAGGTCTGTCTTCCTGTATATATTATTTATTTAGTATTTATCTTGTCATTGTTAGAGTACATCCCTCTTCCTCTAACTTGCATCACCTTCGTCTCTGCCATCGTCACTATCACTCCCTTCTCCACTCGACCAAACAAGACTATTTTAATAATCTAATTTCCTCTTCTGCTAATTCCTCTCATCAACTCTACTCTGTCCTCCGTTCCCTCTCTGCATCTCACTCTACTTCTTCTCCCTCCCCCTCCTCTCCTGACCTCACCTCCCTGGCTTCCCATTTTGCATCTAAGGTCCTCTCTCTTCATCGTTCTTGTCCTTCTTGTCCCTCTCCCCTCTCTCCCCCCATCACATACCCATTTTCCAGCTCTTCCCTCCCTTCTCCCTTCTCCCCTCCCCTCCCCTACCCCCCTGCTCTCGCATCTCTGGTCTACCTTTGTGCCACTCTCCCTCTCAGCTCTATAAAATTCATTCTCCTCTACCCGGAAAACTACCTGTCTTGCCGACCCTATCCCCTCCCACTGGCTCCTTGAACCCTCCCTAGCTCTCTCTCTCCTCACATTTTCTCTCTCTTTAATTCTAGCTTATCCTCTGGTATCTTTCCTACACCCTGGAAGCACACCTCTGCCCATCCCCTTCTGACGAAAGGTTCCCATGACCCCTCCTCCCCCTCCAATTGGCACCCCATCTCCAATCTTCCATTCTTCTCAAAGCTCCTAGAAAAGCTGGTTTTCGCTCAACTCTCTTCGCACCTCGAAGCCTCCCTCACCTTTCACCCACGGCAATCTGGTTTCCGCCCTGGTCATAGCATGGAATCTGTCCTTCTTTCTTTTCTCAATGAACTGCACACTGCTCATGACCACAGTTTATTTTCTCGCATTGTCTCTCCTGATCTATCTGCCACTTTTGACTTGGTTGATCATCTCACCATCTTAGCTCGTCTGCGAGAAGCCGGCCTCGCCGGCACGGTACTTCAATGATTTCATTCTTTTCTTTCCTGCCAGCCTTTCTCGGTCATTTCTGGGTCTTCCTCCTCCCCCTCCGCTCCCCTCCCCTGAGGTGTCCCCCAGGGATCTGTTCTCGCCCCCTTCTGTTTAATGTTTTCCTTGCCCCTCAACAACACGACATCTCTGCATACTACTACGCAGATGGCATCTTCCTCCTTCACCACACAGATTCCTCCACGCCCGATATCACACCCCTCAACACCTGTCTTTCCGCCGTGGCCTCATGGCTCTCATTTAATTTTTTACATGTTAACTTCAAAAACCTCTGCTATTTGGTTTACTTTTGGGAGCCCTCCCCCACTCTTGTCCCCTCACTTTCCTCCTTGCCTATTCCTATTGTCTCGTCCCTTCAGTATTTGGGTGTCATTCTTGACTCTTCACTCTCTTTTAAAGAGCATGTTTCCTCTGTTGTCCAACATTCCTTCTTCTCCCTGAAACAACTCTGCACTGTCTGTCCTTTCCTTTCCCCTTCTTCTATGAACACCTTGCTTCTTTCCCTCGTTACATCCCGCCTTGACTATTGTAATGTTTCCCTAGCAGGTCTCCCTCATTCTTAGCTTCTTCATCTTCAATGTGTCCAAAATACCGTTGTTCATATCTTAATCCATGCCTCTCATTTTGACCTTGTCACCCCCCTCCTTCTTTGTTTGCACTGGCTCCCTATCCCCTTCTGGATTCAGTACAAGTTCCTCATTTTTATTCACAGGTCAGTCCACACAGGTACCCCTCTCTACCTTGCCGACCAGATTCACCTTCACACCCCCCAGCATTCTCTCTGGACCATTCACGCCAATTGCATGTCTTTTCTCTCCCCATCCCAAACCCAACTGGAATCTACCCGTTCTTCTGCTTTTTATTTTCTTGGTCCAAGACTCTGGAACTCGCTCCCCCTTTCCCTCTGCTTAGAGCCCTCATTTAATTTAATTTAATTTTAATTAACAGGTTTTTTTATACCGCTTCTTCCATTGATCAGATGCGGTTTACATATAACAACAATCAACAGAGCAGGCTGTTTTACATATAACAGTAGTAACTTGGAGGTTGCTTTTACTAATTAACAGTTAACAAGTAACAATTAGAGAACTATATACAAATGTACAGGTTTAAACTATATACAGAGTTATTTATTTTAAGACTTATTTATTTAAGACTTTCAAGGTCAAACTAAAAACCCATCTCTTTTGCTCTGCTTTTGACCTTCCCCCTCCCTCCGCTCCCCTCTCCCCCCCCCCTCGCTGAAGCCTAATTCTGTTTGCTTCCTCTTAGTCTTATCTCTCCTGTCCTTTTTAAATTTTTAATGGCATTCCCTTTCCTTTCTTTGCAGCTTTTAACATTTGTTTGTGAACCATCCAGATGCTCCTGTTATGGGTGGTATATTAAGTTTTTAATAAACATAAACATACCTTACTTTTCAGTATTTTTGTTTGTGACCTTATTCAGCTCTCCCTCTCTGTTTTCAGCTGTGTTTCTCTCTGTCTTCTCTTCCTTATTATCTCACCTTCCCTTCCCACAGCCCACCCGTCCCCTGCTTATAGTCTCGTACAGCTGCCCTGTGCTCTTTACCACAATCACTCACAGGTGCATCTTATCCCCTGCAATTACTACCACCTATCCTTTTATTTCTTCTGATTTCTGTGTTCCTCTCCATCTCTCTCTGTTATGGCTCCTCAACACTTTCTCTTCCTATTGCTCATGCTCCCTAGTTGTCTCCGCTCCTACCAACACCTTCAAGCCCCTTCCCCTTATCTCCCCTTTACTATCTTCACTTCCCTCACTATCTTGTCATATACCATATCATCATCTCTTGAGTATCACCATTTTCTCCCTTTCATTCAGCCATCTCCTCTCTCTCTGAAACAGCCTCACCCTCATTACCACCATGCTGTATCCTCTTGGCCTGGCACTCTTCTACTCCTTCTCGTTCCCTCTCCCAGAGATATCAACCCCAACCCTGGCCCCCCTAGATATTTGTCATGCTCCCAGAACAGATCCTCATGCAACAGCTCAAATCTTTTTCATATCCCTCTCCTCCCCCCCCCCTTCTCTTTCCCTTTCTCATGTACCTTGTGGAACGCACACTCCATCTCAAACAAACTTGCCTTTACTCATGATCTCTTTATCGCTACTGCTCTCCATCTCCTTGCTTTAATTGATACTTGACTTCTCCCAGAAGACTCAGCTTCCGTCACTGCTCTCTGTCATGGCAGCTATCAATTCTCCCACACACCTTATCCCACTGTCCTCTCTCCTTCCTGTCAATATCAACCCCTCCTTCTGCCTCAGTCTCACTCCTTTCCCTCCTTTAACACTAGAAGCCCCAAAGTACGTCAATTGACGCAAATGCATCTTCGAAGTTGTATACCAGCGCCACTGCTAGAACCATGTCAGTTATGTTCCATGACTTTGTTAGAAAGGTCAAGATGTTCAAATATGTTTATATATATGTTTATATATATGTTTATACCTAGAAGTCCTAAAGTACAGAAATTGACGCAACCAAGAAAATTGAGTGGTTTTCACAATTTTCATACAACGACTAACATAAGAACAGTGTTAACTAAATGTAAAAGTAACTGAAAATTCAAAAGTAACTGCAAAGTCCATGTCAGTTAACGAACGAACAGGATAAGTATGTATGTATGCATAACCTGTAACATGTAGGTCAACATTTGAATCTGATTTTGCACCAGCACATCTAGGCACTGCTGTCTTCTTACGAGGTCTCAGCATTCTGTAAATAGAATTGTAGAAAAAAAATGAATACAATTTCAGGGAGGAAGCGATATGCTAAAAGTTCTGGAGTGTCGGCCTGTTCTAGAGTGTGTTCGAAAGTCACAACATTGTACATACCTGTGTAACAGAGTAAATTTCGGTTGGTCTCAGCATTCTGTAAATAGAACTGTAGAAAAAAAATGAATACAATTTCAGGGAGGAAGCGATATGCTAAAAGTTCTGCAGTGTCAGCCTGTTCTAGGGCGTGTTCAAAAGTCACGACATTGTACATACCTGTGTAACAGAGTAAATTTCAGTTTTAGATCAATCGCTGTTTACAGTTTTACTCTGACATTACAAAACAATAAACACACGATGACATCATGTAATGATGTCACATACTGCACATATTTAACAAATAAGTAACTTTAAATTAATTCACATCTGCATTTCATTTTAAGCGCAGTCGTGATAATGCATCAATTGACACACTTTGGAGTTTCTAGGTAAAATGCCTTTTGGGGCTTCTAGTGTTAAAATCCACTCCATCTGGCCTTTTAATCCACTACCTCTCTGATTAGCTGGTATTTATTGACTCCCTGATAAGTCCACCCTTACCTTTCTCTCTGACTTCGATTCATGACTTTCCACTTTTTAGATTCATCTTCCCTCTCCTTATTCTCAGGGTGTGCTACTGCCTCATCAGCAGACTCAGATGAGATAGTGGAGGAAAGAGGTGACGAGTCAGTAGAGGAGAAAACTAATGGGTCAATAGCATGAAGATTTCTAAAGAAGTTGGGGGAGAGAGGGCGAGGTTGAGGTGACAGGTGATGAAGAGTAAAGCTTAGCAGGTGATGGTCTGATAAGGGAAGAAGTGAGGTACAGATGTTTTAGGGTAAGCAATTAGAGAAGAATACAAAGTTGAGTCAATGGCCTTGCTAGTGAGTAGGGGCAGTAGAGCAAAGCTGGAGATTGACTGATGAAGTAAGGGAGAGGACCTTTAAAGCATGAGAGTCAGAGGAGATAACTGAAAGAAGGCATTTTTGTTGGGCTACAAATAAGACAGATGATGGAAGATGAAGACTTTGAAAAATGCCTGGATGCATAAAACTTTATGCATAGCAAGCCTTTAAGTGGATCTGTGAAAGTTTCTGGGTAATCACAAATCAGCAGATTATGCTGATGGAGTACAGAGGTTACTTGAGACATTTTGTAGACTTGGTTGCTGCGTGTCATTGAAAATGCCCCTCATGGACTCACATCTTCACTTTTTTCCATCAAAACTTGGGTGAAGTGAGTGACAAACAGAGTGAGAAGTTTCATCAAGACATTTAGGCCATGGAAATACGTTGCCAAGGATTCTGGGATGAGAGCATGATGGCAGATTACTGCTGAATGTAACGTCAAAATCCTGATAAACGTTACAGCAGAAAGTCTTCTATAAAATGCTTTTAGTGCATTTCTTACATGCAAACATACCAAATATAGTTATTAGTATGTGACATCTAACTTTTTCGGTGTTTACGGTATGTAACATTTTACAGAAACTTCTATGGATGATATCTCTAAAATCCTACGTGATAGAGAAAAATGTGATTACAGATTTAGAATCAACATGAAAAACTGATTTAGGAAAACCTGATTTCACTTTTGATGAAGAAAACACATATTTTCTTTTAAGCCAGTTTATTTTTTCCACTCAATGCATAATCAAACTCTGTAATTCATTACAAGAGGATGTAGTAAAAGCTGTTAGTTTAGCTGGATTTAAAAGAGCTTTGGACAAGTTCCTGAAGGAAAATTCCATAAACTACTATTAAAGAGGACCAGGGAAATCCACTGCTTACCCATTGGACAAGCAGCCTGAAATTAGCCTGGTACTTGTGACCTGGATTGGCCACTATTTGAAACAGGATACTGGGCTTGATGGACCCTTGGTCTGACCCAGTATGGCATATTTTATGTTCTTATGACCCTACACCTTGCCTATATCCACTCCCAGTGTGCACTGTTGAACACACGGCTAACTGTGGTCATTAAGAGTGTGCGGCATTGGAGGGAAAAGCTTTTAGGTCCTATCCATGTTGATTCTGCCCACGGCCCTGGTCCTCTCACTTGTATGCTGTAAGTAACCATGGCCCTGGCTGATGCGATAGGGATCATGGCCACCACTTGAATTGCCATCCTCTGTTGTACACTATGCAATAACACATCAGGTGATATATATGCATGGAAAGGGCATGAACCATTAACATGACATAGAGTTGGTAGACAGTTAGAACATGATGAATGAATGCATTTTCTGTTCTACTTACAGGAGATGAGGGATCTGCAGGAGCACTTGAGGGCAGCAGTGCAAATCCCAGCATCCAGACCTATGCAGGGACTGGGATTTCTAGTCCTATAGGCACTCCTTGTGGTCTTGGGCAAGCCACTTAACCCTCCATTGCCCATGTTCCCTGTAAGTATTAGCGTATGTGTCTCATATCCCCTTGTGTTAAATGTATCCCCCAATTGACCGCTTTGACCCGGTGAAAAGCGGGATATAAATACAGCTAAAATAAATAAATAAATAAAATAAATGCAGAGGACGCCACACCACAAAACATTACTATCAGAGATGATGGTGGTAGCTCAACTGAAGTGGAGTGCAGAAACATTAGAATACCAAGGATGACAATTATTATGAGGATGTTGTTGAGTGGGTTGATCTACAGCTTCTACCTTCCTCTCCCTTTGATGAAATTCAGGTATCTGGGGAGGGCACGGGGGCAGGTGACAGCCACTATATCCCTAGCATCAGTCACGAGAATTACTAACTGCTGTGTTCTGTAGAATGTCTACTGCAGCAGAATGCCCTACCTCAGACACAGCATGCTGAGAAAACGGAGCTGCTGAGATGGTCTTTCATCCTCCTAGAGTAGAGACAACTGCAAGCAATAGATGACTTTGATGAGTTCATCATGCAGCTGTGCAGAGACATGCAGCAATTCATGGGCCAATGTGCCATGGCCCCCCTTCACTTACAGATGCCACCACATTGCCATCTGTGCAACCTAGTATATGCATCTGCACAACTAATGAAGATGAGGGTGCCTCACTTTCCACCACCACCACTACCTTCAGCTCTGACACATTGGTGTCACCATCTGTCTGGCTACTGCCCCCTTCTTTATACATTTTGAGACCCATAACCCTTGGAAGAGGGAACCCTTTCACTCCCCCTTTCCCTCCCCCCTTCCATGAGGATTCCCAATGGTCTTTATTCACTGGATGATGTATTTAAGAATTCCTCAGAAACCAGTGAGGCATTACCAGCAAATAGCTTAGGGAGAAAAGGGGGGGGGGGGGGTAAAGTGATGAGGGTCAGAGTTCAGAGGACAGGATGCAGGAAGAAGTAACTCTATCTTCCTAATGGTACCCTTGGGAGGTGATAGGTGGCTGGTACTGGAGGTTGGTTAATGGCAAAGGGCTACACCATGGGGAAGAATGGGGAGGTGGGATCGATAGGTTCTTGGGAAGAGAGAGGGGGTAACATAGAAACATTGAAACATGATGACAGAAAAAGACCACTTGGCCTATCTAGTCTGTCCTTCCATAACAACTACAACAGTCCCCTTTTTTCCTTTAGAGATCCTCTGTGTTTGTCCCATGCTTTTTTGAATTCAGTTACGGTCCTCATCTCTACCACCTCCACTGGGAGACTATTCCATGGATCCACTACTCTTTCCGTAAAGAAATATTTCTGCAAATCACTCCTGAATCTATCTCCCTTCACCCTCATCCCATGTCCCCTCGTAGCAGAACTTGCTTTCAATTGAAAGAGGCTCTCCCCCTGAACATTTATGCCACGGAGGTATTTAAACATCTCAATCATATCACTTCTATCCGGCCTTTCCTCTAAGGTGTACATATTAAGATCCCTAAGTCTGTCCTCATATCCCACCACCAACCCAGTGGGACTGCCACTGGGTTGGTGGTGGGAAGGGGTTGCACAGGGCTAGTGATGGGTCATGGGAGTGAAGGTATGGGGGGAGGGGTTGCACAGTGCTGATGCTGTAGGTAGGGGTAGTGGTGTGCAAGGATGGGCATGGAAGTGGGAGGGTGATGGTAGAGGATGGGTCAGTGCACTATATAGATTTTGTATGTTAGCTAAAAAGATCATAAGAACATAACAATTGCCATATTGGGTGAGACTAAAGATCCATTAAACACAGTGTCCCATTTCCAACAGTCACCAATCCAGTGCACTAGAACCTGACATATCCCAAAAGTAGCCAGTTTTATGCTACTTATTCCCAGGGATAAGCAGTGGTTTTCCCTTTGGCGTCTTACAGGAATTTGTCAGAATTGTTTTAAAATCCACCTACATTACCTGCTTTTACTGCTACTACTACTACGTATCATTTGTAAAGCGCTACAAGGCATATGCAGCACTGTACAT
The DNA here is from genome assembly GCA_033557465.1 of Ichthyophis bannanicus. Taxonomy (NCBI): domain Eukaryota; kingdom Metazoa; phylum Chordata; class Amphibia; order Gymnophiona; family Ichthyophiidae; genus Ichthyophis; species Ichthyophis bannanicus. The sequence continues at coordinate 1,475,426,515 of CM066032.1, forward strand.
ATAGATGTAAAAGACAGTCTCTGCTCATAAGTGCTTACAATCTACTCAGCAATGAGTTCCAAGGACTAATTATATGTTTAAAGAAAAATAATTCTCCTATTTGTTTCAAATATACTACTTTCTGGCTTCATTTTGTGTCTCCCTTATAAACGGCATGGAGTGGAGGAGTAGCCTAGTGGTTAGAAGAGTGACTTGGTAACCAAGCAACCAGAGTTCAATTTCTACTGGCACTCCTTGCAGCCTTGGGCAAGTAACTTAACCCTCCATTCCCTCAGAAGAAAGGCCTGGCAATCTACTTCTGATCACACTGCCAAGAAAGCCCAGGAGCTTCTGGCTTGCCAGGAGTCAGCATTGACTGAAAGGCACACATTGCATTTATAGGAGGAGGAGTCTAATGGTTAGAGCATTGTTTTGTTCATCGAGAAACCAGGGTTCAATTCCCAGTAGCACTCTTTGTGGCTTTCGGCAAGTCACTTAACTTTCCACTGCCTCAGAAAAAAGGTCTGGCAATCTACTTATGGTCACACTGCCAAGAAAGCCCAGGAGCTGCTGGGTCGCCAGGACTCAGTATTGACTTAAAAGCACACATTGTATTTATCATATCTTCCCTCAGCTGTCTCTTCTCCAGGCTGAAGAGCCCTAACCTCTTTACTTTTCTTCAGAGGAGAGTCATTCCATCCCCTTTATCATTTTAGTTGTCCTTCTCTGTAGCTTTTATTTTCTTTTTTATTGATTTTCTCATTTTTATTACAATTTATACATCCCACAAAACAAGTAATCCATTCTTAAACATTTAACAATGTACCCCCCTCCCCCATGCCTGCTATTTAATAGCTTTTCTAATGCCAATATATCTTTTTTCGAAATTCAGAGACCAGATTTGCATACAATACTCAAGGTGCATCTCACACTGGCAATACAGAGTCATTATTATATCCTTTGTTTTATTTTAATTTATTTAATTTATTTATTTGTGTTTATTTTCCACCTTTCGTGAATCAAAGTGGTTTACAGAGAAATCAAAGGATTGAACAGTACATTTAACAAAAAATACATGTAACATTTTGAATAAGGAGTGATGGGGGATAAGGGAAGTATTAACTTAAAACAGCAACAGTTGATTTAAGCAATAACTATGTACAGAGAACTAAGCATGTATATTATTTAGTTATAATGAATTTGAAGGCATCTTGGATAGTGCAAAGGATTGTTGTTTTGCATGGGGGATTTTAAACTAGGTGACTAGTTCACCAAAGTGCTACTTGAACAGAAATGTTTTTAGCAGTTTACGGAGGGATTTAGGATCGTTAGTGTCTCTTATGAATGAAGGAAGTGAATTCCATAATAGTGGGGCATAAAGAGAGAAGGTTCTCTTGGATGTTGTTGAGTTGCAGCTTCTGAATTCAGCGTGTACCTCAAGAGAATTTCTACTATTACTTCTATGTGGTCTGTTTTCCGGACTGATTCGAATAAATTCTCAGGCAAGTGGTAGATTCTGTTTGGAGAGATTTGAATATAGTGTGGATAGCTTTGAATTTTATTATACTCTCAATTGGTAGCCAGTGTAGCTGCTTTAATATTGGGTTAATGTGCTCTTTGATAGAGGCTTGTGATATTACTCTTGCCGCTGTATTTTGAGCTAGTTGAAGGCGGTGGATGCTTTGCTTTGGGAGGCACATTAAAATGGTATTACAGAAATCAAAGTGTGGGAAGATTATAGCCTGGACTGCTGTTCTGAAATCATTTGTGGAGAGTAGAAGTCTTAGATGTTGAAGCATCTTTAGCATGGTGTAGATGGCTTTTGTTAAACTGCTCACATGCTTGGTGAAATTAAGCTGATGATCTAGCGTAACACCCAAATATCTCACTTCTTTTTTGATTTGGATGCTTGCATCTTTTATCTTCTTAACTTCTAGTGGAGAGAAGGAGTTGTCCTTTGTGATGAAAAGGATTTCTGTTTTATTCAAATTTATTTGAAGATTGTGTTCTATTAGCCATGTGCTAATGTTATTGAAACATTCCTTTATATATTTAAAATTCAGTTGTTTGGTGTTGATTTGGGTGTATAACATAATGTCATCAGCGTACAGGTTGTAGCCTATGCCATGACTCTTGATTATGCTGCAGATAGGTTTAATATATAGGTTGAAAAGAAGAGCTGATAATGCAGAACCTTGGGGTATGCCTTTCCTTTGGTAGAATAGGCTTGACGTGTTATTACCCATTTTTACTTGGGTGGTTCGGTTTGAAAGGTAGGATTTGAACCATAACAAAACTTTGTCTTTGAGGCTGATTTCTTGTAATATAAGTATGAGGTATTCATGTAATATGGAGTTGTTATGTTGAGGAAAATTAGGTTGAAACCAGAATTAGGTTTTTCAGTTCCTTTTAGAAGCTTGTCTGTTAATGCCATAAGGAGTGTTTCTACTCCATGACCAATTCTAAATCCGTGTTGTTGTGGATCAAGCTGAGCAAAGTGGTCTACGTGATTTTGTAACTGGAGTTGAGCAGCCTTTTCTAGGATTTTTGCCATAAATGGTAGACTTGAAATAGGTCTGAAGGAGCTTGGTTCTGATTTATCCAGATTCTTGCCTTTGAAGAGGGGACAGATAGATGCTCTTTTTAACTCTTCTGGAATATAGCCTTGATCTAATGAGGAGTTTATTAGATTTAGTATATGAGGAGTAAGACTGTCGCTAGTCAGTCATATCCATGTGGCTGGGAAAGGGTCAAGCGCAGAAGTTGAAGTGCTTAGAGATTTGATTATATCTTTGAGCTGTCTTTTAGGAGATGAGAGAAAACCTTTTCCAGGTCCGATTTGTAGTCATATTGCTTGTTTTGAATTGGTGATCTGTTGATGATAATGTGCCCACATTTTCCTGGTAGTATTTGGCTATGGCATCTGCATCTGGCGCAACCATGGAGTTGTCCTCCTTCGGTTTGGTTGTTAGGGATTTAACTATCTCAATCATTTCCCTTGGCTTGTTCAGTGCTGACATTATTAGCTTGGTGTGGTAATCTCATTTATGGTTGTTTATTAATAACTTGTATTCTTCCAGTTTGCTGAAGAAGGATGCTTTGTCGGTTTCTCTTTTTGATTTTCTCCATTTCCTTTCTAGCTTTCTTAGTTGTTTTTTTAATGATCTAACATCTTTAGTGTACCATACTGTGCTTTTCCTTGTATGGGGCTTGCTAGTCATGGGGCTATTAGCAAAGGTGGCTGCTTGGAAGATTGTCAAGTTCCATCTCCTTATGAGCAGGTCAGTATTAGTGTCCATTTGAAGCTGTGGTAGGATTTTTTTCAAGAATTGATCCTTGTCAAATTGGCGGAACTTTCTGTGCTGATAGAAGACTGGATTTGTATTGGCTCTGCTGGAACAGAACGGGATACTGAATTGGATAGTGTGATGATCAGACCAAGGAATTTGTTGGATCTGTATCTTTGGGACCGAGATGATGCTTGACCAATCTTGCTGGGTAAAAATGAGGTCCAAGGTATTTCCTTTAAAGTGAGCAGGTTCTTGACTTATTTGTTTAAAGACAAAGGCTTCCATAGATTCCATAAACCCTTGAGCCATATGTGTTGCAGCTGAAGGTAAGTTTAAGTCACCTAGTACCACAGTGAACTTATTAATGAAGATTTTGCTGCACAGGTAGTCCGTGATGTTAGCCAGCTCTTCACCTTTTGATGTTGGTGGATTATAAATTAGGCATAAATGCATGTTCGTGTTTTCCACTAGGAGAACATCCATGTTTTGAGTGAATTCACGTGAGGCTTTTGTTAGGTGCAATTCTTTCCTTGCCAAAATGGTTACTCCTCCTCCTCTTTTATTTCCTCTTCGGTGATTGAATATGCCGTACCCTATTGGTTTTAGCTGATTGATCAATACTGTGTCATTTGTCATTAGCCATGATTCAGTTATGAATAATATGGCCAGATTATTGTCAGATATGTGATCAATTATTAGGGATATCTTATTCCTAATAGAGCATGGGTTGATAAGAGAGCATTTTAAACTGGATGCAATATTGTTGGGCTTATCATTAGTATGACTCAATTTGTTGAGGTTAATCTGGATTAGACGTGGTTTACAATCAGCTCTGTTAAGGAATGGAATAAGGATTTTTGCTTCAGAGGGAGGTTGGTAGAAGTTGTGGATGACTGGTATTGGGTAGCCTGATGGGGAAAGAGCCTGAGATGTCATAGGTAGAGATAGAGAGACGAGAAGGCATATTGCTATTAATGAATATAAAGGATACATTTCTGCTGATATTGGAAAATCTTTGTTCCAAAACACCGTTGGACCTGAAAAATGACCTTCAGGCTTTTAGATGTAGAGGGATCCTGGAGATTATTTAAAGCAACTGCTCAGACTTTAGAAGTTAAGAGGGATATCTTTCAACAGCAGAAGCAGCTAGCTTGTTCTTGCAGTGAAATCTTGAGGTTTGTATGTGGGAGGATCTGGTGTGTCTCAGCTCTGCTGTTGCTTCTCCTGATCGGGGTTCTGGGCAGTGCAGGAGTTGGAGGATTTAAAGTACTTTTGAGTTAGTTGACTTGTCAGTTGATGTGGAACCTTATGTGTTAAATTGTAGCTGTGGTATTTGTCATTTCTGGACTTTCTTTTATTCTAATTGCCCCGCCTCAGGGCCACACCTGAGGGCCCTCTTGCAAGGCCCTCAGGTGTGTGCCTGCCAGGTGTGGGCATGCCGGGAGGTGCTCCTTTTAGAAGATGTGGCTGGAGCTACAGGGCACTGAACGGCCTACTGTTGGAGAGCGTGGAGGTTTCGCACCTCCCGCTCTCGATCGGGGCTCAGGGAGGGAGCTGGAGGCAAAGTTCTTTGTGTGCCGGGAGGTGCTCCTTTTAGAAGATGTGGCTGAAGCTGCGGGACCCTGATTGGCTTTCTATTGGTGAGCAGGAGGGTTTGGCACCTCTCGCTTTCGATCGGGATGCCGATCGGGCCTCAGAGAGGGAGCCGAAGGCAAAGTTCTTTGTGTGCCGGGAGGTGCTCCTTTTAGAAGATGTAGCTGGGGCTGCAGGGCCCTGATTGGCCTTCTGTTGGAGAGCGGGAAGGTTTTCCATCTCCTGCTCTTGATCAGGATGCCGATCGGGGCTCAAAGAGGGAGCCGGAGGCAAAGTTCTTTGTGCGCCGGGAGGTGCTCCTTTTAGAAGATGTGGCTGAAGCTGCAGGGCCCTGATTAGCCTTCTGTTGGAGAGCGGGAAGGTTTTCCATCTCCTGCTCTTGATCAGGATGCCGATCGGGGCTCAAAGAGGGAGCCGGATGCAAAGTTCTTTGTGGGCCGTGAGGTGCTCCTTTTAGAAGATGTGGCTGAAGCTGCAGGGCCCTGATTAGCGTTCTGTTGGAGAGCAGGAGGGTTTGGTACCTCTCCCTCTCGATCGGGATGCCGATCGGGGGTCAGGGAGGAAGCCCGAGGCAAAGTTATTTTGTGTGCCAGGAGGCGCTCCTTTTAGAAGATGTGGCTGGAGCTGCAAGCCCTGATTGGTCTTTTCTAAATTATTCTTATGACTCTGTTTGTTTTTTTAGCCATCGCCACTCACTGAACAATTCTCAACCTCATTCTTACTTCCACTTTTGTGTAAAGGGACCACATGTGCCTTTCTCCAGTCGTCTGGGATCATTCCTGACTCTAAAGCATTAAAAATGTCAGACAATGGAGCTGCTAGAACTTTCCCATGTTCCTTCAATACTTTGGGATGTATTCCATCTGGTCCCATTGCCTTGTCCACTTTTAGTTTTGCTAGTTCCTCACAAACACAGTCTTCTGAAAATTGTTCAAGATCCCCTTCACTACTGTTTTGATTTGTGGATGTTTTCTGAGGCCCTGCATCTGTGAACATAGAACAAAAATAATGTTTTAAGCAATTCTGTTTTATCTTCATCAGAGTCTACATATCCCCCCCCCTTCACCTTCGAGTCTGACAATAGCACTTTTGCACTTCCTCTTCCCACTAATCTATCTGAAAAAGGTCTTGTCCCCCCTATTTTACTTCATTGGCTATTTTTTTTTTCCATTTCTATCTTTGCTTTCCTGACTATTTTCCTAGCTTTTCTAATTGTTCCCAAATATAGATGTTTGTCTTCTTCTTTCTGTGATCTTTTGTACTTTATCTAGGCCACCTTCTTTTTCTTCATCTTTTCAGCTACTTCTTTCAAGAACCAAAGCGACCTCCTTTTCCTTTCAAATGTATTTACTTTACTAACAAAAAGGTTTGTTGGAGTACTACAGCTAGGGTTCAAGCTTCTAAGTGGGGAGCAGGGGTATGGTAAAGGGTAGTGATACGTCTACATATCAAGGGGGTAGAAGTTAGGGGATGCTGCTTCTACAGATGGAAGTAGGTGGGAACATGATGCTGCTTTGAGAGGATCAGACATTTTTCTCACAGTAGGCACAGTGTGGGTGCACTATCCATGCCCATAAACCATCACTTTGCACCAATTTCCTGTCCCTTGTAGCAGCAGGAAGTCACCACAGGAAATAGCACACATCAAGTTCTGAGGTTGTGTGGTAAGTTACTGCATTACTTTGAAACCATAGGATACTCTTATTGTGGCAGTAGCCCTGTGTGCTAATTTCCGTGGTAACTGCTCATTGAACTTTAATATAAGGGCTCATAAATGCATATGCATACTTTGTAAATGCAGTTTGAGGGATGGGGAAGAGAAGGAGCAAAATAATATACGTATATTTGAAAATCAAAGGTATGCATGCTGATTTCATTCCCTAGCATAGCTCTGCTTCATTGTCCTAAAGATAAATCTGCATGCACTGTGTAATTTGTGCAGACTTTTAGCTAAATGTAGGAGACAAATGTTCAGTCAGGCATATATCCCCAGATACATACTTTTAGAAATTGTCTCCCAATCAAGGCTGTACTAAAAACTGCAAGTACAGAAAGGGCGCTGATGTTATCTCCAGACTTTTAGGAAGCTCAACAAAAGCGAGTTCCTACTACAGCTGGGTGGGTGGGATGGTCTAGGTTCACTGGTCACACAGGGCACATGTTGTTAGCTTGGTACGGTCTTGCTCTCAGTGATGTAGCAACATTATTGCATAATGTTCAGAAAAAATATAATGCTTAGGTATGTTCATTTCTTTCAGCTAGTAACATTAGTATAGCTTCATGTGAGGGGACCTCTAAGGTTCAGGAAAGGTATTTCTGTGTCCTGTGCTTGACAGTGTGAAACGTTCCAGGCATGGGTCAGAATATAAAAAGATTCCATGAGTCAGAGGATGTCTTTTATCTATAGAAGATGTTGGAAACAATTTTTCATTAAGCTATTTCTTGATTGTGGGATTTAAAAGAAGACACAATGGGCCTGATATTCAAAGGCCCTTACATGGGTAACTTCCTCAGTTACCCATGTAAGGGCCTTATCCTTGATATTTGAAGGGCACCTACATGGGTAGTGCCCTTTGAATACCATGGCTAAGTCTCTAATGTGCCCAGAGGCATCGGGCATGTTAGGGGCATTCTGAGGCAGAGTGGGGGTGGGGGAAGAGGCACATTTTTATTTTTTATTTATTTATTGAACATTTTTATACCGTGTTTTCCGTAGGATCAAGCGTGGTTTACAATGTAACAGCAGTTTGAATAGTACAGATAACAAAGGTACATATTCAGATTGCACTGAACTTTGAGGAACTATATACAAAGAAGTGGTGGTATTAAACAGTAAACATAGAACAGAAAAACTATGTACAGGTGAGGTGTGAGTCAAGGCTTGAACTATCCAGGCAAGATACTGGGAGCAATTACTGCTTAACTTGCACTCGTGAGGGTCTGGTGGTTTGTCTTCAGATTGTGTGCCAGAATCAGGCAGTGTACCATAGTGGAGTGTGAAAAGGTGTGTTTTCAGTTTTTTGCAGAATGTGTAAAGGTCATTAAGATCTCTGAGGCTTTCTGGAAGGTCATATGTGCATAAGAAGGTGCACAGAAAATGTGCTCCTGTTTTTTTTTTTTGTGAGCTGCATGTAATCATTCCCAAAGTCGTAGTCTGGATGGAGAAGAGGTGGAGTTACAATGTAGGGACATATTTTTAAAGCATGAATTCACACATAGAGTACATGTGCAGATTTTCACCTCTTTCAGAGTGGTGCTAATTTGTATGTGGCTTTTGTGTGCTATTGGTCCTGGCTGCCTTTAGAAAACAGACAGCAAATAGGCACATTTTCAGACTTTACACATAGCCATCCTCTTAAAAATAACACAGGTACACTACCAAAAACTGCCTCCAGTTTTGCAACTGATTCCTATAGATTTTGGGGTGCTGAATCCAGGAAAAATAGCCAAAATGTTCCATCACGTCACGTTTTCTTGCAAAATTAGATTTCTTACCCATATAAGGAATGTTCACATAATTTCTTTTTAGCCGACTGCAGTTTATTTTCTTGGCCCAAAATAGAGGTTGTAATGGTTAACTAACTAGAAACACTCCCTCATGATATTTTAGAGTGTTTTGTATTCATTTTATACATTAACAGGACAATTGGGAGGCGGGGGGCTAAATCCAGTACTCGCGCTGGCGCATGTTCTTTCCTGTTCGCCTCGCCTTGTTCGCTCGCTCAAACACGGTGGTTGTGACATGAACGTTCCTGTCAAATTTCAGTTTCTTGAAAGTTCATTATTACCTTTTGTTTGCTCAGTCGTAATCCAGCTTTATTCCGAAGTGGTTCACTACAGTTGTAGTTTGCAGTGCTGTGTATTTGTGATGGCTCACAGAGCCAGAGGTTGCGTCAACTCTCCGGACAGTTTTTGTTTTATTTGTGGGGAATATACCGTGAAAAAGCGGCAGAGGAACATTTCTGCATTTATTAAAAAAGTAAATTTCACCTATTTCGGTTTGAAGTTAGGCGATCAAGACAAACCGTGGGCTCCTCACAAAGTGTGCAAGACATGTGAGGAAGATCTACGCTTATGGATGAAAGGTAAAAAACAAGCATTTCGTTTCGGAATACCTATGATGTGGCGTGAACAAAGAGACCACAGCAGTGACTGCTATTTTTGCTCTTGCATTGTGAAGGGATACAACTTAAAAAATAAGAACGTAATAAGTTACCCCAACCTTCCCTCAGCAATTAGGCCTATGCCTCATAGCAACGAAGTACCTGTGCCTGAACCACCAAAATCTTTGGATCATATTTGTGTGGACGGTTCTGATCATGATGAGACTCATCAGATGGCTTTTCCTGATGAGTCCAGTACTTCCGAGTTTGAAACTGAACCAGATCCGAAACCTGAACTTTTCTCTCAAGCTGAATTGAATGATTTAGTCCGGGATTTAGGACTCCCAAAAGATGCTGCCCAACTGCTAGGTTCTCGGCTTAAACAGAAAAATCTATTGTCACCAGGAACAACTTTTTATTGGTACCGCAACCGCGAGACACAATTTTTGAAGTATTTCAGCAAAGAGGAAGATTTGGTATTTTGCAACGATATATACGGAGTGATGGAAAAGTTTAAACTCAAGTATGATCCTGCTGAATGGCGGCTGTTCATTGATTCGTCAAAAGACAGCATAAAAGGTGTTCTTCTTCATAATGGCAACACATTCGCTTCAGTTCCTATTGCTCACTCTGTTATTCTCCAAGAAAAATACGAGAATTTGGCCCTGATTCTTCAGAAGATTGGTTATGATGAGCATAAGTGGATGATTTGTGGAGACTTTAAAATTCTATCCATGCTATTAGGGCAGCAATCCGGTTTCACCAAATATCCCTGCTTCCTTTGCTTGTGGGATAGCCGGGCCCGCGACCTACACTGGGGGAAAAAAGACTGGCCAATTCGGGAGTATTTGAGACCCGGTGAGAAAAATGTTCTTCATGAGAGCTTGGTACCTCGTGATAAAATTCTATTACCACCTCTCCACATTAAGTTGGGTCTCATTAAGCAATTCATCAAGTCCCTTCCAAAAGATGGTGAGTGCTTTCGGTACCTTTGCTCAAAATTCCCCCGACTTTCTGAAGCAAAGCTAAAGGAAGGAGTGTTTGTTGGCCCTGATATAAGGAAACTCATTTCAGATGGAGCATTCGCTGAAACGATGTCTGAGAAGGAAAAAGAAGCCTGGAATTCCTTCAAGGATGTTGTTCTCAAATTCTTGGGGAACAGGTGGGATGAGAACTATAAGGATATTGTTGCCAGGATGCTCAATGCCTTCAAAGAACAAGGCTGTAACATGAGCCTGAAAGTCCATTTCTTGCACTCCCATGTGAACTACTTTCCCGAAAACTTGGGGGCGTACAGTGAAGAACAAGGTGAAAGGTTTCACCAGGACATCAAGGACGCAGAGAGAAGGTACCAAGGAAGATGGAACACCACTATGATGGCTGATTTTTGCTGGTTGCTGCTGCGGGAAACCCCAGATGAAAAATACGCCAAGCAGCGCACCAAGAGAAGCATTCGGGGGAAGAAGAAACGGGCCCACCAGGAGATTGATTGACCCAAGAATGACTTTAAAATCTAAACTGTGTTGACAAATATCGTGTTTTTACTAAACTTTGAAATAAAAATTTGCTAGTTATTACCACAGTGTCGGATCTCATTTATTAGAATTTTATTTTCACACCATCGGGTGTTTGTCTTCATGTATTGCAATGGTGCGGTTTGCGTTTTCTATTCTTACATACATACCTGTACAACATTTTTTGCACATTTCTTTGCTTTGCTTTGTGTCTAACCTCGCTCTTATATGCTCAATGTTTGTGCACATGTATGTGGCTGTTTTAAGTGCAGACAATTTTGCTACCATCACAGTGTGTTTTGTTGACATTACTCTATTCTTATGTGCTGCCTTGTTACAATTTTCTTTATTCTTATTTGAATAACTACTAAACAATTAGTATAAAGAATTCATCCAAGAAACGTTTATCTCGATCGCACTCAATCTGAAACGTTCACCTCAAACTGCTAACCCAATGTAGCAAAAAATCTGTACGTGATGGAGCAAATTGGTTTCCAGATTTGGATTCAGCGCACCAAAAAACGTAAAAATCAATCGAAACATTAGAGGCAGTTTAAAAAAAAATTTTTTTAGTGTACCTGTGTAATTAGCCCCTGAATTTTTATTTAGAGTTTTTCTTCTTCTGGCTATTTTGAAACCCTATTTGGGATTTGGATGTCTGAAAATGGGTATGCAGACATCTAAATCATGTAGACGGCTCTGGAGACATTTCACAAAGTGGTTCTGGAGACATCCCCATGCCAGGGATGTCTGTCTTGCATGAGATGTGGTGGGAGCATGACCAAGACATTCCGGAGGCCTCAGATATGTGCGCCTGATTTCAGAAACCTCCTTTCTAAAAAGTGCCTCGATATGAACAACACTGGAGCCCTTTTACTAAAATGCTCTAAGCAATTAATATGTGAATTAGTGCACAAAAACTGTTGGCACTCACTGTGCATCACGTTTTACTGTGTAAAAACTTACCACACTTTAGTAAAAGGGGCCCCTTCGTTTTGTCACTGCTTACTTTATACATACAATACTTTTCAGGCACATCTGGATATTTTCCTTTGCACACAAAACATTTAACTGCAAATTTAGAAAGGTAACCAGGAGGCTTGACAGACACATTTATCATTCCTAATTGTTACTGACAATAGTTCCACTCTGAGAGGATAATTTTAAGTATCATTTCCATGGGTAGAGCAGTGCTTTACCCACAAAAATGGCCTATTAAAAAACTGTCTTCAAACAAAAAAAGTCACCAAACTAAATCTTTCAATTACTCTTTTTCTCAATACACTTAAAATTGTAGTTGGAGGAAAAAGATCTCAGATTATATCCACTACTTATTTATATTTCATTACTTTGAAACCATAGGATGCTCTTATTGTGGCATCCAAAAAGGGTTTTGAGGACTAATCTTAATGGGACTAAAAATAACCCAATATCAGTTCTATTAAATTTATTTACGCTATATATCCTAAAAATGCAACATCTCAAAAGCTGCTCCTAAAAAACCCTACGATGATCAGTGTTTCAGGATACGTGCTTCATCAGGAGTATGAACTTGCTCTATTGCTGAAATTCTGCTGTCGTATACTTCTTGCTGCCATCAGCTTGCGGCAGAATAATGGAAGAATTTAGGGTAACAGAGCAAGGTTAAACCCCTGGCAAAGTACATACTTTTTTTTACTGAAGATTATTTTTGTCATTGAGTCTGGATCATCCTCGCTTCTGCCCTGCCGTCTCCTCTCTGCCTCACACTCTTTTTCTTCTCCTTCTTTTCTTTCATCGGTGATATTAATCCCAACCCTGCCACCCCCTAGACTTTTCTCTCACTCCCATAATAGTTCCTCTCTCAACTACTCCAGTCTCATTCATATCCCTCTCCTTTTCCCCTCCTCTCTCACTTTCTCATGTGGAATGCACATTCCATATCTAAAAAACGAGCCTTTCCTCACAATCTCTTTATCTCTAACACATTCCATCTTCTGGCTCTTACCGAGACCTGGTTCCTCCCTGATGATACAGCTTCAGCCTCTGCCTTCTGTTGTGGTGGCTATAAATTCTCCCACTCACCTTGTCCCACTGACTGTTGTGGTGGTGTTGGGTTTCTGTTCTCTCCTTCCTGCCAATTTCAACCCCTCCTTCTACCTCAGTCTCACTCCTTTTCCTCCTTTGAAGTTCACTCCATCCATCTTTTTAATCCGTTACCTCTCCAGATAGCTGATATTTATGGACCCCTAGACAAGTCTGCCTTTATCTTTCTCACTGACTTTGACTCATGGCTTTCCTTCTTTATGGCTTCAGCTTCCCACTCCCTTATTCTTGGTGACTTTAATATTCATGTTGATAACCCTTCTGACTCCTATGTTTCCAAACTCTTCTCCTGCCTCCTCTTCAACCTCCAGCTTTGCTCTACTGCCCCCACTCATCAGCACAGTCAGTGCCTTGACCTTGTTTTCTTCTCTTATTGTTTACCCTCTAATTTCCATACCTCAGTTCTTCTCTTATCTGCTAAGCTTCACTTTTCATCACTCCCTCCCTCAATCTCACCCAGTCTCCTCCTACCTTTTTGGAGATCCTCATGCTATCGATCCATTGGTTCTCTCCACTATTGTCTCATCACCTCTTTCTTCCATCTTGTTTTCTAAATCTATTGATGATGCTGTAGCTTCCTATAATACTATACTCTATTCTGCTCTGGATGCTCTTGTTTAACCCTTCCCATGTCCTCTGAGGCACACTATACCTCAACCCTGGCTGTCTTTGACTGCCCATTACCTATGCTCCTGTGACTGCTCAGCTGAGTGCATTTGTCTCAAATCCCACATCCTTTCTGACTTTTTTCACTTCAAATTCATCCTTGCCTCCTTCCAATCAGCCATAGCACTTGCCAAACAAAACTACTATGTCCATCTGACTAATTCTCTTGCCTTTGACCCTCAGCATCTCTCTTCAACTCTGAACGCTCTACTCAAGGCGCCTTCACCTCCTACCACTCCTTCTCTTTCTGCTCAAACCCTAGCTGACTATTTCTTGTAGGGACACACATGGGCCTTCCGGATGGCCATGAGGAAGACGGGCCAGTTAGGGCCCAATTCTGGACCGTAGGAATGAAAAGTTCCCACAATGCACAGAATCGGGCCCATGGACGGACCGCCGTGCCCCTGTTGCCTGTGGGGGATGTCCTCCACGCAGGCGCCCCTGACTCCTGTGGTTTCAGCCCCCTCTCTCCTGCAGTCCAACCCACGACTGGTCTGCCAGGGCCTGGATCGGGTGATGGGGACACCCCTGCACCTGGCCCCAATTGCCGGGTCGGTGCTGCTTATTCCACCTTTAGGTAGAATAAGCAGCATTTCCCCTTTGACCTGGCAGGACATCCAGGGCTGTGACCGTGTCCCAGAATCGGGCCCAAAGTCCACAGGATTACACTCCAAGTTCCCACAAGATCAACTTCATCCCCTATCCCCACTCTTCAATACCAACTCTTCCCCTCAATCTCTGCTACCCTTCCTTCCTTTTCTAAGATCTATGAAGATCTATGAAGAGGCAACCACTCATCTTCTTTCCTTCTCTAAACTCACTACCTGCTCCTCTGATCCTGTCCCCATCCATCTCCTTAATCCATCTCCATCTCTGTCATCTCTTCCGTGTCTCATACTCTCAACCTTTCACTCTCCACTGCAACTGTCCCAGCAGCCTTCAAGCATGCTGTGGTCACACCTCTCCTTAGGAAACCTTCATTTGACCTTATTTGTCTTTCTAATTATTGACCCATCTCCCTTCTTCCCTTCATTTCCAAACTTCTTGAACATGCATTTCTCTGCGGTTGCCTTGAATTTCTCTTCTCTCAAACACTTCTAGATCCACTACCATCTGGTTTTCATCCCTTGCATTCTACTGAAATGGTTCTTGCTAAAGTATCCAATAATTTGTCCCTGGCTATATCCAAGGGCCTTTACTCGGTCCTCATTCTTCTTGACCTTTCTGCTGCCTTTGACACTGTTGACCACTCGACACTTTGTCCTCACTTGTTCTCTTCTTATCTCTCCCATCATTCTTTCAATGTTTGTTCTGGTGGTTCCTCCTCTACTGCTAACCCACTCTTAGTTGGTGTACTCCAAGGATATGTTCTGGACCCTCTCCTTTAGTCTCGCTGTGCCCTGCTCCAGAAGATCGGCGGCAAGAAAAGAGCAAGCCAGCTACAAAAGACCTTGCTGCACACAAAAGAGCTCTTCGGGGGAAGCTGCTTTTTGGCTCCACCCCTCCAGCAGCGTGTCTCAGAGCATCTCTACCCAATCGGGGCACAGCTCTCCATTTAAAAGGAGAACGCCACAGGCGCACCCGCACCATGCGGGCCCGCGCCTGAGGGCCGCGCAAGAGGGCCCTTTGGCACGGCCCTTAGGCAAAGGCACCCCCAAGATCGTCACAGAAACATAACAGAAAAAACGACGCTGAGACTACACCTCCCTCTTGGTACAGCTGAGCTCCCTCGGGGTCGAGCTCGCGTACAATCAAGGAATTGACAATCCACCAACTCACAGTGGAAACGCAGAATACCAACTCCGAAGACGCCGAACTGCCTAAAGAGCTGAAACTCTGGGGCACGTAAGTCACACTCATTTGAGTGATTTTTAAACTATCAACACTGCTTCATTACTTATATGAATTAACTTCACTCCTAACAATAATTGAATGTATAGTTCTGTTTAAATCATCTGATTGCAGCAGCACCACTCTCTACAGCTAGGATTATCCTCCTGCCTCTCATAAAAATACTAATTTAAAGGGTAGAAATTCATGTTTGGGACTAGAATCCAAGATCAGTGTTGGGCACTCTAGTGACTAGTTCCCTCTGGATACTGTTGTTAGCTTCCAGCGTTTACAGGCCATATTAGGTATTACCATGTTTGTCCAGATCGATACTGTAAACCCAGGGATATGCCAGTGTTGTTAACTACCATCGTTTATAGGCCATATTTGGTATTACCATGTTTGTCCAGATTGATACCTTAAACCCAGAGATATGCCAGTGCTGATGCTACGTTAGAGCAATGTCATCTTTAGCTAGATAAGAACATAGGGACTTGGGATGTACCATAGTGGGTCAGACCAAGAGTTCATCAACAGATCCAGCTGCACATACACGAAACAGGCTCCCTCCACGGGACAGGCTCCCGCACCGCGACAAACCCAGCTCCACATCCACGGGACAGACCCCCGCAACAGGGCGACCACCACAGATCCGGCTCCACCTCCACGGGACAGGCTCCCTCCACGGGACAGGCTCCCGCACCGCGACAGATCCAGCGTCACATCCACGGGACAGGCCCCCGCACCAAGACGACCGCCACAGATCCAGCTCCACATCCACGGGACAGGCCCCCGCACCAAGGCGACCAACACAGATCCAGCTCCACACACACGGGACAGGCTCCCTCCACGGGACAGGCTCCCGCACCAAGGCGTCCGCCACAGATCCAGCTCCACATCCACGGGACAGGCTCCCTCCACGGGACAGGCTCCCGCACCGCATCAGATCCAGCTCCACATCCAAGGGACAGGCTCCCTCCACGGGACAGGCTCCCGCACCGCAACAGATACAGCTTCACATCCAAGGGACAGGCTCCCTCCACGGGACAGGCTCCCGCACCGCAACAGATACAACTTCACATCCCCAGGACAAGCCCCTGCAACAAGTACAGCTCTCCTCAAAAAAGCAAACAACAGACGAAAACCTAAGGACACAGGCGTCGCCCTATCAGAACATCACAAGCTATCAACATGCACACCACATACTTCCTCCCACTATACCTACTAGTCACACAACTCCTCCCACCAACTACACACCCCCACTACCCCCAAACAAACACACCTTGGTACCCACCAACTGCACTGCCATATCTCGGTCCACAACACACACACAAAGAGACACTCGCAACCTCCCAAACAAAGAGACAAAACAGACACAAATCAAACCCCAACACCGGCCCTAAGGAAGCACACGTCGCAACAACCTCTTCCACAAAGAAAACATCAATTGAGCTCATAAACGCCAGATCCATCTGCAACAAGATACACACTCTGGTAGACCACATTGAAGAGCGACAGCCAGACATAATATGCATCACAGAGACATGGCTCAACCCTACCGACAGTGTACTACTCAACCAACTAGTACCGAACAACTACTCAGCATACAACTGCCCACGCATCCACAAGCGTGGAGGAGGAGTCCTAATAATAGCAAAAACAGAACTCAAGTTCAAGACACTGAATCTCACAGATACAAAGCAGTGTAACACAATTAGCATCAAGAACAAGAATATTGCAATCTGCCTAACCTACAGAGCACCCCGTGCTCCACCCGACGAACTAGCCTTCATACTCGAAGAAGCCTGTGCCATAACGTCAAACAACAAACCAGCACTACTAATCGGAGACTTCAACCTCAAGTCCGCCAATACAAAAGATGCAGAGGCCTTCCTTCAGGCAATGTCATCACTTCAATTCACACAGATAGTCAATGCACCAACACACAGACTAGGATCATCCCCAGACCTCATCTTCGCATCAAACTACCTAACTTCAAGAGACCTAATCTCTACACCCACCATCACCCCAGTACCATGGTCTGACCATTACTTAATCGAGACAAATCTGCAATCACAAGAAGACTGGACAAGCGAAAGAGCGAACTTCCCACACACACAAAGACGATTCAAGTCCTTTGACAAGGACGAATTCATACAGGACACAATACAACACTTGAACATTGACTCAGAGGACCTGGAGGAACAAGTTTCCAACTGGAACAATGTCCTAGCTAACGCCGCCAAACCATCCGTTAACAGGACCAAGAAACAACACCACAACAAGAGACAAAACAAACCATGGTACTCAGCAAAAATACGACAGGAAAAGAGGGAGCTCAGGAAAATTGAACGGAGATGGAGAAAAAACAAAACTACTTCCGACCAACATCTTTACCTAACAAAGCAAAAAACAATACAATGAACACATCAACCAATCAAAGAGAGAATTCCACACAAACCTGATAAATTCTTCCATCAACAAACCCAGAGAACTTTTCGAAATAGTAAAAACCCTGACAAAAGAGCAAGCAGCAGAAAGAGAAATACAAGTGGATCCACAGATATTCGCCGACCACATCAAAGACAAATTTCACTCCACAGAGCGCACAACACCCAGTAGAACCAACAGAACGAACGTCCACCCCAAAACCTGGGGCACATTCCACTCACCCTCAAAAGAGCAGATATCAGACATCATCTCCACAATCAACACAAGCACTGCTCCTACAGACCCTTGCCCAGTGTCATGGGTCAAAGCCACCAAAGCAAGCCTCATACCAAACATTCATAAAATGGTACACAACTCACTCACTCAAGGACTCATGCCACAGCAATTAAAGCTTGCCTCAGTAAGACCAATCACAAAGAAAACTTCTCTCGACAAAAAGGACCCAGCAGCATACCGACCAATCTCCAGCATACCCTTCCTCGCAAAAATAATCGAAAAGACGGTTCAACTACAACTTCAGGAACACATTGACGAACACGGAACTCTCGACGACAACCAACACGGATTTCGTCCCAACCATGGAGTCGAAACTCTCCTGATCTACCTCTTCGACAGCATCATAAGAATAATTGACGACATCAGGAATGGAATTATAATGATCTTCATCGACATCTCCTCAGCGTTCGACACAGTTGATCACAATATACTCCTGGAGAGACTGAAGAACACTGGTATACACGGTACCACTCTAAAATGGTTCC
This sequence comes from Ichthyophis bannanicus, assembly GCA_033557465.1. Classification (NCBI taxonomy): domain Eukaryota; kingdom Metazoa; phylum Chordata; class Amphibia; order Gymnophiona; family Ichthyophiidae; genus Ichthyophis; species Ichthyophis bannanicus. The sequence continues at coordinate 1,475,444,787 of CM066032.1, forward strand.
ACTCGTACCTAACAGAAAGACAGCTACAGGTCAAGGTGGGACAGGACACCTCCCGGCCCATAAACGTCCAACAAGGAGTACCACAAGGATCCGCACTCTCAGCACTCCTTTTTAACATCTACATCCAACCAATATGCAACATTATGAAAGAGAACAACATCCAATACACAATATACGCAGACGATATAATGGTATACTCCCCGATATCAATCGAAAACCCGGACTTCTCTAAGATAGCAGACTGCCTTACCCAAATGGCGAAGTGGTGCCAAAACAACAATCTAGCTATAAACTACAACAAGACTGAAGCTTTAATCATCACTCGAAACCAAAGCTTCACACACCCAACAAACATAAAGATACAAAGCACCACGATACCGATAAGATCGGAGGTGAGATACCTTGGGGTTACTCTGGACAGTAAACTCAACCTCAAACCACACATAGACAAAACAATCCAAAAAGCATATTACAGGATGCGAATCATCAGGAGACTGAAACCACTCCTCGCTCCAGAACACTTCCGTACAGTCTGTCAAGCACTGATAACCCCAATACTGGACTTCTGCAATCCGATATACCTCGGACTACCAAAACAAGCTCTCAAACCACTACAGCTGGCACAAAACACTGCAGCTCGAATCATATCCGGAGCCGCAAGGCAGGAGCACATCACACCTACACTAAAGGACTTACACTGGCTCCCAATCATTGCTCGCATCAGATACAAGACTATCATAAACCTATTTAAGATAAAAGAACACACATCAGCCAACAGCCTCCACCTGCTCATACAACCGGAAACCAGCGCACGTCCCAGAAGAAGTCAAACACGCAACCGAGTCAGCACCCCAAATGAGTACAAGCACACACGCAAGGACACAACAGACAGAGCTCTCTCCATGGCTGCTCCAACAATATGGAACAATCTACCGGACGATCTAAGGGCAACTCCAGACCTCAAAGACTTCAGAAAACAACTGAAAACCATGCTGTTCATAGAGCACTATGGTCACATCACATAACCTAAGAGAATGGATAACAGCACTCCAATCCTCCCAAACAACTGAATATATATAAAATATGATTCTAGCACCACTGTAAATAGCCCACCCTGTATATAGCTCAAACAAATCAAGCACCCAACACATCCCTCACACAACTAAGTTTTATCCTCACTGCATGTACAACACACACACTTTACCTGATTGCTTGCTGTGATACCACCTTGATTATTAAGATAAGGCGGTTTAGAAATACTGTTAAATAAATAAATAAATAAATAAAAATACCCAGTCCCTTGGTGTTCTCATCTCCTCCTATGACCTTCAGTACCATTTTTACGCTGATGATTCTCAGATCTATCTCTCTGCATATGATATTTCTCTGACACTCTAGGCTTGAATCTCTGATTATACAGGACAAAACCTATTAATGTGGTCTCTTATCAGAGCACCTAAACTCTAAACAACATACAAAAATGCCCCAATATTTAACTGAGAAAATGCAATATTTATAGGTGATAAGGTCTCGGACTAGAGCGGGGCTATGTGGCAGGTCTTAACATGCCTGATCACCGTGCACCCTATTGCATCAAGGACCTTGAATTCATTTTGCTACATTTCAGATGACTGCCCTTTACAAACACTAGTTGTTTTGAAAAAGAACCTATTTTGAAAAAAAGAAAGAAAAATAAGGTTTTGGTGAATTCAAGGTCCTTGATGCAACAGGGTGCATGGTGATCAGGCATGTTAAGACCTGCCACATAGCCCCGCTCTAGTCTGAGACCTTATCACCTATAAATGTTGCATTTTCTCAATTAAATATTGGGGCATTTTCATGTTGTTTTGAATCTCTGCTTGCCTATTTGACATCACTGCCTGGATGTCTCACCACTGTTTGAAAGTGAACATGGCCAAAACCAAACTTCTTATTTTCCCCCTAAATCCACCTCCCCACTTCCTCCTTTCTCTATCTCTGTGGATAATACTCTTCTTCTTCCTGTTTCCTTATACCACAACCTTGGGGTTCATCTTTGATTCTTCCCTCTCCTTCTTCACACACAGCCAACTCATTGTCAAATCCTGTCATTTTTTTCTCTATAGCATTAGCAAAATGTGCCCCTTCCTTTCTGAACACACTGCTAAGAAACTTATCCACCCACCTTTCACCTTCCATCTAGACTTTTGTAATCACCTCCTTGCTGGTCTCCCTTTGAGTTATCTCTCTCCCCGTCAATCTTCTCTGAACTCAGCTGCACAACTAATCTTCCACTAGCCCCGATATACTCATATAGCCCCTCTTCTTAAATCACTTCATTGGCTCCCTTTTCATTTCCATATCTAATTCAAACTTCTCCTTCTGACCTATAAATGCATTCATTATACTGCTCCTCACTACCTTTCCTCTCTCCACTCTCCTAACACCCCTCCTCATGAACTCTGTTCCTCTACTGTCTTGCTTCTCTCTATGCCATTTTCTTCAACTGCTAACTCCAGACTTTGATCCTTTCATCTTGCTGCTCATTATGCCTGGAACAAACTACCTGAGTCTGTGTGCCAGGCTTTATCTATGCCCATCTTCAAATCCATGCTAAGAGCTCACCTCTTGAGACTGCTTTTGGATCCTGATCCCTTATTCCCTTCCGTGTCTCCTTTCCCTTCTCTGTTGTACCCTTGTTCTTAGCTATTTTATTGTCTGTCTTGATTAGAGTGTAAGCTCTGATGAGCCGGGACTGTCTTTTTGCATTCGTCTGTATAGTGCCGTGTATGCCTTGTAGCACTATATAAATGATTAACAGTAGTAGTAGTAGTAGTAATATTATTACAAAATTGTCTATCCACAATGATGGCAAACCTTCATGTGCATGGCATGAATACGTGAAAGTTTATCTAATGTTTAATTATTCATTTCCAAGCGTGAGGTTCAGCTATGCAGTACTTTTGAAAATTTGATCATACATGCATATTTTAACCCAGAGCATTGTGCACCTCAGATAAAAGTGCATGTTTTTTATGGGATAATTTTCCAGGCTGAAGTATATGTATACTTGACTACTTGCTGAAAATTGCTCCTAATTTTTGTCCTTAGTTAGGAGATGCAAAACAACAATTTAATAGTACAATAAAGTGCCCCAGCTCCCATCCCCTCCAAGCGAATAGGGAGTGGGATGGGTAACTGAGTCTGCCATCCATTCGCTTGGGGGGAGGAGGGAATGTGCCCTGGTGGGAAATAGAAAAGGGGAGAATGGCTAAGGAGGTGAGATGAAAGGTGCTGCAGACTCACCAGACCACGAGTGAGTGTTTTGGCGGGCTCGGCAATGACAGGACAGGAGGAGCAGGATTGATGCGGTTGGCATGGCGTGGTGATTTTTGTTGGTGGCCTGCTTCTCCTTCCATCCTGACTGCTTCCGCTCTGTGTTGAGGGGCCTCCAGCAGATAACGACTGAGCTCTGGCAGTCAGAGGCTGATTATGGTTTCTTGGCTGTGTTCCATCACGGCATTTGTGATCAGGAGAAGTTAGCTTGGGGTATAGTGCTGCGGGTGGTTACTCTGACTCCTGCATGTTCGGCTGCCACAACTAACAGGTGCAGAAGGTGGGGGTTTGGGGGAGCTGGGGGGTCTTAGTGCTCTGAGCTTTGGTAGGAAGGCTGCTTGTCTGCTTGATTTGTTGAGGATGGGGGGCGTAATCAGGGTAAGATGAGAGGGCGGCATGTGTGTGGGGGTCTATTCAGCATGGGTGCAGTGAGATGGGGGTGTGAGTGGGGTGTGCAGTGTGAGTGGGGAGTGTGGTGTGAGTGGCTGGGGGGTTATTGGTAGTGCTTGAACAGTGCCCATGGGTCCCCGCAAGGCAAAGGGGGCAGGGCCATGTTGTCACCAGTTTGCGTTATTTCCCAGTGGCAAGCTAAGCGGCTGGCACGCTTAATTGCAGAGGGCTATGAGGGTGATTGCTCTACTCCAAGGAAGACAGGAACAGGAGCCGGAGTGGAAGGTATGGGCAGAGAGCAGTGGGGCAGACAGCGGGCTGGGTGTAGAAGAAGGAGAGCCACAAGGAATGGTACTGGGTGGGCCCAGGGGGGGGGGCGTGTCCTGATGGGGGCATCGGGGTAGACCTAGCACCCAGTAAGGAGGACCAGCTGGAGGATGGTGACCAGCAGTGATACTATATTAGCGTGTAAAGGTCGGTATCTTCTGTCAGACAAGGGGTTTGGGGTTGAGGGTACGGGTGCGCAGAGGACCGCGTGGGTTAGAAAGCATAACAGTATTTTCACTTGGACGCTAAGGGATAAAATGTTTTTGAAGAACTTGGTGTGGGTCGTGCATCGCATGCATCAAGGGAAGCACCTGCATTGCTAAGTGGATGAGTCGGCGGTGCACATCTGGGATACCTCGAATTCTTGGGTTCACCTGATTCATCGTCATTGGAGGGCACTGAATCGGATAATGATGGTGTGGGTCTGCATGGTTCAGAATGTCCAGGGCCTAGTTCCACAGAGAAAGTGGTGGGTAGGGTTGGTAATGACCCATGGTTGATAGGGGTCATTTCAACCACTTTGAGGATTGCTCTGTTGGATTGTTACATGTTTTGGAAACTTCAGGTGAAGGTGCTGCATGAGCAGTATGTGCATATCTTTTCACTTTTAGCTCACGATAAGGACATTGGGGATAAGAAAAAGGGGGAAGGTTCTAAGGATGAGGGTAAGAAGGGACAATTTCTAGTTCCTAAGACTATTTATAACTGGTTGTTGGCATTCCATGTGTTTTCTTCTATCTTGGGCGGTGTCAAGCCAGCCCTCTACCCTGGGCTTTTGCAATATTCGGATGTGATCTTGCGGGCTCTTAGGACTTATGGGAGTTGGGTCTGGCTCAACTATGATGATCAATTCAGGAAGAGCTTAGTGAAGGATAAGGGTGAGGCTTGGGGATTTCAGGATATGGACATTTGGTTGGCATAAGTGACTCTGTGTTGGTCTCCTGTTGGGAAACCCGGTGGTGCAGGCTTTTGGGAACCTTCTACTGGGGTGTTATTGGGGGGCTGGTTGCAAGTGGCGGGTAGTGGATAGGGTGCAGGAAGGGCTGGGGGGGGGGACTGTCTTTCCAAGCAGAGGAGGGAATTTTCCCCTGCATGAGGGGTTTTGGAACTTCGGAGCGGACAGTGCCTGCTTTCAGTTCAATGCTATTGTGAAGGACAAGGGTGTCATTTCAAACATAGATGATCAATGTGTGTGTGTGTGTGGGGAAGCACCCAGCCTTATGATGCTTCACCTGGGGTGGGGGCCTGCTTAGTCAGACAGTGTGCCTCTGTCAATGGTCCCTGACAAAGCCCATCTCCCATTAACTTGGTGGTCTCGGCGGACTGGTTACATGGTTATCCAGATTTGGCTTCTGCCTGGTTGTTACATGAGGGTTTTTGGGATGGGTTTGTGATTCCTTTTTCAGGACTGTCTCTGTTTCACCAGGCATGTAATGCTCCCTAGGTGAAGCAGTCAAGGAATTCTCTAGCAAGTTTCAGAAGGAGCTGGAGTTGGGTAGAATCACAGGTCCATTTGAGCATCCTCCACTGCGCAATCTGGTGGTGTCCCTCTTGGGGGTTGTGCTGAAGAAGAAGCCTGGCAAGCATCAGCTCATTCACAGTTTGTAAAATCTGGCAGGCACAGTGTGAATGATTTTATTGGTCCAGCTCTTTCTTCAGTGCAATCTGCGTCCTTTGAGTCTGCTGTTAGCCTGCTGCAAAGAGTGGGGCAGGGTGTGATGATGGCAAAGGCAGATGTGGAGTCTGTGTTCCGATTGCTCCCTGTTCACCCCAGTTCATTTTATCTGCTTGGTTTTCATTTACAGGAGTGGTATTATGTTGACAAGTACATGCCCATAGGGTGTTGAGTGGCCCGTGCTTGTTTTGAGGTCTTTTCTTCCTTCCTCCATTGGGCATTTCGGCAGGCTACCCAGTCTGACTCAATGATGCACTGTTTAGATGATTTCATTATGGTAGCTTCAACAAGGTCTCTGGAGTGTGGCCAGCTGTTGGGGATCTTCCAGCAGTTAGCAAAGGTTTTTGGTGTGCCATTGGCAGAGGGGAAGATGGAGGGTCCCATTCCCTTGCTCACTTTTCTTGGCATCAAACTGGATTCCGTAAGAATGGAATCTCGGTTGCCTGGAGAAAAGGTCTCCAAATTGGTGGGTTTTATTAAGCAGGCTCTTTCCTGGGCTAAGTTGATGCTGGACCAGGTGCATTAACTTTTGTGGCACTTCTATTTTGCAGGGTGGGCGATACTTATGGGTAGAGTATTCATGCGGTGGCTCGTATTCCTGACTCAAGGGGTGAGAAAGAAGCATCATTTTATCCTGTTGAGTAGCGATGTTAGGGCAGACTTAAGCATTTGTTTGGAGTTCTTGTGAGATTTCAATGGAGTGTTTGTGTGTGGTAATTACCAGTGGTGTCCAATCATGATTTGGAACTATATAAGGATGCCTCCGGGGGAATTGGTTTTGGAATTTATTTTGGAAGCACATGGTGTGCAGAGGCTTGGCCGGAGGCATGAAAGGAGTGGGGTTGGTGCAGGAACATTGCCTTTTTTGAGCTGTTCCCCATTTGGATGACATTGTTGCTGTGGGGCAAGTGCCTGCGCAATCAGAGCTTGCTCTTGCATTCTGATAATAATATGGCAGTGGTGATGGTGATCAACCAGCAGTCTGCCAGCTCCCCCTTGGTGGTGAGATTGCTCTGTCAGTTGGTACTTTGGTGCTTACAGTTTAATTTATTGTTGGGGATGAAGCATGTGCCTGGGGTCGACAATTCAGTTGTGGATGCTTTATCTCATATGCAGTGGGCCCAATTTCATGCTTTTGCTCCAACCACGGATGCTGCCCCTTCCCCAATCCTGAAGAGTTTTTGGGACATCCTTCCTCATCACTTGGAAAATTGCTGAAGGCTGCTTTGGTGGTGAACACTTGGAAAGCCTATGCAGCTGGTTGGCGGAATTTTTTGAACCTGATGCCAGCGGGATGGTGGCAGATTATGCTTGACTATTCTTGCATTTTCTTGAGGTGGCGTTTGAGCATCGCTTGTTGCCGCATGCTCTCTCGGGAGCATTGGCGAGTGCGGCTTTTGTGTCAATGTTCTGTGGCTATCCTGACCCTACAGTATCTTTTGTGGTCTGGAAACTTGTGATAGGCTTCACCAGAGCACGGTCAACCTCAGTGGGATGGCCAGTGCAGCAACCCCTCTGTCATGATATGCTATTGACTCTTTTGGCAGTCTTGCCTCAGGTGTGTGCTACCTCCTTTGAAGTGGAGTTATTCAGCATGGCTTTTGCCTTTGCGTTCTTCACAGTGCTTAGAGTGGGGGAGTTGGTGGCAACTTCCATAAGTCCTTTTTGGGTGATAGGGGACTCCTTGCTGATGATGTGGTGCTCTTGGAGGAGTAGGTACAGTTGCAGATACGTTGTAGCAAGACTGATCAGTTGGATTGGGGGGCATGGGTCCACTTGCAGAAAGTTCTCGAATTAATCTCCTGTCCGGTTCATTGTGCTCAGACCTTTTTATGTTCTTGACCATCAGGGGGCCTATTTTGTTGTGCCACGAGCGAGGGGACCCATTGACCAAGTTCCAGTTTTCATCTATTTAGAAGTGTGGATTGGGGGTAGCAGGTTTATTTATTTATTTAATATATTTTCTATACCTCACTCTTTAAAATCAGTGTGGTTTACAGGCAAACAATAACCTGTACAGTGTGGTGTAAACCTGCACTGTACATTACAATGAACAAGTGGTGTAACTTGGGACTAACATGGGTAACTATATGTAGGCTGAGCACTCAGGTCACAAATACAGTATTGACCAGAGTTGCTTAGCAACTATTTACAAGAATAGATAGTTATATACATGTTGCTATTTACAGGTTATACAGTTGTGCTAGTGGCGTTGAATCAGTGTGACGTGGGTGTGCAAGGGGTGCTGTCCTGGTGGTTGGGTATGTCTGATTGTGGTTTATCACTAGCCTGGGAATAGTGTAGGAGGAAGAGATGATGTTTCAGTGCCTTCCTAAACTGGTCAAGTTCCGTAATGGATCGGATGGTGGTTGGGAGGGCATTCCAGCTTTGGGTGCATAGAACACAAAGGTTCTGTTCCTTGTTGCTTGCGAGTATTTTGTGATTGCATTTGGGATTACCAGTGTGTTGGCAGAGATTGACCTTCTGGCTCTGTTGGGGGGAGTGGGGTGGACGAGGTCTGTGAGTGAGGCAGAGGAGCAATTGTTGATGGCTTTGAAGGTTAGTAATAGTATTTTGAAGGAGAGTCGGCAGTGGAGAGGCAGCCAGTGGAGGTGCTTCAAGATTGGGGTTATGTGATCCCTCCTTGAGGCTCCATGTAGTATTCTGGCGGCGGCATTTGTTGCAAGCTGAAGTGGGTTCAGCGTGTTCTTTGGGAGTCCATGTAGAATTGAGTTGGCATAGTCGAAGTGGGGAATTATGAGTGCTTGATAAATTGTCCTGAAGTCGTCCGGCTCCAGCAGGGGCCGTAGATGCCAGATTGTCCGTATCTTGTGGTAGACTGCCTTGACCATGTTATTTATATGGGCTTTCATGTCTAGATGTTGGTCTAATGTGACCCCTAGATAGCGGACCGTGGGTTTGCTTAGTAGCTTGGCATCTTTTACTTTTAATGAGGTGGGAGGTGTAAATGTTTGGTTCCTGGTCATGAATAGGCCATCCGTTTTGTTGAAGTTTATTCTGAGTTTTTGGGTATGGAGCCAGTCAGTGACAGCATCGAAGCAGGTTGTTAGTGGTGAAAAGTCTGGCTGGTCAGTTGAGAACGGCATGTAGAGCAGTACATCGTCGGCGTATACCAGGCAGGTGACATTGAACGCATTTTGAATGCTTTCATTCCGCATTGGAGCAGCCATGCTGACTGCTGCTGAAGGCCTCTCAGCACCGGCACTTCAGCATGTGGGTCATTGGAAGTTAAATGTATATAAGAGATATGTGCAGTAACTGGGCTCCTCCACAGCCTTTTCAACTTCTTTCTGTTTCAGTTTTTTTTCCCCAGGTTTGCAGTGGTGGGAGTTCCTAATATGGATTTGTGGGCATTCCTTTTTTTTCCTGCGCCTGGAAGAGAGCGTCCAAAACCAAATAGGGCTTGAATCTGGACTTCACTTAAAGTGGAGTACTGCTGCAGTGGATGGGCCTCCAGGGATGTGGTGGTCCCAATTGCTGCCCATGTTACTGGAGGCTCGGCAATATAATCAACCCCATTGTATTTTTGTTCATTTGGAGGGGCAATGATCTTTGTACAGTGAATGGGAATGACCTTATCTGACAAATTAAGAGGGATATTTGCTTAATATGTTTACTTCCCTGCTGCAACAGTCCTTTAGTCGCAGATAATTCCTAGGTGCCTGTGGCACGATGCCCTCCAACCGTAAGTAGTAGAGTGTTTGAGGAGGAGTGTGAATGTGGAAGTATCCAAGTTTGTCTATTTATTGCAGGGGATGGTGATGGCTCATGATTTAATTACAGTTGATTGTCTGGGGCTGTTTCACCTGGATGGGGTGCATTTATTGGATTTTGGTCAGGATACCTTTCTAAGTTCAATTCAGGATGTTTTGGAGGGATGCAGTAAGGCATTTCAGGCTGTAGCATTGGTGGGGGAAGCAAAGACATGTGAGGTGCAGTTTCCATGCTAGGCAGGATTTAGAGGTGGCTGACCTTCCCATAGGGTTAATTTCTTCCACTATCCCTCAAAAGGACAGGGAGGAAGGCAGATATGGGAGCACCAGGGTTTCCCACAGCATGGGCGTTGCTGCCAGGTGCAGTCCCAGTTACATTAAGACTCCCATAGGGTGAGCAAGTCTCAACCTGGCATCATCACAGGCTGGGGAGTGGTGGGGGCTGGTGGGAGAGGAGAGTACAGAAATATGGACTAGTACTGGGGCTAGGATAACACCATCTAGCCCGACTCTTTGGTGGAGCTTGATATCATTTGTTTTGCAATGCTATTGTTAAATATTTGAAAGTTGAATGAAAGCTGCAGCCAATGTTTGCCAAGCACCTCTCCAGGGAGTGTTATTTCAGTGTTTGCTTGTGGGCCAATGGATGGTGAGTGGGAATGCCTATGTTAACAAGATTGCTTGTTAATGAACAAATACAGTTATATTTTGGCATGCCATTTCTTGGAACACCAGTTTAGTTTAGAGATCTCATGATATTGTATAGCACAAGAAAATCTTTTGCTTAAAGTGGCTCTTTGATATGCAAAGCTCACAGTTTGCTTTGTTTAAAAAGAATATTGCTCTTATCAGAAAATGAGAAATCACTGTGCAGTGCTATCAGTTTTGAAAAATTCACACTAATACTTAAATAGGCATGATTTCCCCCAAGATATGATCTCCAAATAGTTGATGTCTCAAGTAATGCCATTTTGGCTGAACAGCTTCTATAGTAAAACAGGATACTTGGGGGACATTGTGTTCACAATTCCAAAAATGATATTTGTGATGCCTGGAGGAGAATTCACTACAATTATTCTATTGATTTCTTCCACACTGCCTGCAGACCACTCAGGAAGACCTATTTAAGTATGCTTTTAATTGCATCCCACAATCCTCAGGCTCAAAAAGCTTTAGTTTTACCTAGGACTGGAAAGCCCCTTGCTGCAACTGCATAGTCCTTATCCTAATTTCTGGAGGTGACATTGTTATTTAATCCTATCTCTAGACAGAAATAAAAAATGTACATGTAGAAAGGGGCTCAAAGGGGGGATGAGGTCTCAGGGAAAGGTTTAGAGTGTGAGAACAGCTCTGAATATGCTTTCAGTTTCACAGGGGGTGTTTATGAATAAGTAAGACACTCAAGGTTACATCTTGACAGGGAGCTTGACAGGAGACAGGGAGCTTCAATTTGTAGAAAGCTTGTCCTGATTAAGTGTGAGCAATTTGTTTGAGATGTGCCCCTGCCCCCCTTGCTGAGCCACGCTACCTCCCCCTGCTGCCGCTGATTCCAGGGTCTAGGGTGTGTGGCTTGGCTGGGCAGCAGTGGCAGGCCATGTGCTTCAGCACACATAGTCTGCCATTTCTGACCCCTTCCAATATAACTTTGGGACGTTAGAAGTTGCAGGCCATGTGTGCCGAAGCACATGGCCTGCTGCCAAGCCTAGCTATCCCCCTCTCCTGCCAGAATCAGCGGCATCACGGCATGGCTTAGCACAGGGGAGGGAGGAAGGGTGGCACAGTGCGCGAGATGGCAGCAGGCCATGTGTGATGAAGCACATGGTCTGCCACCCACAGAGGTCTGCCACCCTAGGTGGCCACCTTGCCCAATTAGTGGATGGGCCGTCCTGTGGCATGACCTATAATATGTAGATATAGATAAACAAAATGTAAAAGACAAAGCATGATGTAGTGTGATAAGACAAAATTGTACAATGTGGCAGTTTTTCCTAAATAAAAGTAGATGTTGCAACCAAGCAAAGGAAGGGAGTTATGGGAGACTGCTCAGATTTGTGGGCACGTGACTGCCTTCCTATAGGGAACAGACTTTGTTATGGTATAATTATGTGTGTGCTGTGTTTTCATTTTTTCTCATTTGCTCCTGAGACCAGAGATAGAAAACCAAGGACCGAGGAAGTATCCCTGTGTTACTTGTCCCTGACCAGGCAGTCAGGAACAGAGGACCCAAACAGTAATCAGTGTCATTTTACTATTGTATATGCTATGAAAGGGAAATATGAAAAGTCTATTGCTCTATAATAAAAAAATATTGACTGCAATTTTGCACAGATCAAAGTTATTTTTAAATATTTTCACTTTCTCTGCTGGAGATTATGGCATCTTGGTTCTGACCTTTGTACTCAGTTTAGCATTCATAACAGGAAAATTATCTTTTTTTATCGTTTCTGAAGCATACTTCGCTTCCTTTGCTTCTTCAACTGCTTTGCCATGAGTCATGATGAATAAGATCAAAATCCATCCAGCCCAATATTCAATAGCACCAACTGGCCAGTACCACTGAATATCCACACAGACCACCTTAATTCAATCCAGACAATGCTGGGGCGATTCGATTCCATAGGCAAGACTGCCCTGGCATCTGGACAGTCAGTGGCAATTTTTCAGCCTACTAACCAGATAGGTAATCACATAAAGTTAGGAGATCTTGACAGTTGACCAGTTCTAACTTTATGAAGTTTTGATATCTTGTTAGCAACTGAAAATCACTGCTGATCAGATAGCAAAGGAAGTCATCAGTGAAACCAGATATTGAGCACAAGAAGATATCCAACTTCACTTTTGCCAGTTGTGGCCAAGCACTTTACAAGTGCCGACTGCCGTGGGCTGAATATTGGGTCCATTGAACCCAGCATCCTATCTCTGAAGGTGGCCAGACTGAGTCACAGTTACCCCCTAGATCCCAAAGAGAAGGTATCATTTCTCATAGCTCATTTCAAGGGTATGGCAAGGGAAGTTCCGACAGGAAGTAGAGTGACAACCAGGGATGGACAGAGAGTTCCCTTCTAGGGCAGGATATCACCTTGGTCCAGGGAAGGAGAACTATAGAGCCATTGTCTGCACCCAGGCAAGCTTACAGGCTGAGGGAAGGATTTGGCAATATTCCCTACAGCTAGGGAAATAACTGGCCAATGCTCCATTGGAAGGTATCCAGTTGTCATTTGAACAGGAGGAGGGGATGAAGACTTGCAGTTCCCTGGAAGCATAGGTAAATATGTTGCAGCCTGAGAACCAATCACAGAAGGGCAGGGGATCTATTGTAATTCAGGAAACAGAAGGAGGGGTCAGAGACAGGTAGTTTCCCCGGAGAAATGTGACTCCCAGATGGTAGGTAAACTAAAAAGGGATTTAAAAGCCCCAAAAGTGCTCTTGCAGGCAGCCTTCCTCCAGAAACATTGTGCAGAGATGTAAGCAGAAGCCCTGATGGCTTGCATTGCCACCCCCTGCAGGAAGAGAAGCACTGGGAAGGGAACAAACTACTACTAATACTTATCATTTGTAAAGCGCTACAACAAGCTGATAGTCCATGGGTTTGTTCTGATTGTTTGCTTAAGGCTTGGTACAAGTGTGAGGTGTAATAGGTGTTTTGGGAGCAGCAAGACAGAGGGGGAAGTTCTGGAATGCAGAAAGCTCAGTCTAGTCATTTTGGGGTGTGGCTGCAGCCAGGATATCTTAGTCCTGGATTCACTAGAAGGACAGGCTATAGGACTGAGAGGATTCCAGCCTGAGAGGGACTTCAGACTGGAAGAAGTATTGTAGCAGAGACTTCTCAGCACGAAGTGAGCCATAAGTCCCAGAACATAAGAACATAAGAAATGCCATACTGGGTCATACCAAGGTCCATCAAGCCCATTATCCTGTTTCCGACATTAGCCAATCTAGGTCACAAGTACCTGGTGGTTCCCAAAAAGGCACACAGATTCCACAATGTTTGTCCTGAGGCAAGCAGTGGATTTTCTGAATTATTTTTAATAATGGCTATGGAACTTTCCTCCAGAAAATTGTCCAAACTTTTTTAAACCCAGCTATACTAATAGCCTTCACTATATCCTCCAGTTATGAATTCCAGAGTTTGATTAAGCGATGAGTGAAAAAAGGTTTTCTCTTATTAGTCTTAAATGGGTTATATTGTAGCTTCATTGAGTGTCCCCTAGTCTTTCTAATTTTTGATGACATAAACAACCAATCTACATTTACCCTTTCCACTCCATTCATTAATTTATGGATCTGTATCATATCTCCCCTCAGCCATCTCTTTTCAATGTTGAGGAGCCCTAACCTGTTAAGCCTTACCTCATAGGGGTATCCTTCCATCCCCTTTATCACTTTGCTGGCTCTTCTCTGTACCATTTCTAATACCGCTATATCCTTTTTAAGATATGGTGACCAGAATTGCACACAATATTCAAGGTGAAATCGCACCATGGAATGATACAGAGGCATTATAATAACCTTAGTTTTATTCTTCATTCCTTTCCTTATGATTTCCAACATTTTATTTGCTTTCTTGGCTGCCGGTGCACACAGGGGTTTCAACGTATTATCCATGATGACACCTAAATCTTTTTCCTGAGTGGTGGTTCCTAATGTGGAGCCTTGCTATTATGTAACCATAGTTTGGGTTATTCTTTCATAAGTGCATAACTTTACACTTGTCCACATTAAATTTCATCTGCCATTTAAACATCTAGGGTTATGTTTACTAAACCCATGCTAATGTTACCAGTGCTAGGTGCAGCGTTAATATGAGCAATGCCATATATGGAAGTGGGCATACCGGTGTTGAAGTAGCAATGGCCGATTAACGCACGATAGAGGGCGCCTTGGCTCGTTAACGTGCGGTAACTTTAATCTCATGCCAGCATTGTGTCAGAAACTATAGAGGTGTAGCCTGCTGGTTACTACAATGACTACTAAACCAGAGGTCATGGGTTCAATCCCTCAGAGGCCTCCTCTAATAAGCTTGTTTAAGGCAATCCCTTTTCCTGTCTGTAACTCTCAGACACAACTCTACAATCTGTGCTGCCAGCAAAAACACCCTCACCTCAGTGCCGTAACCTAAGGCGCCCCATAGGGTACAGTATAAAGTGCCCTGTCCGCCAAGGCACCTTATAATGTGCTTTATAGGGTGACCTATAGGGCACCTTTTACAACACCCTGCCTGACAAGGCACTTTATAATGTGCCCTATAGGTTACGGCACTGAGGTGAGGGTGTTTTTGGCTGGCAACACAGATTGTAGAGATGTGTCTGACTGTTACAGGAATTAAAAGGAAATACCTTGGACAGCTTTATTAAATAATACCATTGTGGGATCAAATTCATGACCTCTGCCTCAGCAGTCATTGCATTAACCAGTGGGCTACACCTCTATAGCATGTATCACAGTGCTGGCTGGCTACAGAAAGACTGCAGGTCACCACACAAACTGTCTGCTCTAGTTAACAGGATAAGGTAAACCCACCAGTACCCATGATGCACTGCACATGCAGAACAGCAGTCTACATCTGATCACAGGATGGAGTATGCGTCTCCACAGCACCTCAGCCTAGTAGGGAGAACTGACTGTGTGTGTTACTGGCACAGAGTAGCTACAGACCGTGACATTGTCTGGGTCCTGTGCTCGCCCATCACCAGGTCCGCAGTACCCGCATTGGCTGAGATAGCCTTTGCTGCAGGTCCCTATCAGTGTCAGTGTGTGGCAGGTATTCCTTGCAGACACACCTAGGATAATCCTGTGTCCATCTGCTTTCCCCAGTCACGTCTAGCCCTTGTGGACCATGACACACCTGGAATAGTGCATATCCAATGTGGTTGCCATGGTCATGTGTTGAAAGATCAGGGGTGTGAAAAAAACTCACATGTGGATTATGTAGCACCACGTATCATACTCTCGGGGGCAAGGTGGTGGACAGGATCTGCCCGCAACAGACCCACACTCTAAATCTTTGCAATGAAGGCAGTAGAGAGACATGATGAAGGCTTGTGGGACCAGCAACCCCAGTCCAGTTAGTGAATGGACACCATCCATGGCAGGTGATGCAGAAATGTACTTATCACATAGGTCTCTGGCAGACAGGCAGTAGGCCTGGCAAAGCTCAGCTGCTCCCCACCACAATATGACATTCAACAGCAGAGGGCACAGTCAGCTTGTACCCACTGCACCCTGCAAGGTGCTCCAGCCATTCACATGCTGACTGCAGACAGTCTACTAGCCTGTACATGTTCCCAGAGAAACTATTTGCACCAAGATGTGGGATGTAAGCACAAACACAAAGCAGGCATGTCAGTAATTGGGCCCAACAAAGAAAACTCACAGATATCACTAGAGAGAAACACTGTAAAGCACTTTGTGGGAACCTAGACATGCCATGGTC
This sequence comes from Ichthyophis bannanicus, assembly GCA_033557465.1. Taxonomy (NCBI): domain Eukaryota; kingdom Metazoa; phylum Chordata; class Amphibia; order Gymnophiona; family Ichthyophiidae; genus Ichthyophis; species Ichthyophis bannanicus. The sequence goes on from CM066032.1 coordinate 1,475,460,661, forward strand.
ACTGCTCAGTCAGAGTGAGAGTGACCTCCCAGCAAGACATGCTGTGGCCACCCTGTCCATGCAGGTGGTAGTCAGCCACTACAATATCCCAGCCATTTCCCTATGCCCTGTGCAGATGCATCCTGCCCAGACCGCCCTGTCCAGCCCATACCCACAATACCTTGCTCCTCATTATGCACATTGGCAGGCTAACACTGGAAACTGTGCAAGCATTGTGAGCTCTGTAAGGTGTAGGCGCCACAAAACACTGGATAGACATACACACTCCCACACCTATTTCAGCATTGTGCAAAGATAGAGGTGGTTGGCAGCCCTGGCCGCCACACCAGTCCTGGGCACAGTGCAGGCATTGCTAAGGTACTCAGTACTGTTAGGGTCACTCTCCTGGGTGGTAAGCACTGCCAGAGAACAGAAAAGAGGAAACACATTGCACATATATCAGAAAGGTTGCTATGATGAATCTCTGTTAACCAACTGTACTTAATTTAGGATTTGTTATCTGAAATTAATCATAGCAACCTTTTGATATACATGGAGCATGTTTCCATGTTTATGACCCTACCAAAAATCCCCTAAATAATCCCCCCCGTGAACCAAAAATATATCTTTTTGTCGGACCGCAATGAGGGAGGTTCAGATAGACTTCAAAACCACACCCGTCAATTGGGGTCCATTTTGGGGTAACATTATTGCGTGATAATATTACTTTATCGAGCGATGACACTACTTTATCATACAATAATGTTACTTTATTGCGCGATAATGTTACGAATAATAGAGTACCCCAGGGATCTGTGCAGGGCCCGCTGCTTTTTAGCATATTTGTAAATAACCTGGAAATGGAAATTAATGAGTGATATGATCAAATTTACAGATGACACAAAATTATTTAAAGTTATTAAAACGCAAGAGGATTGTGAAAAATTGCAGTAGGACCCTGATAAATTTGAAGACTAGGGGGTATATTTACTATACAATGATAACGTCGCAGCGGCGACATTATCATGCAATAACGTTACATATTGCACAATAACGTTACGTATCATGTGATAACATTACGTATCGCGCAATAACGTCACATATCGTGTGATAACATTGCCGCTGCGACGCTATCGGTGTTTAGTAAACATACCCCCTAGTCTTCAAATTTATCAGGGTCCTACTGCAATTTTTCGCAATCCTCTTCCGTTTTAATAACTTTAAATAATTTTGTGTCATCTGTAAATTTGATCATCTCACTCATTAATTTCCATTTCCAGGTCATTTACAAATATGCTAAAAAGCAGCGGGCCCTGCACAGATCCCTGGTGTACTCTATTATTCACCTGTCTCTGTTAAGAAAATTGGCTGTTTAGCCCTACTTTCTGCTTTCTACCTTTTAACATTTGGCCAAGAGTCTCTCATGAAGGATCTTATCAAAGGCTTTCTGAAAATCCAGATATGCTGTATCAGCTGGCTCACCTGGGTCTACCTGTTTATTCACACCTTCAAAACAATATAACAGATTAATAAGGTAAGATTTTCCTTGGCTGAATCCATGTTGTTTTTCTCCCATTAAACCATGATTATCTACATGTTTAGTCACTTTATTCTTTATATTATTTTCTACTATTTTGCATGGTACTGATGTCAGGCATTACATTGGCCATTCTCCAATCTTCAGGTACTACAGATGATTTTAATTATAGTTCACAGATTACTAATAGTAGGTCTAAAATCTCATAGTTCATTTCTTTCAACACCCTCAGATAAATGCCATCGGATCCAGGTGATTTACTACTCTTCAGTTTATCAAATACTTGTAATGCATCTTCCCGGTTTAGCGATGTTTCTTTCAATTTGTCCGATATACCACCTTTAAATACCATTTCAGGCATGGTAATTTCCTTACATCTTCTTCTGTAAAGACTGAAGGAAAGAATTCATTCAGTCTCTCCATTATGGCCTTGTCCTCCCTTAGCACCTCTTTTACCCCTCTATCATCCAATAGTCCAACTGACTGTCTCACAGATTTTTTCTTACAAATGTACTTGAAGAAGATTTTATTATGCATTTTTGCTTCCATGGCAAGCTGGGGTTTTTTTTCAAATTCTCTCTTTGCCCATCCTATCATTGCCTTGCATCTAATGTGCCAGTACTTATGTTGTTCCCTATTGTTATTATTTGGATCCTTTATCCATTTCCTGAAAGATGCTTTTTTTGCTACAACAACCTCTCTGACCTCACCTTTAAACCATGCGGGCAGATTTTTGCCTTTCCTTTCCCTTTTCTAAAGCATGGAATACAGCTGGTCTGGGCTTTCAAGATAGCATTTTTAAACAACTCCCATGTTTAATGTAAATCTTTAACTTTTGCAGCTGCTCCTTTTAGTTTTTTTCTTAACTATTTTTCTTAGTTTATCATAATCTCCCTTTTGAAAATTAAAAGGTAATACTTTGGATTTCTTTTCTGTCCTCCCTCCATTTATTAAATCAAATGTGATCATGCTAGGATCACTACTGCCTTGTGCCCCCAACACCCTTATCTTTTGCACCAGATCCTATGTTCCACTAAGAACTAGGTACGCAATAATGTCTGTTCTTGTTGGTTCATGAACCAACTGCTTCAAGAAGCAGTCATTTTGCTATGAGCTGTGACAAAAAAAAAACGACTGTCCCATAAATGTTTTATTACAAATTCTACAGAGAAATTATGCATTGTCCCCTTCAAAGTAATCCCCCCCCCCCCAGAGTTAATGCACTTCTGCATTCACTTCTGCCACGTATGGAAGCATACGGTAAAGTCCTCCTCCTTGAGGTCCCTCAGCTCTCTCGTCATGGTGGCCTTGATCTCTTCTGCAGAGGTGAAATGAATTCCTTTGAGCACAGTCTTCAGCCTGGGGAAGAGCTAGAAGTTGCACGGTGCAAGATCTGGGGAATAAGGGGGGTGGTCGAGAGCTGCGATCTGTTTGTTGGCCAAAAACTGCATCACACTGAGCACGGTATGTGTGGGCATGTTGCAATGGTGGAGCAGCCACGACTTGTCTCTCCACAAAGCCTGTCTGCTGCACCGAACCCGGTCATGGAGAGGATTGAGGACCTGCTGGTTGAAGTGCTAGTTGACTGTCTGACCCTCAGGCACAAACTCATGATGGACCACTCCCTTCTGGTTGAAGAAGGTGATCAGCATGACCTTGATCCTTGATTTGAAGCAAAAGCAGAAAAACACACTCCACCTGCAGTCCAAAGCACAAACACACAAAAGCAGACGAAGGAAACCTTGGAGGAAAAAAACAACTTTATTATATGGTCACCCTACACATGTTTCGACAAATGGGCCTTCATCAGGAGACAATGATCATTAAATATAAAAACATAAAAACATAAATAAATCATCAATAGTCATAAATAATTGCCAAAGCAGTGTTATTAAAAGAGCATGGAGATCTGAAAAACATAAATATAATAAAAAAATAATATAATATAACCATAAGAAATTTCAAAGGCTATAACATAAAAGCTTAAATTACAAACAATATAGAACTAAAATAACATAAAATCCCTAAGGACATATATATATGCATGATAGTGCTCTGTATAAAAAGACGAACATGTGCTCAGTAAAAATAAATATAAGACAAACATAATAATACACTCACCAAAAGATAATTAACCAAGGATAATGCAAAGGAAATTATCACACTAAAAGCAAAACATAAATATATATTACATAGTATCAGCAATAATCAATACAATTTTCATAAGAAAAGTACTTTGGAAAGAAAAAATAAAAAAGAGAGAAAAAAGACATGCTGGATAATCCTTGTCAGAAGGTCATTATATAGAAAGCAAGTAAAATAAAGTGAAAGTAACATGAAAAATAATGTGAAAAAATACTTAGTAACTACCAAATGAACTAAGGTAAGGGTAAACTGAGGATGACTTAACATCCTACAAACTGTATAGTGAGTGGAGCACAAAGGTAACTGTAAATGTACCATATAGTATGTGAGGTGAAACAAAAAAGTGAAGATATAACGTGAAAAGTGAGAGATCGTGATGTGCAGACAAAAGTATATATGTCAATTATAAATGCTCGGGGTGAAGTGGATGCGTTATATACCAGTGGGAACGCCAAGTACAAACAATGGTTAGCATAGTGTCTAGAATGCCATAAAACCATGTATCTGAATAAAGATGAGGATGAAATCTCAAAAATGCAACAGGGTGTAATAACAAGAATAACGGACAAAAGCACTGTAAACCAGAGCAGCGCTAGGAAACAGGGTCTTAAAACAGCTCTTAATTCATAGATAGAAAAACTACATTAAAAATTGAAGAGAAACATCCGGAACAAGAAATAAATGTAGGAACCAATATTGCATTTATAATTGAGTGGCGTGATCACAGAAAATATAACGTTAAGATATTGAACAAGAACATTAAACAGTGTGAAGAGGATAGGAGCTGATTTGTGTAAAAACGTTTTGAAGAAACATACTACTAAGCCACTTACCTGCAAAAACGTCATGAAACAATTGAAAGAGAGAAAAAAAAACACACAGGGAGCATTAAAAACAGTGTTGCTTACTGATGTCAAATCTAAATTTGAATAAATTATTATGAAGCAAAAGAAATTCTAAAAAGTAGCTATAAAAAACACATAAATAAAAAACCTAATATATCACTAATCTAAATATAGAAGAATGAAACCAGATTATAATTAATTGATAAAAAAAAAATGAAAAAAAATCACCTTAAATAAAAAAGGAGAACAAAGTAGAAACATATAAAGACTATGGGGTATATTTACTAAACTGCGGTAATGGTATGGATGCCTATATAATGGAGTGGGCGGTGCATCGTTATAGCAAGCTGTGTCAGGTAATGTGTGTTACAAGGCACTAATGCATGGTACAGTGTGCCATGGACCCACTGCGTGTGAACACCACAACGGACTGGAAGCAGTAGTGTATCCAAAGGGGTGGCGACCTAAGGTGTGCTGACAGTAGAAGATGCACTGAGGGATGTGCAGACATGGTGCCACATGAGAAAAGGAGCCGTAGGTGTAAGGCCATACACCACAGGCAGCTGATAACACAGTCTGGAATGGGGACGTGAACCACAGTTAACACAGGCACACACACCATGAAATGGTGTGCAGTGAAACAGCATGCAGAAGAGTAAACAAATATAATGGAAAGGGCATCATGGATCGGTCTGAAGGGCCAGCTATGTGGATAGTGTGTGTATAAGGGCAAAATGGGCAGGGAATCCAAAAAGTAGTAAGAGGGAATTGAACCGGTAGTCTGAAGAGCCCAAACACAGCTCACTAACACCAATACCAAATCACTGAGCAACCTGCCATCCCAGAGAGCCCAAAGAAAGGGAGCATATGTAATAGCATGTGATGGATAGGCAGCATAGAGGGGACACAGCAGTGTACAGTGAAGAGAGGGAAGGGTGTGTGGATAAGGGACAAAACTGGAGCCATTGTATGCTAAGGATAGCAGAACAAATGAAAAGAAAGGAAAAGGAATCTGTGGGACCTCAACTCACATCCTATGTTGGTGCCACGCACGGCTGCAACCACTGTCACAAATGAGCACAATGCAAATATGTTCCACCAAGTGGACTATGTGTCTGCTAGATTACACAGGTACACTACCAAAAAACTGCCTCCAGTTTTGCAACTGATTCCTATAGATTTTGGGGTGCTGAATCCAGGAAAAATAGCCAAAATGTTCCATCACGTCACGTTTTCTTGCAAAATTAGATTTCTTACCCATATAAGGAATGTTCACATAATTTCTTTTTAGCCGACTGCAGTTTATTTTCTTGGCCCAAAATAGAGGTTGTAATGGTTAACTAACTAGAAACACTCCCTCATGATATTTTAGAGTGTTTTGTATTCATTTTATACATTAACAGGACAATTGGGAGGCGGGGGGCTAAATCCAGTACTCGCGCTGGCGCATGTTCTTTCCTGTTCGCCTCGCCTCGTTCGCGCTCGCTCAAACACGGTGGTTGCGACATGAACGTTCCTGTCAAATTTCAGTTTCTTGCAAGTTCATTATTACCTTTTGTTTGCTCAGTCGTAATCCAGCTTTATTCCGAAGTGGTTCACTACAGTTGTAGTTTGCAGTGCTGTGTATTTGTGATGGCTCACAGAGCCAGAGGTTGCGTCAACTCTCCGGACAGTTTTTGTTTTATTTGTGGGGAATATACCGTGAAAAAGCGGCAGAGGAACATTTCTGCATTTATTAAAAAAGTATATTTCGCCTATTTCGGTTTGAAGTTAGGCGATCAAGACAAACCGTGGGCTCCTCACAAAGTGTGCAAGACATGTGAGGAAGATCTACGCTTATGGATGAAAGGTAAAAAACAAGCATTTCGTTTCGGAATACCTATGATGTGGCGTGAACAAAGAGACCACAGCAGTGACTGCTATTTTTGCTCTTGCATTGTGAAGGGATACAACTTAAAAAATAAGAACGTAATAAGTTACCCCAACCTTCCCTCAGCAATTAGGCCTATGCCTCATAGCAACGAAGTACCTGTGCCTGAACCACCACAATCTTTGGATCATATTTGTGTGGACGGTTCTGATCATGATGAGACTCATCAGATGGCTTTTCCCGATGAGTCCAGTACTTCCGAGTTTGAAACTGAACCAGATCCGAAACCTGAACTTTTCTCTCAAGCTGAATTGAATGATTTAGTCCGGGATTTAGGACTCCCAAAAGATGCTGCCCAACTGCTAGGTTCTCGGCTTAAACAGAAAAATCTATTGTCACCAGGAACAACTTTTTATTGGTACCGCAACCGCGAGACACAATTTTTGAAGTATTTCAGCAAAGAGGAAGATTTGGTATTTTGCCACGATATATACGGAGTGATGGAAAAGTTTAAACTCAAGTATGATCCTGCTGAATGGCGGCTGTTCATTGCTTCGTCAAAAGACAGCATAAAAGGTGTTCTTCTTCATAATGGCAACACATTCGCTTCAGTTCCTATTGCTCACTCTGTTATTCTCCAAGAAAAATACGAGAATTTGGCCCTGATTCTTCAGAAGATTCGTTATGATGAGCATAAGTGGATGATTTGTGGAGACTTTAAAATTCTATCCATGCTATTAGGGCAGCAATCCGGTTTCACCAAATAACCCTGCTTCCTTTGCTTGTGGGATAGCCGGGCCCGCGACCTACACTGGGGGAAAAAGGACTGGCCAATTCGGGAGTATTTGAGACCCGGTGAGAAAAATGTTCTTCATGAGAGCTTGGTACCTCGTGATAAAATTCTATTTCCACCTCTCCACATTAAGTTGGGTCTCATTAAGCAATTCATCAAGTCCCTTCCAAAAGATGGTGAGTGCTTTCGGTACCTTTGCTCAAAGTTCCCCCGACTTTCTGAAGCAAAGCTAAAGGAAGGAGTGTTTGTTGGCCCTGATATAAGGAAACTCATTTCAGATGGAGCATTCGCTGAAACGATGTCTGAGAAGGAAAAAGAAGCCTGGGATTCCTTCAAGGATGTTGTTCTCAAATTCTTGGGGAACAGGCGGGATGAGAACTATAAGGATATTGTTGCCAGGATGCTCAATGCCTTCAAAGAACAAGGCTGTAACATGAGCCTGAAAGTCCATTTCTTGCACTCCCATGTGAACTACTTTCCCGAAAACTTGGGGGCGTACAGTGAAGAACAAGGTGAAAGGTTTCACCAGGACATCAAGGACGCAGAGAGAAGGTACCAAGGAAGATGGAACACCACTATGATGGCTGATTTCTGCTGGTTGCTGCTGCGGGAAACCCCAGATGAAAAATACGCCAAGCAGCGCACCAAGAGAAGCATTCGGGGGAAGAAGAAACGGACCCACCAGGAGATTGATTGACCCAAGAATGACTTTAAAATCTAAACTGTGTTGACAAATATCGTGTTTTTACTAAACTTTGAAATAAAAATTTGCTAGTTATTACCACAGTGTCGGATCTCATTTATTAGAATTTTATTTTCACACCATCGGTTGTTTGTCTTCATGTATTGCAATGGTGCGGTTTGCGTTTTCTATTCTTACATACATACCTGTACAACATTTTTTGCACATTTCTTTGCTTTGCTTTGTGTCTAACCTCGCTCTTATATGCTCAATGTTTGTGCACATGTATGTGGCTGTTTTAAGTGCAGACAATTTTGCTACCATCACAGTGTGTTTTGTTGACATTACTCTATTCCTATGTGCTGCCTTGTTACAATTTTCTTTATTCTTATTTGAATAACTACTAAACAATTAGTATAAAGAATTCATCCAAGAAACTTTTATCTCGATCGCACTCAATCTGAAACGTTCACCTCAAACTGCTAACCCAATGTAGCAAAAAATCTGTACGTGATGGAGCAAATTGGTTACCAGATTTGGATTCAGCGCACCAAAAAACATACAAATCAATCAAAACATTAGAGGCAGTTTAAAAAAAAATTTTTTTAGTGTACCTGTGTTATCATGCAGTAGTGCATCCTATACGTGTTGTGGAGAATGCACATAGCACAGCTTCAGATGCATGTGACCATACAGAGCTTCCTACATGCATTATAAGATATGACTAGGCACCTTAGCATATATGGCCAGATTATGGCGCGGAACAACACACGTCCCAAACAGATGACATGTGCGCTATTGTGCGCGCTGCAACGCACGTGTTACAATACTGCACACTCAGTAGACCCCCTGTCCATTGCCCCTCCCCTGTGCCCTCACCAGTTCTAGGACTAAAGCTGTACTCCAGGCCCCAACCATGGTCTGACATTCACCAAAATAGGCACAGGCAGCCTGTACCTGCTGCACCACACCAGGTATCCTGGCCATGCACGAACTAACCACAGGCACTACACTAGCCATTCTATCCTGCATGTTCACAATGGAACTGTGCACACCAAGACCTGGGTTGTATGGCACAAGCACCTGACAGGTGCCCCAGTGACTGACCCTGCAGAAAAGGGGACACACATATTTCACTTGAGACAGATACCATATAGCACTATGTGGGAACATAACTGTGCCATGGTTACTGTTCGGGCAGTGTGAGAGTGTCCTAACAGCATGACGTGATGTGGCCACCTTGTCCATGCAGGTGGTGGTTGGGCACTATAATGTCCCAGCCATTGCCCTCTGCCCTCTGCAGATTCATCCTGTTCAGTCTGCCTTGCCATACCCACAATACCTTGCTCCTCATTATGCACATTTGCAGGCCAACGCTGGTAATAATGGGACATTGTGGGCCCAGAGAGGTGTAGGCAGCCATGAAACAATGGTATTGTTAAATAAAGTCCCATATATAGCGATCACCTCATAAATTCCAAAAGTACTAAATCACTATATCCCCTTTGTGAAACTCAACTTATAAATGTCGGATGTTGCCGGAAAGGGACAAGCATTAAAGATCATGTCCTCCACTCGGTTTCATCCTTTTAATTAAAATTTTGTAAATCATTAATAAACACCATAAAGTAAAGTCCCAGCTACTTAGCTGCTTCCAAGATCCCAAATCCTGAAGAACCAGGCACGACATGCATGTTTCTGGTTATAACCCTGTTTCAAGTGCTATCATCATGTAACCTTATTCAACCGACCACAACGCTGAGGAACAGCTGATTCATTCAAAGGGTCATGTTATTGTGGAGTGGCCAGAGTTTGCCGTCACTCAAAACAATCCTCCAATAGGAGTAACAGAGTTACCCACTGAATCAGGGAAATCCCGTTTCCTATAGGGAGATGTCAGATAATACTAGACCAATCAATTTCTCTATTGAGACCGACTGGGTGTACCATTTGTAAGCGGAATATCCAATGTTGTTCACTTCGCTGAAGTTTTTGGTTCCGATCCCCTCCTCGAGGATCCAACGGGATGTGGTCTATGACCGACCAACGTAGATCTGAAAATTCATGATTAAATGCAATACAATGTTCTACTATTGGTGCTGTTTCTGATTTTTGTCGAAGACGTGAAGCATGTTCTCCAATTCGGATTTTAATCATACGAATTGTTCTGCCCACATAAACCATAGGACAGGAACATTGAATTCTATAAACCACAAAGGAAGTATTACAATCCGTTTCCCACCGCCGTGATATAATACAACCTGTCAAAGGATGAATCCAATCAGTCCCTGTTATAGAGGAAGCACAGTAGATACAATTGCCACAGATTTTATGTCCACTAGTTTGCTTAGGTGGTCTCAATCGAGAAATTGATTGGTCTAGTATTATCTGACATCTCCCTATAGGAAACGGGATTTCCCTGATTCAGTGGGTAACTCCGTTACTCCTATTGGAGGATTGTTTTGAGTGACGGCTAACTCTGGCCACTCCACAATAACATGACCCTTTGAATGAATCAGCTGTTCCTCAGCGTTGTGGTCGGTTGAGTAAGGTTACATGATGATAGCACTTGAAACAGGGTGATAACCAGAAACGTGCACGTCGTGCCTGGTTCTTCAGGATTTGGGATCTTGGAAGCAGCTAAGTAGCTGGGACTTTACTTTATGGTGTTTATTAATGATTTACAAAATTTTGATTAAGAGGATGAAACCGAGTGGAGGACATGATCTTTAATGCTTGTCCCTTTCCGGCAACATCCAACATTTATAAGTTGAGTTTCACAAAGGGGATATAGTGATTTAGTACTTTTGGAATGAAACAATGGTAGACATACACATACACACACATCTACTGTAGCATTGTGCAAAGATAGGGATGGTTGGCAACTCTGTACGCCACACTGGTCCTAATCACAGTGCTGACATTGCCAAACTGTGCAGGAGGTAGTAATTGTGCTCTGGTGATAACTGCGGCTCAGTGCTGGGGCCAACGGCCTGACTCTCCATGGAGCTTTGGATAATGGAGCCTGTGTGAGTGGGTGTTTGCACCTCTGTTGGCCGCTGCTTTGGGGAGTGCACATGTTGCTGTTGAATCTGCATTGTGGGGAAAAATATAGGGATGTGCTCTGCAAGAGCCACATCTGGGACCTGAACTTGTGACCCTCTGCTCTGGGACAGGCTGGCTGTGTGTACTGCACCACACATGCACAGCAGTCCCTGGGGGCAACCTTTATGTCTCCTCATCCAGACCTTTTCTGTTGTACTGCACACAACGTACTGATACAGGGCATTGCCTGGGTGCACTGCAGGCAGGTGCCACTGCCCCCTCTAGCACCAGCACATGCCCCCCTGCCATGCCACCAGGGCATATGCTGTCGGTGCTGGTAGTGCGCAGTCACAGGCTATCCACTGTGCAGGTAGGCGGTCACTTAGGGAGCGGGGTCTGGGGTGGGGAGGCATACATGGACATCCTCACATCCCCCCCATCACCGCCTAACAATATTATGTCCCTTCTACATGGAGGGAGATGGTTGGGGGAATGACCTTAGCAACTATTGGCTAGGGTGGACCAGGTAGCTATAAGTGGATTGTGTTTGGCCTTGGTCAGCTGCTGTCTTTCTGCTGTCCAGTTCCTATGTGCCACCTAGGCAACAGCCTAGTCCGCCCTGTGCCCCACCTGCCCTCACTACATGTCCCACCTGCAGCCCCCTATGCCCCACTTGCGCCATCTCTATAGTGGCCGTTCATACTTGGCACTATGCTGTTGCTGCATATGGAGCACTACTATCATGTTTCTTGGCCTCCCTGCCTGTGTTGTACATTGCTGGCGCTGAAATGGTTTCACCCCACTGCATATCTGCAGCTAACGACAGGTTTTCATTCCCGGTAATGTTCAGCCTTTCAGTACCCCGCGTTAGTGCCACGGGAGCTCCTCCCCACCCATTTAACCCTTCTCTCCACCCTCTCTCCTCCCTCTGTGGGATTTACCATGGGCGGAGAGGTTAACACGCGTTAGGTACCCTTAACGTGCGCTAACATTACCTAACACGGTTAGTAAATATATCTCTATGAGGTGAACATGTAAAATAAAGGGGTGGGGTGCACTGGGAATCCAAATGAAGTGAAAATGCAACATAGAAAATGAGAGATCCTGATGTGTAGACAAAGAGGTATATGTGAATTATAAGTGCTCCGGGTGAAGCAGGCATGATATATACCAGTAGGAACAACAAGTACATACAGTGGCTAGCATAGTGTCCAGAATGTCATTAAAACCATATATCTAAATAAAGATAAGGATAAAATCCCAAAAATACAACGGGGTATAATAACAAGGATAATGCACAAAAGCACAATAAATCAGAGCAACCCTAGGAACCATGCTCCTTTTAAAAACAGCTCTTAATACATAGATGGAAAAACTACATTAAAAATTGAAGGGAAACATCCAGAACAAGAAATAAATGTGGGGACCAATATTGCATTGATAGTTGAGAAGCTAGATCACAGAAAACATAGCATTACGATATCAAACAAGAACACCTATATAAATAACATTTTACCAACACAAACACCAGCAACACATAAGGTGTTCTGCCCATGTGGATGCTCTCCCTCCCCCCATCCCTGTTTAGCACCCACTATCCTCCCTCCCCTCCCCCCTTCCTCCCATTAGCCTCTGATCTGAACCCGCTGATTTTATTCCTGAAATCATTTGATGTTTTTACTATTATGACTGACACATGTACATAGCTGTGTAAATAGTTAGAAATTGTATCTCTAAGTACCACTCCAAGGGGTATGTTTACTAAACAGCGCTAATGTCGCAGGGCGATGTTATCGCACGATATGTAACGTTATCACATGATAACATTACGTTTCACGCAATAACGTCTCCGGCGGCGTTAAGGCACACAGAGGGTGCAGTAGATGTCTCCAGAGGGCGGAGAGAAGGGGTCAATGGGCGGGGAGTGGGCAGGAGAGGCTCCAGGTGCACTAATGCTGGGATTTTAATACCAGAACATTACCATGCTTGAAAACCTGGCGTTAGAGGCACAATTGCAGGAAAGAGAAACCATTTCAGTCAGCAATGTACAGCAAAGGCAGAGAGACCAAGAAAAATGATAGTAGTGCTACATGTGCAGCAACAGCATAGTGCCCAAGTATGAAAGGGTACTACGGTGAGGCTGAAAATGGGATACAGGGGGCTGCAGGCGGGACATGCAGTGGGGCAGCTGGGGCACAGGGTGGACTAGGCAAATGTCTAGGTGGCACATAGGAATGCAGACACTGCAAATCAGCAAGCCAGCAACTGACCAAGGTCAAACATGCCCACGAGTGTCTATCGCACAGTGTCCCAGGGGACAGTACCCAGCAGGTACCCCAAAGGGCACATAACATGGACAGGTGGTGCCAGGGGTAAGCACAGATGTCTATATAGGCATCCCTAACCCAGATTCCATACCATAGGCAGCAGCCTATAGGCACACTGGATGGCCTGGGACTGCGCACCTCCAGCACCACCGGCATAACAGCATGTCATCATGGTGGGGGAGGGGAGCTGGTGGCGGAGGGGGGTGGGGGGCAGGCAGGGGGGCAGGTGGGGGGCAGGCATGGGGCGGGCTGGTGGGCTTTCCCAGGCCTACTGCCTGTCTGCCAGTGTCCTACGTGATAGGTACAGATCTGCATTGACTGCCGTGGGTGGTGCCTATTCCCCAGCAGGACTGGGGTGGTGGTCCCCTCTTCTGCCTCTGATGTAGAGTGTGGATTTGTTGGTGGGAGATCCTGTCTCCCACCCTGACCCAGTGAGAGTGAGTTGGGTGATGTTACATAATCTGCTTTTGAATCTAAACACCACCTTTCTCCTATAACAAGTGACCACGACAACCACACAGAACATGCACTATTCTGGGCGCATCAGAGTCCACAAGGGCTAAACGTGACTGGGAAATACAGATGGACACAGGTGTTTCCTAGGTGTGTCTGCAGTGACAACCTTTCACTCACTAGCACTGATGGGGACCTGCAGCACAACCTATCTCAACAAAGGAGAAAATGGAGAAAAACCAAAGATGAAAACGACAAAACAAAATACCTACATGAACTCAAAGCATATCACCACGAGACCGACAAAGCAAAGAAAATCTACCACATGAAAATCATAAATACCTCCATAAACAAGCCTCGTGAACTCTTTCAGATTGTCAAAAAACTGACAAAGACACCCCAGAACTCTGACCAACTTCCGAAAATCCCACCAGAACTATTAGCCCGTCAATACAAACAACTACAACGACCGCAAAACTCACAGCTAAACACAGAGGCCACCATAACAGACCTCCACCCTAACCTACACAGCAACTGGACCACATTCAAAGAAACCTCACCAGAAGAAACATCAACCACCATCTCCTGCCTCAACACCATCACCTCCCCGCTAGACCCCTGCCCCACAGACTGGATAAAGAAATCCAAAAATGAACTGAGCACACCACTAGCCCATATCATCAATGAATCCTTCTCCCAAGGACACATGCCAGATACCCTCAAAACTACAATCATCTGACCATCCTTAAAAAAGCAAAACCTGGATCCCCTTGATCCAGCATCCTACAGACCCATCGCAAGCTTACCTTTCACTACTAAGATAATCAAGAAGATCGTCCAACAGCAACTACAGGAACACCTGGACACCAACAACATACTGGACCCGCAACAACACGGCTTCCGCCCTCTACATGGGGTTGAGACCCTCATGACCACACTGATGAACACTCTTCTCCTGGGAACACAAGAAAAACACTCTGGATATGCTATGATCTTCCTCGATATATCTGCAGCTTTTGACACCATCTCACACAACCTCCTCATACACAGACTACGCACAATTGGGATCAAAGACACTGTACTAAAATGGTTCCAGTCCTACCTTACTAACAGGAAACAACTAATCCGTACCAGCACCATGACATCCCCCCCATTCCAGCAACACCAAGGGGTGCCCCAAGGATCTACACTATCAGCCATTCTCTTCAACATCTACCTTCAACCACTCTGCTCAGTCATACGCACCCACAGCATCAGCTTCCACATATATGCTGATGATATCATGCTTTACGCCCCCATTACAACCACGGACCCAACAAACACCCATCTATCAGCATGCTTCGCCGAGGTGTCCGACTGGTAATGAGCAAACAACCTATCCATCAACATGAAGAAAACAGAAGCCCTCATAGTCACTAGAGACCCAGATTTCACCCCACCTACACACCTCACTATAGGACCCACAAGCATTCAAATACAACCACAAATACGATACCTGGGCATAATTATTGACCAAGCCCTCACCTTAAAGCAGCAAATCACCAAAACCTCCGGAACTATATTCCACAAAGCAAGAATGGTGCAACGTCTTAGACCCCTGCTTGACCATCAACACTTCCGAACTGTAATGCAAGCCATGACGCTCCCACATCTGGACTACTGCAACATAATCTACCACAGCCTGCCAGTCACACAGACAAATCCCCTCCGAACAGCACTAAATACCATGGCAAGAATCATCCAGACTGCAAAGAAAACTGACCACATCACCCCAATTCTGAAAGACCTACACATAGTTCCCTTCGAAGCAAGGTCTAAATACAAAGCCATCCTACTCACCCACAAAGCCATCCATCAAGCACAGAACTTCCAGCTTTGCACCCTACTGTCTCGTCCAGCCCACGGCAGAACTACCAGACAAACCTCCAGCAATTCCCTCACCATCCCCCACAAAAGAACTAAATGCTCGCAACGGACCTGCAACCAAGCTTTTGAACTTTATGCTCCATCCCTATGGAACTCTTTACCGAGTTATCTCAGAAACAACGCCGATCTACCATCTTTCAGGAAACAGCTGAAAACCACCCTGTTCCAGGAATACCTCAACACGACCCCCACCAAAAAGCGAACTAACCTCTGAACTCGTCCACCAAGAACCTCTGATTCAAAACTACAGTAACCTGCCCATGTCCAATGTCTGTCCCATGTCCAAAGTCTGTACCATGTAAAAATCATTAATGTTGTCTCCCTGGTGATGGCCCCGCCCTACCAACTTAATTTTCCCCACCCTTCTATGTAACACCGCTTTGACCCGGCGAAAAGCGGGATATAAATACAGCTAAATAAATAAATAAATAAAGCCAGGTGCTGCGGACCTGGTGCTGGGCACCCCACCTCACCCTCATGGTGAGCACAGGAACCACACAATGTCATGGTCTGTAGCTACTCTTTGCCAGTAACACACACGGTCAGTTCCCCCTACCAGGCTGAGGTGCTGTGGAGGCATACACCCCATCTTGTGATCAGATGTAGACTGCTGATCTGCATGTGCAGTGCATCATGGGTATGGGTGGGTTTACCCTATCCTGATAACCACAGCAGACAGTTTCTGTGATGACCTTCAGTCTTTATGTAGCCAGACAGCACTGTGGTAGAAACTATAGGGATGTAGCCCAATGGTTACTACAATGACTGTGGAGACAGAGGTCATGAGTTCAATCCTGCAGTGGTGTCATTTAATAAGGCTGTCTAGGGGATTTCCTTTTAATTTAAATCAGTTCTGCCAGCAAAAACATCCTCACAGTGCCGTAACCTATGTTGCCTCATAAGACGCCCTATAGGCACCCTATAAATTGCCCTATAGGGCATTTTATAGGGTGCCTTGGTGGACAGGAGACTTTATAATATGCTCTATGATATCAGATCACAGATATCAGAAAGGTTGATATGATGAATCTCTGTCAACAAATTGTGTTTAACTTAGGATTTGTTATCTGACATTAATCATAACAACTTTTTGATATATGTGGAACGTGTTTCCAAGTTTAAGACGGCATTGCTAAGGTATGCAGGTGCTAGTATTGGTAGATGCTGCTCCGCGCAGGGCCCAACAGCATGATTCTCCATGAGGCTTTGGATAGTGGAGCCTATGGGTGTGGTTGTTTGTGCCCCTGTTGGCCGCTGCTCTAGGGCAGAGGTTCCCAACTCCAGTACTGGTGGGCCAAACACTGTTCAGGTTTTCATGCTGTCCCTAATGAATATGCATGATACATATGCATATGATGGGGCGGTGCATACAAATGCAACACCGGCATATTTATTAGGGACAGCATGAAACCTGAATGGTGTTTTGGCCCTCCAGGACTGCAGTTGGGAAACTCTGCTCTAGGGATTGCACATGTTTATGGTGTCTGTGCTCTGTAGGGTAAAATATAGGCATTTATGGCGTGTTTATTTTATCTGCAATAAAGGTTCCATCTTTTTTTACCACTGTTTAGTACTGGGTAAAATATAAGGCCATGGTCTACAGGAGCCACAGCTGGGATTTGAACCTGTGATCTTCTACAATATACTGGCTGTGTGTACTGCACCAAACTGTTGTCAGAGAAGCAGATTATTCCCTGGGGATACCATGACTGTTCGTCAGACAGACCTTGTCTGTTGCAGTGCAGGCACCCACCTAAACAGGGCTTGGCCTTGGTCTGCTGTGGGCAGATGCCAATGCTCCATCCACCACCAGCACCGCTCCACCACTATGCTGACATGCCCTTGTGCCGGTGGTGCTGGTGGTATGCAGTCACAGGCCATCCAGTGTGCCGGTAGGCGGCTGCCTATGGTGCATGATATGGGGTAGGGGTGCCTGCATAGACATCCACGCTTCCCCCAGCACCGCCTGCCAATGTTATGTGCCCTTTGAGGTACTTGCTGGGTACTGTCCCCTGGGACACTGAGGGACACACTCATGGACACGTTTGACCTTGGTCAGTTGCTGTCTTGATGGTTTTCAGTTTTTACATTCCTATTTGTCATCTAGGCATCTGCCTAGTCCACCCTGTGCCACAGCTTCCCCACTGTATGTCCAGCCTGCAGCCCCCTGTACCCCATTTGCAGCCTCACCGTAGTGCCCTTTCGTACTTGGGCACTAAGCTGTTGCTGCACATGTTGCACTACTATCACTTTTCTTGGTCTCCTTGCCTTTGCTGTACATTGCTGACTGAAATGGTTTCTCTCTCCTACAAATGTGCTTCTACCGTGAGGTTTTCACTGGCGGTAATTTCAGACCCTGATTTCACAGCGTTAGTGTGCCTGGAGCATCTCCCCGCCTACTCTCCACCCATTGAACCCTTATCTCTGCCCTCTGGGGAGCCTTACTCCACACTCTGTGTGCCTTAGCACCGCCGGAGACGTTATCATGCAATAAGTGATGTTATCACGCATTAATCACACGATAACATCACTTATTGCATGATAACGCCACCGCTGTGACATTAGCGCTGTTTAGTAAACATACCCTCATGTGTTCTTGGGCGACTGTCGGCTTTTCTCCTATTATCTAGTTGAAAAGCTGATCTATTTCCTTTTTAAATTTTAATGCCAGCAGCCTGGTTCCATCGCAGTTAAGGTTGAGCCCATCCTTTCAGAAAAGCCCCTCCCTTCCCCAGAATATTGCAGGTTCCTAACAAATCTAAAACCCTCTTCTTTGCACCATCATCTCATCCATGTATTGAGACTCCGGAGATCTGCCTGCCTTTTAGGTCCTGCACGTGGAATGAGAAACATTTCGGAGAATGGTACCCCGAAGTTCTGGATTTCAACTTCCTGCCTAATTTAGCCTCCAGAACCTCCCTCCCACACTTTCCTATGTCTTTGGTACCAATGTGTACCAAGACAGTAAACTCCTCCCCAGCAGTATATAAATCCTTGTCTAGGTGGCATGTGAGGTCTGCTGCCTTTGCACCAGGCAGGCATGTTACCAGGCAATCCTCATGTCCACCAGCCATCCAGCTATCTACATACTTAATGATCGAATTGCCAGCTATAATGGCTATCCTAACCTTTTCCTCATGAGCACATGGCCCTGGAGAAACCTCATCGGTGCAAGAGGGTTTTACCTGGTGGACAGGTCCTAGATGCAGGATCACTTCCTGCCATACTAAGGCTATGCTCTCCTTTCATGCAAATTCTCTCCTCCATGGCAACAGAAAGGCTGCCAGACTAGAGAGGCTGCCAGTACTACGTCCCTGTAGGTCCCATCTATATATGTCTCTGTCTTCCGTATGTCCTCCAAGTTTGCCACTCATTCCCTGAGGGCAAAGAACTCCTTGCACGTAGTGCTTTTATGTTTATTTTTCTTCCTGGGTTGCTTCTACCTCAGGATATCCAGATTTTTGGAGAGCAAATCCAGGACATCTGGGCAGGGCTGAGCTGGGCTGGGAGAGGCAGGAATCCTATATTTGTAACATTCCTCCTTTTTTCAATAAATAAGTTAATTTTACATCTCCTACTAGGATTGAGAAGACTGAATTATAGGGGCATGCAGGAGAAGCAAAGTCCTTTGCCTCTGTCCCCACATAAATAGGGAAGAGGAAGTGATTATAGTGCATGGAATCAGGGACATGACCTCAAAATCGAGGACAATCCCTGAAAATCAGGGGCATCTGGTAACCTTATTCTACCTGGAAGGGACTATGAAGAATTCTGGTCATTATCGTGAGGGACTCTAACTGGGATACTGTAAGCGTTGAAAGACAGTTTATTTATTTTCTGATACTCTTCTGTGGGTGAGATCAACTTCCCACCTAGACTTAGGCCTGGATGTGCACAGTACATGCATACCTGGCCCTGACATTGAAGACTGGGAACCACTGTGCAGTGTTTAACCTAAACATTTTATTTTATTGAACACTTTTTTGGAGTTTTGTTCCTAGTGTCTGCATGGCATTTTGTTAAATGCAATTTGGATAATAAAGTGTTCTTCATTATTCTCCTCTCTAAGTGAGTCCCATTGTCGATAGTAATCTTTTCTTTCCAGGGCAAGAGTGCATGACTGCCTTTTGGAGCATCACTGTAGTGCCAGTAGGGTATACACTACCAAAGGGAAAGGGCCCACATGATGTGAAATGGCCTAGATAAGTTAGAATCAGCACCATAGTGCATTCCCCCCCTCCCCTTTAGCTGTGACAAAGGGATAAGCATTGTTTTTTTTTCCTAATCTATCAAACTAATGGAGTAGGGAGTAGCCTAGTGGTTTAGTACCCAAGTATCCAGGGTTTGATTCCCATTAGTATATCTTGGGCAAGTTGCTTAATTCTCCATTGACTGGGAAGAAAGGTCTGCCAATCTACTTCTGTCATGCTGCCAAGAAAGCTCCAAATCTGCTGGGTCTCCAGGAATCAGTAGTTACACAAAGGGAGACGTTGCATTACCTAGCTAATAATTGTTATGGGCTTTTCTTCAAGGTGTTCAAAACTCTTTGGAAAGTCATCTTTTACCACATATCTGGAAATAGCTTCCAAATTTTAAGCATTGTAAGGAAAACCTTCCTACAGTTTGTTTTTCAGTTTGCTTGTTGTTCATTTCCTCTTGTTTTAGTTTAGTTTAAAAGATTAAACTAGCTTTCCCTATATAGCCACTTCATTCCACTCATATAAATTCCTATCATATCTTCTGTCATCTTTTCTTTTCCAACTTGAAGCGTCCTAACCTATTTATCCTCTCTTCATATGGGA
The DNA here is from genome assembly GCA_033557465.1 of Ichthyophis bannanicus. Taxonomy (NCBI): domain Eukaryota; kingdom Metazoa; phylum Chordata; class Amphibia; order Gymnophiona; family Ichthyophiidae; genus Ichthyophis; species Ichthyophis bannanicus. The sequence continues at coordinate 1,475,481,065 of CM066032.1, forward strand.
AGTTCCATCCCCTTCGTCATTTTTGTTGCCCTTTTTCTGAACTTTTCTAGTTCCACTATATACATGAAATGGCAGATTTTTCAGTCATAAACTACAGCACCACCCTTTAACGCCTATAATCTCTCCCTCTAATAGGCGTTAAAGGGTGGTGCTGTAGTTTGTGGTTTACCTATTACCCCTTAGGTGGTTTTTTGTGTGAGATTTTCAGTCATACCATTTGCCAATACGGAGGCATAATGATATTCTTAGTTTTATTCTCCATTCCTTTTTGAATAACGCTTACCATTCTGGGTCTTTTTTTTTTTGCAGATGAGGTACACTGGGCTGAAAGTTTCAATATATTTTCCACAATGTATTTAGCATTTAGCTTGCGCCTTTCCAGTAGTCCTTCAAAGTGAGTTACAGTCAGGCACAGGAGGTATTTGCCTGTCCATGATTTAAGGTAATGGAGGGTTAAGTGACTTGCCCAAGACCATAGCAGAAAAGCAATAGTAAATCAGGACTTCAGCCAGAGTTCCAGGTCTGGCATCAGATCGACTTCCTCCCATCTCCCAGATGTTCTGATTTGCTGTTTGCACCCATCATGATATTTTTAATTTGTGTCTATGGCATTTGTATTGTATTTTTTGCTTTTTGAAGATTGCTTGTTTCATGTTTTAATTTAATTTTGTAAGCTGTAGGATCAGCAGATTTAGAAACAGAGAGATGCTGATTGTAATTTGTCTAAAATAGTAGAGCATACTCTGGATTGCCCTCAAGTCTGATTTAAGAAAGAGTACCACCTAGTGGAGTGATCAGAGCACTGAACTTTTTAACAGTCAACAGGTGCATCTCTGCACAAGGGATCATTGTGTACGCCAGGGGCAGTACTCCCCTATATAGCAATAGAATGAAGAACTCAGCTGCCTTCCTTTGGAAAACCACAAATTATTATTTGAACCAGGCAAGCTAATGTATTTCTTTAACAAAACTATGCCACTTTGTAAGAAGCCACCTTGCAGATTTGGGGAAGAAATGCAAGAAATCACCAACAAAATGGCAAGATTGTGAGCCACATTTCCACAAAGCTGTGCAATGACTCCAAGTTCTTTTTTCATTGGTGGTGATTCTTAATTTACAACTACAGGTTGAAAATGCTGTGTGCCAATTATTTTCCCTTATGTGCATCACTTTCCACTGGTCCACATTAAACGTTACCTGCCATTTAGATGCCCCGTCTCCTGGACTCGCAAGATCTTCTGCAATTTCTCATCTTACTCTGTTCTTTTAATAGCTTGGAATAATTTTGTGTCATCAGAATTTGATCACCTTTCTCATCGCTCCCTTTTCCAGATCATTTATGAATATTTTGAACAGCACATGCCCCAGCTCATACCCTTGGTGCACTCCACTATTGACTTTTTTTCCCATTCTAGTCCTACTGCATGTTTTAAGTCTTTTAGCCAGTTTACAATCCACAATATGACATGATCGCCTATCCCATAACTTTTGAATTTACTGAGAATTTCTGATGAAGGATTATCTGAAAATATGTTCTCATGTGGACCTGTCTGTGCTGTTCTTCCACTGAGCGACGCTTTATTAAATGTTACCTACACTGAGATGCTGTTTCCCAACTCCCTTCTTCATGTGTGGTAAATCCCTCTACACATGCTGTGGATTCAGTGGCTGCCCAACGGTTCTCCTGTTGATGTGGGCTGCAGCTAGACTGATGATTATGCAGGCTATGGTGATAGACAGTGATGATGCCACTAGTGTACTATTGTGGTCTCTGACCCCCCCCCCCCCAGCTTGCTGTCAGCTGTGGTTGGGCATGGATGATCCCTAGCACAGGCATCATGTCTTGCAGTGTGCAAGGGGGTGTGCATGTGGAGCTGCACCCTGTTCTGATGAAACCTGGTGTATTTATTTATTTTATTTAGCCAGTTTTCTATGCTTCCTTATCCTTCGATCAAGGCAGTTTACATTATGTAATTGTTACAAACAGATACTGGATATGTTCCTTTGTCCCCAAGGGGCTCACAATCTATGTGTACCTGAGGCAATGGGGGGTTTGGTGGCTTGACCAGGGCCACAAGGGGTGCCTATGGGACTGGGGGCCCCAGTCCCTCCAGCCTGAGGTTGCTGTCCCCAGGAAGGGCTTGAACTCCTGGCCCTCTGGCCTGAGGTACCATCTCCTAACTGCTAGGCCACTCCTCCCCCCCATGTGTATGGAGCGTGAATGACTTGAGTCTGGAACTCGCTAATGCGTTGCAATGACATTATCGCCACCAGAATGAAGACTTTCCAGCTCAGGAACCTTAGGAGGCACAAGTCCAGCAGCTCGAATGGGGCATGTATCAGCTGGGCAAGTACCATGTTGTCATCCCCAGCCATCTTTGTGGCTTTGAGAATAGACTTTGAGAGCAGCGAACCCCTCATGAATTGGGCCACAAGAGACTGGGTCAAGATGGGCTTCCCCTTGGAGCCACGATGGTACGCTCCTATAGCGCTAAGGTGAATTTGCACCAAATTGGACTTCAGGCAGGAGTTGGAAATGTACAGAAGATTCTACAGTGCCCTGCTTGCACACCAGTCAGTGAACTACTGCCACTTCAGCACGTCATCCTTGTGTGTCAAGTCCTTGTGGGATGCCAGAAGGATGTTGGGATGTAGCAAGATCCTGTTCTCCTGTGAGATGAGGTCTGGGTCTGAGCCAGATAGAAAGGCTTTTTCTGTGAGAGCTACAGCAGCAGTGGTAACTAGGACTGCTGAGGCCATTAGGGGGCAATTAGGATTATGAAACCCCTGTTGGACTGGAGCTTCAGGAGGGTTTTTTCTCTGAGTGATATGGGGGGGGGGGGGGGGTATGTGTACAGCAAGCCCTTCCCCCCAATGAAAGAAAAAGGCTTCCAAGGCTGAACAGTTGCTGGCTGGTCTCCGAAAGCAGAACTGAGCCACCTGGACATTCAGCACCATGCGAAGAGGACCACTACTGAAATACCCCACTTCAGGAAGATCTAGGTTACTACGGAACTCTTGAAGGATCACTCATGCAGTTGAAGCATCTGACTGAGTTGGTCCACCAGACCATTGAGCTTACCGGGCAGATAAGTCACTCGCAGGGCCATGCCATGGAGCAGCACGAACTTCCACAGCTGAAGGGCCTCCCAACATAGAAGGTACATTTGATTTTTAAGAACCCCTCCAGTCTTTTCATTCTGTAGTGATAGGAATTTGAGGGATTTGTTGGTGTATTCTTGTTGTTGGCGGGCCCCTGCTTTGGAATGTAAGTGCCGTAGTAAATGTAACCGGTGTGTTGTTTGTGTGGTTACACTTGAGGTGGAGGCTTTTAAGCATCCCTTTTTTGGGGTTTACTCATCGGTTAAGTGGTCAAACGAGATGTGAGTCAAGTGTAGTAATTTATGTTATGTCCATGTCGGTTACTTTATATTGGTCAGACTTCCTGTCAATTTAAAACTCACATTATTGAACATTTATCAGCTATTTGGTGGGGGTGGTATCAGCCCCTTTAGTATGTATTGTAAGGAAAAGAATCATATGATAGAGGATTTGTGTTGCTTTTTTGTAGAGCAAGTGAGGGGTGGGGAGGGTGGTGATTATCATTGGCTATTATTTCGTAGGGAACAATAGTTTATTTTTCATTGGAATAGCATGGAACCTTATGGGTTAAATTCTCAGATTGAATGGCATTGGTTTTATTGATTGCTGGGGAGTTTAAATTCTTGAAAATAGTGTGTGTGCGCTAGCATCTTCCTTGAACTTGGTTTTTTGCCTTTGTGTTGTATACGATTGAGATTATGTAGGAAGGCTTGAAGCTGAAGGTAAGTGGAGTTTTTCATTTGGTATGGAGTGCTTGTATATGATTTTAAAAGTGTTTGTTTTTTGAGGATGTTATTTTGATGGATTTCAGAAAGGCAATGGATAGACACAGGGGATGTTACACTGGTCAACATTGAAATCGGTACTGACTTTAAAAGCCCTAATCTGTAGTATCTTGGTGAGCTGAACAGGAATATAACATTAAAAAAAGTTTATTGGCTCTCGTTTTGAAGATATTGCATGTATTTCATTTTTGACGTTTCACTGTGTAAATTTATCCAGTAGGACATCAACAACATCCCAATAAGCCTTGAATGATGTAATATTGCATCACATTGCATAATACCAGCATGCACACATCAATCAGAGTTGATTGCATCATTTTCTGATGCAATGCAATACTACTGCTAGACGAATGATGAAGGCGTCTGACGTCAGCAGTGTACTATACACAGTCGGAAAGGAAAGTAATCTGGTATTCTGTTCCGATATTGAAAGCCTCATGAATACCTTAAAAATCACTCATGACCCACAAGACTGGAGACTATTTATAGACTCTTCGAAACTGAGTCTGAAGGCTGTGCTTTTGAACAATGGAAACCGTCTTCCATCTATTCCAGTAGCGCATGCCGTCCACATGAAAGAGACATATGATAACTTAAAGCATGTACTGACTTCCATTAACTTTAACAAGTACAGCTGGCACCTCTGTGGTGACTTGAAGGTAGTTGCCCTTTTAATGGGACTGCAGCAGGGATATATAAAATACACGTGTTTCTTATGTGAGTGGGATAGCCGAGCAAGGGATTGGCACTACTTACCGAAGGAATGGAATCACAGACAAAATGTAACAGTTGAAGAGAAGAATATACAGCACCCAGCTCTGGTTGAGGCTCACAAAATCCTGCTACCACCCCTTCACATCAAACTAGGTTTGATGAAAAACTTTGTGAAAGCCATCGACCGCACTTCGCCAGCTTTCCAATACTGGCATGAAAAATTCCCTAGACTCAGCGAAGCAAAGATTAAAGAGGGAGTTTTTGTGGGTCTTCAGATTTGAGAACTCTTCAAAGATAACCGGTTCCACAACTTGCTGCAGGATGATGCGAAACAAGCATGGAATGCTTTTCGCCTAGTGTCAACAAACTTTCTTGGGAATGTTAGGGCAGAAAACTACAAGGAACTAGTAGAAGACATGCTGATGCAGTATCAGAAACTTGGCTGCAATATGTCTCTAAAGATTCATTTCCTTGATTCCCATCTTGATTTCTTTCCTGACAACTGTGGTATGGTTAGTACTGAACAGGGCGAACATTTTCACCAGGATATCGCAACGATGGAGCAAAGATACCAGGGAAAATGGTCCACTACAATGCTGGCTGACTACTGATGGACACTCCCCAGAGAAGCTCCTGAACAGCTGTACAAGAGACAGGCGAAAAAATCTAAGAAGTAGTCTATGACTTGTTTTTTTACAGGTATTAACTGAAGGCCTATTATATTTACTATTGACATGCATTTTGTGATGTAAACATTAATTCTTGTAGATTACAAAAAAACTAGAGCTAACTTTGCAATTTCACCTTCATATTCGTGTTCAGCATATAAAAATTGATAAGAAATTACTTTTTATTTCAGTAACATGACTTTTGTAAAAATTTGTTGACCAGTGCAAAGCAAACAAATAACCTCAACAATAGAGGGGGGGGGGGGGGGCTGCATTGTTTGGTAGATATAACCCTTAACAAAGGAATAGATAACCTGCACAGAGCAATGAGTACAACATTACAACTCTATGCAGCTTCCTCTACAGACTAGATAGACCATGTTGGTCTTTATCTGCCATCATTTACTATGTTAGCATTTATCATCGTTCTATTCATTCTGGCCAGGAAAATGAAAGTATATCCCCACTGCTATTCCCTTACCCGTCTCACATGAAATTTCTATCCATAAATATTCTTCAGTGAATTCTGCCTACTGCAAAACCTTTATCCAATTTGGCTTAATGCTCTCTTTAATATATAGCACCACCCTTCCACCTATTAGATCTATCCTATCATTGCAATATAATTTGTACCCTGGGATCATAGTGTCCCATAGGTTATCCTAAAATCCTCCATCTACAAAGTCTCTGAGATGCCAATTATACCTACCTCTTTCAGTATTATATATTCTGACTCTCCCATTTTATTTTTTAGACTGCTAGCATTTGTATACAGACATTTCAAAGTAGATTTTTTTGTTCATATTGACAACTTGCTTGTCAGTTGACAATGATAATTTGGAAGCCTTCAACTCCATATGCTTTTTATTTACAGGCTTTTGGATTACTTTTGCCTTTATTGCAACTCTTCTGTCAGGATACCTAATTCCCCTGTTTTGGTAGTATCCTTCAACGGTATATTATTCCGAACCATGTGTTCATGGGTGATTGTTGACCTTCCTCCAGTATTTAATTTAAAAGTTGCTTTTTAAAGGTTAGCACCAGCAGCCTGGCTTCATCCTGGTTTGGATGAAACCTGTCCTTCTGGAAAAGGCCTCTTTCCCAGAATGCTGCCCTCTTCCCCGCACCTGTCTCAATGTCTCATCCACGCATTGAGACTTCAGAGCTCTGCCTGCCTCTTGGGTCCTCCATGTGAAACTGGGAACATTTCTGAGAATGCTACCCCAGAGCTCCTGAATTTCAGCTTTCTACCTAAAATACTAAATTCGCTCACCACATAAATCCATAAAACATAATCCTGTACCTACTTTCTGAAGGGTTCCTTCTCCTTCTCTGATGCCTCTCCCTCTTCTAAAGCACGTGCCTGAAAATCCACACAAAGAGCTCTATATTGTAGCATGCATACTACCAAATACATCACTAGCAGTCAACAAGTCAAAGAAGACAGCAGGATTTGTGCGCTCATCTGGTTATACTTGGGGTATACATGAATGCAGACAAGCGAGAAGACACATTCAAATTGTTCATTTTGAAAGTCTGTCATTTGGAAATACTTTTCAAGCAAGTTCCCAATCTGCTTCTTTTGTATGTGTGTGGATTTAGCTGCCAAATGGAAATGCATAGGTTATTTTTACGTTTTGTAATTTATCCCCTTATTGTATGAATGTATAGCCTGACTAAGCCTTTGAAACTTGCCCCAAGAGGAAACTTTTAAAGCTACAGTACTTATGCAGGTAAGCACAGATTAATCTGAGTTAATTGGCTTTGCTGAAAAGCTCCTTCTCAGAATGTCTAAAATGCACTAACAGGGCAGTTACTAAGGGGCCCTTTAACTAAAGGGCTGTGTGGTGTCACCCTAACATGCCATGGATTTCTGCATTATGGGTCCATTTGCAACACGAGAAGGTTAACTGCCAGGATCATGGAAAGCATCTTTCCGGCAATTACTGCAGAGTGTGTGGCCCTGCTGTGGCATGACAGTAGCATGGGTGCACGCAACACCATGGAGGTGGCGGTGAATGTACCGGAGCTACTTGCCCGCCATGCTCACTTCACCCACTCTTCACCCCTAACCCTCCCACTTGCAACCCTAACACCACCTGGATATTTAGCACAAAAATAAGGTGACACTAACTGTTATGGCCCCATACTAGCTGTCAACATGTATCCAACGTGCACCTTTAGCATGTGCCAGATCTGAGCTGAGAGCTAATGCCCTGTAGTAAAAGGACCCATAGGTTTCAGTGAAATTTTACTGCAGCCAAATTTACCAGAGTAATTTTATTTTGCATTGCTGTAGCCAGGAACATTCCTGCTGTCTGTTAGAGACTGTTGGTAACATGAAAAAAAAACATATTCACCCCCAAACCAAATCACTCACCCAACCCCCATATACTGTGACCTCACAACTCCTCGATCAAAACTCTAACCCAATTGAACTCTGTTACTCTCTGATCCTCCCTTCCCAATATGAACCTTCCCTTCTTCCCCCCATCCTCCAATAATCGGGCCCTAATTGTTTAAGCCAGGGCTTCACACAAGGGATGAAGGGAGTTATTCTCCCTAATCCCCCATTATTAATTTCCTTCTTCAAAATGATGATTGAAAATAAATTGATGCTACAGTACTTAACTGGTGATACTTATATGGATAGGTTTGCAACATGGCTTGGCTACTCGTGGAAGTACCAGCACTTCCTCCTAGAAACTGCAAAACTATCACTTCCAAGTGGAAGCTGCTGTGACTATGACCCTTATTCTTTCCACCCATAAATTTGTGAAAGGACTCCTCTAGCTATGCATGACTGTAAATCCATGCATTCCTGTACATCCTTATATTCATTTTATAAATACTATACATGCATCAGATCCTGTTGTAAAATATTCTTCCCTGACTCTGTGTTGACACCTAGACATCTCTTTTCTCACAAATACATTTTGTCTCAAATAGGGCACATAAGCACATATGTTGTTTGAATTTTATAGAGGCCACAGTCAAAATAATACAAAAAATTGTAAGAGAGATATACAAAAATTATAAACTATAAATGCTCTCACTCTTCAAAAAAATGTAAAGGACCAGCAAGCAATAAAAGGAAAGATTTTCATAGAATAATTCCAAATTCCGAACTCATCCATATGTATCATTGGTCCATCGTTTTTTTAATGGAAAAAAATCATAGCTGTTTTCAAAGAGCAAATTTTATAATATTTCAATAAATAATGCCCATTTAATTTTATCAAGCCATACATGTTTTTAAAACTTTAGAAATAAAACAAATCTATTCAATTCATCGTTATCATCCTCCTCCTCATCATCATCACTCCATGAAAAGATTGAGGGGCTGGACCGCCGGGCCCCGGTACCGCGGCCGGCCTGGTAACCGGGTTCCGGGGCCCGACTTTGCGGCTGGCCGTGTTTTGCTTGGGGGGGGGGGGGCGGCGCGTTGGCGTGCGTGCCTGCGCGCCGGGCCTCATGCTGCCCGGGGGGATTTCTGATTGGTCCGCGTAGGCGGACACGTGGATGGCAGCGCGAGCAAGGAGGGTTCGCTGGGTGGTGATCCCTCTCTTCCTCCTTGCTCGTGCTGGAAAAAGGTTTGGTGGTGGGGTTGCTCTTGTGTGCGGGTGGGTTTTTTCTTCGGCCTGCCGGCCTCGTCGGCGTGTCGTGTGGGTCCGTGGGGGTGCTTTCTCCCCGCTCCTCAAATTAAACAAAAAAAATAAAAAATAAAAAATAAAAAATTACAAATTCCAGAAAAGAAACCAACGCGCTTTCGCGTGGTTTCGTTTCTGCCGGGCTGATTCCAGCGTGGCCGTTGCCGCTCGGCACGTGGTGGGCTGGTCGGGGCAAGGCCTTGTTGGGTGAGTGGGGCCACTTGGACGACCTGGTGACTTTGGGGAGCAGCGTTTCCCCTTCTGTGCCTACCTAAATAGGCAGTTATACCTAACTTAATACAAAAAAAAAAAAAAACCTCTCCAGGACACCTGCTATCTTAGAGCAGGGCTGCCTCGGAGGGTTGGGGGGGGCAGGGCTTCTTGCTGAGTGCCATGGCCCGGCAGGCCCCGTTGCGAGGCGTGGCTAAGGGGGCGAGGGGTGCCGCCAGAGGGCGGGGAGCTCCGCGGCGTGGAGCCTTGCCCGGAGACCACGGTAGGGCAGATCGTGCCGCGGCCCTGGCTCCGGGCGGGCCGCCTGCTGCACGGCGGAGCCGTGGGATTAGTGGAGGGAGGCGGGCTCAGGGGCGGGGGACCGCTAGGGGGCTCCCTGTGCCCGAGTGCGCGGCTGCGGGCGCCTCCATGGGCGAGCAGGCCCCGCCCGCAGGGCCTCCGGTGGAGGTCACTGCACTGGCGTCGATGGGGGGTGGTGAAGCGTCGGTTGGCCCGGTCGGCGATGGCCCCGGGTCTCTCCGGGCCCCGGTCCACAGCCTGCTGCCTACTGCAGCGGAGGGCTGGCCCTCGTTATCACCCCCTCCCCCGGGCTTGGGGGGGTCTTCCTCCTCCCCTTGGTTTTCCCCTCCTCCTCCCGGTTTTCCGAGTTCGGTGGGCCCTTGGCCGTTCGGGGCGGCCCCGTGGGGCGGTGGAGGCCCTTGGGGTGGCTGGGGGGGTTGGTTCGGGGAAGGGCGTGGGGCGGCCGGGGGGGCAGCAGCCTGGGAGGCTGGGGGGTTGGGGTCTTCGGCCCGGACTTGGGGGGCTGGGTCGCCCACAGTGCTTGGTACCCCCGGTACTCTGGCTGCTCCTTTCTCTTCCTCTTCTCCGCAGGTCCCGTGGATTTCAACGCCTTCCACCACTATGGCTTCTTTTGGTGCGTTGGCTGGTGCGGCCCCTGCTGGGTCCACTGCTGGGCCCGAGGTTCCGGCGCCTGGCGTGTCCATTGGCGGAGCTCCTGTCGCCCCCGCTGGGGGGAGTGGTGAGTATGCCGGAGGCGCTGCGGGGGGGCCCTGGAATCTGCTCCGGTCCCGGGGGGGGGTGGGGAAGGCAGCCGGGAAGCGCAAGCGGGCTCGGCGCTGTAGGCGTGCATCCTCTTCCTCTTCCTCGTCGTCTTCGTCCTCGGCTTCCTCGCTCGGCTCCGATCGCGGGGCGGCAGTGGGCGCTTCGGGGGGGTTTTCCGTCATACAGTGCTCTGAACTATGGGAGGCCGTTCCGCGGAAGTTGCGACGGCGGATTAAGCGTAGAAAATATATTGACATCTTCCGTCTTCTCGATGGTCGGAAGCGGTCCGGTGAGAGCAGGAAAAAACGCAAGGAGGACGAGAAGGCGGGCAGGGTGCGCAAGGTCTCTCGCAACACCCTCAACTGGACCCGCGCCTTCTTGTGTTTGGCGAGCGTATGGGGGCACTACTTCCCGGATCAGTACGGGGCCCTGCTCGCTTATGCGGATAATAGCCTAGCGGCTTCCCAGGCTCACGAGGGTTGGGCTTGGTTGAATTATGACGAGGAGTTCCGGGACCAGATGGAGGAGAACAGCCGCTTGATGTGGGGGACGAAGGACATCAAACTGTGGTTGACCCAGATGTCCGTGCGGGGCCGCGCTGGGGTATCCGGCGGGGCGGTTGCTAGGGCAGGGCCGTCTCCGATGCCCTCTAGCGGGCGTTCCTTTCGTGCCTCCGGTCCGGCTTTGCCTCCGTCAAGAGCAGCAGTCGGTGGGGGACACGTCTGCTGGCGCTTCAACAAGGCGTCCTGCCCCTTCCCTGACTGCATATTCAAACATGCCTGCTCCTTGTGCGGGGGTGCGCACGCAGCGGCGAAGTGCAGCAGAAAGGGGGTTGTGGGGGCCCCCTCGGCGGCAAAGTAACGGGGGTCGGGCCTTGGCCCGTACCCCTGTGCGCGTCGAGGCAATGCGCCCTTGGTTGCTGGCGTACGGGCGTTCCTGTCGGGGGAGGGCGTCGGGTTTGCTTTTAGGTGGGTTTTCCCGGGGTTTTCGCATTCCTGTCCGGGGAGCGTCCGCGCAAGGGGGGTTTCGCAACGCTGCCTCCGTGCAGATTTATGGGGATTTTGTGCGGCGGAAGATTTCTGAGGAGTGTGCATTGGGTCGCATTGCCGGCCCCTTCATGGTGCCCCCCTTTTCTCCATTTACAGTCTCACCATTGGGTGTGGTTCCCAAGAAGGAGCCGGGCAAGTTCCGGCTGATACACAACCTCTCTTGCCCTCCGGGCGAATCGGTCAATGACCGCATACCTCGAGAGCTCTGCACGGTTCATTACTCTTCTTTCGATGCCGCCGTCTCCCTGGTCCGTCAATGCGGGCCTGGCGCCCTTCTTGCAAACGTGGATATCGAATCGGCCTTCCGCCTGTTGCCGGTGCACCCTACGGCTTTCCCTTTGCTGGGGTTTTGCTTCGAGGCGCGGTACTATTTTGATATGTGCATGCCCATGGGCTGTGCCATATCTTGTGCGTACTTCGAAGCCTTCAGTACGTTCTTGCACTGGGTCGTGCAGCGGCAGTCGGGCGTCGCTTCCGTGGTGCACTATCTCGACGACTTTCTGTTTGTCGGGCCTGAGCGGGCACCCACGTGTCCCACTCTCCTCAGCACTTTTCTACGCGTGGCTGCCGACTTCGGCATCCCCGTCGCCTCGGATAAGACGGTTGGACCGGTTACGTGTCTTACTTTTCTCGGTATCGAAATTGACACGGTGGCCATGGTCATGCGCTTGCCAGCGCAAAAGGTTCGTCGCCTTCGGGAGTTAGTGGCCTCTATAGGTTCCGCTTCCAAGACTTCCCTCCGCGTCCTTCAGTCGTTGGTCGGGCATCTCAATTTTGCCTGCCGTGTCCTTCCTATGGGGCGCCCTTTCACGTGGCGCCTCTCCTTGGCGATGGCGGGGCTGCGGCTGCCTCATCATCGCATTCGGGTGTCGGCGGGGATGCGGGCGGATCTGCGGGTCTGGGACGCGTTTTTGGCTGGTTTTGACGGGTCCTCCATCCTGCAGCTGCCTGAGCTATCGAACCGCGACCTGCAGTTGTTCACCGATGCGGCCGGTGGTTCTGGTTTTGGGGCGTTTTGTCACGGTTCCTGGTGTGCAGAGCCCTGGCCGGCGGATTGGGTAGGCTCCGGCTTGACCCGGAATATCACCTTCTTGGAGCTTTTCCCCATTGTCGTGGCTCTTTGGGTGTGGCCGGACCGGTTGCGGGACCGGCGGGTAGTCTTTTGGTGCGATAATGCGGCAGTGGTTGAGGTCATAAACCGTCAAGCTCCCCGGTGTCCCAGGGTGGCTTCCTTGATGAGAGTGTTTGTGTTGGCTTGCTTGCGCCTGAACGTCACCGCTAGAGCCCGGCACGTGCCTGGTTCTCAGAACACTATTGCTGATGCTTTATCCCGTTTTCAGTGGGCGCAGTTCCGGCGGCTGGCTCCTCAGGCGGACGAGCTGCCTGCGCGGGTTCCGGAGCATCTCTGGAGAGTTGGGACCCTGACCTGATGGTTCTTCTTGCAGCATCGGTGGCTCGTAGTACCTGGGCGTCGTACCGACGGGGCTACTCTCAGGTGAGTGCTTTTCTGGGCGCGCACGGTTGGTCTGGTGGGGTGGTGTCGGATGGCCTGGTCGGCCGTTTTGTGTTGTGGGCGAAGCAGGAGGGCTGGGCCCGGTCGGCTGTGGCTGGAGCGTTGGCGGGCTTTTCTTTCTTTTGTAAAGCCGCTGGTTGGGGAAACCCGCGTGTCTCCTTCTTAGTCGGACGCCTGCTTGCTGGCTGGGCTCGCGTTCAGCCAGGGGTACGGGATTGGCGGCTCCCGATATCTCATGAGCTTTTATTGCAGGTTTGTGCGGTTTTACCGCAGGTGGCGGCCTCTGGTTTCGAGGCGGTACTGTTTCATGCGCTGTTTACTACGGCCTTTTTCGGCGCCTTTCGGGTATCCGAGCTCGTCCCTCGGTCTGCTAGAGGTGGGGCTTTTGGCGGGCTCGACTTCGGGCATGTCCGTGTGGATCCGGCGCGCGTGCAGATTTTCTTATCACGGTCCAAGACAGACCAGTCCGGAAAAGGCGGGTGGGTCCTGCTCCGTGCTGTCCCCCCCTTGTTGTCTTGTCCCGTGCGGGCTTTGGGTGCGTACGTCCAGCAGCGACCGGGGGCGCGGGGCCAATTTTTTCATTCACGCGGACGGCACACCAGTGACTCAATTCCAGTTTACGGCGGTGCTACGCTTAGTTTTGCGTGCCTTGGGTTGTCTTGAACGGAGCTACGCTTCGCACTCATTCCGGATTGGGGTGGCGACTAGCGCGGCAGCCGCGGGGCTGGACACGCGGGTCATTCAGCGCATTGTCAGATGGAGGTCGGGGGCTTATGCTGGTTATGTTCGCCCACCGGCCTCCGGGGGTGACGCCTAGTGCCTTGGGAGCTCTGCCCAAGGGGGGCGGTGCGGAGGGGTGGGGCCTGGGGGTACTAATCATTTTCTCCCTGTTGCAGAATAGCTTGCTGGTGGCGGTCCGCTCTTTTCTGCTTTCAGGTGGTGTGTCCGGTGGTGACTGGTGGATCATTGGGCACTCCTTTGTCTACTGGGCGGAGCGTCGAGCGGCGGTTCGGCCGTTGGGGGTTCACCTTGGTCTTGCTGCGGCTGGAGTGCGCTTGTGCTGGATGGGCCATCGCGGCCTGCACTGGGGACAACTCCTAGACCACATCCATACGGAACTCGGACGGCGGCGGCAGCGGCCAGTCGGGCTGCTGCTCCACCTGGCGGGCAATGACGTTGCTGGCTAGGCTTGCCTGCAACTTATCATGACTGTTTTGAATGACATTGCCCGGCTGCGGGAGGTCATCCCTGGGGTGGCCATCATATGGTCGGACATTATTCCTCGCCCTGCCTGCTGGACCCAACGGCGTTGGTCGAGGGGTTTGTGCAAACTCAACCGTCAGATTGGGCGGTGGGTACAGCAGACAGGCGGGTTTCATGTTCGGCACCCGTGGGCTGATGTCGCCTGTGCCTGTCTGTACCGGCTCGATGGGGTTCACCTGGCCCCGGTGGGGCAGGACCTGCTTCTCAATGATTGGCAGGAGGCATTGGAGTCTTGGTGCTGGTCGCAGCTTTCTTTGGTGGGGGCGGCTCTAGGATAGCGTGCTACCTAGTGCCGGTGGCGGGGTAGCGAGCTGGTGCTCGTTGACCCGGTGCCTCAGGGCAGCCGTATGCCGCTTTCAGGTGAGCGGCACGGCTCGACAGGTTGGGGGAGATGTCCCGGCTGGGGTCTCTACCCGGAAATAGGCGACCCCCTCAGCCGGCCTTTGCTATAACGGCTAGGCAGGCGCGGGGGGGGTCACGGGGGGGGGGTGGTTTGGATGGTGCTCCACTTTGCTACTAACGGCTGGTGGGGGGCACCATCCGGATGAAGGGTGGTGGGGGGGTTATTCGGTTATTCAGTTACTGTTTGTTGGATTACAGAATTGGCCCATGTTGGGCCGGTATTTTTACCATCAATAAAGCTGCGACCAAGCAATGTTTGAACCAAACCCTTGATGTCTGTGCGCTTTGTTATAAGGTGGGGGGGGGGTGGTGGAAGGAGTGTGAAATGGGGGAGGGGGGGAGGGGGATGGGCCCAAGCCAGGTTGGGCATCCGGATACCTCGGTTATGAGGGGCTGGACCGCCGGGCCCCGGTCCCGCGGCCGGCCTGGTAACCGGGTTCCGGGGCCCGACTTTGCGGCTGGCCGTGTTTTGCTTGGGGGGGGGGGCGGCGCGTTGGCGCGCGTGCCTGCGCACCGGGCCTCATGCTGCCCGGGGGGATTTCTGATTGGTCCGCGTAGGCGGACACGTGGACGGCAGCGCGAGCAAGGAGGGTTCGCTGGGTGGTGATCCCTCTCTTCCTCCTTGCTCGTGCTGGAAAAAGGTTTCCCTCCCTCCCTCCCTTTGTCTGTGGCGGGGGGGGAGAGGTGGAGGTCGTTGCAGCTGGTGGGGGGGTGGCCCCCTTTGGGTCGGGTGAGCGGGGTAGCGAGCTGGTGCTCGTTGACCCGGTGCCTCAGGGCAGCCGTATGCCGCTTTCAGGTGAGCGGCATGGCTCGACAGGTTGGGGGAGACGTCCCGGCTGGGGTCTCTACCCGGAAATAGGCGACCCCCTCAGCCGGCCTTTGCTATAACGGCTAGGCGGGCGCGGGGGGGGGTCACGGGGGGGGGGTGGTTTGGATGGTGCTCCACTTTGCTACTAACGGCTGGTGGGGGGCACCATCCGGATGAAGGGTGGTGGGGGGGTTATTCGGTTATTCAGTTACTGTTTGTTGGATTACAGAATTGGCCCATGTTGGGCCGGTATTTTTACCATCAATAAAGCTGCGACCAAGCAATGTTTGAACCAAACCCTTGATGTCTGTGCGCTTTGTTATAAGGTGGGGGGGGGGGTGGTGGAAGGAGTGTGAAATGGGGGAGGGGGGGGAGGGGGATGGGCCCAAGCCAGGTTGGGCATCCGGATACCTCGGTTACCAAAATGATATTTGTATATCTGCATCAAGGATACTCTCTCCTATATTCAAGTCCTCTTATCAATAGAAACTATTCAATGTCATTGTGCTGTAAGATACAAAAAATGGCATCAGCATCTTTTAAAGACATCCAATTCTCTCCCAACCAATCAAACTCAAAACCATCATATAATTGTCATCCATTGTTAAATTATAGGGATCAGCAATTGATTTTTTTTTATCTTAAATCTTTGGTCTGAACACTGAAATGTATTATTTCCAGAAAATTAAGAGAGAAATAAAAAATGAATCAATTGAAAGTCAAATTATATTTTTGGCTTGATATTCAATATTTAAGTTTCAAACTTAAAAATATATTGAACAACTATATGAAAAATCACATTTTCATAGGATTCTTCAAGTTGCCCATGCTACCTACCTTAAAGAATCTTGCTTGTCGTTACCACTGACCATATCTGCAGCTATGGTTCTAAATGTGGATGGATTAACAGTTTGAATAAAATTCATTGTGCATTGTTGGACATTTCTTCTGATGCATCCTAAAATACTGTTGCTCGTTTACAGTTTCTATGTTTGTCTTTATTTGTTGAATATAATCACATCAAGACTTTGCACCTCAAACGCAACAAACATTTTTCCATTCACAATGTAATCTACCCCCAGGTTGAGTTTTTTCAGGTACATTATGCTGCATGCCATTATCTCCTGTGTCTAACAAATTAAGGTCAACAAAAAAGTTAAAGATTTAAACCTTTTAATTGGAATAACTTTATAGATTGGTGATTAGCTTTAGAGAATTTAGAGTTTAGAGTTATAATTAGGATTTATGAAAATTGAGGATTATAATTTGGCAGGGTTCCCAGCTGCCTGAAATGCTGACTTTCTCCTCTCACCAGCAGCAAGAAAAGGTCAATACTTTGGGAAGATCAGAGACCTGGTTAGATTCTAACAATAACCAAGTGATGATCTTAACTACTTTTAAATTCTAGTTTTATTCCCTCATTGCAAGTGTGCAAAATCAACTAAAGATATCTGAATATGCAAGTTAAATACAGGTTTACTTATAACATCAAAGCTGAATGAAATAGTACAGTTGGTTCCTGTGTTGGTCCACTTGAATATTTTGTCATTTATTTATTCTGTACTATACAAAAATATCCTAGATGGATCATAGTTCACATAATCATAATTCACATAATCATGCAGAAATGAAGGTCGAAACAAGTTGAAGTGACACCTTTTATACTGGACTGATATAATGTATTTGTAAAACCTAATCTTAAGTATCTATCTTAACAATTATAAGATGGGTTGCAGTAAATTATTCATTGGCTGATTTCATTGTTAGCTGAAGTGTATGAAAAGGGGCATGTATTACTTCATTAGTTAGACTGTTTTAGATTTAATGTTAAAAAAAAGCAGGGTCATGCATTTGGGCTAAAAAATCCAAAGGAGGGTACAGTATAGGGGGGAAGTACTTCTGTCCATAAAAGAAGAGCGGGACCTAGGGGTGATTGCTTCTGATGATCTTAAGGGGGCTAAACACGAAGAACGTGACAATGAAAGCCAGAAGGATGCTTGAGTGCATAGGGAGAGGAATGACCAGCAGGAAGGAGGTGATAGTGATTCTGTATTTATTTATTTACATTCTCTTATATACTGCACTATTCTGCATCAGTGCGGTTTACATTGAACAAACTGAAATTACATTGAACAGGGCATTATAACTTGGAGATAACGATTTTACAGGGAACATGGGCTATGGAGGGTTAAGTGGCTTACCCAAGACCACAAGGAGCACCTGTGGGACTAGAAACCCCAGTCCTTCTGGCCCAAGGTTGTTGTATAAGTTTTTGAGACCTAATTTAGAGTATTGTGTGCAATTCTGGACACCACACTTTCAAAAGAATATAAACAGTATGGAGTCAGTGCAGAGGGTGGCTACCAAAATAGTCAGTGGGCTTCATCATAAGGCATATGGGACATACTTAAAGATCTCAATGTATACTTTTGAAGAAAGACGGGAGAAAGGAGATATGATAGAAATGTTTAAATACCTCCGTGGCATAAATGTTTAAGTCCACCATCTGGTGGCACTGTACATGTTGCAAAGGAAGCATTCACAGGCCCCATGGGAAGGAAATCTTGTTCATTGCTCAAAGGTAAATCTCACAAAAAAAAACCCCTTACAGTCTATAAACTTAAATGAATGGGGACCATTAGAATAGAACCACACTGTATGGCCAGAAATACTCAATGGTGGTCATTTCAATCATCAGTCCCAAAAAAATAATTGAGCCTCATACTATATCAAACAATCTCGATTAGAACTATTTATCATATGTTAGACCAGAGACTCCATCAATAATATAAGCTGCATTCATGGTGAGAATGAGAGCAAAGGCAGGAAGGCCAAAAATGTGTCTTGGGTAGAGAACATGAGCTTGAGAAAGTAGAGCAAATTGGTTGCCTTGTGGCAATAATAAGGGATAAATGGAAGAAGGGACTGTGGGGAGAGAGATAAGAGGCATAAGGGAAGGAAGAGTGGTATGTGGAAAGAGGTAAGAGATGAGGAAGAAGAAGAAAAAGAAGGGCTGAGGCAAAATAGGGATGAAAGATAGAGAATATGGGTAAGAAGGAATGGAGTCATGTAAAGGAAAAGAGAGGTACTGTAAGTGAGGGGATGATGAGAAGGTGGGGAAGAGGTATTGGGAAGGGGAAACAAAGGTAGGAGGCAGACAAGGGTGTCTCATTATAAACATTCACATGACTGCAAATGTTCTTTAGCATTATCAGTATCATACACTGCAGCTTTTATCGGTGTGAGACTGAGTGCCATAACAAAATATTTTTGTCAAAACTTAATTTAATGATTCATCTTTTATTAAATATTGGAGTCTCTCTTTAAGTTTGTAAATACCACAAAAATTTTAACTAAAAAGGAGGAACCAGAAAAATTCACCATGTATTAGGAAAATGCCCTCTTTAAGCAGCCAGATTGAATGTACAAGATGTAGAATGGACATGTTTTAAGCCACACACATACTGCTGGTACCGATGACATAGGAAACTGTGGGAAGGAGGTTCTGGAGCCAAATGTAGGTTTTTAGGCAGAAAGCTGAAATCCAGAGCTTCTAGGGTAGGATTCTCAGAAATGCTTCCAGTTCCACATGCAAGACCCAAGAGGCAGGCAGAGCTCCAGAGTCTCAATGCATGGATGAGATGATGTTGCAAGGAAGAGGGTTTTGGATCTGTTAGGAACAGAGCAACATTCTTGAGAGGGTGGGGGGAGGGGGCTCCACCTTAGCCGGGGTGGAACTGGGATGCCATCATTAACCTTTAAAAAGGAGATAGAGCAACTTTTAAGATAGATAATGGGAGAAAGCCAACAGTCAACCAAGAGCTCATGTATCAGAATAATGTATCATTGAAGCATACTAGCAAAATGGGGACGTTATGGCATCCTGATAGAGATTCCAATAAAGGTAAAACTAACCCAGATGCCTTTAAGAAAAGAGCAGAGTTGAAAGATTCCAAATTACCTCTGTCGAGTGATAACTGGATTGCTAAAATGAACAAAATACCACCTCTGAAATGCCTGTATGCGAATTCTAGAAGACTAAAAAATAAGATGAGATAGAATATATAGCACTGAATGAAATGTTTTACAAGCAGCCAGAGAAACCTAGCCCTGTCTGACTTCTGCAGATTACATGGCTGAGGTCATTACAGCAGGGCTACAATACAGACAGGGGCATATTTACTAAGGTGCATTAGGCTTTTGCAGCTAATACCGAGCAATCGCTGCAAAAAGCAGGCATTAGCTGCAAAGGTCCTGCAGTAGCAACAGGGGGAGTTACAATGGAAAAAACACAGGGACTGCGGAGATAAGCTTCATGGATACAGTTATATATTACCACATAATAGTACGTCCACAGCAATCAGATCTTGCAGGCACTTTCATTCACCGCACACCCTTTGTGCTAATCCCGCTCAACCCTGCAGTCACCCTGCAAAATGCATATATCACAAAAAAGTGCCACAATGTCTGCATTTTTCCCATGTTAGCTGCTATTGCTGGGCATTAATTCCACCTTAGCTGCTACCATGGGGCTAACACCCTTTAGTAGACATGCCCCTTAGTATACAAAAGGACAGACAAGCATTTGGGCTCTTATTTTCAGATGGTTGGGAAGGACTGCTGGTGTGAGTTTTGGGATTCTAAGGGAGATATAGGAGTTTGACGGTAGCAGAGGTAGATTGCAAAGGTAAAAAATAACATAACAACTTCACTAGTGACACTGGTGCTGCTGCCATTGGGCTGTGTCTGGGGCACCAGAGTAGTTTAAAGCTGAGAAAATGCAAAGAACTTTAAGCTTGACTTGTTCCTGCATTCTCTGCCTTGCTATATCATAAATGCACAGGCATAGAGCCTCTTTCAAGAAATAAAGTTCTGCAGTGAGAGGGAATAGGATGAAGGTGAAAGGAGAGAGACCAAGGAATAATTTATGGAAATATTTCTTTACGAAAAGAGTGGTAGATGTGTAGAACAGTCTCCCAGTGGAGGTAGTAGATACAAAGACTGTATTTGAATTCAAGAAAGCATGGGACAAACAGAGAAGATCTCTAAAGGAGAAAAGGCAACTGAAGAGCTTAATAGTTGCTTCAGAAGGGCAGCTTCTCCAGTGGAAGCTGTTTTTTGGCTTCCTTTTGCCTGGCATACTTGGGGATTCAAAGATCAGTGCCTTTGCATGGTGAGAGAATGCTGAATGAGTGGCAGAAGTTACTGTATCAATATTAATTCCACTGCAGAAGTAGAAATTACAGTGCATCAATATTTCCTCAAATGTATTTTGTGTATTGTCTGCAACAGCAGCTGTGAGTTGCAAGGGTGAAGGGCACCTTAATGCACCATTTCTGTTCTATTTCATTGTTTAATGAACAGTAAACTTTGAAGCTAAAAGATAAAAATGTAAAAGTAAACATTTTACAGAAGAGGAGCAGTCCCTTTGGGAATTCACCAGTGCCACAGGAGTCTTATTATAGCTGCAAATGAGGCAAAGCTGGTGGGCATCCTCAACCAAGTACAACTTCTAGTGAGAATTCTGAGCAAGATAAATTTGTCTGTGTTTTGCAATATTCTTCTCTAGCGTCCTGTTTTGCATCAGTTATTAAGAACCAATGGTTGGTATTTCAAGCATACCCATTGTTGTCTACTCTGAAACCTCATATAGCTTTCCTTTGCCCAGCTGTTGCTTGACCTATGGTGAATGAAAATAGCCCTAAGAGACATTTTAAATGTGGTTGCTGCAAATTCCATGCAGTAATGGCACTGAGTTCTCAGTTAATGGGAAGACCTTTTCTATATGTTCTGCAATTTCATGTACATCCTCCTATGTTGGGTATATTATCCGCTGCCCCTATGCTAAATTCTACATTGGAAAGATGACAAGGCAACTTCATGCATGGCTTAGTGATGATAAGTACAGCTTGTCTAAAATTCGAGAAGAAGCTCCTTTGGTAGAGCACTTTCAGAGCATGCACCATGTTTTTGACGGTTTGCGTTGTATGGCAATGGATGTTGCCTCTTTTACAGTGAGAGGAGAAGATTGTGGTAAAATTCTGTTGCAGAAAGAACAAAAATTGATTTTTCTTTTTACCTCTTTGGAACCTAATGGTTTGAATACCAAGATTGAGTGGGGAGTGTTTTTTTTTTGACAGCCGGAAGCTCCTCCTCCTGCCTTCTTTGGATTTGTTCTTAGTATTTATTTAAAGGGATCAACACTGACTTCACGGGCCACCACTACAGTTTTGTTTTGAACACCTTAAAGCATGCTCCTGAAGAAACCTTTGTTGGTGAACAGAGATATTTGTTGGGTTTTTAATGAGGTGTCTTGCCGATTATAGAGGGGTAATGAATTCCAAAGAGCTGGAGCCAGAAAACAGAATGTTGCTTGCCATGTGGACTCATGGTGAGCGATGTTATTTGCTGGAGCCATAAGACAGTTGTGACTTTGAGACTGGAGGGTTCTAAATGGTACATAAGGGATGAAAGAATCTGACAGGTAATGAGGGAGACCCAAGTAGAATGCTTTATGAGTCAGAAGTAGAACTTTAAATTTAATTTGGTAAGATACTGGAAGCCAGTGCGGGGATCTTAGAAGAGGAGTAATGTGACTGGATATTTTGTAATGAGTAAATAGTTTGATAGCAGTAGCACTTTGTACTCTCTGAATGCATCTAATTGAATAAAGCGGCAAGCCATTGTAAAGGGAGTAACCATAATCATGTCTGTCCAAGCTCTGAAATGAATCCAAAAATTCAATGCACTCTCTAAACAAGAGAAATAAGCACTCCAATCCCTGAAGACCGATCACAACATCATCATTCTCCCTGCTGACAAAGGACGCATGACGGTAGTACTGGACAGGGCAGAGTACATATGGAAAGTGAAACAACTACTACAGGACACATCAACCTACCAGCTCACAGAGAACAATCTGACTGTGAAGCTCACAAACAGAATCAACAAAACCCTAATGAAATTTGAACAATCAAACCAAATCAGAAGAGAACGCAGGTGAATGAGAGCAACCAAGTCCAATATCACACAGTTCTATGGACTTCCAAAAGTGCACCAAAAAGGCACACCACTCCAGCCAATCATCTCACTCTCACTCACACCTACTTATATTTTAGCCAAAGACATGTGGAGATGCCTCAAACACCTGACCTATGGGTCACAACACTCTATAAACAATGCTCAACAGTTTCTGAGCCAACTAAAAGACATTTGAATTGACAAAGATAAAGAGATGGTATCATTTGATGTCACAACACTATTTACGTTCATTGACCAAAACCTGGCAGTCGGTATAATCGTAGACCTATTCAATGACCAAACAACACAAACAGGGTTGTGCACACACAAAGCATATGTGAACTCCTCGAGATCTGCCAACTTACTTCAAATTTGATTGACAAATCTCTGAACAACTGAAAGGATCACTAATGGGATCCCCCATATCTGGCCTAGTTGCTGAGATTGGGATGCAAAAACTTAAAAGCTTTGTAGTCCCGCAGATAAACCCAAAACTGTGGGTGCGGTACGTCAACAACACCTTTGTCATAATAAAATACAACCAAATAAAAAAAAAAATCCATCTACTCAACAGCTTCTTTGAGGACATCTGGTTCACAATGGAAACATCCAAGGACAATAAACTCACATTCCTGGATGTTCTTGTCCCGAGATCCAAAACCAACAAAATTCCACACATCAGCCTACAGGAAAGCAACACAAACGGACCAAATCCTGAACTTCTACAGCAACCACCCAAAGTGCCACAAACAAAGCTGCATAAAAACACTATTCAGAAGAATAGAATCCCACTGCAACATGACATAAGCTAAAACAGAAGAAGAGAAACACCTATACAAGGCACTAACAAGGAACAGATACCCAAGGAGCTTCATCCGCAGATGCTTGCAGACAAAAATCCCCAAACTCCAGACCGAAAGAGCACCCCAACGATTCACCCTCCCTTATATCCAGAACACCTCAAAAATGACTGTGAAACTACTAAGAGACCACAAACCAACCATGAATCCTGTCAAAAACTATAGGACAACCAGAGAAAGATCAAAGGACAAACGTTGTGTATACGATTCAATGCTGTGACTGTGGCAAGAACTACATTGGCCATAAAGGAAGAGAACTATCCACTAGAATACATGAACACCAACTAGCCAGCAAAAGACACCACCCACTCTCCTTGGTCTCAATTCATGAAGACGCAGAAGAACACAAATTCAACTGGAACACAACTGAAATCATAGCATAACACAAATAAAAAGAGAGAGAGAATTTTTGGAAGCCTGGTTTTCCACCACAAACTTGATAAACAGACATATCAACATAGATCCAATCTCTCAATCCTTGCAGACCAAAGTAATGAGGCACCACCAACAATGCCTGGGAACAGTAACTACACCCCAGCAACCCTCAGGGAAACCAACCAATGAATCACTGTGGACCAAAAAACTGAGTCACCACCAAAAAGGCCCAGGAATAGCAACCACACCTAGCAACCCTCAGGTAAAGCAACCAATCAATCCCTGTGAACAAAAGACCTGAGTCGCCACCAATATAAGTACACATGCAAGCATTCAAACACATTACCATCTGGAATCCCACACTGATGATGTCCCCTCGAATGGTGATAAAAGGTTGCAATCAAACTATCAAGCTCATAGAACAATCCAATATCATGATCGCCAACCCAAGCTACTAATATTCACAAACATCTCTAACAAGAAAAGGTGTACTTCCTGGTGAAATGCTCCGTTTCTTCTAGTTCACTGTGAAAATCTAAATTGTTCTTTATTGACATGCTCTTCCAGTCCTGTCACCGGTAAACCTGCAATCCCCCAGTTTCAAAAAGATACCCCTTCTTGATGCTTTGGCCCGCAGCACAGGGAATTGTTAGTAAAGCCCTCTGACATGCTCCAGTGCATGACATCCTCTCTCTATTTGCAACCTGCACTGCAACGTTGGCTTCCTCCATAAAACTGTCCTGATTTGCACTGATGGTACTCAATGGCATAGGAATGATAATCCACAGTCCAATATTACGGGACACTTCATGGTTCATGCTGAGCAAGGACAGAAAAACACTATTGGCACTCACAACCACAAATAGATCTTTATATTTATTTATTTATTTTATACACATTTATATACCGCATCTTCCACAGTTCAGTTGCGGTTTACAGAGAACAACAATTAACAAAGCAAGTTTGTTTTACAAGGAACGTCATATTATAAGTATGATTAACAGAATATAATTTATAAGGAACGTCATAATATAAGTCTAACAAAGTGAGACAAAACAGAACAGAATAAACTATATACATATCCCATGGCAGGTTGTTCTACTCTAATGGGTAAACCTGAATCCTAATTTTGGCCCAATTTTTACTAAAACACATTAGTAAGTTAATGTGCATTGTAACACAAAGCAACTGGCAGCTGGCAACACTAAAGTGGGATCATGCCAGCCACTGCAGGCTAAAACACACGTTAACCTGCTATCATAGGATGGGGCAGGCAGTGGGTACAGTGTGGATATGGAAAGCGCATTACCACTAGTGCCAGTATATTTACTGCATGCTCAGAGGTTACATGAGTTTGTCTAATGACTCCTCTATGTGTCATTAAGTGAACCCACCTTACTGCAGTGTTCATTAGAGTGGCCCATCTTGCATTAGCTGCTGAACATACTGGTCACGCCCCGAAAGTTGTGGAGATTTTGCACTTGATGCAGATTTTAGTGAAAGGACCCCTTTGTTAAGTTTTAGATTTGCAAACCACCACTACATCTCAAGGTAGGAAAATAATACAAGAAATGAAGAGCTGTGCTGAGCGATGGAGAAAGTGTGTCATCATTTTGGTCACCAGCATTCTCAGAAGTACATATTTATTTATTTATTTATTTATTTAATTGCTTTTCTATACCGCACTATTTATTATCAGCTCGGTTTACAGGAAACTTTTGCGCAAAGAGGGTATTTCAATGCACTTACAATAAACAGGGTAAATAAACATGGATAACAGGCTAACAGGTAATAACAACTATTTACAATTTAGTATGCAGGCTTGTACAATTATCTCGTTAGTAAGTACAGTTGATACGACAATGACATTCTGTAAATTAAATAGAGGTGGGTTCAGAAGGTAGAGGTATTGTGGGCATGGGGCTCGTGTGGAGAGAGTTGGACATCATTGAAGGTGGCTGAGAGCTGTCATTTGAGATGGAGAAGTACTGCGTAAATAGGTGACGTTTCAACACTTTCCTAAATTGAAGAAGGTTGTTGATGGTGTGGATGTCAGGTGGGAGAGCATTCCAGCAGGAGGGTGCGTAGAAGGCAAAGGCACGGTTGCTCGTAGTCTTGGAGCATTTAATGATTGCTTTGGGAAGGATGAGAGTGTTAGTAGCAGCTGACCTCCTCATCCTGTTGAGGGGAGTTATCTGGACTAAGTCAGAGAGGGAGGTGGACGTGCAGTTATGGATGGCCTTGAAAGTCATTGTTAGAATCTTAAATGTAATCCTGTAGTGGACAGTGGACATATGTTATTAAACCCCCATCCCCATCCCCAAGTTCTACACAAATAGCTAATGTAAAATGCATAAACACTTTTAATACCTGGTCTCTCATTTACTTTGTTAGTTGTTAGTGAAAACCAATAACTTTGCTTCCCTTTCCTAAAGCAATTTTCAGCATGTCACCTTCCCTCATTCTTCTAGTCGCCTTTCACTCCCAGTCCTCCACCCAAATGCCTAAATTTCTGCTCATGTCCAGATAAAACTCCCTAGACCCAATGCTTGCTTTCTTCTAGTATGGGACTCACTCTCCCTTCCACCCCTTGTCCCACATCTGCCCTCTTTTTCTCCGCTCCTTCATGCACTATTTGTCCTCTTACACCTATCTGATCAGCATCTATCTTATCTCACTCTTCCATCCAATATTTGACTTCTCTCTTCGTCTTTCCCTTTTTAATTCAAGATCTGCCCCCTCTCTCTTTCTCTCTCTCTGCTGCTCCCTGCAATATCACCTTCTTACTCTCTTCTTCTTTATCCCCATCAAGCATCTTTCTGGCCACTCTTACTTCTCCCTTCTCCAGCATCTGTCATCTGTCTCTCTTGATTTCCTATCCCTACTTCTTATCTGTCTCAGTCTTCTCTCTCTTTCTCTCTCCCTCTCTCCCTCTTCTGACTTCTAGCCCCTGCCTGCTATCTAGGATCTTGCTTGGCTGCAGTCAGCACTCTAGGATGGACCCTCTATGGCGGACTGGGCTCGCAATAATTTATTTATTTATTTATTTAATTTAACAAACATTTATATACCGCTACTTCCAGCGATCAGCAGCGGGTTAGATTACATTGTGAAAACTGTCAAATCAGGACAGTAAAATTTGGGGTATATACATGTTGATTCGTAGGGTAAGCACAGCACACAGTAATGGGTTCTATTTGTAGAGAGGGGCAATAACTTACATATGTACATTATAACACAATTGAGCAATACATGAGGCGCAATAACTTATATATGTACATTTTACATAAATGCATCCTTGTCTCCCAGGGTGGCAAAGCTTTTATATCAAGTTGTACTGAAACAGGTGAGTCTTGAGTTTTTTTCTAAAGTCTGTTAGGTCTTTGCAGGCTCGTAGCTCTGGCGGCAGCTGGTTCCAGAGTGTCGGTGCTGTGTATGAGTAAGCTCTTTTACTAGTACTGGCTTTGACAGATATTATATCTGCTGGAACAAGGAGGGTGTTTGAGTTGATGGTTCTTCTGCTTCTGTTGTGAGCAGATTAGGGTGGAGAGGAAGGATGGTGCTACGTTATGCAAGAGTTTGAATGTGGTTGTTAGTGTTTTATATTTATACGAGCAGCAATGGGGAGCCAGTGTAGCTCAATCAATACAGGTGTGATGTGATCAGCAAGACTTTTCCTCATAATGATCCGAGCCACTACATTTTGCGCCATTTGCAGAATGCTTAGGGTTTTCTTTGGTAGGCCCTGTAGAATGGCGTTGCAGTAGTCGAAATGTGGCATGATGAGTGCCTGTGCAACAGACCTGAAGTCATGAGGTTCAATAATGCTCCGTAGAGGTTGTAGGACTCTCAGTTTGTGGAAGACAGCTCTGTTGATTTTGCAGAGGTGTTTCTCCATCTTTAGGTTGCTGTTGAATGTTACCCCCAGATATTTTATTTCATTCTTTGTTTGGTATGTATTGTTGCACAGGGTGATTGTTGCAGGGGGGTCAAAATTTGGTTTCCTGGAGATATACATCACCTCAGTTTTCTTATGGTTGATCGCCATGTTGCTTTGGTGCAACCAGGATTGCATCTCGATAAGGCACGCTTCAAGTTGGATGTAGTTTGGGGTCCGTGTCAAGTTGTGTGTACAGCATTATATCGTCTGCGTAAATGTGGTAGTTGATTTTGTGTTGCTGGAAAATTTCGCAAAGTGGTTGCATATATACGTTGAAAAGGAGTGAAGAGAGAGCTGATCCCTGAGGTATGCCTTGAGTTTGTGGGAATGCCTCAGCTTTTTCACCGTTGAACAGTACCTGTTGCATTGTGTTTGATATGTATGAGGAGAACCATTTTAGGGGAGTACCTGTTATTCCTATTGATTTAATTCTGTTTATGAGGGTTCCATGGTGAACAGTATCAAAGGCGGCTGAGATGTCAATGAATATGAGTATGAACATTTTCTTTTTGTCTTCTAGGCCCTTGAGGAGGTTGTTAAGTAGTGCTAGAAGTAGGGTTTCAACCCCATGGTGTTGCCTGAAACCGTATTGCTGTTTATCAAGGGTTTCATTGTCATCCAGGTGGTCTTGCAGTTGTAATAGCACGGCCTTTTCAATGATCTTTGCAAGAAAAGATACGCTGGATATTGGGCGGTAGGATGCTGGGTCGTCCTTGTTGAGTGTTTTATTTTTTAGAATAGGTCTTATGATAGATTTCTTAAGTTTTGTAGGCATGATTCCTTGTTGCAATGAGAGGTTCACTATGTGCAAGATGTGCTGTGCAATGTCTAGTTTCACTGCCTTAACCACAATAATATAACCACTGCCTTAACCATAATAATAAAAAAGTATGATATGCTCAGAAGACATGTCGCCGCGCCGCAGGGCAGGGTCCCGAGGACGGTAGTAACCGGGTTCCCGGGACCCCAGCCTTTCGGGGTGGTATCGTGGCGGTGGGTAGGTGGGGGGGGGAAAGAGCGTGGCAGAAGTGCGGCCGGCACCAGCAAGTGACGTGCACATGTAGTGCTTCACGATTGGTGCTGGTGCCGGTCGGGGGGCGGAGCGGCGGCAGGCGAGGGAGATCGCGGGCATGCGCTCTCCCTCTTTGCAGCGTGGCCAGCCGCTCGAAAGGTTTGTCGGGGAGTTCGGTGGTTTCGGGCGAGGCATCGGATTTCAGGCCGGCTGTCCGTCGCGGTTTTCAAATTTTCGGCGGTAGGGGCCCTTCGGGTCGGCGGGGGGGGTTCCTTTGTTGGGCATCGATTGCCCTGTTGGCTGGCTCGGTGAAGGGCCTGTGCCTCACGGTGGGTGCGTTAGTTTTTAAAAAAAAAAAAAGAAGAAGAAAAGAGTAAATCTGCTACGGGTTTTCAGCGGCTACCAGTGCAGGGTTAATTATATATATATCTATACGTCTATATCTATATCTATATCTATATATTTGTAGTACTGATAGGAGCAGGGCCTGAGGTGCCCACAGTGGTGCAGCGGACACAGCCGGTGCCTGTGGGACCTGCGGGTCACAGGTTCAAATCCCAGCTGGGGCCCGTGCCAACCCAGTACCCATATTTTCCATTGCATTCACTGGCAATACTCTGCGCCTCGGGCTGAGCTGCCAGTATGGCCCGCCGGACTGGCAAGGCCGCTCCCAAGAGGGTGGGGGCTCGGGGGGCGGCAGTTAAGGGGAAGGGGCGTGGGAAGCCTGGGTCTGTTCCTGCTCTTGGGGGGGAGGCGGAGGGGGCGGTGGCTCGGGACCCGCAGGGCGGGCGGGGCAGAGGGTGGGCGCCGAGGACGCGCTCTGGTACAGCGGGCCGGCCCGCGCGGGCTCATGCTCCGGCGGCTTCGGCTGTGCCTCGGGGGAGCGGGATGCCTGGGCCTTCTGGCCCGGTGGGTGGGGAAGGAGTCTCGGGTGATGTAGCGAATGCCACAGTGGAGCGCTCCGGGGCGGGGGCTGCATTGGAGGTCCGGCCCCCGGATGTGGGGGCTTCTCCTGCAGAGGGCGGCGGGTTGGTGGGTACGTATCCTCTTCCTCTTTCCTCCGGTTGGGCTAGTCCTGGGTGTATGAGCGGGCACGCTCCGCCTGCTGGGTTTTTAGGAGCGCCGGGGGCGTGGCCGTTTGGGGGGGGCGCATGGTTAGACCGGCGCAGTGGGGTGGTGACTGGGAGGGGGCGGGGGGGCGGGGGTGGCGGGACCTCCGTTCCAGGGGGAAGGGGGATGGCGGCTTGGGAGGCGGGGGGCCTCGGGTCCTCAGCCTGGGGCTGGGGAGTGGGACCCAACGTTGCTTCCAACACTTTGCGGGCAGGGCCTGCTGCTTTTTCTCCTCTTTTGCCTCAGGTTCCTCGGCGGGAATCGCCCGGAATGGACAGTGTTGACCCTGGTCGAGCGGGCTCCGTGAGCGCGGTGGAGGAGCGGGGCGGTTCGGCTGCTGCGGGTCCGAACCCGCTGGTGTCTTCGCCTCTTCCCCATCTGGCTGGTGAGTATACTGTGGGTGCAGGCAGTTCGGTGGGGGGAGGGCAAGGTCCTGAGGTGGTCCGGGTGGCCGGGGGTAAGGAGACCGTTAAGCGCAAACACGGGCGTCGCTGCCGGAGGGCTTCTTCGTCCTCCTCTTCCTCTTCCACGACTTCCTCTGACGATTCGGTGGTGGCGGTGGGGGAAAAGGAGGTGGGCGGTGGGTCGGCAGTGGTTCGTTGCGCGGAACTGTGGGATGGTGTTCCTCGGAAGTTGCGGCACCGGATCAAGCATTGAAGATATATTGATATCTTCCGCTTGCTCAAGGGCCGGAGGCGCTTCGGCGAGAGTAAGAAAAAGCGCAAGGAGGATGAGAAGGCGGGTCGGGTGCGTAAGCCTTCTTGCAACACCTTGAATTGGACTCGGGCATTTTTACGGTTGGCTAGCGTTTGGGATCATTATTACCCGGAGCAGTATGGAGCGCTCTTGGCTTACGGCGATACGATATTGGCGGCGGCACAGGCGCAGGACGGGTGGGCTTGGCTGAACTACGACGAGGAGTTCAGGGACATGATGGAAGAGAGTAAGCAGCTATCATGGGACACGAAGGACATCAATCTGTGGTTGACGCAGATCTCCACACGGGGCCAGGCTGCTGGGGCCACCGGGGGAGGTGGGAAGGCTGGAGCCGCGTCAGCACCGGGGGGCGTGCGGTCCTTTCGGTCGGCCGCCACCCCGGCGCCTCAGCCCAGGGGTGGGGTGGCGGGCACAGACGTCTGCTGGCGTTTTAATAAATCCTCGTGCCCGTTCCCAGACTGCAAATTTAAACATGCTTGTTCCTTGTGTGGCAGCGGCCATGCGGCCCTTAAATGCAGTAGGAAAGGCGTGGCAGGTGCCCCTGCGGGGGGCAAGTGAGGGCGGTCTCGTGTCTTTGGCTCCCACGCCCGTGCGAGTCGAAGTCATGCGCCCATGGCTGATGGAGTATGGCAGGGCGAACCGCGGGGGGGCGTGGAGTATATTACTGGAGGGTTTTTCGGAGGGTTTTCGGATCCCGTGTCAGGGTTTCCCTGCGGGGGGTGGGTCGCGTAACGCTAGTTCTGTGCGCTCTCTGGGGGAGGTGGTGCAGAAGAAGATTGCGGAGGAGTGCGCGCTGGGCAGAGTGGCCGGGCCCTTTCGCGAGCCTCCCTTCTCCCCGTTCACGGTGTCCCCGCTGGGGGTGGTGCCCAAGAAGGAGCCGGGCAAGTTCCGGTTAATTCACAACTTATCCTCTCCTGTCGGGGATTCCGTGAATGACCATATACCTCGAGAGCAATGTACTGTGCGCTACGCTTCTTTTGACGCCGCTGTTGCGTTGGTGCAGCAATGCGGGGCCGGGGCGTCCTTGGCGAAGGTGGATATAGAATCAGCGTTCCGACTGCTGCCTGTGCATCCTGCGTCCTTCCCTTTGTTGGGTTTTACATTCGAGTCGCAGTACTATTTTGATAAATGCATGCCTATGGGCTGTGCCATATCCTGCGCTTACTTCGAAGCGTTTAGCACCTTTTTGCATTGGGTGTTGGAAAAGCTGACGGGGTTGCGTACTATTGTACATTATCTGGACGATTTCTTGTTCGTCGGGCCAGTGCAGGAAACGACTTGTGACACATTGCTAGAGACCTTCTTGCGCTTGGCGGGGGACTTCGGTATTCCAGTTGCAGCTAATAAAACGGTTGGGCCCATGTCTTGCCTGACGTTCCTGGGAATTGAGATTGATACCGTGGAAATGGTGGTCCGCTTGCCGGAGCAGAAGGTGGCTTGTCTTCAGCGGTTGGTAGCTGTGGTGGGATCTGCGCGCAAGACTACACTGCGTGTTATGCAATCTTTGGTTGGGCATCTCACATTCGCGTGCAGAGTGCTGCCCATGGGGCGCCCCTTCGCTCGGCGGTTGTCGCTCGCTATGGCAGGAGTTCAGCTCCCACATCACCGTATTCGGGTGACGGTGGGAATGCGTGAGGATTTGCGGGTTTGGGATTCCTTTTTAGCTGATTTCAACGGTCGCTCGGTCATTCAGTTCCCTGAAATGTCGAATGCAGATCTCCATTTATTTACGGATGCGGCCGGCAGTTTTGGTTTCGGGGCTTATTGTCAAGGGGCGTGGTATGCGGAGCCGTGGCCTTCCGAGTGGGTGCAGTCCGGCTTGACTCAGAACATCGCTTTTCTGGAGCTTTTTCCCATAGTGGTTGCCTTCTGGGTCTGGCCTGAGCGCTTACGAGATCGGCGGGTGGTATTTTGGTGCGATAACGCGGCAGTGGTGGAGGTTATTAATCGCCATGCGCCTCGCTGCCCGAAGGTGGCTGCTTTAATGAGGATTTTTGTGTTAGCCTGCTTACGTATGAATGTCACCGCCAGGGCTCGGCATGTGCCTGGGGCCCAGAATTCCATTGCTGACGCTCTATCCCGTTTTCAGTGGGCGAAATTTTGGCGGTTGGCTCCAAAGGCGGATCCGGCGGCTTCCCCGGTCCCGGGGCATCTCTGGAAAGTTGGAATCCAGAGCTGATGGCACTGTTGTCGACGTCCGTGGCGCGCAGCACATGGGCCCTGTACCGGCGTGGCTACTCCCAGGTGAGTGCTTTCCTGAGCTCTTGGGGCTGGAGCGGGGGGCAGGTGTCCGAGGGGCTGATAGGTCAATTCGTGCTCTGGGCGAAGAAGGCGGGTTGGACTCGTACGGCTGTTTCGTCCGCAGTTGCTGGCTTTTCCTTTTTCTGCAAGGCGGCGGGGTGGGGGAACCCGAGGGTTTCATTTCTAGTTCGATATCTGTTGGCGGGTTGGGCTAGGGCTCACCCCAGGCCCCAGGACTGGCGGCGTCCGGTTTCTCACGAACTATTGCTCCGCCTTTGCGAGGTCTTACCTCGTGTTGCGGCTTCTCCTTTCGAGGCTCTCTTGTTCCATGCCTTGTTCGTGACTGCTTTTTTTAGGGCCTTTCGTGTGTGCGAACTGGTACCACGCTCCGCCAGGAAGGGTGCGCCTGGGGGTCTCGAGCCCTCCCATGTCACCATCCAGGGGTCTCAAGTTCGTATTTTCCTCCCATGGTCCAAGACCGATCAGAAGGGAAAAGGGTGTTGGGTGGTATTGGGCACCATATACCCCTTGCCCTCGTGCCCCGTGTGAGCTTTGAGCCATTACTCTCTGAAGCGCTCGAGTTTGCATGGTTCCTACTTCTTTTTACATGAGGACGGTAGGCCGGTAACGCAGTTTCAGTTTACAGCGGTGCTGCGCCTGGCACTGCGGTCCTTAGGATACGACGAACGGAGCTTTGCGTCGCATTCTTTCCGGATCGGCGCAGCCACCAGTGCGGCGGCGGCGGGGCTGGAGGGGTCGGTGATTCAACGGATCGGGAGGTGGCGCTCTGGAGTGTATGAAGGGTATGTGCGCCCTTAAGGGGTCGATCGCTGCATCCGGGTGGTGCGGCGGCGACGTCTCGCGGTTGCACGGATGGCACGGGGTTGCCGGGTTGGGGGGGGGGGTCTGCTAAAAAAAAAATTTTCTTCCTATTTCAGAGTTGCCTGCTGGTGGCAGTCCGCTTTGTCCTTTCAGATGGTGCCGGTTCCAGCGAATGGTGGGTCATCGGCCATTCATTTGTCTACTGGGCCGAGCGGAGGGTGGTGTTGAGGCCATTGGGACTACATCTTGGTCTAGCGGCTTCTGGAGTTCGCCTATGCTGGATGGGACAACGTGGAATGCAGTGGTGGCAGCTCGTGGAATTCGTCCAGGCACAGATGGCGCAGCGTCGGCGGCCAGTCGGGCTCTTGATTCACTTGGGAGGCAACGACTTGGCGAGTTGGTCCTGCAGGCAGCTCATCCGAGTTGTTCAGAGGGACCTTGGTCTGCTGCAGGAACTTTTTCCGGATGTGGCCATTTTGTGGTCGGATATAATCCCTCGCCCCGCCTGTTGGACACAGCGGCGGTGGTCGAGGGGCCTGATCAAAATCAATAGGCAGATCGGGCAGTGGGTTCAGCAAAGAGGTGGACGGCAGGTGTTGCATCCCTGGGCGGAAGTCCGGTGCAGTGGCCAGTACCGCCTGGACGGTGTGCACCTTGCTCCTGTTGGCCAGGATTTGTTGCTGAATGACTGGCAGGAGGCTATTGAATATTGGTGTTGGTCGAAGCTTTTTTTTGGGGGGGCGGCACAAGGATAGATGAACTACCTTGTGCCGGTGGCGGGGTAGCGAGCCGGCGCTCGCCGACCCGGTGGGGCATTGGAGGTGAATGCCGCTTGGCAGAGGAGCGGCCTTGCTCCAGTTTGGGAGAGACATCACGGTTGTGGTCTCTGCCCGGTGGGAAAATGCCGGCCTTTGCTAATAACATGGCAAGGCGGGCGGAGGGGAAATGGGGGGGTGGATGATGCACCGTTTGCTAGAAATGGCTGGTGGGGTATCATCCGGAATTCGGGAGGTGGAGGGGGGGGGGAAACGTTTTGATTAAGAACGCTTGTTGGCCTATGTTCGGCCGGTTTTCCAATGTTATAAATAAAGCTGCGACCAACTAATTGTTCACCAATCTTATGGTCTGTGTGTCTTTGTTGGGGGGGGGGATGTGAAAAGCAAAGGGGGTATTGGCTGGAGTGGTGGCAAAGTGTTATGGCTGCCGCCAGCCAAAGGATGGGCATCCGGATACCTCGGTTAATGTCGCCGCGCCGCAGGGCAGGGTCCCGAGGCCGGTAGTAACTGGGTTCCCGGGGCCCCAGCCTTTCGGCGGTGGTATCGCGGCGGTGGGTAGGTGGGGGGGGGGAAAGAGCGTGGCAGAAGTGCGGCCGGTACCAGCAAGTGACGTGCACACGTAGTGCTTCACGATTGGTGCTGGTGCCGGTCGGGGGGCGGAGCGGCGGCACGCGAGGGAGATCGTGGGCGTGCGCTCTCCCTCTTTGCAGCATGGCCAGCCGCTCGAAAGGTTTCCCTCCCACCCTCCCCTTGCTCGTGGTTGCAGGATGGGGGTGTTGTCGCAGCTGGGTATGGGGGGAAGGGGTCTTGGTTGCAGGTATGGTGGGGTAGCGAGCTGGCGCTCGCCGACCCGGTGGGGCATTGGAGGTGAATGCCGCTTGGCAGAGGAGCGGCCTTGCTCCAGTTTGGGAGAGACATCACAGTTGTGGTCTCTGCCCGGTGGGAAAATGCCGGCCTTTGCTAATAACATGGCAAGGCGGGCGGAGGGGAAATGGGGGGGTGGATGATGCGCCGCTTTGCTAGAAATGGCTGGTGGGGTATCATCCGGAATTCGAGAGGTGGAGGGGGGGGGGAAACGTTTTGTTTAAGAACGCTTGTTGGCCTATGTTCGGCTGGTTTTCCAATGTTATAAATAAAGCTGCGACCAACTAATTGTTCACCAATCTTATGGTCTGTGTGTCTTTGTTGGGGGGGGGGATGTGAAAAGCAAAGGGGGTATTGGCTGGAGTGGTGGCAAAGTGTTATGGCTGCCGCCAGCCAAAGGATGGGCATCCGGATACCTCGGTTAACTGTTGTTTTCCTGCTCTCTCCTAGGCTGACTTAGTTATTAACAGAAAGCCTGCAGAGGAAGAGAGAGCAGCAAAGTTGCAGTGTCTTCAGTGCATGCCTCTGCTCTGAGGCCCAGAATGCCATGTCTTATGCATTGCTGCATTTGTTCC
The DNA here is from genome assembly GCA_033557465.1 of Ichthyophis bannanicus. NCBI lineage: Eukaryota > Metazoa > Chordata > Amphibia > Gymnophiona > Ichthyophiidae > Ichthyophis > Ichthyophis bannanicus. The sequence goes on from CM066032.1 coordinate 1,475,516,603, forward strand.
TCATTGGTCCTGCTGCAATTATCCATCCCCACCCTGATTGCTAGTGCATGACAGTCCTTCTGTTCCAGTTGGTGGTGCACATGAACCAGTGTGCACTATTGTTTATAAGTCAAGGGTTCTCAACTCAGTTCTTGGGACACAGCTAACCAGTCAGGTTTTCAGGATAGCCACAATGAATATGTATGAGAGCAATTTTTGCATACAGTGGAGGTAGTCCTTGCACATCTCTCTCATGCATATTCCTTTCTTTGTTTAAATCTTTTTATTAATAGTAAAGGACATCACAACGAAAAGAACAGCCAATAAGCTGACAATTGTACACTAAACCTGTTAAGAAACAACCAGAGTAACAAAGAATGTTCCCCAAACCTCAAGCTCTCCCCAAATCCTGTGTAGAGAATAGAAAAAAGAACAAGAAAAAGAGAAAGGGGGAAAACAATAACCTGGTACTATATTTCAAACATGAGTTCTGCGGCACGCCATGCATCCTTTTAAAGTCCCTGATACACCTCAATAACCCTCTCCTTTTTAACCCTCCCCTACCACCCTCCCTCCCCAAACTATTATTTATCTTCCCTCACTGGGGTACCGTGACCACAATTACAGATCACATTCACAACAGCGACTTACAAACAAACACACCCCAATTCCTTTAGGAGGCTCCATAGTCCAAAAATCAAACTCAGACTCTGGTGGCTACATCTGGTTTCCCTGGCAACTCAGCAGTAAGCTTCTCTGTATGATAGATATCTCAGATTTTGGAGAACCATTCTGAACCAACAGGTGGGGTGTGCCATTTCCAGTTTCAGGCCAAGCTGCCAACATCAGGCAACTCAAGATGTGACTGAAGTCATGGTCAACAGACTCAAGGGCCAAATGGGCCAGCACAAAGGTCTCCAGCCAAAAATGGAATCTGGAGCCCCAAGATACTGGAAACCTTATGATGGACCTCTGCCCAAACACTTTGAGCATATGTGGTGGCATTGCCCATTGGGGAGGAGTGGCCTAGTGGTTAGGACATGGTACTTTGGGCCAGAGGGCTGGGGGTTCAAGTCCCACCTGGGGACAGCAATCTCAGGCCTGAGGGACTGGGATTTCTAGTCCTATAGGCACTCCTTGTGGTCTTGGGCAACCCACTTAACCCTCCATTGCCCATGTTCCCTGTAAGTATTAGCATATGTGTGTCATATCCCCTCATGTTAAATGTATCTCCCAATTGACTGATTTGACCCGGTGAAAAGCAGGATATAAATACAGCTAAATAAATAAATAAAATAAATTTCCATACCTCAACCCTAAAGTCAACAGACTAAACATCCACCGCAGAATTCCAACTCTTCAAATGGCTCCATCTTAGGCACTTCAGCAGAAAACGCTTTGTAAAATCTAGCAAAAAAGGATTTCACCCTATTAGACACTAAATAAAACCCTTTCCCCCATGCCCAGGGAACAAAAAACCTCTTCTTGATCAGGAAGAGAGCAAAGTGCCTCAACTGAAAAAAAGTTCAAGGAAAGGCCACACACTGTCTCCACCCGATCCTTTGTTGTGAAAGCAGACCCCTCAAAAAGAGAGGTCACTTGTGGGGCTCCGACTGATTCAAATACCTCCCTATTCATATCTCTAGCAAAGGTAAAGGCCAACACCAGAGTAAATGGAGAATTATGTGCAGAAATACCCTGCCTCTTGCATAGCATACATCACACCCACCATAACTGTTCTGTATTGTCTCACATTGTTTAGACAATATATTCTGTCTAGTTAATTACTTCGTTCTTCAATACATATGCTGTTTTGTTATTCATTATACTTATAATATGACGTTCCTTGTAAAACAAACTTGCTTTGTTAATTGTTGTTCACTGTAAACCGCAACTGAACTCTGGAAGATGCGGTATATAAATGTGTATAAATAAATAAAAATAAAATAAATAAAACAAGCCCAAACAAGGGGTGTGGCAGAGCTCTACTTAAATCCACGGCCTCTCCCAAGAACAAAAAGGCCTTGAGGACGAACAGAGACATCCATACAATCTCTATATACACCCAATCTGAACCTGAGTCTGCAATTTAATCTTCTTAGCTCCTGATACACAAAATGCATAATCTGACATACCAACTGCAGTGTTTTCTCTGTCTTCAGTCGTAAGATTTTGACCGGGAGAAAAGAGTCAGTGAGAGAGATGTGCATTGGAAGTAGTGCGGCATGCCACCCATCTTTAAAGTAAGCTTGCCATGTTCTGTTGGGGATGCATCTCCCCTCCCAGTCGCATCCACCATCCCACCCTTGGTATGCCACTGGACTAAGCGTGTCTCAAGGACTGGTTGAGAACCCCTGTTACATGTTTGCCTTCAGAGGACTTTTTCTAAAATACCTGGGAAAGGGGGAATTTACTAATTAACATGGTGGCAGCTAACGGTCCATGCTGAACGCATTATTTCTTTCATGGGGAGGAAGCGTAAAGGGAAAGGCGAGTCTGTGCCCTCTCAGCCCTTTCAGACCTCTGCACCATTTTCTGCTGGACCCCTTGATGCCTTTGTGGTGCATGTCGACTGGACTCCAGTGGATTCCAGGAGAGAACGCCGAGCTGCAGTTTGTCCGGAGTTGGGTGGCTTGGCTTCTGCTTCGCTGCATCTTTTTCCCCTGAGAGCCCCGCGCCAAAAGCCTTCAGAGGTCAGCCCCTGCCTGAAGGATTCCTGGAGCTGGGCTCCCCTCCAGAGTTGAAGAAAGCCACTGGTTCAAGGGGGCCAGGAACGGAGGTGCTACGGAGTCAGAAGAGTGCAGCTGTTGAGCTGAGCTCTCCATGTACAGTCTTGGCGGCGGTGGAGGAAGTGACCACAGGATTGGTGTCTCCTGTGGCATATAGAGCCCAAGTGACTGGGGCTGAAATGGAGGCTGTTTCATCAGAGGCTGGTCCTGGGTTAAAGTTTACGTTACAACGACCGGAGAATTTCACTTTGGAAACTATCTGGCAGGCTATTCTTTCCTTTGGGGAAGTATTGGTGCCCCAGATTGCACTACTAGAACGGAAACTGCATAATTCTGTGACGGCTATGGAAGAGTTGGAACAGAAGGTTTTGATAACACAAACGGATTTGGTTGAGTCTCAGAGGAAAGTCACAGCTCTGGAAGAACAAGCAGATGCTTTTCAAAAAAATATGTCTTTTATTCAAGCTAAGTTGGAACGTTCGGATAATGTTTCTAGAAGTAATAATCTTAGATTAATTAATTTTCCTAGATTAATGTCTGTATCTCCTAGAGAAATGTTTAAGTGATATTTGGTGGAAACGCTGGGGGTGGCCCCTGAATTAATACCACCTTTGGTATATCTCCCTAAGGCTAAGTTAGCTGAACATATGGCTAATTTAGGGGGGCACAGGACCAAGTTAATGTATTGAATGTTACAGATCTATTAGAAACTTCTGATAGTGAGACTTCGGTTCCATCTACGTTGCTTCTTACCTTTGCATTACTATCAGATAGAGAGTGGCTTCTTAAGCTATTCTTTAGGAAAATAAATTTGTTGTTTAAGGGTTTAACGGTACGTATATTTCCGGATTTAGCCAAAGAAACACAGAGGCGTCGCAAGGAGTTTCTCCTGTTAAGCCCTGGTATTCTTCAACTGGGAGGGCTCTTTTTTCTTAAACATCCTTGCAAATGTTTGGTGAAATATAAAGCTATTTCTTATATTTTTTATGAGCCCTCCCAGTTAATAGCTTTCATTAATGCCAGGCGCTTGGAGACCTCTATTGGAGCTTCACCTGAGCTCTCATAAAATAAGCACTGGAGTAGTTAACTGTTCTCTTTTCTTTTCACTTTGTCAGTAATAATTTACTTGGAAATTCTCCCTCTTTTATATTGTGGGCTAGGGTGAACAGATACATTGTTTCTTTTGATTTACTTTGTTACAATATTTCTGCATGGTTTGTTTCTGATTGTATCTGCTCTTTTTCTTTCAAGATGGTCCTGTGAACTTTCTTGATTTAAATGTTAAAAGATTATAAATAATAAATTTTAAAAAAATACCTGGAAAATTATGCACTTCCTGACTTGGGACGTCAAATCCTACAGATATGCTCATTACAAGTGTCCCTCACTTATGCGAAAATACATACCATTCTAGAAGGTTGAATAAACTTTTTTTCAGCACTCTATAGATAAGAAGACTTTATGCAGAAATACCCAGGCAAGTGGTAGCCTTGGTAATAGTTAAACAATAGAGAGTCAGTTTTCTAGAATTGGAGACATTGAAAACATTTTAGAATCTTTCCCATCTGAAGAACTACCTTATCCAAATCTTGAAGAAACCAGACTAATTTGGTCACTCATCAGAACTTAGAGGATAGTGCAGAGCTTTAACTTTTCACTTCAATGTCTATCATAGATTGTTCATGATATTACATTTTTTAACATTGTTGTTTCCATCCAAAATTTAGAGGCACAAATAGGAAATAAGAACTGTTTCAGTAAAATATATAAGAAACATATGAAAATTAAGTTTATATACCAAAAGTTAAATTGGTGAAACAAACTTCAAAAATAAATTTAGACAGCTATTTCTGCTTTTATCAAATAAAGTTGAAGCCTACAAAGGCAATATGTATACCTCTTAAATAAGATTTATCGGTGTGTCACCAACTACTGAAGATGATGTTAATGTAATATGAAAGAGAAATATACAGCTTTGTTTCCTAGAATCCTGAATTAAGAGTTCTCGTATTTCTTGAAAACAGATAAGGCATATATTAGAGGTTGCTATAACAAAGGGCAATATATCAATTTAGGTGCAAGTACCTGCAGCTCTAATTCCTCCTTCCAAGGATAAGGGAAGATGAACGAAATACCTGACAGATCCTGCTTGCTCTTACCATGGGGAAGGAGAGGGGACCATGGATATCTCATTGGTTCCCAACTACTCATGAAAATAGGTCATGAGATAGCTTATCCTGAAGAAAGGGCTTTCCTGCTAATGTGACATCCAATCTACTTTGGGAGATTTGAGCTTCATCTGTGTCAATTCTGTCATAGCTTTAGTACTGTGATTTCATTTTGTCTTATCTCCTTTCCTCCCATAACCTTTATCTACAACATAATCTCCTTTACTTTACTGCTCACCAATCTCTTGGTCTCTATTTTTTTTTTTCAGGTTTCTTATTTTTGTCATCTGCTCTGTTAGCTATCTATCCTTTTTTTTTTTTTTTTACCTTTTTAACCATATTGATTTTAATCAGTTGCACAGGAATCCTCATCTTTTTGCTTACTTTTTCCAGTTAGTATACTTTAAATCTCTTCCTTAGTCTGACCTACCAACTTTTACCATTATTTCCTATTTTTCCTTTTGTATGTTTGTTTTTGGAATACATATTTCTTGGAAATAAACACTCTGTTATTAAGTGCTATCAAGTCAATGACAATTCTGGGCAACCTGGGTATGGATAGTTGTTCTAAACTGTGTTAAGTCTCCAGTCAGGTGGCTAATTGTTGATAGAGTGGCATCCACTGTTGCTGTTGTTATATCAATCCATTGCATGTAGATAACCCTTCTGACTCTTATACTTTAAAGCTCATTTCCCTTACCTCATCATTCAATCTCCAGCTTTGCTCTACTGACCCCACTTACTGTCATGGCCATTGCCTCTGCCACAACTTTGTCTTCTTCTCTAATTGCTTACTCTCAAATTTCTATACCTCAGTTCTTCCCTTATCTGACCATCACCTGCTAAGCTTCAGTCTTCCTCATGCCTCCCCCTGCCTCAATTTTGCCCAGTCTTTTCCAACCTCTTTAGAAATCTTCATTCTATTGACCCATTGGCTCTTTCCACTACTGTCTCATCACCTCTTTCCTCCACTATGTCATCTGATCCTGTTGATGAGGCAGTAGCTTCTTATAACACTGCACTCGCCTCTTCACTTTATGCTCTTGCTCCATCCATGTCATGTTCTGTGAGGCATAATGTACCTCAGGACTGACTGTCTTCAACTACCGGCTATCTAAGTTCCTATGCCCACTCAGCTGATTGCATTTGGCTCAAATTCTGTACTCTTGCAGACATTCTACACTTTCAATTCATGTTTGCCTCTTTCCAGTCAGCCATAGTGCTTAACAAACAAGACTATTATGTCCATCAGACTAACTCTCTTGCCTCTGACCCTCACCATCTCTTTACAACTCTCAACTCTCCTCAAGGTGTCTCCACCTCTGACTCCTTTCCCTTTCTGCCCAAACTTTGGCCAATTATTTGCATGTCAAATTCCACAAGATTAAACTCCAGTTCCCCAAGAGGTCAGCTCCATCACATCTTCCCCCTCTTCACTCCCAACTCTTCCCCTCAACCTCTGCCAACCTTTCTTCCTTTTCTAAGATCTCTGAGGAGGAAACCACACATCTTCTTTCCTACTCCAAATTCACTGCCTGCTCCTCTGATCTTATTCCCACCTGTCTCCTAAACTCCATCTCCTCCACTGTCTTCCCTTCCATCTCTCATATTCTCAACCTATTCTCAACCTTCACTGCAACTATTTTTGCAGCCTTATAGCATACTGTGGTTACACCTTTTCTCAAGAAACCCTCACTAAATCCTACCTGTCCTTTTAATTATTGACCCATCTGCTTCCTACCCTTCATTTCTAAACTACTTGAATATGCTGTTTACCACCATTGCCTTAACTGTATCTCATCTCAAGTCCTTCTGGATCCATTGGAATATGGCTTTTGTCCTTTACATTCTACTGAAACAGCTCTTGCCAAAGTCTCCAGTGATCTGTTCATGACAAAATCCATGGGCCTTTATTTGATTCTCATCCTTCTTGACCTTACTGCTGTTTTTGACACTGTTGGCCACCACCTTCTCCTCAATACATTGTCCTTGCTTGGTTTTAAGGGTTCTGTGCTATCCTCGTTCTCTTCTTATCTATCCCATCACACTTTCAGCATTGTGTACCGCAAGGGTCTGTCTTGGGCCCACTCCTTTTCTCTCTCTATACCCAGTCCCTTGGTACGGTCATCTCCTCCCATGGTTTCAGTACCATCTTTACGCTGATGACTCTCAGATCTAACCCTCTACTCCTAAAATCTCTCCAGCAAAAGTTTCAGATCTCTGCTTGCCTATCTGACATTGCTGAGTGGATGTCTCACTGCCATTTGAAAATGAACATGGCCAAAACCAAGCTTCTTATTTTCCCCCCTAAATCCACCCTGCCTTCTTCTTTTCTCAATCTATGTGGATAATCCTCTACTCCTCTCTGTTTCCTCTGCTCACAACCTTGGGGTCATCTTTGACTCCTCCCTCTCCTTCTCCACACATATCCAATTGATAGCTAAAACCTGTCATTTCTTTCTCTGTAACATCAACAAAATTTGCCACTTCCTATTTGAACACACTACTAAGTCACTTATCCATTCCTTAATTACCTCAGATCCAATATCGAGTTGGGCAGGCTATGTGCCCCTAAAGCGACCTTTAACTCCAGATATTCATTGCCAAGATCAAATGTGTCCCCATAATTGAATATACAGGGACCACCACAGACACCAGAAGCTGCAGCAGCTAACTGGGCAACAGCAATATTGCATGCTGGCCGGATATCTCCTGTGCCTTAAAGATAGGCGAGGGTTTTCTTGTTTGGTCTAGGTCAGGGGCAATGTTCCCTCTAATTTTCTGTAGGCTGTGTGCGCATAAAATATCAGCTGTGTGCAGCTTTTGAAGGAAGATTAAATTTTTGTGCACCACATAACGAGTTATATACTTTAAAATTTGACTACACGTCAGAATACAGTATGTACACCACATTGATTTTAATCAAATTAAATGGAAATAGACGATTACTAAATGAAGCGGGAAATTTCTAGTAATTACAATCATAACTTTTAAATTTTAAGATATCTGTGTTGTTTTCTATCAGAATCAGAGCCATAATTTTTGTGTGCTCTGTTGTAAAGTATGTGCGCTTGCTTGGCGAGGTGTGTGTGCGCGCACAAGCGCACAGCTTAGAGGGAACAGTGGTCAGGGGTGGGCAAGTCCGGTCCTGGAGAGCCGCAGACCAGTCAGGTTTTCATGATGTCCCTAATGAATATTCATAGACCTATTTTCATACAATGGAAGGCAGTGGATGCAAATAGATCTCATGAATATTCATTAGGGACATCATGAAAACCTGACTGGTCTGCGGCTCTCCAGGACTGGACTTGCCCACCCCTGGTCTAAGTGAAAAAGACCATGTATCTGCCTATCTAAACAGGCTGACAGTATTTTCACAAAGACTTTATAATCTATGTTGAGCAAGAAGATCGGCCTATAGCTATTGCAACACAGGTGATTCTTACCCTTTTTAGGGATCACTGAAATTGTTGCTTGATAAAAGGAAGGAGGGAGTCTACGCTGAGACAGTATATCATTGAACCCTCTAGTTAACATTGCAGCTAAGAGGTCAGGGAGAGCTTTATAAAGCTCAGCTGAAAAAGGATCTCATCCTGAGGCTTTGGCATTTTCCAACTAATGACCCAGTGAACCTCTGCAATTGTCATGGGTCCCTCCAAGGCCGCATGATCCTCAGATGTCAAACAAGGGAGTTCTGCCTCTAGCAGCCAATAGTGAATATTAGAATCTGATTCTGACAGCTGAGACGTGTACAAGTCTTTATAAAACTGTGCAAAGAGTTGCACAATAGCAGCTGATTTCCTCACTACTGAGTTCTGTTGGGAAATAAGAGCAGAAATCTTATGTTTTTGGTGCTGGCGCTTTAGCTGCCACAATAAAACCTTGATCTCCTTATTGCCATGTTCATAATAGCATTGACAAGTTCTCAGCTATTTCGAGACAATATCTTCTGTTTCTAGAGCAGTGAGCTCCCCTCTGAGATGGACCAGTTTATGCCACACCAAAGGGCCACTCCCCTGTCAATGAAGAACCTCCAGTCATGGAATCATCGTGCATAATTCCTCCTGTTGGAGTGTTTTCCATTTTTTAAAAGCTGAAGCTAAGGAAATCAATTGGCCACATAAGGGCACCTTCCCTGCCTCCCAGACCATGAAAACTGAAACATCTCTGGTATCATTAAAATTAAGATATTCCTTCCACCCCTTCCTGATCGCCTATCTCTAAGGTGCAGATCGCTAACCGAGCAGCATGCAATATCGTGCTGCCTGGTTAGCAAGTCTCTGCCTCTGCTTCACCCCGGAACTTGTAGGGGAGTTAGAAAGGGATATTCAAGGCATTAACTGTGTATGTGCCATTGAATATCCCATTTTAAGGCATTTACATGGTTTACTGGGCTATTTAGACTATTGCAGCCTCCTCCTTGCTTGTCTCCCTCTGAATCAGCTCACTCCCCTTCAATCTGTTCAAAACTCAGCTGTGCAGCTAATCTTCTACCAGCCTCGACATACTCATAAAACCCCTCTCCATTGGCTCCCTATACATTTCTGTATCTAATTCAAATTTCTCCTACTGACCTTTAAGTGCACTCATTCTGCTGCTCCTCACTACCTTTCCTCTCTTATCTCTCCCTACACCCCTCCTTGAGAACTCCGCTCTTCTGGCAGATCACTTCTATCTATGCTTTTCTCATCTACTGCCAACTCCTGACTAACTGGATAGCATCTGGGCACATAGACATGGATATTCAACGGCACAATCGATGTAGGTGCTATTGAATATCTCCATTTAAGGCATTTGCATGGTGTAAATGCCTTTTGAATATTAGGCCCTTGGTGTATTCTTTCCACTTTTTCTTGATTTTCTCAGCATCATTAAACATGGATCCTTGAGCATCTTTAAGCATTCCATTTCAAGACTGCAATTTTCTTTTTAACTCCTCATAGTTTTAGGAAAGTCAGTCTTTTTCTTCATCCAATCGTTTTTTTATTCTATTTTCTTGTATGTGTCATTGTAGCACTCTTGGGGGGGTATGTTTACTAAACCGCCTTAATGTTCCTGGTATTAGCTCCAGCGATAATGTGAAGAATGTCATAAAAGGAGTGGGCATCCCGGTCTTAAGGTAGCAATCGCGGGTTATCACGCGATAAAGTGTGCCGCGCACATTATCACGCGATAGAGGGAGATGCACACATTAATGCGTGTTAGCCTTAATTAGGCGCGCTGATCTACACACATAGCAACAGAGGCGTAGCACAATGGTTCATACATTGACTGGTGAAACAGGGGTCATGAGTTCAATCCCTCAGTGGGCTTAATGAGTAAGGCTGTCTGAGGCATTACCCCTTACTTTAAATCAGTGCTGTCTGAGGCATTTTGTTTTTTAATTTAAATTAGTGCTGCCAGCAAACACACCCTCACAGTGCTGTAACCTAAGGTGCCGCATAAGGTGCCCTATAAGGCACTCCAGAGGGCACATTATAAAGTGCACTGTCCGCCAAGACACCTTATAATGTTCCCTATAGGGCATCTTATAAGGCACCTTATAGGGCGCCTTATGAGGCACCTTAAGATTACAGCACTGTGAGGGTGTTTTTTGCTGGTAGCACTAAATTAAATTAAAAAAGGAAATGCCTCAAACAGCCCTATCAAGCAACACCACTGTGGGATCAATCCCATGACCTCTGCCTCTGCCTCCACAGTCAGTGAAGTAACCAGTGGGCTACATCTCCATAGCTACTAACAACCCCCCGGCTGGCTACAGAAGGACTGCAGGTCATCAAACAAACTGTCTGCTGTGGTTACCAGGATAGGGTTAACCCATCCGTACCCGTGATGCACTGCACATGCAGATCAGCAGTCTACAGATGATCACAAGATGGGGTATGCACCCCCACAGCACCTCTGCCTGGTAGGGGGAACTGACCGTGTGTGTTACTGACCAGAGTAGCTACAGACCGACACATTGTGGGGGGACTGTGCTCACCCTGAGGAAGAGGTGGGGCGCCCAGCACCAGGTCTGCAGCACCTGGCTTGGCTGAGATAGGCTATGTTGCAGGTCCCCATCAGTGCCAGTGTGTGATAGGTAGTTCTTGCAGACAGACCTAGGCTACACCTGTGTCCATCTGTATTTCCCAGTCACGTCTAGCCCTTGTGGACTATGATGCACCCATAATAGTGTATATCTTGTGTGGGTGCCATGGTCACATGATGTAAGTGAAGGGGGGTGTTTGGACCCATAGGCAGATTATGTAGCACCACCTTCTGGGGCTCAGGGTGGGAAACAGGATCTTCCACCAACAGATCCACATTCTACATCCCTGTAATGGTGGCAGTAGAGAGGACCATCAACCCCAGTCCTGCTGGGGAACAGACACCCTACAGGGCAGTCAATGTAGATCTGTACACATCCATAAGGCAATGGCAGACAGACAGTAGGCCTGGAAATGTTCAGCTGCCCCCCACCACTATCTGACATTCTCCAGCAGCGAGCCCAGTGACTCTCCAGCCGCAGCACCATGCAAGGTGTTCCAGCCATGCACATACTAACTGCAGACAGTCTTCTAGCTAGTCCATAGTGCATGTTCCTGGAGGAGATGTGTGCACCCAAAACTGGGATGTGATTGCCAGAGAAATTTCAGGCACAGATATGCACCCAATTCTGCTCCCACAGGAGCTAGATGGCCCCGCGGGAGCAGAATCGGGGCATAAGTCGTGGACATCCCACATGTGCTCTGATTTCAGCCTGACAGATGTCCAGATGTCTCCCTGGTAAGCCCAGTCAGGCTCCTTCATGGACCTGTGGTGCCATGGCATCCCAACACCATGGCACTGCGGCTCCTTGCAGTAGCTCCTATCGGCTGCAGTTTTTAAAAGTATCATCTTCCCTGCTGCCCTACCCCCGATTGGCCCTTACGATTCCAGGATTGGGCTGCGAGGATCCCCCTGCCCATCTCTCCTCTTTGGGGGGGGGGGCTTTCGGGCTTATCCACCGGTGACCAGGGAGACTTATTCCACCTCAGGGATGGAATAAATCTCCCATTCAAATCACCATGCCCAGACAAACAGAGCCATCATTGGAATAGGGGTACATCTGGGGTGGGGTCACGCCTCCGGCCCGTCCTCACTCCTCCTCCAGCCTTCCCCCTTCCACCCCCATCCTGAGTTCCCTGCACATCTCAGCTGTATGTTTGGGGAACTCAGGACATGGAACTGGCCCCTGCCATTTATCGAGGATATATGTCTGGTTTGGACGTACATCCCCACTAAACGGGACTCAGAATGATCCCCTAAGTATCCATAGCCTTTTTATTTTTATAATAGCAATGACACTTAACTTCATTAACAGATCTTAACCTGTAGTAAAAGGGCCCATTGCAATTTGTTATATATGGGATTGAAAGAATATTGTTAAAAAAGTTATAAATTATTCAAAATACAATAGCCAGGTTTCTGTTGGGAGGAAAGAAAAATTAAATCAATGGATCATAGCTGAGGAAATTGCAATGGTTACTTTTAAGAGAGAGACACAGCTTTAAATTATAGTATTAATGCCATGAGAAATGGGAAACATTGATATTTAAAATATAGATTATAGCATAATGTCCTGAAAAGACAATTATGCTCCAACCAAGGTAATTTTTTTAGAAATTCTAGACATATCTGGGGAACAAATCCTTTTAGTTTGGTTAGTCCTGAGTGATGGAATGAGTTATGGGCACATTTGAGAGAGGAGATTAATTTATTGAGATTTAGGAGCCCTTTCACTAAAGCCTGTTAGGGTGTTGCACTTGATGTGCGTATAGCAGGGAAGCTAACATGCGTAAGTGCAAAGCCTCTGTCATAACTTGGAGAGCATCACCTGCATGTTCTCCGGCAATTACTATGCAGATATGTACCCTAATGTGCAGCAGAATTAACATGAGGGCACCTAACAACACTCATACAGTTGCACCCTTGCTAATTACCACAGTGACAGCTAACAGCATGTTTACTAAACTGTGCTAACCGTGAGTTCAGGATTTGTCACACACTCAAGGTGCCACATTAGCAGTTACTCTGGGGCCCCATGCTAAAAATCCTACCCTATTCTGTAAGTGTACAATTGATCAAGGACAAGATGGGTTTGCGACAGAATGTGGGTGTCATGGTTAGCGTGGGTTTTACGGGTGCATGCTAACTGTGAATGTTGCCATTAGCACAGGTGCATTTAACACCACCTCAATAATGCATCATCCATATGCTACGGACATGCCTGCTAGTAAACATACCCCTTAGTGTGTGGCATGTACCCCTGCACTAATTTTAATGTGTTCTCCACGCACCCACTTCATCCATACCCTGCCCATTCCCTACCCCTTCGCACAATGAGCAACTGAAGTGCATTTTAACAGCAAGTAGTTGCCAAGCATGCATATTAACTATCACCACCCACCATTACTGGCTGCTAAAATGCATGCTAATCACTAAGAGGCACATTCCAAATGGGATGTCCAAGTGCAATCTGAGACGTCACAGCCAGAATGCTGAAAAGAAAGGCAGGTACGTGCAAGTTCAGGCACTCTTCCTGAAACATGAATGTGCTCAATAGGCACATGTGTCAAATGTCTATATAGACATCCCCAGGAGAACATTTCAGAGCCAAAATATCTAATAGCATAATGGTTAAGTATTGACGTAAGAGCTAGATGGCCAGGGTTTGGCTCCCAGCATGGGACTTTGTAATCTAAAGCTAGCTACTCAATTCTCTATGTTTTCTACACTCTCGGGATGTTTTAAGGTGAAAACAAAACACTTTTCTGATGCTTATTCATGCCTGGAGCAGGAATAAACATGCTTGTGCTTGTAGATAGCTCAGCTGCTTCTGGGATCAAACAGGGGGACATGTAAGTCCCGCTGCAACACCCCCGTGCCTACTTGAACATCCCTGTACTGGAGACATCTGCAAACGTTATTTGTGGAATGGTAACGGAGATCTGTCGATGATCTTAATATCCACTTGCATGTCTGCAGACATCCAAACCACAACTAAACCTTTTAGAATGACCCTCTTAGTGGGCTTTAGTAAAAGGGTCCCTTATTAAGAGGGTAAAAATATTATTATTCCCCCTAGAGGAGTGGCCTAGTGGTTGGGGCAAGGTACTTCAGGCCGGAAGGTCAGGGGTTCAAATCCCACTAGAGGACAGCAACCTTGGGCTGGAAGGACTGGGGTTTCTAGTCCCACAGGTGCTCCTTGTGGTCTTGGGCAAGCCACTTAACCCTCCATAGCCCATGTTCCCTGTAAAATAGTTATCTCCAAGTTATAATGCCCTGTTCAATGTAATTTCAGTTTGTTCAATGTAAACCACACTGATGCAGAATAGCGCAGTATATAAGAGAATGTAAATATAATAAATAAATAAATAAAATATTAAATAATAAAACATTTCTGACCAGTAATGTATAACAGGAGCTACTGAGTAGATACCATCTGCCTCCTGACTTGCCTTTGATACTAATTTTTCGGATCATGATAGTTTTTATTTGACATGTAAACTATTTTAAATGATGATTATCATGAAGACTGATATAAAAACATTTAAACACAGTAAATAAGAGGATTCAGCTCTTGCAAAGTAATATCCAACCATTGCTAAAAACACGGTAAACATATTTGGCCATAAAAATGTATCCTTTGATAAACTAGTAAGAAGTTCCTGTGCAATTAAACATATTCCTCCAAGCACGGAAAGCCATACCTCACATTATCAAGCTATATTATCAAGAATGTTAGCACCTGGGAGTTTGTGTTATGGAGCAAAGATATAATTTATAAATATTATGAATAGAACTGCCATTTCTTCAGGATGGCAAGAATAACTAAACATTTTGTTTTTTATTTGTCCTTGGTTAAAAAATAAAGTAACAGAGAAACTAATAAATAATTGACATCTACTGAAGAGTTAATTACAGAGAAAAATCAAACTTCTAGAATGCTGAGTGAAAAAGATTTTTTTAATGAAGCTGTAAAAGTCTTGTGGGTAGAAGTATGCTAAAAAGTAATTAATGTAGAAAATAGAATAGCTACAGAATTTTTTTCTTAGTTAAATTTTGACTAAATTAAATCACAGTCTGAGAATTAATGCATTGTATCTATTAGGTCAATTTTTTAAGAGCCCCTGAGCATTCAAGATAATTAAGTAATATTACCGATTTATCTTTGGAAAACTTTTCAGTTGGACCTAACCTGCTGGGTATTCAGCTGGAAAATCTCTTAAATTGAGCTAATCAAAATTTGACTAGTTAGACTTAGGCCAGCTAAGGCCGCAGTAGACTAAAGGGTATGTTTACTAAACCGTCCTAATGTTACCGGCGCAGGTTGCAGTGTTAATGTGAGGAATGCCATATAAGGTAGTGGGCATTCCTGCAACAAGGTAGCTATGAATCTCTATCACACAATTGAGGGTGCCTTGGCTCATTAACGCACATTAAGTCCATGCCAGCGCTGTGTTAGAAGCTATATAGATGTAGCCCGCTGGTTACTGCAATGACTGTGGAGACAGAGGTCATGAGTTTGATCCTGCAGTGGTGTTATTTAATAAAGCTGTCTGAGGGATTTCCTTTTATTTTAAATCAGTGCTGCCAGCAAAAACACCTGCACAGCGCCGTAACCTAAGGTGCCTCATAAGGCGCTCTACAGGGCACTTTATAGGGCGCCTCTACAGTCTTTGTAGTAACCAGTGGGCTACATCTCTATAGCTTTTAACACAGCGCTGGCTGGCTACAGAAAGACTGCAGGTCACCACACAAACTGTCTGCTGTGGTTACCAGGATAGGGTAAACTCACCCGTACCAATATGATGCACTGCACATGCAGATCAGCAGTCTACATCTGATCACAAGATGGGGCATGCACCTCCACAGCACCTCGGCCTGGTAGGGGGGACTGACCGTGTGTGTTACTAGCTACAGACTGTGACAGTGTGCGGTTCCTGTGCTCACCTTGAGGGTGAGGTGGGGTGCCCAGCACCAGGTCCATAGCACCTGGCTTGGCTGAGATAGGCTATATTGTGGGTCCCCATCAGTGCCAGCGTGTGACAGGTAGTCCCTGCAGACACACCTAGGATACACCTGTGTCCATCTGTATTTCCCAATCATTTCCAGCCCTTGTGGACTGTGATGCACCCAGAATAGTGAATATCCTGTGTGGTTGCCATGGTGACTTGTTATAGGAGAAGGGTGATGTTTTGACCCAAAAACAGATTATGTAGCACCACCCAAACTGCCCTCACTGGGTGAGGGTGGGGGACAGGATCTCCCACAAACAGATCCACACTCTACATCAGAGGTAGAAGAAGGGATCACCACCCCAATCCTGCTGGGAAATAGATGCAGATCTGTACTTATCACTTAGAGCACTGGCAGTAGGCCTGGAAAAACACAGCTGCACCCCACCCCACCATTCACCAGCAGAGGGCACATTCAGTCTTCACCCACTGCACCCTGCAAGGTGTTCTAGCCATACACATGCTAGCCACAGACAGTCTGCTTGTTAGTACATAGTGCATGTTCCTGGAGGAACTTTTTGCACCCAAAAGTGGGATGTAAGCATATGCACATGCACACGCACACACACAGACACACACACCAAGCAAGTATGTTAGTGATTGGGCCCCAGAAAAGGGAACCCATAGATATCACTTGAGAGAAACACTGTATAACACTATGTGGAAATCTACACATGCCATGGTCAATGCTCAGTCAGGGTGAGACTGACCTCCCAGCATGACATACTGAGGCCACCCTGTCCATGCAGGTGGTGGTCAGGCACTACAATATCCCAGCCATTGCCCTATGCCCTATGCAGATGCATCCTGCCCAGACCGCCCTGTCTGGGCCATACCCACAATACCTTGTTCCTCATTATGCATATTGACAGGCTAATGCTGGAAACAGTGCAAGCATTGTGGGCTCAATAAGGTGTAGGCAGCCACAAAACACTGGATAGGCATACACACACTTCCTCACCTATTTAAGCATTGTGCAAAGATAGAGGTTGTTGGCAGCCCTGGCCGCAACACCAGTCCTGGGCACAGTGCAGGCATTGCTAAGGTACTCAATACTGTTATGGTCACTCTCTGGGGTAGTAAACACTGTCAGAAAACAAGAAAACAGGAAACACACTCCACATATATCAGAAAGGTTGCTATGATGAATCTCTGTTAACAGTTTGTGTTTAATGTAGGATCAGTTATCTGATGTTCATCATAGCAACCTTTTGATATATATGGAGCGTGTTTCCATGTTTATGACAGCATTGCTAAGGCATGTAGGTGGTAGGAGTGGTAGCTGCTGCTCCATGCAGGGCCCAAAAGCCTGGCTCTCCATGAGGATATGGATAGTGGGGCCTGTGAGTGTGGGTGTTTGTGCCCCTGTTGGCCGCTGCTCTAGGGTATGCACATGTGGGGTCAAAATCTGGATAGTAAGCACAGATTCTTTGAATATTATTCAGGTATTTGAGAAGGATGATGCTGATTTGGCAAAGCCAGCTACATTGATAGAAAAGTTTACTCTGGAACCAGTTTGTGCTAGGATATTAAAATTGTTTTTCTGTAATTGTGAGGCCCTTTTTGGGGCCTTAAGATTCAAATATTTCCTGACGTAGCTTGAGGAACCCAGAAGTGCATGAGGGAATTTCTCTTCTTTTGTCCACGTGTCTTATAGCTCAGGGGTTTGTTTTGGCTAAATTATCCTTGCAAATGTGGTGTTAAGCTGCAGTCTTTTCAATATATATTTTATGATCCAGCCCACTTGGTAGCACTTTTGAGTTTGATTACCAGTTTGGTAATCTCTGTTGCCAGCAATATTTCTTATTTATGATCACTATATATTTGTGGCCCCTACACCCTGTATGTTTGCTTTGCCTTAATTGTAAGGATTCTGTTCCTTTTGTTTCTGGATAGTGTCCTTGCTCTTTCAATAATTGAGGACTAGAATGAGAAGATAATATTTTGTTTTCCTTTATTATTTCAATGGGTTATAACTTATAATATCCCTTTTTGTATTTTTTTTCTTTTTCTACTCTGTTTCTGCTACAAGGAGTATTTTCTTGGAATGTTATTTTGTAAATAATTATTACAAAATAAATTTAAAAAAAGACAAGATTGAGCTGTTAATTTTAGCCAATTGTTGAAACATAGAGGATAATTAAAAAAAAACATTGTGTGTGTAAAGCAGTTATTTACCCATAGAAATGGGATTTTATTAAACTTCCTATTTAATATATTGTCAAAGTTACACAAGTGCAGCCCTATCAATGTAAGTTTGTCCAGAAGGAACAAACATTGCTAGAAGCAAGGTTGGAAGAGAACATAAGAAATGCCATACTGGGTCAGACCAAAGGTCCATCAAGCACAGTATCCTGTTTCCAACAGTGGCCAATCCTGGTAACAAGTACAGTTCTTGTCAAGTATCAGGGGTAAGCAGGGGATTTTCCCCATCTATTTAATAATAGGTAATAGACTTTTCCTCCAGGATCTTGTCCTAACCTCTCTTAAACACAGCTACACTTACAGTTTTTATTACATCATCCAAGATCCAGGAACAAATTCCAGAGTTTTATTATGCATTGAATGAAAACATATTTTCTCTGATTCTTAAATATGTTACATTGTAGCTTTATTGCATATCCCATAGTAGTTTTACTTCCTGAAGGAGTAAACAACCGATCTATGTTTATCTGTTCTACTCCACTCATTATTTTATAGACCTCTATCATATCTTCCCTCAGCCACCTCTTTTCCATGCTGAAGAGCCCAAACCTTTTAAGCATTTCCTCAAATGGGTAACCTTCCATCCTCTTTATCGTTTTGGTCACTCTTCTCTGTACTTTTTCTAATTCCGCTATATCCTTTTTAAGATATGGTGAACAGAATTGCACACAATATTCAAGCTGTGGTTGCACAATGGAGCAATACAATGATAGAATATCCTTTATTCTATTCTCCGTTTCTTTCCTTATGATTCCTAGTATTCTATTTGCTTTCTTGGCTGTTGTTGCACACTGGGCAGAGGGTTTCAATGTATTATCCACATTGACTCCCAGATCCTATTCTATAGATGAGCCAGAATCTATTCCCCACACTTGCTCAAGCCTTGTGAGCACATTCCAGGTGAGAGCCATCTAAGCCTGAGATAAGGCTCTTCTAGCATGCAGGGGTTAGTTGAAAAAGTTGAGGATCTGGTGCCTGTACAGTTCTTAAGTATTGTCGCTCAGAGTAGTGGCAGATGAACCTTAGCTGTTAAAGTGGTGTCTTTGTGCATTTTGCTTCATTGCTTTTGCCAAAATCTCTAGGTGGCAAAAGCACCAGTGACTAAAAAGAACAAAGTCTCTGTCTCTTTATACATTTTAAGGGTAATTTTATAAAAGTCGCTTAGTTTAATGTACATTATCATGTGCATGTTTTGCACCTATTTTTAAGGTATGCACATACTTTTTTTTATAAAATCAGGGTGTGAGTGATAAGATACATATGACACATCTAGGTAAGACCAAGTACACCAACACTAGATTTAGTATTAATGTCCACACCTAGATTTGTAGAAAATGTGCATAAGTTATAATGGGCTCGATTTTGATCTGGGCGATGCTATGTGCTGCGTCAGTGTATAGCCTGCCCTCCTCCCTAACCTGGATTTTCCATGCCGGGGTCATATGTGGCCCCATCATCAAAAATCCGGGTATTGCCACACCGCTAGGAGGCCACAGGAGCTACAGTATAGCCCCTTTTCCTTTACATTTAGCTCTGTTTGCCGCTCTCTCCTCTGGGAAAAGAATTCCTGCTTTACAAGCTCTGCTTGTCACTTTGAATCTGTTTGCTTTTTGTGAGTGAATCTGCTTGCTTTTGTGAGACCTGTCTGCTTCTCTATATATTTATTTATTTATCATTGTTAGTATGCTTTTTTACCTCATTTGTACCTTTTGCACTATTGTTCAGTTTTTCTCAGCTGAACAACTTTTATCCCACCACCCTCCCTTCTTCACACAACACCTCTAATCTTATACATATTCATCTCCTTTCCCCTTCCTCTCTTCCTTTCTCATGTGCCTTGTGAAACTCACATCTCATCTCAAATAAACTTGCTTTTACTCATAATTTATTTATCTCTAATGCTCTCCATCCTCTTGCTCTAACTGAGACCTCCCAGAAGACACTGCATCAGTTGCTGCTCTTTGTCATGGTGGTTATCAGTAACCGGGTATGGCGGACACGCCACTTCCCTCCCCTCACCCCCCCCCCCCCCCCGTATTCAGCACACCACCTTTCCTTCCCAATGACACACAAAACACCTTTTGGGACTTAAACTGGTCACAGCTTTATTAACCTTTTAACAATAACCAAACTGCATTCCAACACATTATAATTCCCCCTCCCCTCGCAGAGCAAGCCCTCCACCAGCCATGTGAGTAGCAAGGTGACGCCGCTTCTGCTTCTGGCGGGTCCAGGCCCCGACTAATTTTTCCTAGCCCTCCCTCGTCCGGCTTCGCCATATTATTAGCAAAAACCTGAGGGATTGTCCGGGTCGGGGGTACCCCACCCCCGCTCTAATGCTTGCCTCCGGCTCTGGACTCCGGAAACCTCCGGGATCCCGCCCCCCCCCCTACAACTGCAACACCCCAACACACAAAGCCTTAGACCCAGCCCCAGCTAGGGTGGGCGGGCGGGACATCCGACGGCTCTGGCTCCGACCCGAAAAAGGCCGGAGCCATGCCGTGTCCCCGCAACACTCCCCCCCCATTACCCTGCTTTCTGGCCTCCCATTGGCTCCCACACCTCACTGAAGCCCGCGGGAGCCAATGACACCGCGGGATGGTCACGTCCCTCCCTCACGGTCCCACGCCGCCGTCGAAGGGAGAGGAAGCACGTGCGGCCGCCCCTCCGGTTACCGCCGGCCGCGTGCACGTGGGCTCCGCTGCCTCGCCATAACCGGGTACGGCGGACACGCCACTTCCCTCCCCTCACCCTCCCCCCCCCCCCCGTATTCAGCACACCACCTCTCCTTACCAATGACACACAAAACACCTTTTGGGACTTAAACTGGTCACAGCTTTATTAACCTTTTAACAATAACCAAACTGCATTCCAACACATTATTTTTTTTTTTAATTTTATATTTAAGTTTCCAATACAACAATTAAAAAAGAATACAAAGGAAAAAGGGGGGAAATACCAAATACACAAGAAAATAAACCACATATAATCCCAATAACATATTTACCCCATTTAATTAGACCCCATACTAACAAACCTCAAAATGGTTCCAAACTTAAGAAATTTAAACAAAGAAAAAGAGGGAAAACCCCACTATCATATGAGCATAGATCATATTAATGGCTGCCAGTACAGGAGCTACCCTGCCCCCCAGCCTCCCTCACCTGAAGAAAATCAATAAGTTGTTTGGGCTCAAAAAAAAGAAAATGTTTAGACTGATATAATACATCACATTTACAAGGATACCGCAATTTAAATTGAGCACCCAAGGCGACGGCTCTCTGGCGCAAAGCCAAAAACTCCTTACGCCTCTTCTGGTTGTCCCGAGATAAATCAGGAAATACAAGTATTTTAGAGCCCAAAAACTGGGAAGAAGAAATCCTGCGGAAATAAAGTCTAAGGACAGCATTGCGGTCGGATTCAAATGCAAAACCTACTACCATAGTTGCCCTGCTTGTCACAACCTCTAGGGAACTCTCTAAGAAATCAGATAAGCCCATCGGGCCGTCCCCAACAGGGACCCCAGACCCCTCACCTTTAGACTCAGAGGAAATTACAACATATTGAGCTTTAACAATAGGGGGTAAATTATCCTGAGGCATCAGTAATACTTCCATAAGATATCTACGAACCAAAACTAAAGGGTCCAACAGAGGGGATCTGGGGAAATTCAAGAAGCGAAGATTATTCCTCCTCAATAAATTGTCCATATATTCAAACTGCCTCAAAGAAATTAAACGGTCCTTGGCAATAGTCTCACCCAAAACTTGTAAATCCCCAACACTGGACTCCAGCTGGACAATTTTTACAGCCTGGGCCTCGCAGTTCGTTTCCACCGCAGTACACCTCCCTTTCACCAACGGAAACTCTTGAGACAATGCCCCCACAACAGGAGCAAGGGAGCTCTGGAGGGAAGAGATAGCTTCCCATAAGCTATCTAAAGTTACTTTCGCTGGTTTCTTTAAGCTGCAAATTACCCGGGGCTCCACAACCTCCGTCGAGCCAATCTTCCTCCGAGCTCCTCCTGAGCCCTCCTGGGCAGAATGTACCTCCTCAACACCACCAGGACGCTCACCAGGACTCCCATTCAGAAGAGAAGAGGCGCCCCCGCCCACGGAGCTCACCTCCCGACCCGGAGACACTTCAGCTCCGATCTCCTCTTCCCGACTTCTACCGGGTTGCGGCGGCAACAGCTGGACGGGGCTCAACTCCACGCCGTCACTGCTCAGATCCGCCACACCACCAGGCGGATCTGCTGAAGCCATCGACGCCGAACGGACGGTGCAGAAAGGTACAATGGATGCTTGCGCTGCCTCTCCTCGGGGCGTTGAGGCTACTGGGGGCTTCGGTGTCAACTGCTTCCTCTTCTTCCCCATTGAGACCGCTTCTGCCAACCAGCCAGTCCGCACCTACGAACAGCGTCCCTGCTCCTCCGCCATCTTGGAACCTTCCAACACATTATAATTCCCCCCACCTCGCAGAGCAAGCCCTCCACCAGCCATGTGAGTAGCAAGGTGACCCCGCTTCTGCTTCCGCCGGGTCCAGGCCCCGACTAATTTTTCCTAGCCCTCCCTCGTCTGGCTTCGCCATATTATTAGCAAAAACCTGAGGGATTGTCCGGGTCGGGGGTACCCCACCCCTGCCCTAATGCTTGCCTCCGGCTCCGGACCCCAGAAACCTCCAGGATCCCGCCACCGGCTCAGGCCACCACTGTCCTGAGCCACCCCCCAAAAGGTTCAGCTGTGACCAGCCCTCCACCAGAGCATAATAACCTCCAAGGCCTCCTGCCAATCATTAAGAAGCAAATCCATCCCAACCGGGGATAGATGCACTCCATCTGACCTATACAGGCCAGCACACTTGACGTCCGCCCATGGGTGCAAAATTTGGCACCCACCCTGCTCCCCCACCCATCTGCCAATTTGGCAATTGATTTTTGTCAATCCTCTCGACCACCACCGCTGATCCCTGCAAGCTGGCCTTGGAAGGATATCAGACCATACCAAAACTATGCCTTCAAACATCGCTAACACCACCCCCAAGTCCTTATGAACAGAACGAATTAACTGCCGGCAGGTCCAAGACGCCAAATTGTTGCCTTCCAGGTGTATCAGCAAAACGTCCGGCGCTCCTCTTGTCCGCTCGAAGTGCCGCAGCAAAGGCAAGAGCTGGATCCACCGAAGTCTGTGCTCGCCCAGACATGAGACGGTCACTCTGGAAGCCTCCATACCAATGTTCGGCTCCAACGGCCGTGTTGCTGCTCGTCGACCAGCCCAGTAGACAAAAGAGTGGCCAATCACCCAACAGCGACACAATCCTCGACCCACCTCTGTAATGTAAAAAGATGATACCGTTAATGACCCCCCCAACCTTATAAACGCACATAACCTTGGAACGCCTACGATTTCCATCTACCTATCTGCTGTATCTCGCGTTTGAGCAGACCTTCCACTGCCGCACTGGTAGCTGCCCCGATCCTGAAGGAGTGCGGGGCGAAATGCCCCGGATCCTCCCCAATCCGCTGCAACGACAGCCGCAGCACCGCCGTAAACTGATATCGCGAAAGGGCCTTCCTGTCCTCATGCATAAAAAGACTGCCCGCGCCGCCCGGCCGCACTCGCAAGTATGCCCTGAGCAGTGTCACGGGGCACGTGAAGGCACCATCCACCTCTCTCAACATCACCCATGTACCTTTCCCCGCCTGATCAGTCTTGGAACGCGTGAGAAGGATACGAACCCCGCCCCTCACCAACTACGCATGGTGAAATTGCAAGCCCCCACCCCTGTCCCCCGACCCGACTCCGCAACCAGTTCCCCCATCCGAAACGCGCCGAAAAAAGCTACCAAAAACACCGCCCAAAAAAGTATGCCTTCATACGGGGACGATACCACCTGCGACAACGCAACACACAAACGTCTCAACAGGTCATGCAATATAGGCTGCCGCCCATCCCCCCTCGACGGACAGGACCGCTCCCATCCTGCAGCAGCCGACGTGTTAAAAATCCCCCTCAGCAGCCCCCCAACCCACCGCCTTCGCAAAAAATGAAAACCCCGCCAAATGCCTCCGCACCGTCACCCGCGTCAATCCCGTGGCCTTCACTGCCAGAACATACTGACCAAGTTGTTGATTGGATACCGAACCTTGCTGCCAGCCCTGCTCCACCAGGAAAGACACCACACTGCTGCAGCCCCTCAAGTACGCAGCCCATGTTGCCGCCGACACCGAGTTCTTCAGCAGTTCCGACATTCCCCTAGTCCAACCTGCCATAAGTGCTCTGGGACCGACGCCCCCACTTCCTCTGCCTCTGGTGCCAATGTCCGAAAAAGCTCCCACTTGAAACGGGAAAGAGCATCGGCTAGCTTGTTAGTACACCCAGGAATGTGCCGAGCCCGCACCACCACATTCAATCGCAAGCAGGCTAACACCACCTGACTTATTAAATCAGCCACGTGCTTACAGCGTGGGGCATAATTATTAATCACACTAACTACCACCTCATTGTCACACCACCAAATAACCTTACGGTTCCGAAGCCTGTCCGGCCACACCGCTAGCACCACCAGAATCGGAAACAACTCCAAGAAGGTGATGTTACTAGTAAGGCCTGTTTCCCGCCACTCCTGTGGCCAACCCGCTGCACACCAAGAGCCCCCGAAGTAAACCCCCAAGCCCAACCCCCGGCCGCATCGGTATACAATTGCAAATCCTTTCTGGATATCTCTCGCTCCCTCAATACTATAGTACCATTGAAATCCCGCAGAAACTCATCCCATACACTCAAATCAGCCCGCATGCTCCGCGACACCATGATCCGATGATGAGGTTTAGTAACTCCCGCTGTGGCTGCCGCAAGCCGTCACAAAAACACCCTCCCCATGGGGATTACTCTACATGCGAAATTAAGGGAACCAATCAATGCCTGCATTTCTCGTAACGTCATCTTACTTGAGACCAGCACGTTCGCCACCAACACTCGCAGCTTCAGTACTTTGTCTGCTAGCAGCCGTGCCACCATTGCCACCGAATCAAGCTCCACACCCAGAAACGTAATACATGTAGCAGGGCCCTCAGTCTTCCCAACCACCAACGGGACACCCCACACTTGAGCCAACTGCACAAATCCCTCCAGCAACACCTGGCACTGCTTCGACTGTGCAGCCCCTACAAACAGGAAGTTGTCCAGGCAATGAACGACATTACCACAACCCACTTGCTCAACAAAAGCCCAATGCATAAATGTGCTAAACAACTCGAAATAAGCGCAGAATATTGCACAACCCATTGGCAAGCTCTTGTCAAAATAACAGTGACCCTCGAAGCGAAACCCTAGTAAATGAAATGCCGACGGATGCACCGGCAACAAACGGAATGCATCCCGGCCAGCAAGCATCCCGGCCCACAGTTCCTCACCAACTCCATGGCCACGTCAAAGGAGGCATAGTGCACTGCACACAATTCCTTCGGGATATGGTCATTAACCGAGGAACCTGCGGGGAAGGACAAGTTATGGATTAAGCGGTACTTCCCCGGGTCCTTTTTGGGTATGATTGCTAATGGGGATATGACAAAATCCTCAAATGGCTGCTCCGTGAAGGGGCCTGCCACCCTTCCCAATCCAATCTCTGCAGCCAACTTATCCTTAACAATGTGAGCAAACTGTCTTACCGAAAGTGAATTCCTCGCTTGTCTCATGGCCACTCTTCCAATAACCGGAATCTTAACCCCCCCTGAAATCCCTCTAATAATACCGCCCCATCCCTCCATCTAGGATAATCCCTCAACCACGGCCGCAGAGCTTCAATCCTAATAGGAGTCAGAGCCAAACTCCACAATCTCTTACTGCTTGGAGGGGGGCGCAATGGCACCGACCGCCCCTTTTTTAACGCATTTTAGGGCAGAATGCCCTCCATTGCAGATGGAACAAACATGTCAGAATTTGCAATCCAGAAAGGGGCATGAAGACTTGTTGAATCGCCAACAAACATCTCCCATGGCCCCCCCCGCCATTCTCAGGCCTGCCAAGGGCCCGCCCACTCGAAAGGGCCTCCCCACGCCTGATGTACCGACTAACCCGCCCTTCGGCATGCTCGCCATGCCTCCACCCGGCCTGACTGCCATCTGCGTCAACCACAAATTAATATCTTGTGTCCCTCATGACAGCAGCTGATTCTCTTCCATCTTATCACGGAACTTCTCATCATAGTTGAGCCACGCCCAACCTTCATGCGTCTGTGACGCTTCTAATATGGAGTCAGCGTAGGCCAAGAGCATCCCATACTGCTCCGGGTGCGAATGCCCCCAAACACTAGCCAGCCGCAGAAACACCCGAGTCCAGTTTACCACGTTCCGTGCTACTCTCCGCACCCTACCCACCTTCTCATCCTCTTTCCTTTTCCTTCTACTGTCCCCTGACCATTTCCGACCTTCCAACAACCGGAAAATGTCTATGTAGCGCCTCTTACAAATTTTTCGCCGCAACTTCATCGGCACGCTCTCCCATAAGTCTGAGAACGCTACTACCGTAGGCGTCGCCCCGCCCGATCCCAGTCTTCCCGCATTCACCCCCACCTCTCTACTCCCACTCACCTCCGCCGAAGACGACCGCGATGACAAAGTAATAGATGACGTGGAAGAGGACCCCGACCTCCGATGCCGACGGCAAGCATGCCTCCGCTTTCTCCCCACCTTCTTATGCCCTCCCTCGGCCGTCCCAGTTCCGCCGCCCCCAGCCCCTCCTTGATCCGCAGCCAACTCACCTGCCGCACCCGCAGCCTCATCAGTAGTCGCACAATTCTCTTTCCATTCAGTCACCGTCTGCGCTGTTGCCTCCATCTCTCCTACTACTCCGCCAACCACAGTACTTTCATCCAGTCATCTCGGACCACTCCAGGGGCTTCCAGGGTACTGCCATCAGGGGGGCACCTGTGGAGAAAAGACAGCAAAAGGTGCAGGGGCACCTGCCATAGCCCAAGGTGGCTGCCATGCCCCTAGCCACTCCGCCCGCGAGGAGCCTTGAGCACCTCCCTGCCAATGCTCCCAAGCTGGCGAGTAGCCGCCTCCCGATACCCCTGGCCAGCCCCCCATGCCCGCTACACCCAACCAATCCCCTCCCCACATCACTCCCGTCGCACCCTCTTCCCCTGCAGAGGGAACTGAAGCCACACGGGACCCAGGCACTGCCCCCTGTCTCAAAGCATTCCTTCCAAGGTCACCACCCCCACCACCCCGACCCCCCAGATCAACCCGCACCTCCCCATCAGGCTCACTCCCCCATATAACCCCCACTTCACCGCTCAGTACCGGCGCCGCTCCCCCACCGGTGTAATGCCCCCCCTCGTGCCTCTGTTCTGGCTAGCTGCTCTGCCCCTACCCCCTCCTTGCCCCTTTTTTCCTCTGGCTTCCCGCCCCTGTGCCCTGCCACCCCGCCCGGTGCTCTCTCCGCCAACTGGCTCACCTCTAGGAGCTGACCCTATTCGAGCCTCTCCTTGTGCCCCCTTTTTTGACCTGCTCCCTTTGCTGCCCACCATTCCATTCCCCTGACCCCTCTCCCCCTTCTTGTGTGATGGCATCGCAGCGCTGCTCACCTAATACATTCACACTTTGGTGTTTCCTGTGTTGAATGATTTATTATAGAAGCTCCCAAAAGCTGTAGTGACACCGCGGCACCACGTTATCCCAGCTAGGTATGAGTTGTTAACTTTTAAAAGTCACTTGCACCCTCGCCTGCTTTGCGCTGCCATGTGCGCCACAGTTCTCGTCCTCCACTCCCCGTCTGCCAAGCCGCCACGAGCACCACTTCCTCGTCCTCCGCTCCCAGTCTACCAAGACGCCACGTGCACCGCTTTCCTCTCTCTCCACTCCCAACCAAGCCAAGGCCCAAAGTCGTGATGCCGCAGCTCCACACACGTCCGACGGCTCTGGCTCTGACCCGAGAAAGGCTGGAGCCACGCCGTGTCCCCGCAACACTCCCCCCCCCCATTACCCTGCTTCCTGGCCTCCCATTGGCTCCCACACCTCACTGAAGCCCACGGGAGCCAATGACGCCGCGGGATGCTCACGTCCCTCCCCCACGGCCCCACGCTGTCGTCGAAGGGAGAGGGAGCACGTGCGGCCCCCCCCCCGGTTACCGTCGGCCGCGCGCACGTGGGCTCTGCTGCCTCGCCATTCTCCTTCACGCCTCGTCCCACTGGCTGTGCTGTGGTGATGGTGTTAGGTTTCTACTTTCTCCTTATTACCAGTTCTGCCCCTTCTGCAGCCTCAGTCTCACTCCTTTCCCTCCTTTGAAGTCCATTCCATCTGCCTTTTCATTCCACTACCTCTCTGGGTAGCTATTATTTATTTACCTCTTGACAAGTCCACCTCTTAATTTCTCACTGACTTTGACTCGTGGCTTTCCTTCTTTCTGTATTCCTCTTTCCCCACTCTTATTCTCAGGGATTTTAACATTCATGTTGACAACCCCTCTGACCATTATGCTTTAAAGCTATTTTCCATTACCTCCTCATTCAACCTACAGCTTTGCTCTACTGCCCCCACTCACCAGCATCACCACTGCCTTGACTTTGTATTTTTCTCTAATTGCTTACCCTCAAACTTCTGTATCTCATTTCCTCCCTTATTCGACCATCATCTGCTAAGCTTCACTCTTCATCACCCATTGCCTCAACTTTGCCCTGTCTTCTCCAGCCTCTTTAGAAATATTGTCCCTTTGGCTCTCTCCTCTACTCTTTCATCTCCTCTTTCCTCCACTATGTTATCTGAGTCTGATGATGAGGCAGTAGCTTCCTATAATGTTACACTCTCCTCTGCTCTGGATGATCTCGCTCCACCCATGCCACATCCTGTGAGGTGTACTATACCCCAGCCCTGACTTTCATCCACTACTCACTATCTACTTTCCTGTGCCCATTCATCTGAGCATGCTTCGCTCAAATCCCGCTCCCTTGCAGACTTTGTACATTTCATTTTTTTTCTTTTATTTTTTTTTATATTTTTATTTAAGCTTTTCTTGAATACAATAATACATGAAAGAGAAATTTACAAAACTCACAAATGAATAGCATTCAAAAAGAGAAACAGCCACAACATAATATCCACATTAAGGGAGAATAGCCATACCATCCCCCGAGGGGGAAAAGGAAAGAAAAAAAAAGGCAAAAAGGAGTTACTTAACTCCACATTAGGGAGTTTTTAATATGCAACCACCTAATTATACCTCTGTACTTCCTTATCCAGCAAAAACTGACACAACTGAGATGCGTCAGTATAAACATAGGGGTATGTTTACCAAAGTGCGTTAGTGCAATTTGCTTTAGGAGCCGCGGTAGAGACAGAAACCTCAAATAAGGACATGGGCGGTACATTGTTACCACTAACGCGCGTTCCAAAAACTAACAAGCGTTACAGGGCGCCGTGGCGCGTTACCATGCGTTAATCGTAAGATGGCGTACAGACACAGATAACTGAAACAGCTGTAGCACAATGGTTACTGCACTGACCGCTGTTACAGGCAGCATGGGTTCGAGTCCCCAGTGTGCCTAATGCAGAAGGCTGGCCCAGGCAACACCCTGTACATTACATAGGGAATGAGGAGGCATGTTTTTCTTTACATTCAGTAGTGTTGTCAGAAACACACCCTCACAGTGTGCATAGCCATGTGCGTTGGTGCGTGCGTGGCTGCGTGCGTTGATACGGGCGTAGCCACGTGTGTTGGTGCGTGCGTATAATCGTGCGTGGGTACGTTTGTTTTTACCAGCATGGGCACTTTATATTACAGACTCTTTAGGGTGTCTTGCACCTATGAATTATGCTAACAGATGTAAGTGTGATGGCCTACGGTTTATCAGAGCCTGTGAGCAGGTGCTGGATTTTCACAGGGTTGGATTGTGCCAGTCACACCCATGATGCACTGCACATGCAAATCAGCTGTCCACAGATACACACCATGGGGAATGCACCCCCACAGCACCTCGGACTGGTAGGGGGAAGTGACCATGTGCACCCCCACAGCACCTCAGCCTGGTAGGGGGTACTGACCGTGTGTTTTACTGGCACAGAGTAGCTACACACCGTCACATTGTGCAGGTACTGTACTCACCCTGAGGGTGCAGTGAGGCACCCAGCACCAGGTCCACAGCACCGTCCATGGCTGAAAGAGGCCATGGCGGAGGTCCAAAGCAGTGTTAATGTGTGAGATAGGTAGTTTCTGCAGAAACATCTTGGATATCTCTGTCTGTATCAGTCAGGTGTAGCCCCCATGGACCCCCAGGCGGGCCATGCACCACCACCCCCCCTCCCCCAGGGCTGAGGGTGGCAAACAGCTTCTCCTATCAATAGATCCACATTCTACCTCCCTGCAAAGGTAGCAGTAGAGGGGAACTTCAACCCCAGTCCTGCTGAGGAACAGACACCCCACAGGGCAGTCAATGCAGCTCTGTACACATCCATAACACAATAGCAGACAGACATTAGGCCTGGATATGGTAAGCTGCACCACACCACTATCTGATATTCTCCTGCTACAAGCCACTCCATCAAGACACATACCAGCTGCAAACAGTCTGCTAGTTAGTCAATAGCACATGTGCCCAGTGGAAATGCATGCACCAAGAACTGGGATGTCAACATACACAGCAAGCAGATAAATCAGTGGCTGGGCCCCAAAAGGAAACCCATATCTATCACATGAGAGAAATACCATATCGCACTTATGGGGATGCCTAGCCATGCTGTGGTCACTGCACAGTCAGGGTAAGATTGATCTCCCTGCAGGACATACAGCGGTCACCCTGTCTGTGTAGGTGGTGGCCGAGCACTAATATGCCGCAGTCAGTGCCCTATGCGCTGTGCAGATGCAGCCTGCCCAGGCCACCCTGTCTGGGCTATACCCATGGTACCTTGCTCCTCATTATGCACATTGGCAGGCCAATACTGGCAATAGTGCTGGCAGTGTGGGCAGTGGAAAGTGTTTGCAGCCACCACACACTGTAGAGACAGACACAAACTCTGACACCTATGCCAGCATTGTGCTACTGTAGAGGGGTTCAGCAGCCCTGCCCACCACACCAGTCCTGGGCACAGTACAGGCATGGATATGGTACGCAATACTGTTGGGCGTCACTCCCCAGGGTGGTAAACACAGTCAGAGACCTGACCTGTAGCACACACCGCTGACATCAGAAAGATTGTTATGATGGAGCTCAATGAGCAAACTGTGCTTAACGTAGGACTTGCTATCTGCCAGTACTCATAGGAAACGTTTGATAGGTGTGTACCGTATACCCAGGTATAGGATGGCATTGCTAGGGTATGCATGTGGTAGCATTGGGAGATGCACGCAGGGCGCAATGTCCTGCCTCTCCAGGAGGCATGAGCCAATGGGGCCTTTGGGTGTGGGTGTGGGTGTGTCTGGCCCTGTTGGCTGCTGCTTTACGGCAGCGGTTCCCAACTCCAGTCCTGGTGTGCCAAACACTGTTCGGGTTTTCATGCTGTCTCTGAGTAATACGCATGAGCTACATCTGCATACCATGGGGGTGGTGCATAGATATGCAGCACAGGCATCTTTATTCGCAGCAGCATGGAACCTGAATGGTGTGTGGCCCTCCAGGACTGCATTTGGGAGACTCTGCTCTAGGTAATGCACCTGTTTATGGTGTCTGTGCTTGGTGGGGTAAAATATAGGCGTATTACCAATGCGTATGTTCTCAGCAATACAGGTTTGTCATTACAATCACGGTACAGTTGTGGGAAAAATATGTGGACTGGATTGGATGTAGCCCCAGCTGGGCTTTGAACCTGTGACCCTCTGGTCCAACAGGTACTGGCTGTGTCTGCTGCACCACACTGTGGCCACAGAGACAGTGCAGTCCCTGGAGATAGGACACCTGGCCGAAAGAGTCAGAAACCCTGCTCTGCACATTTGTACTGTGGGCTCATTCACCTTGTATGGAGACATAAGTGCACATAAACCCCGAATATGACCTCAGAATAAGGGGATAGAAAGATACCCAAGCTGGCCAATAGTGATATTAATGGGCAACCATAGAAATCACTCCCAGGAACGCTCATAATTAAAATTAGGGAATGATCTTTGGAAGGGTCTACTCTCCGTGGACCTTTCCAAAACTTATTTCTTTTTTTTTGGAGCTTTCCTGGGAGTGTTTTGTATGGTTGCCCATTAATATCACTGTTGACCAGCTGGATTATAGTTTTTTAGGATGTTGTTGTGGTCTTTTTCCATTTCTATTTGCTATTTTGTTCAGTGCACATGTATCACACTGCTCACGTTATGTAGGTTTCCACGATGTTGCTGTACATTGCTGACGGAAAAGGTTTCTCTTCCCTTTAATATGCCTTTAACGACAGGTTTTCATTCGCGTCGGAATTGAGCTCTGAAATTCAGCACGTTAGTGTGAGGGGAGCCTCTCCCCGCCCACTCCCGCCCACTCTCCGCCCATTGACCCCTTCTCTCCGCCCACTCTCCACCTTTTGCGCTGTTTTAACACGCCGCGGGGCTTTACGATCGTTAACTACGGTTAACGCGCGTAGTATGACGTTAACAGTCGTTGGCGTGTGATTACGCGCGTTATACTGCAGGTACAATCGTTAACGTCGTACAACATGCGTTATTCACGTTTACCGCACTTTAGTAAACATACCCCATAGTTTTGTCCCTCTAGTGTTACAAGACATCGACAGGGACATTTTTAAAAAAATGAAGCTCCTAAAGCTACAACCCTAGGTTTTAACTCCAATAACTGCTTCTGCCTGACCTGGGTGGTCCGGCTGACATCTGGGAACACTTGAAATTTAAATCCACAAAATAAGACTTCTCTATATTTAAAGTAAGCACGTAACACAGACAATTTGAGAGATTCAGATCTAAACGTCACCACCAAAGTGCAACGTTTGGGTATAACATCTAATGAATTTTCCAAAAACGCAGTTAAGTTTTGGGCGACCGAATTGTCAGACGGGGGGGAAACCCTCTCTGCAATCGGAGCACCCTGAACACCAACTGAAAAGGAATAGAGTTGTACTATATCCAAGGGTTCCTTCAGATGTAGTATCTCAGAAAAATACTTTTGCAGCAATATTTCAGCGGACAGCAAATGGGTAGAAGGAAAATTAAGGAAGCGTAAATTTCTTGCCCATTGTTGATTCTCAAGCGACTCAACCCGATAGGAAATAGAGGAAACATCCCTAATAAATGCAACACAAGAGTCACTATGGGTTTGAAGCTGAGAATCAATACGGGCAATTGACTTCCTAGAGGAAACCAATTGAGAATCTATAACATTGACTTTATCTACTACATCATGCGTGAACCTACATAAAGAGGAAACAGTTGAGGACAAACGTAAATCAATCTTTTGAAGAGCGGACCAGATGTCTAGAAGAGTCACCTCCCGGTTTGAAGGGGGGGTCATATCTTCAAAAACAGTCAGGTCCACCGGGGAGAGTCAGAGCAAGAACAGGAGGGGACAAACCCAAAGGTGTGGAGGAACATGGAGGTTGAGGAAAAGGAGGTGGTGTCCGGTTCTCTGGGCTCAAAGAAGCCCCATCTGGAGATTGACTAGCAGGCAGCAGGGAAGTTAAATGTTTGTCCATGGGGCCAGTCACCTTACCTCCTTGTACACCATCTCCAGCTGTAGCCTTAGCTGCAACCTTAGCCTTCCGTTTCCCCATGAACAAAACAGACTTTGATCACCAGCGCTCTCAGAGACAAACCTCAGGAAGCACCGAAGGAGCACAAAAGGAGCGTGTCTTACCCCTTGTGACACACCCCTTAGGACATGACCCTGCAGGCTGTGAACTCGCAGCTGCGAGTAAGTCCTGCTGATCTTTGTAGGGCTCGGGGGGGGGGGGTCCTCAGCGCCTAGGATGGCCACCGTGTGCCAGCAGCTGACCCAGCAGGCTTTCAGCTCCCACCTGCTATGCTGCACCGCGGCAGTAGAAAACCCCATGGCAGCTCCCAGAAAACAAAAGCTCTCTCTGACGAAGCACAGCTCCTGCTGATCTTTGTAGGGCTCGGGGGGGGGGGGGAGTCCTCAGTGCCTAGGATCAGGGCCGGCCCGTCCATTGAGCAAGAATGTTTTTTGCACAGGGCCCCGTGTTTCAGGGGGCCCCGCGCAAAAAACATTCTTCAGCATCCCAAGTTTAAAAAAAAAACAACAAACCGGCTGCTTCTGCCGCGGCAGCATCAAGAGTTCTGCCGCGGGGCCCCCCCTGCCCGACAGAGCCTCCCTGCATCATCAGCTTTCTTCAAGTCCCAAAACGCGGGCTTCTTTCAGAGCCGCGAGAGTTTCCTTTCTCGCGGCTCTGTTAATCCCGCCGGGGCTGATGGGATATGGCGGGTTTGCTATGGGTTCTAAATGGGCAGTGTTTGTAGTAGTTCCTAATGTGACTGGCGGTTGGCACTGGATTATAGTAATGTAGAAGTCTTTCTTTATTCATACACTCATTAAGAGGCATGTTTACTAAAAGTTTGTGTATGGTAACATTATGCAAATATTTATGCAAATGAGGCCCCGCACCGAGTCTCCGCACATGGCCCCTTGGGCCGCCCCTGCCTAGGATGGCCACCGAGTACCTGCAGCTGACCCAGCAGGCATTCAGCTCCCACCTGCTACACTGCTCCGTGGCAGTAGAAAACCCTGCGGCAGTTCCCAGGAAACAAAAGCTCTCTCCTGACTGTACATTTCAAATTCATGCTTATCTCTTTCCAGTCAGCCATAGCACTCACCAAACAAGACTGTTATATCCATCTGACTAACTCTCTTGCCTCTGACCCTCGCCGTCTCTTTACAATTCTCAGCTCTCTCCTCAAAGTGCCTCCGCCTCCGACCCCTCCATCCCTTTCTGCCCAAACCCTGGCTGACTATTTCCATGACAAAATCCACAAGATCACCCTCCAATTCACCTCAAAATCAGCTACTTCCCCTCCTCCCCTTCTTCACTCCCAACTCCCTCCACTACCCTTTCTTCCTTTTCTATGATCTCTGAGGAGGAAACCACATACCTTCTTTCCCCCTCCAAACTTACTACCTGCTCCTCTGATCCTATCCCCACCCATCTCCTAAACCCCATCTCCTCTACTCTTGTCCCTTCCATCTCTTATATTCTCACCCTTTTGCTCTCCACTGCAGCTGTCCCTGCAGCCTTCAAGTATGCTGTAGTTACACCTCTCCTCAAGAAATCCTTACTTGATCCCGCCTGTCCTTCTAACTATTGATCTATCTCCCTCCTCCCTATTGTTTCTAAACTACTTGAACATGTGGTTCAACACCATTGCCTTGACTTTCTCTCCTCTCAAGCCCTCCTGAATCCTTTACAATCTGGCTTTTGTCCTTTACATTCTACTGAAATGGCTCTTGCCAAAGTCTGCAGAGACTTGTTCCTGGCAAATCAAAGAATCTTTAATCAGACCTCATCCTTCTTTTCTGCTGCTTTTGACACTGTTGACCACAACCTTCTCCTTGATACCCTGTCTTCGCTTGGTTTTAAAGGCTCTGTATGATCCTGGTTCTTCTCTTATCTCTCCTATCACCCTTTCAGTGTTTTTTCTGGTGGATACTCCTCTGCTGCTATTCCGCTCTCAGTTGGTTTACCCCAAGGATCTGTCTTGGGTCCACTCCTTTTCTCTCTCTATACCCAGTCCCTTGGTGCACTCATCTCTACTCATGGCTTTCAGGAACATCTTTATGCTGATGACTCCCAGATCTACCTGTCTGAAATCTCTCCAGCAATCCAGACCTGGATCTCTGCCTGCCTTTCTGACATTGCTTCTTGGATGTCTCACCGCCGCTTGAAATTAAAGATGTCCAAAACTGAGTTTCTTAGTTTTCCCCCTAAACCCTCCTCTCCCCTTCCTCCTTTCTCAGTCTCTGTGGATAACTCTCTACTCCCTGTTTCCTCGGCTTGCAACCTTGGGGTCGTCTTTGACTCCTCTCTTTCCTTTTCCACACACATCCAACTGATAGTTAAGACCTGCCATGCATTTCTTTCTCTATAACATCAACAAAATATGCCCATTCCTTTCTGAACACACTGCTAAGACACTTAGCCACTCTTTACTTACCACCTCTCTTGACTATTTCAATCTATTCCTTGCTGGTCTCCTGCAATTCATCTCTCTCCTCTTAAATCTGTTCAACACTCTGCTGCATGGCTAATCTTCCACCAGCCTCGTCATGTTCATATTACTCCTCTTCTCAAGTCACTTCATTAGCTCCCTATCCTATCCATTTCTGCATCTAGTTCAATGTTCTCCTGCTGATCTATAAGTGCATTCACTCTGCAGCTCCTCACTACCTTTTCTATCTTATATCTCCCTCCCCGGAAACTCTGCTCTTCTGGCAAACCGCTTTTATCTGTGCCCTTCTCATCTATTGCTAACGCCAGACTTCACTCCTTTCACCTTGCTGCTCCTTATGCCTGGAATTAACTACCTGAGTCTGTACATCAGGCATCTTCTCTGGCCCTTTTCAAATCCAGGTTGAAAAACTCACCTCTTTGCTGCTGCTTTCAGACCTTGATTCACCTCATCTCCTTTGTATTTCCTTACCATTCTCCCCAGATGTATCCCTATGTATACCTACTGTGTTGTCTGTTTTGACTTGATTGTAAGCTCTGATGAGCAGGGACTGTCTCTTACATGTCTGTGCAGTGCTGCACATGTCTTGTACCACTATACAAATGCTCAGTAGTAGTAGTACCCATGTAGCACATATTTTCGATGCTACATGGTTAGCCCCGGCACCTTACAGATAGGCGTGTAGCATTGAACCCGCGAATGGCCACACCTCCCCTTTAAAACGTGCATCTCCTAAGCTGCTGTGCCCATGGACAGTGATGCTTTGATTCAAAATTACAATGAAAACTGAAGATACATACAAGTGGATGCCCGTGAGACAATAGAAACTAGTCTGTGTCATGCCTAGAACACTACAAAGCAATTCCAATGCACTGTAATGTAGTAGAAAAACAGGTAGAAAGTGATCTTCTGTTACAAGATGCAGTGAAACACTACATGCATGGCATAGAAGACTTCCCTAGGTATGCATGTTGTGAACATCTCTGGAACATGTCTGTACAATTCTAAGGAAGGACATGAACAAAGAAGAACAGGTCTCCCATAGCAAACTGTCCAAACATATTACTTTCGGAATGACAGAGGACAGCAGTGCAAGCATCACACAGAAATGACCAGAGACACCATCGTCAATCTCTACAACTGTGCACATTTGTAGAGACCTGGGCATGTCATACTTGACTGTTGCATTGTTGCATGCCGTCCTTCTGAGGTCCCCTCAGTGACAGGTATATGTTTGTACAGTTAAGCTATTGCAGACCTGTTCTGCTTACACCTGCCTGTTCTCTCTGGCATGTGGTGAGGCTGCAGTCATCCCTACAGTCCAGGTACCTGCCTGCACATTCCTGTTCCCCCCAGATATGTGGATGAGCAATATAGATCCCCCTGTGCAGCTCTCTAACCGCACCCACATGCACTCTCATTTGCATTCCCACAGAAACAAACTTCTGCCAAACGGATGCCCTGCACTTCACAACTTAGGAAATATAAAGGCACAAGAAAATAAAAACCTAAAATATGCCATCCTTGGTCAGACCAAGGTCAATCAAGCCCAGTATCCTGCTTCCAACAGTTTGCCAATCTAGGTCACAAGTAGCTAGCAGTTTCCCCAAAAGACATAGGTTCCACAATACTTGTACTGGAGCAAACAGTGAAAATCCCAGGTCCCCTTCAATAACACTGGTAAACAAAATTCAAAAAAATTTCTGTCACAGAAATGAAAATGGCTGATTCTAATACTGTTTTTGGTTACGAACTCGGATATGTACTTAGAAATTCTCCATCACGTAACGTTTTTGAGTGACATGTAGTTTAAATTTAGACAATGTTGCTCATATTTACATTAGATGTATATAGATGTATATTGTAACGTAATGTCTCCTAAAAAGTAGTTGTATATGATTTTCTGCTGTATTGCGCCTCAAGAACATCCCTCTTAAGGGTCTAACAATTTTCCTGCAAGCATACTGAAGCTCCACTTGCCCTGGTACCTATTTTCCATTACCAAAATTTCCTGATGAAACCTTTCCCCATGTTTATCGCTGACTGCTCCTAGATTAGCAGGAAAAAAATCCAGGTGTGAATGCAAGAAGTGCACTTTCAAAGACATGTTACATCCCAGTTTCTGGTAAGATTTCAGTAGAGTATCTACTGATTCTGCTTAGTTGTCTGCTTGTTATTTCCCAAGAAGTTGCGGCAAACAGTCTTAAAGGACTTCCATGCAGCTCTTTCAGTTTCATTCAACTGACCGTCAACGTTTTCATCTTTCATCAGTTTTATTCTTTGATCTTCGTCTCACTGATTTGTGGAAATGTCTTTCTTAGATATGCAAATCCAAGTCCACTTCTATCCATGGCTTTTACAAAGTTCTTCATAAGACTCAACTTTATATGGAGTGGAGGTAGATATACTTTATTCGGCTCCACAAGTGAGTCATGTGCAACATTTTTCTGGCCTGGGACTAGTGATGTTCTCTTTGGCCACTGTTTCCAGATGTAATGATTTTTCCTGTCCCTGCTGTCCCACTCACACAGAAAGCAACAATATGTTGTTCAATCAAGCTGTTGTCCAAGCAAGAGGGCAATTACTTTTAAATCGCCACAAATATTCCACTTGTGTTCTTCATACTTGATATTTGTTAGCAGGAGATGCATACTGCTGTAAGTTTCTTTCATATTGGTGGCATGAGCTACTGGAACTGATGGTAAAATATTTCCATTGTGGATAAGCACAGCTTTTAGGCTATATTTAGAATAATCAATAAATAGTCGCCAATCCTCTGTTCTATAATACGGACAAAGTGTTTCCATCAGGGATTTAACTTCACAACAAAAAGCAATTCCATTTTCAAAGGCAAAGTAATCCACAAATTCAGTATGCCTATTTCTAAAAGTGCACACTTTGGTTTCTTTCTGAAGAAGATTCCAGCCTTTCAATCGTGACCCTAACAGATCTGCTTGTCGCTTTGAAAGATTCAAGTCTCTGATGAGATCATTCAAATCACCTTGGTCCAGTAAATGTGGTTCAGAAGAGGAATTGGATGCCTCAAAGCTTGGATCCTGCATTACAGCATCTCCATCATCGTCAACCTCATCAGCATTCGTTGGTTCTTCTTCTTCTTCATCCTCATTCACTGTAAGATTTTCTGGAGGTTTTGGCACCGGCAATTCTTGACAGCGAGGCTTGGGCCTCATGGCAGATGGTAAATTTGGGTAATTTGCAGTATGTTTTGATTTTGAAGTAATGCCTGCAATGTTTGTAAGGCAAAAGTAGCAATCTGTCAAGTGATCTCTTGGTTCCCTCCAGATCATTGGAACAGCAAAATTCATGTGTCGAACACCCTTTACCCAACCTGCTAGGAGTATGATACAGGTAGTACAGCAGACGTGAGGTGCCCAATTTTTGTCCTGGTCACCGACTTGACATCCAAAGTACAACTTATAATATGTCTTAACAAGCGGAGTAAAACGTCTTCTCTGCTTCTTAAAAGTAACCTCACCGCAAATGTAGCAAAATGAATCCAGACGATTAACACACTTTCGAGGCATTGTTAAACAACTACAAGCGATAACCATAATATTTATTAACCAACTGCTGTTTATGAAATAGATTAACGCAAACTCGCATCCATTCAGATTCTGTTTTTTTCAAACAATACAAACCACAATTGCTGACGGCGACAGAAAGCATACCAATACATGACTCAGCGTTTTCTGCTTGTATCAGCTAGACCAGTAGGGTGAGGGGCCCAGTTAATTAATTATATTATAACTACATGACTCAGCATTTTTGGTTGTGGCTGACAACATACAATAATAATTATGATGGAATTTTTCGTATTCAACCTTTGTTTACTGAAACAAAACTGTAATGGTTAATTTACAGTAATGTACACACTTTACTAGATGATATGTCCTGAAGTATGGGTGATTGAAAAATTCTGATACCATATTTGTAAACAATGGGAAAAATTGCATATGAAACAGGTCAGAGCGGGTCTGTGACAAAAATTGTGTTGAACAGTGTAATGGTTTATGGACCTTTCCTCCAGGAACTTGTTCAAACCTTTTCTAAATTTGTCCACACTAACAGCTTTTACTGCATTCTCCAGTAGCAAATTCCAGAGTTTGATTGCACGTTGAGTAAAAATTATTTTCTCTTATTAGTCTTAAATAGGTTACACTGTAACTTCATTATATGTCCCATAGCCTTTCTATATTTTGATGGCGTAAACAGTCGATCTACGTTTACCCTTTTCACTCCATTCATTAATTTATAGAACTCTATCATATCTCCCCTCAGCAGTCTCTTTCCCAGGTTGACGAGCCCTAACCTTTTTAGTCTTTCTTCATAGGGGTATCCTTCCATCCCTTTTACCACTTTGGTGGATCTTCTCTGTACCTTTTCTAATTCCACTATATCTTCTTTAAGATACGATGATCAGAATTGCACAAAATATTCAAGGTGCGGTCACACCATGGAATGATACAGATGAATTATAATATCCTTTGTTTTATTCTCCATTCCTTTCCTTATGATTCTTAGCATTCAATTTGATTTCTTGGCCGCCACTGCACACTGGGTGGAGGGCTTCAACATGTTAGCCATGATAAAACCTAAATCTTTTTTCCAGTGGTGGTTCCTAATGTGCTACCTTGCGTCGGGTAACCATAGTTTGGGTTGTTTTTTCCTAGGTGCATAACTTTGCAATTGTCCACATTAAATTTCATCTACCCTTTTTAGCGTACGGAATAATAATAGCATGAATGAGCCTTCTAAGATGGTGGAAGAACATTGAAGTACCAGCACTAAAAGAAGTAGTAGGAAAATTGGAGCAAGTATGGAGCCTATGTTCGACAGAAACATATAGAAAACAAAATGTCAAAAAATACAGGAATGTGTGGCAATGGTATGAAGCTTGGAGGGTGGAAGGGGTGAAGAAAGTGTGGGGGAAGAGACAGGGGCTGAATAAAACTGATAAAGAAATTAATGAAGTAATGAGAAGGAAATCATGTTTCGGAGGGGGAGGGGAAGACGAGGAAGGGAAGGAGGGTAGGGAGGGGAGGAAAAGAGTTTTGTCAGTTGGAAAGTTATAGAGTAATTTAAGATGTTAAAACTGCTAGGTACGTATAACCTAGATTGGCCACTGTTGGAAACGGGATACTGGGCTTGACGGACCTTGGTCTGACCCAGTATGGCATATCTTATGTTCTTATGATCTTATGTTATGATACTGTCGTAATGTAAATTGATATGGCATATTATGGAACGTTTGAAATACATTATAAGAATGTGTTGGAAAATAAATTAAATATAAATTTAAAAAAAAACATTACATGTATGCACTTGTACACATACACACAAATGTACGTGTGCCTTATGAAATTATCCTTTCAGTATTCACACACAGACAGCTTGGCAAGTTATAAGTTCTAGAATTTCACAAGATCAAAGACAGCATGTACAATATCCAAAGAGCTGAATGCTGACCTGGAACAATCTGGAGTGGTGGTTTCAACCCACACCATACACCATTCACTAAACAAAGAACTTTGTGGGCAAAGGCCAAGGAGGACCCCACTGCTCAAAGACTGACATAAAAAGGCACAGCTGATCTATGCCTAAACCCACCTTTAGAAACCACAATCCTTCTGGGAAAATGTTCTGTGGGCAAATGAAACCAAACTTGAGCTCTTTAGCAATGCAGATACCTTTGCAGGTGAAGAAATGAAGTTTATAAGGAAAAACACCCCTCCAAAGATAAATATGGTGGAAATTCCATAATGTTGTTGGACTGTTTTGTTGCCTCAGGAACTGGAGGCCTGGAATATATTAAAGGAATAATGAAGTCAGAAGACGACCAAGGTATTTTGGAATGAAACATATCAGAAACATAGATCTGGGTTGAAGGTCATGAGTCTTCCAACAGGAGAATGACCCAAAACATACATCCAAAAGTATAAAAAAATGGTTCAAAAGGAACAAATAGATTGTTTTTCAAACTGGCCAGCAGTGAGTCCTGATCTCAATCCAATCAAGAACCTTTGGAAAGAGCTGAAATCTGCCATTGGTAAAGGAATCCTAGAAACACTTATGAGCTGGAACAAATTGCAGTTGAAAAGTAGGAGAAACTACCAGCAGACAGATGGCTACAAAAAAGATTTGGAGACTATCATCATTGCCAAGGGTTGTGCAAACAAATATTAGTGAAGGGTGCCATTAATCCTGTCCAGGTCATATTTTTTTTCACAGAAACAATTATGTCTAAGTTGCACAGACATCTTTTTTTAATTGTATACCATTGAACATACTATTAAAATATTATGATTACATACAGTTCAAATGTTTCCAGTTATTTATCAAGATATTGTACACAACATACATAAAATGCAAGAGTGCCAGTTACATCTAGTGTCTCTCTGCCATGCATACACTTTATTAGACTGGGGATGATACTCCCTCCAGGAGAAGGCAGGAGGGGCAGGTGTGCTGACAGCAGGCTGCTCCTGGGGGAATTGATCAAGGCACCAGGTCAGGGGAGGGAAGGAGGCTGGAGCAGGAGGCACTCTACAGACAATATCAGGGCCGCACTTCTGCTGCTGCTCTGATATTTTCTTATTGAACGAAAATGGGAAGTTGAAGGAGTTCCTGTGAGCATTTCTGGGGTACATGCTCTTCCTGCTGCTGCCTGTACTAAAGGAGAATGAATTTCTACTGGAACAGCTCTCATGGACAAAGTTGTAGATTGGGTTTCTCTCCTACTGAGGCTTTTGTCTTTTTCAGGCTTAATATTCCTGCCCATCCTGAGAGTTAGGTCCCTGCTCTCATGGGGTTTTTACCTGGGGTTTTACATGCAAATATTCAGAGTACTCATTGTCTGTCTAGTCCTAGACCTCTGACTCCAGCTGGAGATATCATGCACCATTTGGCACATAGGGACATGAGTCTTGCTTTTTCAGCATATTTGCATGTTGATTAATCTCTGTGTGAAGTTAATCTGCTTGGGAATCTAGACCTGCCATTTTTGTGCAGAAACATGAGTGGCTGCTTCACTAGCCCCAACACTGAATAAATTCCTTAAATGTACCTAAGGATGGGTAGTTTGTAGTTAGTTCTGTACCCCAATCATTTTGAAAAATTGTTTTTCATAGATATGAGGTCTGTAAAATAATGAGCGGAGTAAAACTAGTAAATGTGAATCAGTTGTTGCCTCCTTCAGAATGCAATGAAGCAATAAAGTAGTACATTTAAGATTAAATGGAGACAATATTTCTTCACTCAACACATAATTAAGCTCTGGAATTCATTGCCAGAGGATGTATTAAAGATTGTTAGCATAGCCAGATTTAAAAAAGGTTTGGACAGGTTCCTGGAGGAAAAGTCCATAAACCATTATTAAAGTGCACTGCAGGAAATCAACTGCTTACCCCTGAGATAAGCAGCATGGAATCTATCTACCTTTGAGGACCCTGCCAGGCATTTGTGATCTGGATTGGTCATGGTTGGAAACAGGATACTGAGCTTGATGTACTATCGTTCTGACCCATATTAGTAATTCTTAGGTTCTTTTGAAAAATTAAACTGTAAACCTTATGTCACTGCAAGAGATAAATACTGTATGTTTCTATTTATATAGTAAAAGGGGCATTTTTTTTTATTCTCGTGAAATGTCATTATATTTAAATAACCCCAAGGATTTTGACTTTAATATTCTTACTAGCTAGAAAGTGCAGAGGTTATTCACTAGCAAGAACAGCATTATCGTATCCTTAGGCTTTTAATATTCTTTTCAGCCCTATAAATGTATGTTTTGGCTCATGTTTAGAGGATGCATGTTGTTTAAGAACAGATCTCTGCTGATTCATCATTGTACATCTCAGCATTTGCTGTCTCCAGGATAAGTTATTGGTCTTAGTCTTAAATTGAATGCATGATGAAGAATAATTAAAGTGCAAATTGTAATTATGAACAAGTTCCCAAGGGATCAAAAGTAGCACTACTTTAGGCTCTGCTTTTCTATCAGCTCATTTAGGATTTGCTTTAAACAGTCTTGTTAAACTCAAATTGTTAAAGGGATTCTTTTCTGTCACTACTTTAATTTATTTTAATTTTGTACTTTAATAACCTTTCCAGAGTGGCATACAATGAAACTAAAAAGAAATAAGAAAACAAAGCTAAAAGCTTAAAAAAAAACAGAGTGAAAGAGACTAAAAAGAAAAACAGAGCACAGAGAATGAAAAGCACTACCATCCTCCCCATTCCAAAAAGTGTTCTCATAGAAAAAACGCTTTTAATCCAAACTTAAATTCTGAATGGGATGCTTCTGTCTTTAAATAACACAGAATAGCATTCCATAAATGGGAAGCTAATCAATAGAAAGGCGAGCAACATGTATTCTAGTCGTGTGGGTACCACCAATAACTTCTATGCATTCGGATAACTAACTTTGGGACATGTTTACTAAAGGGCCGCTGGTGGCATTGGGCTAATGCACTGTTTGCACGTGAAAGTA
The DNA here is from genome assembly GCA_033557465.1 of Ichthyophis bannanicus. Lineage (NCBI taxonomy): Eukaryota > Metazoa > Chordata > Amphibia > Gymnophiona > Ichthyophiidae > Ichthyophis > Ichthyophis bannanicus. The sequence continues at coordinate 1,475,561,333 of CM066032.1, forward strand.
CTTTGTCGGTGCTTAGTGACTGTGGTAACAGCAGGTGGGTGTGCCTGCGGCAGAGCATTACCAGTGTGCTAGACATATCAGTACCATGGCAGTGGTGAACACGGGACCATAGAACATGCACACAGTGAACATGCACCCTGCAATTGAAAGCCACAAATGCATTATTAGGGTAGCAGCCATCTACAGAAACACTGCAAACAGTAATAAATGGGCTCCAACTCCACCTACAGGACAGTGGTAACATGCCAGTACAGAATAGAGAGGGATGACTGGGAATACGTACAACTGGTTGCACAGCTCAGATCAATGGGGCTTAAGTAAAAGAGGGCAGGTTGTGCAAATCAGGAAATCAAACACAAGCAGCACCCCTAACTGTGCGATAAAAGGTGCAAATATGGCATCTAAAGATGCAAGGGGCATTGTAGGGAGTCTGCAGTATCCATCACGGGGGACAGGTCTATGAACTGCCCTCACCCTGAGGTGCCCAGGGTGTTTGTTCACCTAGGTTGCAAAGAACACAGTACAAAGCCTCTGATATGGGATGGACTCCCTCTCTCAGTCATGCCTCTTTTATGGTTTGGACAGCACCATAGATATTATGGAGTGTCTAACCCCATGTGGGGGGAAGTGAGGGAGCTAGAACCAGGGGATATAGAGGCCAGGAACAATCAGTAAATGTGCCCCGGGCAGCCTGCCAGCCAGTACCTTTATCATATCGGGGCATATAGCAAGAAGTACCTCAATGGCTCACCATATAGGACACCCTCTCTTGTGGTCTGACATCTACAATGGGAAGTGCAAGGCACATAGAGAACCCATTCTATACCCCTCCCCCCCCCCACACTACTCAGGACTCTGAGAGAATACTGCAATGCAACTCACACTCCTCCATGGAGGTAACCTAGCACCCCAGTTGTCAGGGAAGCAGAGGCCCACAGGATTTTGGAAGCCCACAAGAACTCCCCAGTTCCATGGAACGTCCCAACTCCTGGGACAAGGGGGCCAGGGAGGAGATACTGATCAGTAAACTCCGACATAGGAAGCCAATTTTCAGTGCTAGAAGCATTAACAGCTACTGAGAGCTAGTAGGCATCAGCCACATCCTCCCATAGTCAGAGTGAGGGGCCAGCTGCCCACAGGAACATGACAGCGTCATGGCTCCCATAAAGGAGAGGTAGGGGTTGGATGACACCTTTTGATGCCATACCATCATGTTGTCAAAACAGAATGTGAAATGCCGCATTTGCATGCCCCACCCCTAACTGTTCTCTTCTGGCTCCTACTCAGTCTATGTGGCCAGTACTGGCTGAAGCACAGAGCATAGGTCTATCTTCCAACACCAGAATAGCATATAACACAAGCAGCCCTCTTACATCTATCCAGTGCATGAAAAGCAATCAGATAATATAGCTGTTGATATTTCTGTTGTTGTTGTCCACTGTTCTATCAGGGTCACGCCAGACCTTCAGGTACTGCTTTTGAAGGTCTCAGGCTATTGGAGTCCACTACCATGACAGCTGCACCTTACAGCCCCTCCATATAGCTGGCCTAGATAGGTGCCTTGGTATTCAGCAAACATCACCTTTTTGCCCTATTATGCCTTATGTGTTTGCCCTGCTTCTGCCCTTCATACTTCCTAATGCTCACATCCAAACCACATGTTCAGACTGCACTAGTGAGGAGGGTGCAACTACCACCTGGTCAGAGGCAGACAGTAGATGCACTAGCAGCATCATTGTGTCACTTGCGCACGACTAACATGGCCACCCCAGCTGTGTGCTACATCTCTGCCCACGCTCTGACTTAGCCCTGCCTATTTGTGTGCTACTCAGGTAGCACAGCATTTTTAGTGCGGTTGTCAAGATATACGTTAACTCCATGCTAAACTCCGCACTCCCAGATACTGTGCTTTATTAGACATGCATCTTCATTTCTTTAGCCACAATGCTGGCATTTGGTTGATTCCTTACAAACATATCTTTCTATTTCTTTATCTACTTTTCTGTTAAAGTGCTTTGTGTCCTGGATTTCAAAGTCTTTTTTCAGTGGCAAGCATAAAACAGTTTGTGATGACATTTAAAGCTCCAACTGTGCTTTTGCAGGAAAGACAATCAAAGATGTGCAAACATTTTTAAAATATGTGCAACTGCGGGTAAGCTGCCTTTCTTGCTGATCCACTGCCTTCTCAAACACAACATGTTATTCTTTTTCTGTCCCATGAAATGATGAAGTATATAGGATTCTGCTTTTCACAATCTCTTATAATATTGTCAGACACAAAATAGCATATAATAAAACACTGAAATATGAAACAAAATGCAAGAAAGCCATTGTTCCTTCTGCTAACATGCAGCTCCTATTTTTGTTCATTTTTTTCTTCCCTTTCCAGATTCAATGAAACTTACTTAGGCCACTGCAAATATTCAGATGGACATAGACCTGATACTGAGCCAGTCAGTGAAATTTTGTACTATCAAGGGTTGCTCTTGAAACAACAGTTGTTTTTATACCCAGCTCCCGAACATATTACCTTTTTGATGTGCTTCAGCACTGCTGACCACAGGAAACAGAAAACTTAGATTGGAGTTTTCTATGAGCTCATTGGAGGAGTAGCCTAGTGTTTGGAGCAACTGCGTAGTACCCATAGGATCAAGGGTACCCTCCATTTACCCTCCATTAAAATAGAAAAGGCCTGACAATCTACTTCTGGTGATGCATGGCCAAGAAAACCCAGAGGCAGCACTGCTGGACCAGCATTTTAAAAAAAAAAGAACTTATTAATACAGTAGATTGAAGAGGAAAAGGTAGAATTGTTTGGCACATTTCTTCTCTGTGTTAAGAAGGAGGGCCGGAATGGACACAAATAATAATGGAAGTAAATCTTGAACACTTTTCAAATTGTCTTAATGAGAAGTTGGTTTAACTAAAAGCAAAGTGATGGGGCCAGATAACATATATCTGAGTGCATTGAAAGAAATTAGTGAAGCTCTGCTGTCTGATGTTTTCACAACTTCTTTAGAGTTGAAAGAGGTCCTGGAAGACCCGAGGTGGATAGATGTGATTCCTCTTGAAAAAAAAAAGCAGAAATAAAGAAGAGTCTGGGAACTAGGTGTGTGCATTACAGGCTCATTTTGTCATTCATATTTCACACCTAAATTTTAAGCATGCACATAAATTTGGAGATATACACGTGTACAAGTAATTTGCATGCAATTACAATAAAAACTAAAATATTTTCGGTTCACATGCGATAAATTTGATGAAAATCATATTGTGCACATATCTATTTATTTTTTTTTTAACTGTTTTTGTTATACTGTTTTTCTATCAGTCAAAACGGTTTACGAGGAACAAGGTAAAAACAATGGAAATAGGAGATGCACTTAGGTTACACACAACATGAAGCAGAGTAGAGATTACAGTGTACAGCATAGCATAGCATGGGGACTACAATTTTGGTATAATGTGCAGAGTTGTTGGGGGTGTCTGGGTTACATGAGGTTTTTGGGATAACAGGATTATCTAACAGTCTACATAATATATGCAAAAATCACTCTACTCAGTCTGCATACTCTTGTCATATGCCATTTTTACAGTAATCTTCAAAATGAGAAGAGAAAAAGGGTCTCAGAACCATATGAGGTTAGAGTATAGGCAGTTGAAAAATATCGCTCTGGCCTCAACTCATCCTCAGCACATCAGCGACCCAGAAAAATCTCCTTCCCGTATATTATCTCATAAACAATCTCATTGAAAAGCCTTCCCATGGGAAACAGAAAGAGTATGATCTACCGGGTCAGACTTGCCAGAAATTTTGGATGCGTCCTCAGCAACAGAATGAATATTGGTAGTGAATTTATTGAATGCAGTTCTTACTGCTGCCCAAACCAGGGTGCTTAATAAGTGATTATCTTTAATACCAGTAACCACTTTTGATTTTTTCCAATTTAGGATCAATTTGGAGAAATTTATTAGGAAATTAAACTTATGGACTTTTTCTTTTCACAGGATACTGCTGATGATCAATTGGGGGGAATATCATGGTATAGCATCTGATAGTGGCCTCTATGGTTCCTAAAAGAAGTAGCTGAAAAGATGAAGAAAAAGAGGGTGGCCTTCATAAAATACAAGATATCATAGAAAGAGGAAGACAAGTATCAATATTTGAAAACACTTAGAGAAGCTAGGAAAGTAGTCAGAAAAGCAAAGATACAAATTGAAAAAAATTAGCCAATGGAGTAAAATTGGGGAGGGGGGGGGGAGACCATTTTTCAGATATGTTAGTGAGAGGAGGACGTGCAAAAGTATATAGTACTCTCAGACTCAAGGGTGAAGGGAAGAAATATGTAGAAGCTGATGAAGATAAAGTGGAATTGCTTAACAAATATTTTTATTCTGTGTTCACAGATGAAAGACCAAGAGCAGGACCTCAGAAAACACACACATAGGAACAGAAGTGAAGGGGATCATAAATGATTTTCAGAAGACTATGTTCATAAGGAACTAGCTAAACTAAAAGTAGACAAAGCGATATGGCTGGATCAGATACATCAGAGAGTATTGAAGGAACATGGAGAAGTTCTAGTGGCTCCACTGTCTGCCATTTTCAATGCTTCTTTAGAGTCAGGAGTGGCCCCAGCGGACTGGAGAAAGGTGCATGTGGTCCCTTTACATAAAAGCAGAATTAAGGATTAGGTAGAGAACTATAGACCAGTTAGTCTGACCTCTGTGATAATTAAATTAATAGAAACACTGCTAAATCTGGTTAATTTCTTTTACTAGGCAACCAGAGAGTTAGCCTGAGGGACATACTGATATGTGGCATACTTAGATTTCAGTAAAGCCTTTGATACCATTCTGCACAGGCAAATTATAAATAAATTGAAAACCTAGGAATGGATCCTAAAGTGACTGACTGGGTTAGAAATTGGTTGAGTGGGAGGCAACAAGGGTACAGGTAAATGTTGCTCACTCTGAAGAGAAGGATATCACCAGTGGTGTACTGCAGGGATTTATCCTTGATCTGATTCTTTTCAACATTTTTGTAAATTATATTGCAAAAGGGTTTTAGTGTAAGGTCTGCCTCTTTGCAGATGATACAAAAATGTGCAATAAAATACACCAGGAAGGTGTAGAGCACATAAGGGGGGATCTAGCAAAGCTTGAAGAATTGTTGAGAATTTGACAGCTGAGATTTAAGGCTACAAAATGCAGAGCCATGTGTTTGGGCTGCAGGAATCCAAGGAAGCAATACAGTATAGGGGGTGAAGTACACAAAAGTAGAGTGGGACCTGGGCATGATTGTTTCTGATTATCTTAAAGTGGCTAAACAGGTAGAAAAGGTGATGGCAAAAAACAAAAGGATGCTTGGGTGCATAGGGAAAGGAATGACCAGCAAGAAGAAGGAGGTGATAGTTCAACTTTTATAAGTCGTTAGTGAGACCTCATTTTGAGTATTGTGTGCAATTCTGGAGACCACACCTTCAAAAGGATATAAACAGGATGGAGTCAGTGCAGAGGTTGGCTACCAAAAAGGTCAGTAGGCTTCATCATAGGCATATGGGACAGACTTAAAGATCTTAATATGTATGCTTTGGAGGAAAGGTGAAAGAGAGGAGATAAAATAGAGATGTTTAAATACCTCAGTGGCATACAGTATGCTGTATGCACAAAAATGGTGCCTTTTGAGATATTTTGATGGTCCATCTTTTTATGGAAAGAAATTCTATAAAGGAAATAAATATAATTGATACTATTTTATAAAATATGAACGCATATCATATTTCATCCAAACTATGCCCCTGGCATGCCCAACACACAGATCATGTCTAGAGGTGCTGTTTTGTGTTGCATTTATATTTTATGCATGCACACCTATGAAAAGTTTTATAAAATTATTCTTGTTTATCTAAAAAAGGGTCAATCAAGCTCAGGCATAGTATAATGAGGCAGCTAAGAAATTCTACAGTTTGGAATTGAGAGAATACCAAATGTTTCATTAGAGCTTCATTATAGCCTGGTTTGCTGCTATTCTGTTTTCAGTGCAGTTTTTGATGTGGTCTGTTTACTACTGTGGCAGTGACTGCCTGCCTCCGACCCTGGGGGAAAGAAGGTCTATACAACCCAATAATTCCTCAAAGCGAAGGCCACTCATGCAGGGAGAGGGGGAAGAGCCCAAGGTTAGTTAAAGGAGAAGGAGCTGGACTAAATCCAGCCTGGACTTAGAGATTGCCCTGCACCTTGGAGAGAATTAGGTCAGAGAGGTAGAGCTGAGAACTGGGTAGTTGCCTGGGGACCTGAGGAAATGGGAGGGGATGATATTCCTCCCTGGAAAGGCAAGGAGAATATAAGGCAGCTTCCCCAGTACCAAGGGGCTCCTCTGGCCTGGAGACAGCCCCCACGTGAGCTTCCTGCAATTTCTGAGATGCCAGAACCTATGGAGTTGGAAGAAGCACAACCCTGGGATTGTCTTTGGGAGGACATGGACTACCAGGAAGCTGGATCCTCAATCATGTGAGTCCCTTGGATTACTGTTTGGTGATTTTAGACTGGGCTTGGGAATGCCTAGGCTTCCCCAGTCCTACTCTAGCTGATTGAAGAGTAAGGATTTGCCCAGGTTTGCAGATATAGTTTAATACCAACGAATGAACTGAGCTATTAATGAACTGATGTGAATGTTCTGAACTGGTATTAGAGGCAGGAACAACAGTGATCATTCTCTTTAGGACAAGGGCAGTGCTGGGGTGAGTCTTGCAACCCTGGGTGGCATCCAGGGTGGTGCAGCCAATTGATTCTGGCCATTCCAGTTGGAGGAGAACCCAGGCCGGCTCACTTTGAAGCTTTACCAGTTACTCAAAGGACTGTACCTATAGCAACTGAGTTTCTCTTGTTGGGACTGAATTGATTTGCTTCTGGTACAGGTCTACTGGAGTGGAAGAGTGGGAATGCACCCTAATCCCACCAGCTGACAGCAGAGCAGACTCTCCATCTCAGCAGTGCACGTGAGACCTGTGATAAGGAAGCTTATCATAGTTCAGGAAGGAGCTATAATAGAGGTGAATTGGCTCTGAACAAGCAACCTGTCTTTGCTGGTAGAAATAATAAAACAGAATGTTTTCATAAAAGACTACCAGTCCCAGAATGCACCAGCTTTCAAACAGCCACTAGAAGAGCTGAAGTGGGGAAACGTGTGTTCAATCAGGAGAGCTATGATGTAATCCCCAATCATTCATCTCCAAGGGCAGGGCTTGATTCAGCACAGCTGAGCTGTGCTAGGGTGGAGTATCCCTCTAAACAAGTTAAAAGTAAAACAGATTCTACACAGAATCAGATGGAGTTGAGGATCAGGAAGCAGCAGCAGTCACAATGTGGAAGGAAGAAGAGGAAAACATCTTGGAGGTCTAAAGAAGGAGCTCACAGTTGGCGTAGTTTTTCGGATTGCTTTTGCGCAAAGGATTTACATGATATAAGGATTACAACTGAAATCTGAAAAAAAAAAGTTCAAGTTAAAAGCTGGAAAAAGGATTTTCCCTTAACAACACTTTGGAGAAAAAAGAGGTAGCTGTTCCAGGTGGCTGTCCCAGGAGGAAAAGACCCTGTGTGAGCTGGATTCATCACTGGCATAAGGTAATAAGTACCTGGGCATGTCTAGTGGTGGATGGGAGTAAGGCACAGGGGTAATTGAAACACCCAGGGCTCTGAGTCAGAGAATCAGAGGATTGGCTGTAAAATGGTTGGAGCCTGAGGGAAAGACTGTGGAAATGTTATTAGACATTATTATGCTTGAACAATTTATGTCTGCTGTGCCTAAAGATCTGCACACTATCCTTATACAGCAAAATTGCCAGAATCTTGGAGAGGCAACCATGCTAGCAGAGAGATTCTTGGAAGCCACGCAGGCTTGCCATAGAATGGGTGGCCCTCTGAAGGTTGGTGCTGAGGCAAGCTGTGCTGTATCAGAAAAGAAAATGGTTAAAAATGTTTCTGAGAATAATTGTACTGTGCCAACCCAGATTACACAGTGGAGTAAAAAGAAATGTTTCAAATGTGGAAAATGGGGACATTTGGAAAGGGGATGCCAGATACACACTAGCTTGATGGGTGTTGATTTAAAACATCCCAAAGAAGGATTTCTTTTGATGGTTGATGTGCAAGGAATTACCACAAATGCTCTGTTAGACTCTGGGGCAGACCAGAGTATGTTGTCAAAGAGGCTTTGGAAGAGGATAGAGGCCCAAGAAGGATTTGTGCCTAGAACCCCTGAAAGCCAAGTTCACATCAGATGCATTCATGGTGCTGCAACATCATATCCCACCTATAGGCTAATGGTTAAGTGCCTGGGGGAACAAGAGGAAGTTCTTTTAGCAGTGGTGCCTAGGCTTCCATTTGCTTTGGTTCTAGGAAGAGACTGGCCAAGATTTAAGCAGGGTCTAGTGAAAGGACTAGGAAAGAAGGAGGGAGAAGGAATGATGGTAATAGCTCCCGGGCCTTTGTTTGAAAGTCCTCAGACCCCAGCTAAAAAGATGGTTAAGCGTCCAAAAGACCAAACTACCCAGAAGCAGATATTTGTCTTGAAGTACCATAGGGTCACAGAGAAGGCCCAAGCTCCTAAGCGGGCAACCCCTCAAGCTGCTGGGTTTGACCTGTGCAGTATAGAAAATGTGACTGTACCTAGTCAAGGGAGAGCCCTGGTTGACACTGGGCTCCAAGTTGAAATACCCATTGGGTGCTATGGGCGAGTAGCCCCAAGGTCTGGATTACCCTTAAGTATTTCATCAATGTGGGAGCGGGAGTGATTGATCCAGATTACAGGGGCAATCTTAAAGTTCTGTTATTTAATTTTGGACAGAATGATTACCATGTGAAGACGGGAGACAGAATCGCTGAATTGATCTGTGAGAGACTGGGTTTCCCACCTGTGGAGGAGGTCACATCCCTGTCAAATTCTGAGCGTGGAACCAAATGCTTTGGTTCTACTGAAGACAAAGGGGTTAAAAGCCTAGCTGCCACCTGTGCCCGAGAAAGGGAGGTGAATGAAGAGGAGGATTTGGGACCCCAGGTATCTGATTGTAAAGAAAAGTCAGAGTCCCAAATAGGTGAGGACCTGACAGTGGTACAACAGGAAGAAATAAGGAAATTGCTTAAAGAATTCCCAGATGTTTTGACTCCCATACCTGGGGAGACACATTTGGTTGCCCATGAGATAATAACTCCACCTGGGTAATTAATTTGTCAAAGGCCATACCGCTTGCCTGAAGCAAAGAGACAGGAAGTAGTGGCACAAGTCCAGGAAATGTTGGACATGGGAGTAATAGAGGAGTCGAAGAGTCCCTGGAATAGCCCCATAGTCCTGGTGCCAAAGACTGATGGCTCTCTCAGATTCTGTATTGACTTCCGGCAGGTAAACGCAATATCAGTTTTTGATGCATATCCAATGCCAAGAATTGAAGAGCTGTTGGGCCAGCTTGGATAAGCTCAATATTTAACCACCCTTGATATGACAAAAGGCTATTGGCAAATCCCTCTAACCAGGGAGTCGAAGCCGAAGACTGCGTTCAGCACCCCCGTTGGCCTTTTCCAGTTCAAAAGGATGCCTTTCGGACTGCATGAAGTGGCAGCTACCTGCCAAAGGTTAGTGGATCAGGTACTTCGACCCCACCAAAATTATGCCTTTGCCTATATGGATATATGGATGATGTCATAATCCATAGTAACACTTGGGCGGAACATCTAAAGAGGATCAGGGCAGTCTTATGCTCCATGAAGCAAGCGGGAATCACTTTGAACCCAAAGAAGTGTGCCTTTGCTAATAGGGAGGTAAAATACCTAGGCCACCTGGTGGGAAGAGGGAAAATTAAACCTCTAATGAGCAAGGTGGATAGCATCAGGAATTTTCCCCCTCCAACAACAAAGAAACAACTGAGAAGTTTCTTGGGACTTATTGGATACTACCGCAGATTTATACCACAATTTGCAGAGAAAAGTGCAATTTTCACTGATATGCTGCGGAAGAATTGCCCAAACCAGCTAAAATGGACTCCTGAAGCTGAAAAAGCATTTTCAGTCTTAAAAGGGAAGTTGTGTACAGGACCAGTACTGAAAGGGGTGGATTTCAGGAAACCCTTCCTGGTTCAAACAGATGCATCGGATGTAGGGCTAGGAGCTGTTTTATCCCAATGTCATGAAGGGGAGGAGCATCCTGTGATGTACCTGAGCAGGAAATTGTCACCGGCTGAACAAAAGTATTCCACAATAGAAAAAGAATGTTTAGCTATAAAGTGGTCAGTGGAGGCATTAAGGTTTTACCTTACAGGGAGGAAGTTCCAATTGGTCACAGACCATGCCCCACTTAAGTGGTTGCAACAAATGAAGAACCACAATGCCAGGTTGACCCGCTGGTACATGGCCTTACAGGCATTTGATTTTCAAGTGGAACATCGTGCTGGGAAGTTACACAAAAATGTGGATGCCTTTTCCCGTATTAGGGACTGTAAAGAGGAAGTTTCACCAGTTGCACCAGTCCGTAATAACTTAAGCAGGGGGGTATGTGATAAGGAAGCTTATAATAGTTCAGGAAGGAGTTATAATAGAGGTGAATTGGCTCTGAACAAGCAACCTGTCTTTGCTGGTAGAAATAATAAAACAGAATGTTTTCATAAAAGACTACCAGTCCCAGAATGCACCAGCTTTCAAACAGCCACTAGAAGAGCTGAAGTGGGGAAACGTGTGTTCAATCAGGAGAGCTATGAGGTAATCCCCAATCACTCATCTCCAAGGGCAGGGCTTGATTCAGCACAGCTGAGCTGTGCTAGGGTGGAGTATCCCTCTAAACAAGTTAAAAGTAAAACAGATTCTACACAGAATCGGATGGAGTTGAGGATCAGGAAGCAGCAGCCACAACGTGGAAGGAAGAAGAGGAAAACATCTTGGAGGTCTAAAGAAGGAGCTCACAGCAGCACGTGTGTTGGGAGTCATTCCAGAGGCAAGCATACTCCATTGGACTGGAGGGAGCCAGAGGAGTGGGGTTACAGAGCCAGGAGTTCCTGTGAGGGAGACGGCTGCATTTGGAAGGGGCCCTAAGACCAGTGCAAGAAGGTATGTGAAGAGAGACCCAGTGTCCAGGGATCTTGATTGGAAGGCTGGACATAAAAGCTGGACTACTTATTGGCCAGGATATCTGGAGAGGAAACCTAACAGTAAAGGAAGCTCAGGTATGAACACTGATCTATGCCCTAGCTCTTCACTTGGAAGACAGCAGGGAAACAAGTATTGTCCTGAGAGTGCTCCATTAAGGAATTCCTCTGAGCCAGACCATGATATTGATTCTATGATAGTTAAAGAAGAAGGAGATATTTTAAATGATCAGAATGAATACATGGATTGCTCTCTGAATAAGCTGATGTGGTAAAATACTTTCACAAATACAACAACCATCAAAAGGGAAATATAACTTGTTCTTTTATCTACCCAGAAAAGTTTACAAGAAAGCTTTAGGGTAGGATTTGAGCCACATATAGAAAGTAAACCAGCCAAGAGGTTTGCAGCTGGTTAATTGTTGGCAATTAAGCCTTGCACAATTGCACATGAGCTCTGAAAGGAAACTTCTGTGTGTGTGTGAAAATAGAAGGAAGTTATCCTTGCAAAAGAACAGATTTTGGTTACTTTTGGGTTTTGTTTTTGCTTTTGGAGCACTGCTAAAAGGTATTAGCAGGAGCCCTCAGAAAGACCTTTCTGTTTCCCATCAAGGTCTTTATTGTTTGATTGATTGCTTAAGAAGTTCAGTTGCTGATATCATGATTTGTTTTTCCTAAGTGCAATACTGAAAGCAAGTATTCTTTTGTGTTACCAAGTAAATCTGTGTGGGAGAAATAACCCCATAAATAAAATATATTTTCTTTGCTTACACTCGAGCAACACAACTCATTATTTTGTGAACGGCTGATTCTGGTATGAATGGACTACATTCCCCACAATCCTTTGCAAATCATAATAGTATTTGCCTTTGCCAAGACTGTGGACATTCTCACCCAGCACCCCCGTTTACAGACCCTGCAATAAAAACTGACCCCAGATACCTTCCCCTCTCCTGTAGAGTATGTCAGGTGCAGGTGTGCGACACTACACTTAATTGATTTCTTGCCCTGGATTTTTTTTCCAGCCTGAGAATGGATAAACTAAATCCTAGCTGCTAATTTAGCTCCTTTGATATGGCTACATTTCAGAATTAGAATGATTGCCTAAATCTCAAGAAATTTACCACTCTGCAGCCATACATTTTACAAGCGACCAAACTGATTTCAAAACCAGTCCTAGAAGTCCTAGTCATGTTTTGAATGTATCCGCAGGCACATCCAAATGGGTAAGCTTCATCCACATGGTAAAATGATTTTGGCAAGACCACGTTTTTGCCAGGTACATGGCTCTATACACGATTTTCCGGGATGCATTCCAGGGGCATCTTAAAGCATGGCCTGGGCAGCAACAGCATTTACACATATATGATGTATTTCACAAAGTCTGTCAACATGCTGGGTGGGTAAATTGACACCTGCTATAAATAGAAAACAAACACCAGTCTCACTTGTCCTTTGGGACTGCTTGTGGTGCTGGTTACTTGCCTTGACTGTTGTCTGTGTCCATATAGGTGTGGTTTTGGCTAACTTTTGTTTCTGTGCATTCTTTCCTGTTTCTATCCCAAAGCTATTTTGCCCTCCCCCCCTCATTCAAAGACTCATGTAGATTCCATTTCCCTGAACCCCTTTCCCCTCTCTCTCTCCAGTTGTGCCAATCCCATCAGGGTCTGTATCCCTGGCCTGAGGTGTGTCAGTCTTCTAGCTGATTAATATGCGTGTTCTTTTCTACATCTTTGTCTGTGTGGTTCCTTGCAGCCCATATGTGTGTATGTGTATGTGAGAGAGAGAGAGTCTTTATTTTAGTGTTTGAGTATAAATGCATGTTCAGTGCTTAGGTGTGGGTGGAGGAAATCACTGAGTGTGAGTACAGGGAGGCAGAAGCCACGAGTGACCTGAAAAGATAGTCTGTGCAGACCATGCTACATGAGGGCCACAGGGAGCACAGGAGAGCCACCAGGAGGTATTCATATCAGAGGGTATTTAGGCCTAACCAATGAGCGATGCCTCGCCAGATATATTGATAAGGCAGTAATCCACCATCTTTGCCAGAAGATAGAGCCTCTCCTACGCTCCACTCTCAGAGGAGCCAGTCAATGCCCATCCACTTCAAGGACACCATAAGCCTTGACTTCTTTGCTACTAGAACTTTCCAGTCTGGGTTGGTCATCACCGTGGACTTTAGCCATTCGGCCATCTCAGTGTATCTCACAGTTTCTGAAGGCCTTTCTCACCCACACCACAAAATAAGTAGCCTTCCCTCAGATGGTGCAGCAGAGGCAGCTATCTATGCCAGAAAGAACAGCAAGGTAGTCCCACAGAGGGACCCCAAAACAATTACAGAGAATGAAGAGGTTATGATCACCTGGGATACTCCCATTCTGACCGATAAAAAGCTGGATGCAAAGAAGCCAGAAATAGTGGTAAAGGAGAGAAACACCAGAATTGCACTGATTATAGAAGCGTCAGTTCCAAGTGATACTCTGTGAATTGTGATGCGAGGGAGAAGATCTTCAAGTACCAAGAAGATCTTCAAGTACCAGTCAGAAACCAAGAAAATGTTGCAGAAAAATATAGTAATTTCCCATCGTGTTGGGTGCCACAGGCCTAATTAAGAAGAATTTCCAAGCACACCTCGATAAATTATCCATACACATAACATCTTATGAACTGCAGAAGGAGACTCTCTTTGGCACAATTCAAGTACTACGCTGAGCATTAGCAGTAAATTTGAGAAACTGAGATTATACTCCACATACCCTGGCTTAGAAGTGAGTTTCATGACTGTCATGATATGCATACAAGGTCCACCAAAACAGCACTGTACCACGTGAACAGAAGAAACCCAGTACTAATTTGTGGTATCTTGATCCCGCAGTACAAAGTGTATACAATCGTTTCAAACTTGTTGTGTGCCTGAATTCCCCTGACGAAGAGGATTTGAAACACGGCCTGTGTCAGGTGTTTGGGCTAAAGTTGTGTGAAATAAAGTTTTCCTTCCTTGATACCATGATATGCACACAATTCACCCATTTGAAGAAATTGCCCCCCAAAAGGACTAATCTGATTCAGCATCCTCAGCAGACATTGACCTGAGGGGTTTTAGCAGATAGCCTGGACAGACAGCAGGGCCGGTGGTTAGGAGTAAGACCCACAGAGATGTCAGAGCACAGCTTGGCCAAAATTGCTGTCTGGTTGGGAATCCCCATCCAGACAGTAAAGGGCTGCAAAGGAATGGACCAAAGACTGTGTCACAGCCCTGCAGATTTCTTCTGCAGAAGCAGAGCAGAGGTTGGCCACCAATGCAGACATCACAAGAACATTATGAGCTGTGATATGATCAACCAGCCTCAATCCAGACTGGAAATACACATAAGCAATACAGTCTGCTAGCCAAAGGGATAGAGTGTACTTCGAGACAGCAGTGCACAGCCTACTGGGGTGAAAGGAAACAACCAGCTGGTTGGACTGGCAATGCACCTTTGAGTGCTCCAGGTAGAAGGCTAGCACTCGCTTGCAGTCCAATGTATGCAACACAGCCCCTCCCCAGTTAGCGTGAGGCCAGGGGAACAAATTCAGTAGAACTATTGACTGGTTGAGGTGGAACGCTGAGACCACCTTTGGCAGAAAGCTGGGGTGTGTGCGAAGCACCATGATGTTCTGGTGAAATCTAGTATATGAGAGTGAGTGACCAGGTCCTGGAGCTTGCTGATGTGTCGCTCCGCTATTACTTCCACCAGAGAGAGGACCTTCCAGGTCAGGATCTTTATGGGACACAAGTCCATTTATCGAAAGGAACCCACATCAGCTGTGCAAATACTATGTTGAGATCCCAAGCCACCATTGGGGGCTTGAGCAGGGGCTTTCAGAGTGGCAGACCTCTCATGAACTGAGCAACAAGAGGCTAGGCCAAGATGGCTTCCCCTGGAGCCACGATGATACGCCCCCATTGTGCTGAGGCAAACTTGCACTGAATGGGTAATGTGGATGAGCTGCTCCCTACCTGCAGGGGTGCCTCAGTGGCTATGCTCTGGAAGAAACAATCAAAAACCCACCCTCAGCTGTGGGCAGACTGCGCCTTCAGGGGTCTTGTTCCTCCACTGCTGCTGGTGTATCTGCACTTTGTGCTGCACCTGGTAATATTGCCAGAGGTGTGGGTAGAAGGCCTTCTTAGCCTGATGCTTCTTCCATGTGCTTGAGCTCCTCCGGTTTTTCCTCCAATGACTTCCTAAAGAGGTTCTCACCTCGGCAGAGGACATTGACATTGACACTGACACCATTCCAGGTCAGAGAACTGAAGCCATGCTATTCACCCAGCCAAAAGACTTGAAGGCATTGTAGGCACCACACACCATGAATCTGAAGCAGTCTTATCTATGATCTATGAGGCTCTGAAATGACTCACGACGGTTCTTGTGGACAAGGGCAGAAAACTCCTCCAGATCCAGCATGATGCCCTTGAGGAACATGCTCATACTGTATATGTCTAGTAGACCAGTACTCTGGCAACCAGCTTGGGACATTGGTATAATTTCCTCTTGAAGGAGTCCCAGAGGCACCAAGGAATGAGTTTTGGCACTTTTCTTCTACTTCAAGGATGATTCAACTGTGATGGAGTTGTGTGGGAGCTGAGGCTTTTTGGACCCGGGAACCTTTGGGATCCAGTAGAAGGAGTCAAATCTGTGGATGATGATGGGAACCATAAGTGGTGCCTCCCACAACCACAGTAACAACCTTTGCAATACATGGTGCACGGGAATCGTCACCACCTCCCTGGGTGCCAAAGGTTACTGGAGTAGCTCCAACTCCTCTGCCCCTACTTACTCCTCCAATTCCAGGGAGAAGGGGATGGCCTTGGCCATATCCATAATGAAGTGATAGAAGGACATATCCTCTGGAGGCAAATTGCGCTGCTTGGGGGAGGTGACGGATCAGGTGGAAGGTTTGGAGACCTAAGGTCTGAGGCCGTCAATCCCGCTTGGTTTCCCATTTCAATTTGGATTCGGAGAGGAAATTTAAGTAGTGCTGGGTCTCCTCCTCCCACCGGTTCCCTAGCCTAAGAGAGGGTGGTTTCTAGTGGTCCCCATGCCACTCGGTGCACTGATGTAGGTTCTGTGGGCTTTAATTCTGAGACACTGGAGAGGGAGATGCTCTGAAACCCGGTGTTGATTCCGATCTGCCACCTAATGTCTCCATCTCGGTGGACAGGGCATGGGTATCCAGAATGGATTGGACGGAGTGTGGTGATGATGCTGTTGGCACCACAAAGTCTGTGTTTCAGATGGCTACTACCATCAGCAAGTGAGCTTTGAGGGCTTGAAGGCATTCCTCCAGAACCACCGCCTGCAAGAGGGATGATGTCAAAGCTGTGGACACTGGCATTGATTCTATGATTATTGGTGCATTGGGAGACATCCAGCAGCCCTCCTAGGCAATGAGGGTTGACTCCACTGTCTGGGTCAGTTCCGCCCACTAGGCAGGCTTGGCTGGTCACTTCCAGCCATCACTTTCTGCATCACATTGAGAAGGGCTGCGATGCTGCTGCACGCGGATTTTCTCCTGGTGCTCACCCTTTTACGTTGATGGCTCATCAGAGTCTCTCCTTGCTGCTCAGGCCCCTCTGCTCTGAATATGCATCTAGATCATTCCCCTTAAATAGAAGCACCTCCAAGCACTGCTTGTCGCCCTCCAGCCATCAGCAGCCTGATCGGCATCGGGGAGTGTGAGAGGGAAGGAAAGCCCCTCCCCAATCACTTCCACAAGACCAATCAGGCCCACCAGAACCCCTGGACACTCCAGAATTTAAAAAGAAGCACCTCCAGGCATGCCCGTGCATGGCAGGCCTGTGCCTGAGGGTCTCGCCAGAGGGCCCTTAAGCAGGGACCATGGTACATGACAGTGGAGGAGGACAATACGAACATGAATGCTGAAACCAGGAATGCTGCCATAACTATCTACTGCATCTCCCAAACAGAGACAGTTACAGCTTTACCAACATAGGTATGTACAAATCGGGAACATGAAACAAGATTAAACTCTGGTTCACAAGGCAGAGCTTCAAGATAATGCCACACAACATACGACACAACTAGTGAAACCAACAACCAGAAATAACCACACTCTATCACAGCTGACCCAAACCACACACAGAACTACATCAGAGAATATCATACACAGTGAGACATAGTACCAAACACAGTAATAGAGAATCCTGAACACCCAGTCAGCCAAACACCGAACGCCACAACAGATAAATACCACTGGAACCATGAACCAATTGATCATATGGTTCATCATCCTTGCCCTACTACACACCTTCTCAAGAGGCAAAGCTTCCCCTTACTTGAATTACAATGATGTACTGTCAGACGGCTGCCTGGGTGAGAATCTTCACAGTCTTGGCAAGTGCATATATCTATATGATTTGCAAGGGATTGTGGGCAATGCAGTTCATTCACACCAGACACAGCTACTCACAATAATTAGTTGTGCTTTTGGGTAAAGCCAATAAGATATTTATTTATGGGGTTATTTCTCCCAACACAGATATGCTTGGTAGCACATAAATCAGGTTACTTGCTTTCAGTGTTAAACTTGGAAAAAAACCAAAATCAGGAAAACAACATTTAAACTTGTCAGGCAAGCAAAGCAAAAGAAATAAGACCTGGTTGGTACAAACTGGTCTTTTCTGTAGGCATTAGCTAATGTTTTCTTAGCAGTATCAAACAACAAACCAAAAGCCACAAAGAAAGAAAAAAAAACTGTTCTTTTCAGGTAAACTTCTTATATCTTCCCACATAGATTCTGAAGTGATTCTCTTAGAGCTCACAAGCAATTAGGTAAGGCTCAATTGCTAGCAGTTATCCAGCTGAAACCCCTTAGCTGGCTTGCTTTCTACTGTGTGGCTAGAAATCCTACACAGGAGCTTTTCTGAGTAGATTAAAGAACAAGTTTGTATTTCTTTGTGATGGTTGCTGTACTTTATAACAGAAAATCACCAAAGGAGTTTAGACAGAGAGCAGTCCATGTAAACAGATTCTTCATCTGCTATCACCCCCTCTTCTTCAACAAGCATGGGTTCAATATCATGGATTGGCACAGATGAATCTCCCAATGGAGCACTTTCAGGAGAATACTTGTTTCCCTGCTGTCTTTCAAGGTTATAGCTAGGGTATAGATCAGTGTTCATACCTGAGCTTCCATTGCTGTTAGAGTTCCTCTCTATATAGCCTGGCCAGTATGTAGTCCAGTTCTTATGTCCAGCCTTCCAATCCAGATCCCTGGACACTGGATCTCTCTTCACATACCTTCTGGCACGGGTCTTAGGGTCCCTTCCACGTGCAGCCGTCTCCCTCACAGGTACCGTCTGGAGATTCCTAGCTCTGCAGCACCATTCCTCTGGCTTTCCCCAGTCCAATGATGTATGCTGGCCCTTGGAATGCCTCCCAGTATACGTACTGCTCTGGACTCTTCTATACCTCTCAAAGGCTTTTCTCCTCTTTCTTCCAAAGGGTTTCTTTCCCTCTCTGTCCGTCCGGTTTGGCTTCTGCTTCTGATGATCCTTCTGATGATGAAGATGATCAAGCTCAAGCTGATTCTCTGTAGAATAAACTCTACCTTCATTCTGCTTAGATGAGTGCTCCTCCCTAACACAGCGCAGCTGTGCTGAATCAGGCCCTGCCCTTTGAGATGAGTGCTTAGGGATTACCTCATAGCCCTCCTGATTGAACACACGTTTCCCCACTTCAGCTCCTCTAATAGCTGCTGGCAACCTGGTTCATTCTGGGACTGGTAGTCTTTTATGGGAAAATTCTGTTTTCTTATTTCTACCAGAACTGACAGGTTGCTTGTTCAGAGTCACTTCACCTTTTCTATAGCTCCTTCCTGAGCTATGATAAGCTTCCTTATCACAGTACACATAATAATATACAACCCAAAACATCTAAGGCAAACATGCCAATGCTAAGAACCATTAACCATAGTGACCTCATCAGAATCCCACTTATAAGCAGCAGAAACGTGCCACAAAACATCACTGAGTACACCAAAGAATTAGCTTTCACACTAATCAATGCCAGATCAGCTCGCAACAAATTGCAAACAATACATGACTACATTCTCGATCACAGGATAGACATCATGCTAATAACTGAAACATGGTTTGCACAAACAGAGAATGCCCTCTTAAACCAACTGAATACGGATACACACAACATCCATAACTGCTTGAGAATATCTGGAAGAGGTCAAAGAGTATGTATCCTTACCAACAAACAACTAGGCTTCACTAAAGTTGACACCTCATCTACACATAACCTAGACCTCATACCATTTCAAACAAACAGTAAACCATTTGTTTAATCTACAAAACCCCAACACCCAACCCCGATGAGCTAGTGAACATTCTGGATGTCGTGCGCACATACTCCACCAAACAAAACACTTTCCTCTTGGTGGAACACTTTATTTATTTATTGTTTATTTACATTTCTTATATACCGTGCTATTATAATCAGCGCGGTTTACAGTTGCAACAAACAGACTACAATGTAATAGGCACATTGAGTTTACATGGAACAGGGTATTCAAAACATGGATGAACGAGGGAAACTATATACAAATTATATACATATTATAATAATGATTAATCTCATGGGTATATAAGGGGTCTGTAATGAGTACTGGTACACATGGGTCAGGGAGGAGGAAGAGGGAAAAGCTGATTAGCCGTTATCAGTGGTGGGATGTTCAATGGGGGGAGATAGGTGGGGGGTCAAAGGGGTGGGTGTGTTCTTTTCAAACTTGGAGGCCGGGTGGTGTTGTATGAACAGGTGGTGTTTGAGGGCTTTTCGGAATAACATCAGGTTTGGGATGGCTCGGAGTTCTGCTGGGTGGGCATTCCAGGCAATCGGAGCAAAAATGGAAAATGCTGTTGGCTGTTGACTTTGTACATTTTGTTAAAAACTTGGGGACTTCAATTGTGTTCATCTGTGTAGTTCTCCTGGTTCTGTTGACTGGGGTGTGATGGAGAAGTGTGTTGATGGGCATGGGGGGCTGGTTCTTGAGGGCTTTGAATGTTAGTATTAGAATTTTGTAGGTGATTCTGGCAGGTAGTGGCAACCAGTGTAGGTTTATCAGGATAGGCGTTATATGATCTGACCTTGATGCTCCGACTAGAACCCTTGCAGCTGAATTCATGGCAAGTCAGAGTGGGTTTAAGGTTGACTGTGGAAGTCCATGAAAAATGACATTCGCAAAGTCAAGATGTGGGATGATTAGAGCTTGGAAGATTGATCGGTAGTCAGAGAAGTCGAGTAATGGGTGAAGGTGTCTTAGCGTTCGGATCTTGTGATAAATTGCTTTTGTGGTGTTTGTGACATGGGCTGACATATCAAGGCGTTGATCGAGGGTAATGCCTAGGTAGCGGATTGTAGATTTTGTCTTCAATTCTGTATTATTGATCTGAAGTGAGGGGGGAGGCGTAAAACTCCTTAGCTTCTGTAACAAAGCATCAAGCATCAGCATTCATAGAAGCTATATTCAACTTACAGTTCTCACAAGTAGTCAAAAATCCCACACACAACAAAGGAGGCACATTAGATCTTATATTCGTTCCAAACACAGCAGACAACAACCTGAATATACCAGAACCACACATCTCACCTGTGCCATGGTCGAGCCATCATCTGATAACATTCGCACTACCTTACAAACACAGTGGCAAAAAACCACCAGAATAAAGTTTTTATCAATAGACTTGCAAGATTTAAACCTGCAAAGTCACACCCCAACTGACAGACCACATTCCCTCCAACATCATTGATACCCTTATCAAGACCTGGAGTTCAACAATAGCAAATGCCGCTCAAACCCCTAACAACAACCC
This sequence comes from Ichthyophis bannanicus, assembly GCA_033557465.1. Classification (NCBI taxonomy): domain Eukaryota; kingdom Metazoa; phylum Chordata; class Amphibia; order Gymnophiona; family Ichthyophiidae; genus Ichthyophis; species Ichthyophis bannanicus. Next base: position 1,475,582,348 of record CM066032.1, read on the forward strand.
AATCTTCCAAATGTAGCAGGATTGTGGCCTGGTTTTCATAGGAGCTGGAACAGCTTAAAATCGACTATGCTGCCTCGAGAGAAAGTGGAGACCCAACCCGAATAAACAAACACAGGCAATCTACATGCAAGAGCTAAGCAAATACCACATCATTACCAACAAAGCCAAAAATTAATACTACTCAAACTGCATCAAAAAATCCATCATTATACCAAGAGAGCTATTCAATATTGCTAACTCACTAACAAAAAACCCTAACACAAAACTCAGCCCACACCGAATGGCACTCAGCCCACACCGCATGGCACTTAACCTACAAGCAAAAAACAACATCACAGCAGACAATGAAATAGACCTCTGATACAAAGACCCTCAACATAGGCGCACTAACCAATGGACCTCATTCAATCCCATCAGCAAAAAACAACTAGATAATATTATATCCACTTTGAATACCACCACCTCCCCTCTTGACCCTTGCCCAGTGTCTTGGATCAAAGCAGCAAGAAACCTCCTCATACCCTTCATACTCACCATGGTCAGTGACTCTCTAAAACATGGAAACCTCCATAACACTTCAAACAATCCTTCATATGACCCATATTCAAGAAATTCAACCTCGATCCAACATCTTACAGACCCATATCCAGTATTCTTTCCATAGCCAAGATCGTCAAAAAGGCAGTTCAAACATAGCTTCGGGAACATCTAGATGAATATGCGCCACTAGACCAGCAGCAGCCTGGATTCAGATCTAGTCATGGAATTGAAACCCTCTTCACCTACCTCATCAACTCCTTAATAATAGGCACAGAAAAATTATCAAAAGTATTCATAGATATCTCCACAGCATTTGATTCAGTCTCTCACCTGCTATTCCTAAACAGGCTACAGCAAATTGGAATATAGAGTACTACCTTAAAATGGTTCCACTCATATCTGTCCAACTGCACTCAAAGAATAAAAATAGGATAAAGCACATCCCTCCCTTTCTCCCTCAAACAAGGTGTTCCATGGGTGTCAGCACTTTCCTCTATCCTTTTCAACATCTACATGCAGCCAATATGTGATGTGATCAAGAGCTTTGGCATATGTTGCTTAACTGATGCAGATGACATCATGCTCTTTATTCCATTCACTATGAATGCCTCCAATTACACAAAACTCAACAGCTGTGTCATAGCAATGTCAAAATGGCTCCATGCTCAAAACCTTAACATAAATCTTAACAAAACTGAATTACTACATATCACAAGAGATCAGAACTTCACACCATCACCAACAATCTTGCTGGACAATACCCAAATCAAAGTCAAGACTGAGATTAAATACCTTGGTGTAACATGGACCAGCAGCTCATTCTCCTCGTACACATAAAACACACAACTGCAATATGTTACAAGCTACAAATAATAAAGAATTTATGCCAATTTCTCTCACCAACCAACTTCCAATCTGTATGTCAAGCTGTTATAACACCACTGCTCAATTAAAGTAACTCAATATACCACATCATTCCAAAGAGCTCACTGTACCCGCTACAACTAGCACAGAATACCACTGCAAGGATAGTCCTGGGACAAGCTCGTCAATCCCACATCATGCTACTCCTCAAACAACTTCACTGGCTACTCATATCACAAAGAATCAAATATAAGATCATTATCAACACACAAAAAAATCATTCACAACACTTTTGCTCTCAATCTGCATGCCTTAATCTTAATCTGCAGCTGTGATAGACCCACAAGACAGAGCATGTCCAACGCCCTAAGCATTCCAACAGAAAGAACAAAATGTAATCAGCGAACCAATAACGAGGCTTTTTCGCTATATGCCTCTGCATTATGGAACTCACGTCCTACAAATATAAGAGACATTCATCTTTTGCAAGACTTCAGAAAATGCTTGAAGGCCCTCTTATTCACAGAACACTATGGCCCAGCAACAACAGACAATTAGCCTGCACAACAACACACGCTCTTGGCAATATGCAGCTTATACTACCTCACAATAATATGGGCATAATTTGTTAACCTTATGAGAATTTGTTAATAGTTTCTGTTACAATGGGTTCAATATGTTCAATGTAATGTGCACAACTGTTTGTTAAGTTTCCTGTTATCTCACTGAGTTACTTGTAAACCATCTTGACTTGTAGAAAGATGGTATAAAAAACTCCTGTTAAATAAATAAAAAATAAATAAATAAACCTTGGCAGGCATTGACGACGAGGTCGGGACTGAGGAAGTTGAATACAGTGAGATGAAGAGGAACTCCTTCTGTTTTTCCCGACCCTTCAGTCCTTGTCACATCATCTGCAGGCAAAGCTCACAGAACACCAACTAATGGTTGAATTCAAGCTATTGCAAGCACCAATTGTGACGGTTGGTGGCTAAAATGGTCTTGCCACATTTGGTGCACTTCTTAAAGAGGCTAGCTGTCTTAGACATGTTGAAAAATACCGCCTCAGCAAAGTTAAACTGGAGAGCTGCCGTGGGCAGGAAAAATCACCCCAAAGGGGTAAAGATGCTAAAAAGTAAGAAAAGAAAAGACAAAAAGATATATGTCAGCAAGACTAACTAAGCTGACAGCAAGTGTCAGGAAAAGGCAAAAATAGTAGGCTCACAAGGGCCAGAAAGAAAACTTTTTTCCAGACTGCAGGAACATGTACTAGGGGCTTCACAGAAAATAGAAGACTGAAGTAGATGGCAATGCAGCAGGCAGGAAGGCAGGTGCACATGTGTGGTGTACTTCACAAAGACTTCCTTTGGAAGCTGGGAAATGTTCTGGGCGGGGCTTCTTTGGTGACATCACCTGTACGTGAGGACTTATTTCCTGCTTGTTCATGGAGAAGTTTCCATTGGCACATTTGTAGTGGGTGCAGCTGTGCTGGATGGTAGAGAGGTGACCTCTCTATTGTAATATCTAAATACCAGTCTTGTACCTCATCACATGCAGTGAAAGCAGGGCTTGATAGATATATTGGTTGCACTCTGCATAAGAACACTCACGTGTTGAAACTGCTGTTGGGCATGAGGGAATTGATTACTTGGCAAAGAGCAGATGCATAAAAGGCAGATAATTGTGTCAGAGGTGAACAGCACTGTCTAAGCTCCATAGCAGCAGGCCTTGAGAGTTGCCTTTGTAGACCACTGAGTCTCATTCCAATTTAGAATATCTTGACCCCAGGGAAGCATCTGCACAGACTGTTCCACATGAAATGTTGGCAAAGCAACAGTTTTATCAATGGAGAAGTACAGCTGACGGACTACCAAAAGGGACTGCTGCTGCTGGAAAGAAATCTGCACTTGTAAGTATTTACTTCAGAGAAATTCTCTAAATCTTGAAAAGGAAATTCTTTGGATTAAAGCTGATAAAGCAGTGTATTTTAGAATCCAGTGTATTTAACTCAGTCAGGGCTTAGCAGCACCAGAGAGTTTAATTTAAATAAAAACTCAGTCAAGGCTTAGCATAGAAAGAAGAATAGGGTAAAGATTCTTTGAGTAAAAATAAATAAATACATTGTTTCTAAAAACCTTTACAAAGAGACCTTCCAGTTAGGAGGCAAGAGACCTGTGAAATTGTTTAAATAGTTGTTAAAGCCAAGTGACAGATCAAAGGGGCAATTTGAAAGGCTCCCTCTATCAGACCAAGGGCTGTGTGAATCACCCAGGAAATTGTTAAGATATTACCTGAGAAGCACAGGCAAGGGCACTGTAGCAAATCAGCTTTTATTAAGTGTCCTTTCCCTCCAACCCACCCTGACTCCCTCCCACCCCAGGGATAATCTTAGCTTTATAGGCTCTTAAACATAGAGATGAAGAGGTGACAAAATTCACTTTCAGTTCCATCTAGTGATTTTCACTGGGAATAGATTAATTAAGGCCCTTAAATTAATTGATCTTGAGGTGAACAAATTCCTTTAAACTTATTAGCTATAGCTGTATCAGTACAAGTATCCCTAGCAACTTTAAATAAGTAAACAATTTAAATAGTTAAACAAACCTTAAAACTAAGATGCAGACAGCAGTCAAACAGAGAGATGAGGGCTATCCAGTCTTTTTCACTGAGTGTCAAATATACGATTTTCTTCTAGTTGGTGAGGAGTCTTATGTGTGCACTAGGTGCAAGGAGCTCTTTGCTCCTAAGGAACGAGTCCAATCTCTTAAGGCTAGAGTAGCAAACTTGGAGGACTAATTAAGACAGGGAGGTAAAGTAGTGGCCAAAAAATTAAGGCAGAGTCCAAAATATCAGAATTTTATTAGAACAGTATGTGTTATTGTAACTTTCATGGTCAAAAGCTTTAAGAACCAAATATATGTCTTTTTCAAAGTTTTATTCAGGAAACAATATATGTGTCCATGATTTTTCAGCACAGCCTGGATTCTTGTAGGCATACTGTTAACTAGCGTTTTACAGTATGCCGGAGTGATTTCGTTGACCCATACATGCTTGAATATGTCCTTTAAATCTGCTTCTGAAGTTGGACGGTGTGCTGCCACCTTTTTCTTCATAAGATTCTAACAGTTTTCAATTGCATTGAGATCCGGAGAGTTTGATGGCCAACTTGGTAGCAGTTCGATCTTATTGACCACAAACCATTTTTTGACTGTTTTTGCAGTGTGGCAGGGTGCCGAGTCCTGCTGAAATATAGTTGTGTCAGAAACATTCATGTGTATTTCAACTTTACTATTCAGCATGGATATGTATTTTTCAGCATTTATTCTTTCACCTTTCTCAAATGTGCAGGCCACATCGTCCATTTGCCGAGATACCACCCCATACCATGACCGATGGTGGGTGTTTAACAGTCTTGATCATGTCTTCGGATTTAGTCTCTTGCCTGCTGGTCGACTGACATAGTTGTAACCACTCCCACGTACTTGTTGAAATGTACTTTCATCTGTTAACATTACCCTCTCCCACCATACAGCAGATTTGTCTTTCATCTTGCTACAAAACTGTATGCAGGCAGCAATTTGTTTCCTGGTCATCATAGGCTTCTTGGCAGGTCTTCTGGCCATGATTGGAATTCATCCACAAGCCGTCATTGGACAGATCTGGCATTTATCTTTATTCCTCGATCATTAGCTAACTGAGCCACATGTTGAGATGAAGTATGTGGACTAGATGTAATAATGCTTTTGAGGAATTGGTCATCTCGTCCAGTAGTTATCTGTCTGCGCCCACATTTTGAACGATGTGTACGGCCATCTGATTTCAGAACATTATGAACTGCACACCTTGAGATACACAAATGTTTTGCAATAGCACATTGTGAAAATCCTTCAGCATGGAGTGTGACAACTTGTCCCTTTATAAAGTCATTAATATCACACTTTTTACCCATCTTGATTATATATTTTACATGTAACTTTCAATCTTTTCCTAGTTGTAAAAATTCAAAACTTCATTCAAGAAACCTACTACAGAGTGTAAGTAAACTAAAATGGATGCCAGACGCATGGTGTGACTGATCGCCATGCTGATTAAATAAGTAAGCACGTGTGACATCTCCACAGTACATTATTTAGCAATAAATTGTAGAAAAAAATACCTGCCTTAATTTTTTGGCCACTATTGTATATAGATGAGAACTATAGGGACTTAGTATGGAAGTCTGTGGCAAGGAGGCCTATCCAGAGCCCAAGGGAGGACAAAGAGACAGGGAATTCACCCTAGTAAAGGGCCCCCTTTCACCAAATCAGGGTAGGAAAGCCATAAACACCTCCAGGAATCAGAAAACTTCCATGTGGATCACATTTCATGCTCCCCCTAGTGGAATGAAGGGGAGAGGATACAAGGCTCAGAACCCTTTAGGCAGTGAATGCTCCAAGAATTCAGATGCCCGGAGTCAGGCTCATTGCCGTCACCTGAGTAGGGAGGGGTGGAAGCTAGAGCCCTGGAAGTATAAACCCAGAGCAGAGTATGACTTAGGGAGGAGAGGAGAAGCAGGAAGCCAGGCTGAGCAGAGCAGAGGAATGGAGCTTCCAGCTGGAGAGAGTGCTATTTGGCATGTAGCAAGTCTGCAGGAGAGTTTGGAGCCAGGAACAAGAGAGACTCCAAGATCCCCCAGGAGGCTGCTAGCTGAGCATGCTGAGCAGGACAAGGAGTCAGAGCCTATGCAGCTGGGAGAGCCCGAGGTGAAGCTGATTGAGGAGGACACACCCATGCACTGTTCCTTGTGCCAAGCTATAAACCTGGGGAACTTAGAGAAAGCCAGCCAGTCCTGAAAGAAGGTCTTCCAGGAAAAAGGTACCCTTAATCCACAAGCAGGGTGGCTGTGTTTCCCTTGTGTTTATAAAGGGGAAGTTTACCACAGACTTTAAATGTGACTTTTTTGTTTTGTGCTTTATCCAGCAAGGCTAAGAAGGGCATACAATAGGCTTGCTGGTAAAGACTGTGTATCCTGCAATAGAGAGAACCTTTAAAACTGCATTTTGTGGTTGGATGTGTAAGACAAGGCTGCATACTTTCCCTCTACCTGTTTAATTTATATGCAGAACAAATCATCAGAGAAGCAGGACTGTATGAAGACAATAGAGGTGTGAAGTTTGGTGGAAGACTCATCAACAACCTTCGCTATGCTGATGATACCACATTACTGGCTGAAAGTGAAGATGATCTGAAACATTTGCTTCTCACAATCAAAGAACATAGTCTCAAAATGGGCCTGCACCTTAATGTAAAGAAGACAAAGATCATGACAACTGGCATAATCAACAGGTTCATCGTTGAAGGAGAAGAAATTGAAATCGTGAACAACTTTAACCTACTTGGATCAATTATCAATAAAGAAGCAACAAACAGTCAAGAAATCAGACGACGCATTGCTCTTGGCAGAATGGCTATGAAAGACCTAGATAAGATTCTCAAGAGCAGAGATGTCTCTCTCCATACAAAGATTCGACTTGTTCAAGCCATGGTATTTTCAATAACATCATATGGATGTGAAAGCTGGACAGTGAAAAAGATAGACAGGAAGAAAATTGATGCCTTTGCATTATGGTGCTGGCGGCGAATACTGTGTATACCATGGACTGCCCGAAGAACAAACCAGTCGGTACTAGAGGAGATCAAACCTAAGCTTTCTTTAGAAGCTCAGATGACAAGACTTTGACTTTCATACTTCGGACACATCATGCGAAGAGAGAGATCATTAGAGAAAGACATCATGCTTGGCAAGATAGAAGGTCAACGCAAAAGAGGAAGGCCAGCAATGAGATGGATCGGTACAATAACAGCAGCTACGGGTACCAGTCTGTCAACAATGAGCCGCCTGACTGAAGACCGAACACAATTTAGGATAGCTATCCAGAGGGTCGCCATGAGTCGACTCCGACTCAACGGCACTTAACAACAACAACATGTTTTGGACAATTTTTGCTTCAAAGAGTCCTGAACCAACAATCCTATGTGTGGTATGATCGAACCATTGTGTATATAAAAATAATAAATTTCTGTCATTTGCCTTACCTACTTGAGCCTGACTACAGCTTTCTGCATGCTGCACCCATACAGCTGAATAAGGACTACATTTCCCAGAGGGCATTGCAGGGAAATAGTTTAAAAAAAGCTGAAAAAGCATACAGCAGAAAGTTTCTGCAAAAATCCATGCCCCTCTAAGCTAGAAGCGAGTGGTGGTGGTGTGACAAGTCCCACATCCAGTCTGGCAGCCTCTCTGTCGCCATGGAGGAGAGAAGTCACATGAAAGGAGAGCATCATTTTGGTGTGGCAGGAAGTGATCCTGTAGCTAGGACCTGTCCTCCAGGTGATGTAAAGCCCTCTCACACTGAGGAGGTTTCTCCAGGGGCATGTGCCCATGAAGGAAGGGTATCATTAGGCATGTAGATAGCCGGGTGGCTGGTAGATGTGAGGATCACCTGGTAGCATGCCTGTCTGGTGCAAAGGTAGCGGATCTCACATGCCACCTAGAGAAGGTTTTAGATAGTGCTTGGCAGTAGCCTGTTTTCTTGGTACCTGTTGATACCAATGATGAAGGAAAGTGTAGGAGGGAGGTTCTGGAGGCCAAATGTAAGCTTTTAAGTAGGAAGTTGAAATCCAGAACATCCAGGGTAACATTCTCTGAAATGCTTCCCGTTTCATGCACAGTACCCAAAAGGCAGGCAGAGCTCTGGAGTCTCAATGCGTGGACAAGACGGTGGTGCAAAGGAGGGAGTTTTGGATTCATTAGGAGATCCCTCCATCCATGCCATCTATTCAGAAAAGCAACATGTTTATTGTCTAGAAACACTAAGACATAAGAGAGAATACCATGAAAACATCATTATATGTTCTATAAACAAACCTAGAGAACTTTTCTCTATTGCAAAATCTCTCCTGAATGAACCACACAAATAGATGCCTCAAGACAAAATATACCCACAGTACATAGCTGATTAGCTTCGTTCCAAATAACAGTCAACCCCTCTACCCATAATCCATCACCCTGAAAATCTAAACACCAATATCACCCCTCAATCCACATAGTCTGAATTTGATCCCCCATCTCTTGAATATGTCATAACCACCATTAAAAGACCTTAATGCAGCTACGTCAGCCCTAGATCCCTGCCTGGTTATTTGGATCAAAAGTGCCAAGGAACACCTTAGCCTCTACATACTGACCAAAGCACAAACATCCCCTTCCATCGGGACAGTGCCTACCCCGCTGAAGAGAAGCTCAATTCATCCAATCCTAAAGGGAAACAAACTAGACAAAATCTCACCAACGTCCTACAGACCAATATCAAGTATCCTTCTTTTAGCAAAGATAATAGAAAAACTTGTACAAAACCAACTCCAGAACTTTATTGATGACCATGCTCCCCTTGATCCCTTCCAACATGGATTTAAGCAGAAACATGGAGTTGAAACCCTGCTCACATCCCTCCTAAATTCAATCCTTACCTATACGTAAACAGCCACCCAAGGCTACCTTCTAATTTTCCTTGATATATCTTCTTCATATGATTCCTTACCACATCAGCAACTCCTAGAAAGACTATATGACATCAGCCTCAGAGTTATCACCCTCAATTGGTTTTGTTCCTATCTAAATCACAAGATATAATAAGTGAGAATTGGCGACAAAACCTCTCACTGATTCATCCAACAACAAGGAGTGCCTCAAGGCTCAAGCTTATCAGCCCTCTTATTCAGCATCTTCTTCCAACCTATATGCAAGATCTTCCAAGAACATAAGATTCAGTACCAGTTCTATGCAGATGACATAATGTTCTTCACCCCTTCAACATCTCAGCACCTGACTTCAACAATGTCAGTGAATGTTTCGCCAAGGTTAGACAATGGCTCAAACAACACAATCTTATCATTAACCAAACAAAGACAGAGGCCCTACACTTATTCTCTGATGCATCTTACTCCCCTCCACTTACATTAGATCTTAATGACTTTATCATCAATGTGAAAAGTGAAGTTAAATACCTGGGTATAATCCTCGACCAGAAACTCAACTTCCAAGGACAAATTAGATGAACAACTCAATCTGTCTATTACAAAATTAGAACACTGAAGAATATTCGCTCCTTACCAAGTTCAGATTCATTCCAAACTGTTTGCCAAGCCTCAACTACTCCCACCCTTGACTACTGTAACATTATATTCCACAGCCTCCTGAAACAAAACCTTCACCCTCTCCAAATGGCACAAAAGGCTGTAGAACATTTAATCAACAGAACCCCCACACAAGCTCACATCACCCCTATCCTGAGACATTTACACTGGCTCCCTACCCATGCCAGAATAAAATATAAGGCACTCATCTTGATTCACAAAGTCATACCAATGAATCGGCAACCTGTCTTCATTCCCTTCTCTCCAGACCCAAAAGTGACAGACTCCGAAAATCCAGCACTATTAACCTCCTTAACACAACATCTATGGTCAAATGTGACAAACTACACTATTAATTGCATCAAATGGCAATAACCCACACTATACAAGTACTTAGGATATCCCTCCTACAAAGTGCATCCACCATCCCCCCCCAATGCAACACATATCCTCTGAGTACCCCCCCCCCCCACCACCACCTTTGTACATAGTTGCTGAAATTCTGGTTCTAGTTATATAGTTTATTGAATGATCTTTTTTTTCTAAAGTTCTTGTTCCCTGTACAACAGTTGTATCCCAGCGCTGTTACCGGTTTTGTTTTATGTAAACCACCTTGAATGGTAGAAAGATGGTATATAAATAATTTTAAATAAATAAATAAATAAATAATTGTGCCCATCTAATTATATTTGGATTTCAAAACCACGGTTGGAGAAAAAGGGTGGTGGGATACTTGTTATCTTTAAGAAGGAGTTAGGATTTAATGAAATTGAAGTGAATACTTCAATGATAGAAGGCTGTGAACTGCTGTTTGTTAAAGCAATAAGGTTTGTGATCTGCCTAATGTACTATCCGCCTGGAGTTTTAGAGGTGCATTCAGCAAAAGTAGCAGAGTTTTTTCTTATGGGACCCCTGACTGTTTTACCCAGTGTCATACTGGGTGATTTTAATTTGCATTTGGAAAAGATATAATCTGCAGTGATCACTGATTCTTTTTTATAAGCTCTATCAGCATTAGGTTTTTTCAGTTAGTAAATTAATCTACTCATCAGACTGGTAGAATTTTAGATTTAATGTTTATTGATAATTCTTGTCATACAGCAGAATTACTGGAAATTAGATATGTTCCTTGGTGAGATCATTTTTTGTTGAAGTTTTCCTTCTCTACTTAGCTGTTGTTTAACTCTTTGTTATCTGGTGAAAATAAAGAAGTGCAGTCATTTTTTTCTTAACTATTGCAAGTCTTATACAGCTACAAATTTTTTGAAAACATGAGAACTGTATTTGAATATAAGTGAGTTAGCTCCTAATGATGATACTATTGCTGTTAAACTTTGGTTAGAATATTTTCAGAAATAATTGGATTCTGTTGCACCATTGAAATTACATCACTCTGGAGGCGTTCAGCAATTTCCTTTTGCTCTGAGAACCACTTTGATTGGACCCTGTGATCCTGCTGACTCTGCTCTGATTGTGGCAGTGATTGAGAGGGGCTTTAAACACCTTGCCTCCACCATGGGACACGGTAGCGGGCACATGCCCGTGGGCGCTTGCCCAAAGGGGCATGACCAAAGGGGCAGGTCCCGCCCCTTTGGCGCCCCTTCGGCGCACTTAGGCGTTCAGGAGATACTTTATGGGAAAACAAAAGAAGTGTATTCCCCCGGCAGTTTCCACAAAAAATGGTAAGATAGTAGGTCCCATGGACGCCCATCTTCAAGTCGGGGGAATGCCAGCCTCAACTCAGCTGGTTGAGAGCGCTTTGGAGGATATTTCTTCGGTGAGTACTGTTTCTCCTAGTATCTCCCCGCTTGGAAAAAAGTTAATTCCGAGTAGTCATGAGATTGAAGTGCTCCCTGTGCATCCTTCCCCATTAAGTGATGTGGGGTTAGGAGAGCCTGGACCTATATCGCTCCCTTCTTCTTTCTTACGTATTGAATCAACTTCAGAGGTGTTATCCCCTCCGCTTCCTGCTGCAATCGTTTTCTCTTCGATTGGTGAGATGAAAGCTCCTCCTACAGATGTGTCTTTGAATGACGTTTGGATGGTGCTTTCTCGTTTGGAATTAGCTTTGGGGTCTTCTCTCCAGAGAGTGTCGGATTTTTCTAGAGAGACTGTCGCTAAATTAACGGATCAGGAATCTAGGTTGATTTCCGTTGAGAGATCAATGGAGGCGCAGCAGACTCAATTACAGGCACAGCAAGGTGTGGTGTCTGCATTAATGCATGATGTTTCCTCTCTCCATCGTCAGGATGAAATTCTTGAGAACTCTTTGTGTTCTAGAAATTTACGTCTCCTGAACTTTCCTCAGACACATTTTCTTTCACCTGTGATTCTTTTTCAAAAATATTTAAAAGAAACTTACTGATTATGGATTGTACTTCAATTGCTTTATCTAAGATTTATTATCTTCCCTCATGGCGTTTGCTTGGAGATATGGAGGAGGGCGGAGGGATACAGGTTGATCAATTTGCATCTTCTACATTGGATGTCTCTGAGTTTTTTGAGTCATCCAAGGATGAAATTTCTACAAGGGCAACCTTATTAATTACTTTGGTTTCTGAAATTGATAAGGAAATAATTTTTTGGGCTTACTTTAAGAAGAAATCTGAAAAGTTTTGTGGCCAGTGTGTTCAAATTTTTCCAGATGTCTCCAGGGCCACACAACTGCGGCCTAGGGCCTTTTTGGAGGTTCACCAACGTGTTTTGGCACTTGGAGCTCTGTTTTATTTAAAAATATCCCTGTAAATGCCACATAACTTTTCAGGGTAAAAGATATGTTTTTCTTGAAGTTGAACAATTGTTGGAATTTTTGAAGGATAAAGAATAATTTTTTATGTCTCTTTTGACTATTAATGGAATTTATCATGGGTTCCAATTGAGGTTTTTTATTTTTTCCTTTGATTTGACACCTCTTTGATGTGGTCTAGTTTTATAACTCCAGTGTTAGGTTGTATATTTCTTGTTTTTGTTTTCCTCTATATAATTTGGAATTATGATTGTTAATTAATAAATATTTCAAAGGTAAAAAAAAAAAAGAAATTACATCACTCTACACCCATAGACAGAGTGGGGAAAGTAGCATAGTGGTTAGAGTAACTGCCTAGTACCCCAAGGTTCAAGGATTACATTCCTGCAGGCACTCCTTATGATCTTGGGCAAGTCACTTTACTCTCCATTGCCTTGGAAGAACAAGTCTGGCAATCTACTTCCAGTAATACATTACCAAGAAAACCCAGGTCACCAGGAGTCAGCACTGACTTTTCTAAGTACTATGTATAAGAAAGCCCCCTTCTTTAAGCAGCCTTGGTTTCCTTCTGAGTTAGTGAACCAAAGAAAGAATCTTTAATGGCTAGAGTGTCATTGGAGGGCAACTTCTATTCCTTTAAGACAGGAATTTCTATTGCTACTATCACAATATCAAGTTGTGACTGAAGAAAATAAGAAGCATTGTATTAACATACAACTTACAACTCATTTAGGCCCCACCTACGGTTTATTGTCAGCGGTTAAATGCTTGCCAACTCTTGTTTATGTTACCTCTACTAAGGTAGAAATTGATCCACAGATCGTCTTAGATTTTTATTGCAACAAAATAGAGACTATTCAAACATCTTTTACAGGATTTGTTTAAACTCTGTTAATTACATCTGTAGAGTCCTTAGTTATGGATTTGCCACTTTGGTTTACTTTTGATAGTATTGTGGATACACAAGTGGTTGAGACTTTGATTATGTTAAACAATACCTTTGACCTGGCGAGGAGGCAAGATGGCGGCGGTGATCAACCTCGGGTGATCTGACCCCTTTGGAGGCGTCCTGCTTTTGGCAGTTTTGCACCTTCAGTGGGTGAGATGGGACAAAGGAAATGTAAGCAAGCTTCCCTACCCTTGGGTGAGGCTCTTACTGGCTCCGTCAGGCAGAAAACACTTCCGATGTATGGGTTTGTGTCCCCGGGAGTCGGAGCTGCATCTTCGGCAGGTCTGGCATCTCTACTGGACCTGAGCACATCAGGGGTAGTGATTTCCCCCCGCCATGCCCTGAAAGTATAGCAGCGGCCTCTGAAGTGCTTCCCGACGGCATAAAAACTAGCACGCCAGTACGGGGAAGTGAAGAGGGCTCCATGGCTGGCTGTTTTCACTTGACTTCACTGCCTGGAGTGGGATTGAGAATGGAGGCTGTTTCTTCGTCAGAGGACAGCCCAACCCAGGCTGGCTGTGCTTTGGTGTCCATTGGTGGTGCTGGTGTGTTGGTGAAGCCCCAGAAAGTTAAGTTGGAGGTGCTATGGGATGCTATTTCCACCATGAATTCCTCTCTTGTGGCTATTTTGACTTTTGTAAGTACTGAGACTGATTCTTTACATACAAATATTCAAGAATGTTCTAGAGCCAAGCAGGAACAAGTGGGGAAGTTGGTGGGCTGGAAGGAGATCTTGAGCAGCTCCGGGAGTTGCATGGTGCCCACATTAAGGAGAGGAATATGACTTCTAGGAGATTGGAATATCTGGAGAATCAAGTCCAGAAGAGCAACTTGAGACTGATTAACTTTCCCAGATCTCCACTACACTCGCCCATGGAGATGGTTCGTAGGTACTTCCAGGAGGTCTTAAAGATCTCTAAGGATGACCTACTACCTTTGACTAGGGCTCAATACCTTGATTTGGGCCGGAGTAATCAGGGAGCTGTTGGTCAAGCTCCAGTAGAACCCGGAGGCCTCACTGGGTTTTTGGAGAATTCTCTGGAGCTGGTTACGGCTTGCACCACTCTCCTTGCTACTCTAGCTCTCGAATCTGATAAATCGTTAGTTCTTCAATTATATTTTAGAAATTTAAGTGAACAGTTTTTGTACTCTTATGTTCACATTTTCCCAGATCTTGCTAGGGGATACCCAGCTAAGGAAAATGAATTCCTGTGAATGAAACCCAGGGTCCTTTCTATTGGCGGGTGTTTTTTGTTGAAATTTTCTGCTAGATGCCATGTTTCCTATAAAGAGAAGTTATATTTGTTTTTTGAACCCCACCAGCTACTGGAGTTTCTTGTGGCTAGGGAAGATCCTGTGGTTGTTGGCTCCCATATGGCTGATGCATAAGTCTCACACTGCTATGTAATGATTTTATTTTCCTATGTTAATGTTTTTCCTGATGCCTCCTTCTGTTTTAATAATTGTGGGCTAATTTTGGCTAATGTTGTATTTCCTTTTTTTAATGAATGGTATTTATTGCTGTTTCCTTTGTTTTTGCCAACTTTTCCTCATTCAATTTCATGAATGTATTGGAATATTCAATAAAGATTTAAATGATAAACAATAACTTTAGTCACTTGGAATCATGTTCCATGGGAATTTTTAAGTCGTTAAAGGACTCTGCAAAGATACCGGTTGCTGCTATTATTGCTTCCTTTTTACAAGGGGGAATTCCAGCTGATTTGAAAAGAGCATCTGTTTTTCCATTGTTAAAAAATTCATCAAGAGATAAATTTGAACTAACTAATTATCGTCCAATTTTGTCTTCATCATGTTTATTTAAGGTTATTGAAAAAATAGTATTAACACAGCTTCAGCAGTTTTTGGATAATCATAATGTTCTGTCTGATTTTCAATTTGACTTCTGGACAAATTATGGCATGGAACCGCTTATGCTAACTTTGATGGAGAAATTTATCCCTGGTTTTGACAAAGGTATGAGCTATTTGCTAGTGATGTTAGATATTTCATCAGCGTTCGGCACAATTGATCATGATATTATAATTTCAGGACTTGATTCACTTGGGATACAAGGACTGATTCTAAAGTGGCTCAGATCTTTTTCACAAGATAGGCAAGAACAAGTTAAATCTTCAAGTGGGGTTCCTCTTGGTGAAAGCAGGAGTATCATTGGGATCAGTGCTTTCAGCCATGTTATTCAATATTTATATCTCTCCTCTTTGTAAAATCTTTAATGTGTCAGATGTGAATTATTGGATATATGCAGATGATGTCCAATTTATTGTCCCAGTGTTGTAATCAATAGATGATTCTTTGAAATATATTTTTTTCTGTATTAATGTAGTTAGAAAATGGATGCCTGGGAATAAATTGGCTTTGAATGTAAATAAAACTGAAGTTTTATATATTTCATTGAGTTTATCAGAGCCAATTTCGACCTTATATTTTATTTATTTTATTTATTTAACAATCATTTATATCCCGCATCTTCCAGAAGTTCAGGTGCGGTTTACAATTGAACAACAGTCAACAAAGCAGTGCTTGTTTTACATGGAACAATATTTGGCAGAAAACAATGTAATGATTAAATACGTAACCGAACAGTGTAATGGTTAAATACATAATAGAACAGTGTAATGGTTAAATACATAACAGAACAAGAACAATGTTAAGAACTATGTACAAATACATGTTTGTAAACTCGTTGGATTTAGATCATGGATATTTACAAGTGGGTGTAATATCTGTTAAGTTATGAGGTTGGCTTTACTCGGTAGGGTGTAATTTAGCCTTTTTCTGGGATGATCGATGGATTATCTATTTTGTTGTAGTGCATGGCAAAGAGATATGTTTTTAGTTTTTTGCGGAATTCTATAATTTCAGTTGTAGATCTTAGGTCCTCTGGGATGGAGTTCCAAATAAGGGGGGCCGCATGTGAGAAGGCTCTGTTATTAGTTAGTTTGCTTGCTTTTATAAAATCAATAGGGGTCCTTAATTTATTTGAGTGTCCTTTTCTGTGAGTGGCTTTTTGAGATTCCTTGCTTATAAGTTTGCTTAATGGGATTGGAGCCATGCCATTAAGAGCTTTAAATGTGGTTATTGTGGTCTTATATATTATCCTGCTTTGTATTGGCAGCCAGTGCAGGGTTTCTAATATTGGAGTAATATGCTGACATGAGTGTGCTTTCATTACGATTCTAGCTGCTGCGTTCTGTGCTAGTTGTATTCTTTTGATGTTTTGTTTCGTTATACCTAAAAGAATTAGGTTGGAAAAATCAAAGTGGGGGGTTATGGTTGCCTGTATTATATTAATGAAATCTTGAAAGTGAACTAAAGGGCGTAGTTGCTTTAGTATTTTGAGTTTGAAGTAGATTTTCTTTATAGTGTTTCTAATGTGGGTGTTCATCGTAAGGTGTGTGTCTAATATTACTCCTAGATATCATATTTCATTTTTTATTGTGATGTTATGGTTTTGTATTGTTATATAGGTTGGAGGGACGTATGCATGGTTTTTCGTTACAATTAATACTTCTGTTTTTGAATGGTTTATGTGGAGGTTTTTCGCTTTGAGCCAGGATGTGATTTCGTTAAGGCAATCTGTTAAGAGTTTTATCGGTACATCAGGGATAGTGAATGGAATGTATAACATGATATCATCTGCGTATAGATGGTAGAGTACACCGAATTTTTTGAAAATGTCACAAATTGGTTTTATATATATATTAAATAGGAGGGCTGATAGTGCCGAGCCTTGTGGGAGACCAATTTCTTGTTTGTATGTGGTAGATGTTTGATTGTCTATTCTTACATTTTGCGTTCTATTATGTAAATATGAGGTGAACCATTTGTGTACCGTGGCATTTATACCTATTTGTTTTAGGTTATTAAGCATTATAGTGTGATGTACACTATCGAATGCTGCTGATATGTCAATAAATAGGAGTATGAAAGCTTTTTTGTGATTATCAATTCCTTTAAGGAGTGTATCGATTAAGACTGTTAATAGTGATTCTACTCCATGCTGAGGTCTAAAACCATATTGGTGTTCATCAAGTGGGTAGGAAGAGTCTAGGTATTCCTGTGTCTGGATCTGTACCACTTTTTCTATTATTTTAGCTAAAAAAGGGATACTTGAGATAGGTCGGTATGATTTTGGTGATGTTTTGTCCATTACACCATTCTTGAGAATTGGGCGGATTTGTGCATGTTTAAGTTTAGGAGGGAGGTAACCTTGGAGTAATGAGAGGTTGACTATAGGGAGGATGAAAGAGATTAGTATTGGAAGTGTACTTTTTATCCATGTTACAGGGCAGGGATCAAGGAAGGAGGTGGTAGTGTTGAGGTTGGAAATTATATTCTTTAGTGATTCTTTAGATATGGGGTGAAAATCTGACCATTCATTTAAGCAATTTAAAGCTACATTATTTTTGTCTATGGTTGTTATAGGTTGTGTGGATTTATTTTGATAGTAGTCAGCTAACGTTTGTACTGATATGTCAGTAATTTCATTGTTATGTGTTTGAGGGTTATTAGTGAGATTTCTAACAATGGAGAATAGCTCTCGTGGTCTGTTATAGGATTTTGATAGGATTGCTGCATAGTAAGTTTTTTTAGTGCTATCTATGGTGTCCTTGTATTTTGTAAGAAGGTTATTATATATTTCCTTATGAATAAATAGTTTGGTTTTGCGCCATTTAAGTTCTGATTTTCTTAGCTGTCTCTTCATTTGTTTTAGCGTGTTGTCGAACCATGGAGCTTTTTTTGAGTTAGTGGGTTTCTTATTACTTCGATCAGATTTAGCTGCATCGGTTATTGTGTCATGCCAATTTTTGATAGCTTCGTCTAAATCCGTTGGGGGAGACACAAGGTAGGGTATTATTGTATCTAGGAATTCAGTTTCGTTAAATCTTTTGAATTTTGCGGTGGGTTCACTTCTTGAGTAGTTTTTGGTGCTATTGGTGTGGAATGTGAGTTTTGTTTTAATAATGTGATGATCAGACCAAGGAATTTGTGTGCATTCTATAGAATCTGGGTTGAATAGTTGGAAGATTGAGTTTGGAAGAAGTATAAGGTCTAGCGTGCCTCCTTTTATATGTGTTGTTTTGTTGATTATCTGGTGAAAATCCATGTCAGCTATGGTTTCTAGGAAAATGTTGGCTTCCGATGCTGGAAGTGAGGGGAGGTTAAAATCACCTAGCATGATTATTGGATCTTGATCAGTAGATGAGCTCAGAAATTCAATAAGTGGATCTAGGCTATCTGTTTTTTGGTCAGGGGGTCTGTATATTAGGCATATTCTAAGATTGTTAGTCTTTATGGTGATTGTGTCAATGTTGTTGGCTATAATAGGTCTTATTGATTTGGCATTTAATATCTTTTTCGTCATGATAAGTACACCTCCTCCTTTTTTGTTAGGTCGGTGAGTAAAGTTTATATCGTAGTCATCAGTGTTAAGCTGGTTTATGTAGACTGTATCCGTTTCAGATAGCCACGTCTCAGTTACGCATAAAATGTCGGGTTTTAGGTCAGTTATTAAATCGCTAAAAATGGGAAGTTTATTTTTCATTGAGCGTGCATTGATAAGGATGCATGATAGTGAATTGGTGTTTTTGATGTTGCTTTCTTTTGTTTGTTGTAAATCATTTTGTTTTATTTGTATAAGTCGGTGGTAGTTTATTTTTGCCTGGTGGTATGGGTTTGTGTGGGCAATATGGTAGTTATTTCTAGGTGTTGTTCGTATTATGGGGATTGCCATGTGATTTCTAGAAGAAAAGCTAAGTGTTAGATCGATTAGGATTGTCAATAATATAAAGTTGTAGGTTATTTTTTTAGAATCATGGTGTTAGTGATTGTCATGTTCAGTGTCAAGGTACTGGTTGGAGAGTTTTATGTAGTATAGTGTGTTTCGTAGTTCAATGTAATAATGTCCGGATTCTATTACCGGTGTTGGTGATTATTTGGTCAGAGAAATTATGGAGGAAAAGATCAGTTAGTGGTATTCAGTAAATAAGCTCTGAAAGAGTTAAATTGCAGTAGTGATAATATCAATCCACGTGATTTACTGAAGACAGTAAGTTCAGAGCAGGTTACTGATGACGGTAACTCAATCTTCTAATGTCAACTGTATTAGAATGAATGGTTGTTACTTGCTAGTTGGCTACTTACTTACAGCAATTATGAGTGCTGACTTACTGTTTAGCAACAATAATAACTTTCTACTGGCAACAGTATAAGTGATGGATTACTACTGACAACAGTATTAGGTACTGTTGGTAATAGTAATGTAGAAAGAGCTAGTGAAGTGCTCAATTGAGGTATCAGTATCAATTATTGCTACAGTTTAATCAGCATCAATTAGTTATGTATATTCTTGTAACACTGTAAATCATTAGACTGTTCAGGTAAAGTAATTATCAGTTGATGTTAGGTTCAGAGCAGTTTCGACAATACAAATTAGTACTGACAATGTATATTATTTTCAGGAGTATATCTTACTGACAACAGTAAATAGTCGTACTGGTTATATTCTATATATGTGCTACTGGCAACAGTATTACTTTCAGGCTATTTGTGATGGCAGTATGAATTACTACTAACAATAGTAATGTATTTCTGTTGTATATCTTATTTACAGTATTGATCAAGTTATACCAGATATGATGTAGTTGCTATAAAAGATAATCTATTTAGGGTCTCAGAGATTATTCACAGTTGAAAATGCAGTCCCAAGGGAAGATGTTAGGCACACTTATATGATCAACATCATGATTTTTTGATCATTAAACC